>JAJEOU010001716.1:0-637226 GCA_021534815.1 Acrocephalus arundinaceus
GGCTGAGAAGTGGCCTCGGAAAGGTGAGGGATTGGCTCCGGAACAACTCTTAAAGTGGGCTGGAAATCAAATATCAAAAACAATGTCGCGTCCTGAAGGGTGGATTTTAGATAAAAGAGTAATAGGGACTCTCTGTATCAGCAGAGAGGGAAAAGACTACAAAGACGTAGTTGGGTATACGCCATGCATCTCCACCTTAGCAGTTAATTCAACTAGCAGGAGCATAATTTGGCAGCCTGAACACCCTGCTGGTTATTTGGGTCGAGAAAATAATACTAAATGGGGGTGGATAAAATCAATTGGATTATGTTGGTACAAACAGTCCGGAGCCAACCCCTATCAGTCCCTAGAAGAGTTAAGAGAATACTGGAAAGAACCTGGGTCTGTAAACCTAAGGTGGAAAGCTCCTAGTGGGATCTATCGGATTTGTGGTACAAAGACCTATAATGAGTTACCTCGGAGGTGGAGGGGTTCCTGTACTTTAGGAATGATATTACCCTCTTTCTTCACTCTACCAAGGACCGAAAGTAACCTTCTAGGAGCCCCACTTTATGAAACATTAGGCCGAGAAAAGAGAGAAATAAAGAAGGAACTCCCTCAGGAAGGTGGTAGCCAGAAATGGGGGAATGAGGAATGGCCTGCAGAGAGAATAATAGAATATTATGGTCCTGCTACTTGGGCACAAAATGGTAGCTGGGGTTACCGAACCCCAATATACCTGTTAAACAGACTCATAAGGTTACAAGCAGTGGTGGAAATAGTATCAAATCATACCTCCAATGCCCTAGAATTATTAGCTAGGCAGCATTCCCAGATGAGAGCCTTCGTGTATCAAAACAGGATAGCTCTAGACTACCTCCTAGCCGAGGAAGGAGGGGTCTGTGGGAGAATCAATGAATCTGAGTGTTGCATTGAAATTAACGATTATGGGGAAACTATTAGAGGATTAGCCGCCGAGATCAAAAAGGTAGCACATGTCCTGGTCCAGAAATGGAATTCTATTCTACAAGGTACCAGGTGGGAGCAACTGTTTGGGGGAGCATGGTAGAAGAAGGTAGGGTTCTTTATATTGTGCTCTGTTGCTGGAGTAATATTTTTGCCTTGCCTGATACTGTGTTTTATCCGTTTAATCCATTCAGTAGTTCAAGGTATGCAGATTGCTGCTATGCCCACAGATCCAGAATTGGCCACTGTGCAAAAGATATTCAAATTAAAGAAAAAGGAAAAGAGGAGCAAAGCAGCCAAAGCTTTGGCAAGGTTCGAAGCCAGAGAAAGAGAAAGCTACGAGAAATATAGCACAAAATTGAATGAATGTTGGGATGAGTACAAAGACCGGTTCGAGAAAGATTAGTTAAACACTAGTATTTGTTTTTTCATGATTTTTGTAAAACTATAGATAAAAGACTAGTCGAATGTTGTAATATACTGTCTTGGTTTTGAAAGAAGACAGGTATCTGCTAAAGAGGGGCAGGGCCTCTCTTGGAATGGATAATTCAAATCCCCTCCCCTCAAATTATTATAATTTAGAAAAATTAAAACGGCTTTCAGGCAGAGATATGGGAATAGGAATAACAGTTCTTTACTAATATGTATAACAAGGCAAAACAAACAACAACAACTACAGCATTAATAGTGAACAGAACCAGGGACCTTGATGGGGCTTGGTTTCACAAAACCCGGGGCAGTCTGATCTCTTGGGACTCCGAAAAAAGCACCAAGCTGGAATGGTGAGGGATGCCGGGCTGGTGGATAGGATAAAATCCGGAAGTCCGTCGGTGGTCACTGGAAGGGCAGGGATGTCCGGCAGGGAGGGCAGTGGAGGGCCGCAGTGCAGAACAGCCTCAAAGCAGCGCTGAGGAAGCAGCGGCAGTGGGACAGGGCCGGGCCAGCTCCAGCAGGGCAGCAAGAGGAGAACTCAGGAGTTTTCCTGGGCACACAAGCAGAATGATGGTAGCGTTCCTCAGGATCAGACCCGGGTGGTGGCAGTGAAAACTCTTCCCGCAGCGAGCAGCAGCCTCTGTCCTCTCCCCGATGCCGAGCGCAAGAGCGCGAAGCTGCCCCCAGCCCCGTCTTTTTTCCTGCCCCCCCTCCCCTCCTCCCCCCAAGAGAAACTCCCGGAGACAAAAAGAAAGAGTGTAGCCAAAGTGCTGTGCTCCATCCTTTTGTTTCACCTGAGCACCAACAAGTACTCAGTAGTTAGTTGCCTCGCAACCCTTGGGAAAAAAATTCTATAGGTAAAAAAAACCCAAGAAACAAGCCTAACCCCCAACATATACTCACAAGGGTGCTATGGGATCAGAATTAGATGGGAGAAAACTAAAACACGAATTAAATTGTTTATATAGAAGGGGAGGGATTGTTATAAATATATGGTTAATTCGAGTTTTATTAAAACAATTCTATGTCTGTATAAAACAAACTGTATTTCCAAGATACCCCCCCCCCCCCAGGATCAGTTCACGGATGAATAAGCAGGAGCTATGACTTCCTCCCTACAAGATAGAACAATGAGGAGGTTCTACAATGACAATATGGGGTGTAACGGTACTTAGAAGAAATAGATAATGCCAATGGCCAGGATCAACACCCCAGATAAGCATCACAGACACCCATCAAGGACATTCATCCCCACTCAGCCAAAGGGAGATGTAATCAAGGACATTTTCCTGCCTTCCCGGAATCTTGTCCACCACCTGGAAAGAAGTAATCAAGACATGTTTTACTGGAATCTTACTTTACATATACACATATTCAGAGAGTGGACTGGCCTTACCGGAATCCTATTTTACATACACACCTGGAGAACAGAATATCCATATATTGGGGAAATTGTCATTTATAACACCATGATCAGCACAGAAGCCTGCCAATTAACAACTACAACAGTTATGTCATGGTCAGATCAAAACTGTTATCTCCAGCTTCATGCTGAGTGCCAAAAAAGAACTGTGGTGGATTTACTCCGGAAAACAGCCAAACACCCATCCAGTCACCTGCTTACTTTCCTCTCCTATGAGATGGGGAGAAATCAGAAGGATGATGAGATGACTCAGGGATCAACATAATTACAGTATAATAGGAAAAGCAAAAGGTGTGCATGCAAGCAAAACAAAAAGGAATTGATTCACTAAGCTTTTGTTCCTGAGATCAACATCATACAGCATGGAATATCCCTTTGTTCAGTTTGAGTCAGCTGTCTTGGTTATGTCCCCTCTGAACCTCTTGCCCTCTCTCAGCTAACTCACTGTGTGAGAGTGAGCAGGGCACAGTGGGAAAGAAAGCCTTGCTGCTGTGCAAACACTATTTTGAAATAGCCAAAACATTGGGGTGTTATCATCAGAACTGTTTTTAGCCACAAATGCAAACCACAGCACCATATGGGCTGCTATGAAGAAAGTTGACTCCATTCTGTAAGGGTATGTGGAAGGAGAGTGACTGCTCATTTAAGGGTTGCACATTTAAGAGCTAGTGATACACAGTGCAGTTAACTTGAGTAGGCCCAGGCCTGTGTTGAGCTGCACAAATCCCTTGGCCACAGGATAACCTCAGTCAGCTCAATGCAACAGAGAAGCCTGCAAGCAGCTCCTGCTTGGTATCAGTGATTACATCACCTGTGTGGCTTCACCTTTATCTAACAGTGCAGCAAGAATTTTTAATGAAAACATATTTTAGAAATAGTTGGGGTTTTTGTAAGCAAATTAGCTCAAAGGACAAAAAAGGAAGAGCTTCTCTCCATGGATGGGATCTGTTTTATGAAGCACACCATGGGAAAATTCATCTAGTCTAAGTCCAATTCTGCACAAATGTGGAGTAACCAGCATCTGAAGGGATGCAAGATTTACTTGCTATCTATATTCCTCTTCTTTTTCTGTCTTAAAGCAGTTATTAAGCCATTTGTTGTTGGGCTTTTCTAATAGAAATCCCTCCTTTGCTATTTCTCTCTCCCCCACACAAGGTGCAGAACACAATGATAAGAACAAACCTCATCAGTCTCACTAATTGGTAAGGATATGTGGAGTGTGAGAATGTTTAATTTTTCAGTTGGGAGGATAAGGAAAGAGAGGGAGACAAACACACTGAGACATAAACCCTGAGCAATTAGCATTAATAAAGACACTAACCAGATTGGTTTGGGCTCCAAAGGAGGTAAGGGCCTGAGATGTAGTGGGGCCAAGAATTCTTCTAGTTCTGGTCTGATCTCTGAAAACCCACAAAGGAACAGAGTGACACAGTGACCAAGGAGGTTTATGAGCTTAGAACATCCATCATGTGATTAGCACATGAATAGCAGGTGGCTTTTCCAAGACCAATTAATCAAGGAACAAAGCAAGCTGTGGGTGCAAGGAGTCTCATGCACATCTTTGCCATTGCATGCAATTTGACTACAAGCCAACTACTTTATTCTGTGAATATGACAGCCTTAGTGAGCCTTCTTTGAATTCTCCCTGCTAGGCAGTGTGGCTACATGGTGGTGATCTCCCCCTGAGGGGGGACACCTCTCAAGGTTGCTCCTCAAAGTAGAGAGACCTTTCTACTCATGAAAGATTTTTGGATGAGTCCAATTCAAACTTTGTCCAAATTGCACTTGGACTGCACACCAGTGACTCTCCCCTTCAGCTGGGACATCTTTCATGGATTGAGATTCCTTACCTGAGACTGAGAGATCCTTTATTACCCAAGAAGGAGACACCCCTTAGTTCACATCAGATCCTTGGTAAATTGCTGATAGCATGCTAAATCAATACTAATGAGATCCATGTAGTTATTTCCTTTAGATGTCATTGCCCAAGTCTGAGACTAAAATTGGAACTAGCCACACCTGAACTCCATCAGGAGTTGAGAAATCAAGGGGGTCAACTCTGAACCTCATGACTCAATGTGAGAGGGTCTCCCTTATTTTCATGGTTTAGGAATGGTATTCCCCAATTTAGCGTTCCCACAAAAACGCTACAAACCACATGCCACTTGCTTACTCACCCCTCCCCCTGCAGCAGGCTGGAGAGGAAAATTGGAAGCACAAAGGATAGAGATCATGAGTTGAAATAAGAACAATTTTCTTGAAACAGAAATGGAATAAAAAAAATAACAGTAACAACAACAATATTAATAACAGAGGGAACTGGTGCTACCCAACTGCTCCCTCCATCATGCTTACTCAACCAAAAGGGACCCTGTGCCTGGAAAATGACATGAGGTGTTATAGAATGTGCTGTTGACTCATTGCAAGCTGCATTAGGAGCTCACGACTGGTGTATCTGGAGGAGTCCATCCTCATTGTCCATGGTAGTTATGGCACACAGTGGCAGTGTCATTCAGCAACCAATATTATACAACTCAACATTACAGACTGTTCTCGCCCAAAAATCAAATTGTGTTTCCCTGTCCCTCTGCATTACCCACCAAGTGTAACTAGGTGTCCTAGGTTACAATGTAAAATTGTGCCCAAGGTTTGTATTCTATCCCCATGAGCCGTTGGAGCCAGGGTGGGGCAGTGTTTTCCTTATCTTCTGTTAACGAGCCTAACAATGCCTTGCCACATGACTCATAGATAACTTCCTCCGGGAGTTATCTCTGTTTAATGGGCCATCAAGGACCCACTGCATGACTCATAGAATGAGATCATCCCCATTGTGAGATGCTCTGCCCAGGGGGAGGAGCCAAGCATTCCCACCTGGATAAATCCAGGGTTTGGGACAGCACAAGCAGCTTTTATCCACTGGACTTCCAGAGGAGACAAGAGCTACCAGACGTTTCTACAGGAATCACTGCTTCGACCAGACCATGTCATCTGGACTGCCACTACCACCCTAACAGGGTGTCAGGTTGTATTCTGACTCCGTCAGTGGGGGGTTTTTTTGTACTATTACTTTTATTTTAATTTGCCTTCATTTATTTCTTTTCGTTTCCTCTTATTAAATTGTGTTTCTGACTTGGAGTCTTTCACTAGTTTTGCTTTCAAACCAGCACATATTTTTGGCGCCCAACGTGGGGCAGGAGGTACTGAGAAAAGTCAGAATTGCAATTTCGGGAAAAAGACACCTGTTCACTATGATGCTCAGCATGTTTACATGTGTCTTGTACCTAGCTCTCTATATCTTTCTGGAGATAGGGCAGTATCTGCAGATCTTAATATTCTGGTGTAAACCAGGGTACAGCACTAAAATTGCTTTATTAGTCTATTATGTCTATTGTATGATAACCTCCAAGGCAATGAGCACAATTCAGAATATGTACTCAATTTTGTTGTCTTATCCCGGTCTAGGATGTTTTGTTTGGGGTCTCAACAATCTCACCCAGCCGCAGTGGGGAGGGGCAAAGAATAATTTTTTCCCGTCTTTCAGGCCTGATACAGCAGTTTTTGAAAATATTGAGCTTTGTCTGGATACCAAGGATAGCATAATGTTGTTGTTAGTGCTGCTTTGTCTTCTCTGCACAGCCTGCACCATGCTTAAAAACAAAACACTCCATGATGTAATGCAACGTCTTCTTGAGGCAGAAGAGAAAAGAACCAAATGCACAGCAACAGCCTTCGTGTCCACACAGATTGTCAAAGAGGAGAAAGGAAGCAAAAGCCAGGCAACAGTGTCCGAGTCTACGCAGACTGTCGCAGAAGAAATAGAAGCCAAAAGCCAGGCAACAGTGTCCGCATCTACGCAGACTGCCACAGAAGAGAAAGAAGCACCAAGAAAAGCCACAATGTCTGTGTCTGTGCAGGTTGTCACAGAGGAGAAAGAAGCCAAAAATGCCAGCATTTCCACACAAACCATCACTGAACTGGAACAGCCTAAACCCGTAGCAGTTGCTCCTGTTCAGAAGAAGAAAGCAAAGAGCAAATCAGTCCGCGTAGTGACTGATGAGGATGCAGCAGGACCTTCGCACCCAGCAGAAGAGACAGAGCCAGAGATCATCACTCGCTCTCTGTCCCTGGGTGAGCTGCGTGACCTGCGGAGGGAATTCACCTGCCAGACAAATGAATCCGTCCTGACCTGGCTACTCCGTATCTGGGACGCTGCAGCCAATGACACCATTCTGGATGGAAGTGAGGCCAGGCAACTGGGATCGCTGTCCCGGGATGTGGTCATTGACCAGGGGATCGGGAGAACCCAAGAAACTCTCAGCCTCTGGCGACGACTGCTAACAAGTGTGAAGGACAGATACCTTTGTAAAGATCATCTCCGGGTGCACCAAGGAAAGTGGAGCACAATAGAACAAGGTATCCGATGCCTGAGGGAATTGGCTGTGTTGGAGATCATTTTCTCAGAGGACGAGAGATTTCCTAAAAGTCCAGATGAAGTCCAGTGCACATCGCAGATGTGGTTGAGATTTGTACGGCTTAGACCAGAGATGTACTCCCGTTACTTGGCAACGCTGCAATGGAGGGCAGGCGAGGACAAGGTGGGCGTCTTAGTCAATAAACTAAGAATTTATGAGGACACTGTCACTGCCCCATTTCGTACCCATGTCTCATCCGTAGAAACAAGGCTGGCCGAGCAAGTCCGAACCTTGATCAAAGAGGGCCATCAGAAACTGAAAAAAGAACTTAAGGAAGAAATTTACCACGGCTTGCCAGAACCAACAAGAGTTTCTGCCATTAGGAGCAGGCGTCCCCCAGCCAGAGAGAGAACATACACTCCACGAGGTAACCTCTGGTCTTTTCTTCGGGAGCATGGAGAAGACATGAGGAAGTGGGATGGAAAACCCACCTCCTCCTTAGCAGCCCGGGTACGTGAACTGAAAAGAGAGACCCCTACCACAAAAAGTTCGTCTAGAGTCAATGCTGCTCCAGTCTCTCGAGCACAAAACTCCAGACGGGATAGAGATAATGATATGACTGGTCCGCTCGAAGGAACCTCAAGAACATATTTACAGGAAGAGAGTAGCATGTACCATGACCAAGAATAGGGGGGCCCTGCCTCTAGCCAGGTAGAGGAAAGGGACAATCGGATCTATTAGACTGTGTGGATCCGATGGCCTGGCACATCTGACCCACAAGAGTATACGGCTTTGATTGACACTGGCTCTCAATGTACCCTGATGCCATCAAGGTATGTAGGAACAGAATCTGTTTCTATTTCTAGAGTGACAGGAGGGTCCCAGCAGCTGACTGTAGTGGAGGCCGAAGTGAGTTTAACCGGGAACGGATGGCAAAAACACCCCATTGTGACTGGCCCAGAGGCCCCATGCATCCTTGGCATAGACTATCTCAGAAATGGATATTTCAAAGACCCAAAAGGATATCGTTAGGCTTTTGGGATAGCTGCTGTAGAGACAGAAGGCATCAGACAACTGAATACCTTGCCTGGTCTCTCAGATGACCCCTCTGCTGTGGGACTGCTGAGAGTTGAAGAGCAACAGGTACCAATCGCCACAGCAACAGTGCACCGTCAGCAATACCGCACCGACAGAGACTCTGTGATTCCTATCCATGAGATGATTCGTAAACTGGAGAGCCAAGGGGTGGTCAGCAAGGCTCCTTCACCTTTCAACAGCCCTATATGGCCAGTGCGTAAGTCCAGTGGAGAATGGAGACTGACTGTGGATTACCGTGGTCTGAATGAGGTCACACCACCACTGAGTGCTGCTGTGCCAGACATGTTGGAGCTTCAGTATAAGCTGGAGTCCAAGGCAGCAAAGTGGTACGCGACCATCGACATTGCCAATGCCTTCTTCTCCATTCCTTTGGCAGCAGAGTGCAGGCCCCAGTTTGCTTTCACCTGGAGGGGTGTGCAGTATACCTGGAACCGACTGCCCCAGGGGTGGAAGCACAGTCCCACAATCTGCCACAGACTGATCCAGACTGCATTGGAAAAAGGTGAGGCTCCTGAACATCTCCAGTATATTGATGACATTATTGTATGGGGGAACACAGAAGGGGAAGTCTTCAAGAAAGGAGAGAAGATTATCCAGATTCTCCTGAAAGCTGGTTTTGCCTTTAAGCAAAGTAAGGTTAAGGGACCGGCTCGAGAAATCCAGTTCCTGGGAGTCAAGTGTCAAGATGGTCGTCGCCAGATACCCACAGAGGTAATCAACAAGATCACCGCGATGTCTCCACCAACCAGCAAGAAGGAAACACAAGCTTTCCTAGGCGCCATAGGCTTTTGGAGAATGCACATTCCTGAGTATAGTCAGATTGTGAGTCCTCTCTACCTGGCTACCCGCAAGAAGAATGATTTCCACTGGGGCCCTGAACAGCAGCAAGCCTTTTCCCAGATCAAGCAAGAGATCGCTCATGCGGTAGCCCTTGGCCCAGTGAGGACAGGACCAGATGTGAAGAATGTGCTCTACTCTGCAGCCAGGAACAATGGCCTGTCCTGGAGCCTTTGGCAGAAAGTGCCTGGTGAGACTCGGGGTCGACCACTGAGATTCTAGAGTTGAAGCTACAGAGGGTCTGAAGCCAACTACACTCCCACGGAGAAGGAAATCTTGGCTGCCTATGAAAGAGTTCAAGCCGCCTCAGAAGTAATTGGCACTGAAGCACAGCTGCTTCTGGCACCCCAACTGCCGGTGCTGAAGTAGATGTTCAAAAGAAAAGTGCCTTCCACGCATCATGCAACCGACACTACTTAGAGCAAATAGATTGCCCTCATTACACAGCGCGCCCGTATTAGAAACCCAAATCGCCCTAAGATTCTAGAAGTTATAACGAACTGGCCTGAAAGTGAGACTTTTAGATTATCCTCTGAAGAAGAAGAAGAGCAAGTGACACGTGCCGAGGAGGCCCCACCATATAACGAGCTACCAGAGACTGAGAGACGATATGCCCTCTTCACCTATAGTTCCTGCCGAATTATAGGTGCTGACCAGAAATAGAAAGCTGCAGTATGGAGTCCCACACGACGAGTTGCACAAGCCACCGAGGGACAAGGTAGATCGAGTCAGATGGCAGAGCTTAAAGCTGTCCAGCTGGCTTTGGATATTGCTGAACGAGAGAAGTGGCCGTGGCTCTATCTCTACACCGACTCATAGATGGTAGCTAATGCCCTGTGGGGATGGCTGAATCGCTAGAAAAAAGCCAACTGGCAGCGCAGAGGGAAACCCATCTGGGCTGCTGAGATTTGGCAGGACATTGCTACCCGAGTAGAGAAGCTAACCGTGAAGGTTCGACACGTAGATGCACACGTCCCCAAGAGTCGGGCTAATGAGGAGCATCACAACAATGAGCAGGTAGATAAAGCTGCCAAGGTGAAAGTATCACAAGTAGATCTAGACTGGCAGCACAAGGGAGAATTATTCCTAGCTCGTTGGGCCCATGATGCCTCTGGTCATCAGGGAAGAGATGCAACATACCGATGGGCCCGTGACGGAAGAGTAGACCTTACTATAGACAGCATCTCACAAGTCATCCATGACTGTGAGACCTGCGCTGCAATCAAACAGGCCAAGCGGGTGAAGCCTCTGTGGTACAGTAGACGATAGTTGAAGTACAAGTATAGAGAAGCCTGGCAGATTGACTACATCACCCTTTCCCAGACCCGCCAAGGCAAGCGCTACGTGCTGACCATGGTAGAAGCAACCACAGGATGGCTGGAGACCTATCCTGTGCCTCATGCTACTGCCCGGAATACCATCCTGGGCCTCGAAAAGCAAGTCCTGTGGAGACATGGCACCCTGGAGAGAATCGAGTCAGATAATAGAACACATTTTAAGAACAGCCTTATAAACATCTAGGCCAAAGAACATGGTATTGAATAGATATATCACATCCCTTATCATGCACCAGCCGCCGGGAAAGTTGAACGGTGCAATGGAGTGTTAAAGACTACCCTGAAGGCACTTAGCAGAGAGACCTTCAAGAATTAAGACATAAACTTAGCCAAAGCCACCTAGATGGTAAACATCCGAGGCTCCATCAATCGAGCTAGTCCTGCCCAGTCTGAACCCTTGCACACCGTGGATGGAGATAAAGTCCCTGTGATACACATGAAAGAGATTTTAAGAAAGACTGTTTAGATTAATCCCACCTCAGGCAAAGGCAGACCCATCCGTAGGATTGTTTTTGCTCAAGGACCTGGTTATACTTAGTGGGTAATGCAAAAAGATGGAGAAACCCGTTGTGTACCACAAGGAGACCTAATTTTAAGTGAGAATTAGCATTAGTGTGTAAGGTTTCATTCTGTGTATATATGTATGTATCTGTGAGAGTGTATGATGTAGATAGTGATAGAATAAGGGGTAGATTATGTCCTAGGTTACAATGTAAAATTGTGCCCAAAGTATGTATTCTATCCCCATGAGCCGTTGGAGCCAAGGTGGGGCAGTGTTTTCCTTATCTTCTGTTAATGAGCCTAACAATGCCTTGCCACATGACTCATAGATAACTTCCTCCGGGAGTTATCTCTGTTTAATGAGCCATCAAGGACCCACTGCATGACTCATAGAATGAGATGATCCCCATTGTGAGATGCTCCACCCAAGGGGAGGAGCCAAGCATTCCCACCTGGATAAATCCAGGGTTTAGGACAGCACAAGCAGCTTTTATCCACTAGACTCCCAGAGGAGACAAGAGCTACCAGACCTTTGTACAGGATCACTGCTTCAACAAGACCATCTCATCTAGACTGCCACCACCACCCTAACAGGGTGTCAGGTTGTATTCTGACTCTGTCAGTGGTTTTTTGTACTATTACTTTTATTTTACTTTCTTTTATTTCTTTTCCTCTTATTAAATTGTGTTTCTGACTTAGAGTCTTTCACTAGTTTTGCTTTCAAACCAGCACAACCACTCTTGCCTGCTGTCAGGGGTGGTACCTAAACCAATTGCTGCTGTGAGTTTACAAAATGAGCAACTTTCTCTCTTCCCCTTCACCCGAACCTCCACCACCACCTGAGGAGGTTGCCAAGGTTGCATTGGAGTTCCCCCTGCTGGCTGTAAGACAGGTACTGCAGCTTTTGCCTCACCGAAGCCCATCAGTGCCCCCTGCTGGCTTTGAGTGAGCCATTGTGCCCTTTTCCCCTTGCCCTAGCCAACAGTACAGCCTGCAGGTTGTGGTTATAACTACACTAAAAGGGAAATGAGGTGTTTAGCAGATGGGAAACTTTTGTAATTGTATTGTTGTTTGTTCTGTTATATATATAATCTCGGGTAAAGAACTGTTATTCCTTTTCCTATATTTTGCCTGAAAGCCCCATAATTTTGAAGTTGCAATAATTTGGAGAGAGGGGTTGTCTTCCTGTTCCATGAAGGTTCCTGCCTTCCTTGGCAGACATTTGTCTTTTAAACCAAGGCAACATATAAAGTGGCTGCCCCTTTCCACCATTTATGATGGTAGCAACAGGATATTTGACTATAGTCTCACCTCCACTTCTCCCAAAAGTATAAACTGGCATTTGAAATTCTCCATGGCAGAGGATGAGAATAAAGCCCCACCTTGCAGACAAGTCAACAGGCTTGTTACTCTCTCCTCCCCAAAGCAGGGATGCCTCTTTGATAAGATTTGCACCTCCGACCACATTAGAGTATACCCAGTGTTAGGAAAATTAATCCACAAACACCAGAGCTTTATGTCCAAAAAGGAGACAGAGGAGTCCTGAAACTTTATTCAAATAAAGGGAGAGGCCATGGGGCATTTCCCCTGGGGTCTCCCAAATTTTTAGAGGATGCAGTCTCCTTTTTATCCTAATTTCCCAGCCGCATTTTCCTCTCTTTCCCCATTGGCTGAGGTACTTGAGAGGTACAGAGTTCCCAAAACGCCTAATAACTAAGACCCCCTTCGAATGCATACCCTCCCCCCTGTTTTTCTTTTTCTTTGTGTCTCTGTTCTTTTTCTCTAAATCCAGAGATGTAGCACAGTCTTGAGTAACAGTCTGTGTCAGTGGAATTCCTATGGAATTTGTTTCACCTCTCCATATCTAGCCTTATCTACCATCAGGCCCACAATTTGTAAAGACACCTCCTTCTCATTCCTTTCACCCAGGAACACTTGTACATAGTTTTATACACATATTTTATAGGTCTAGTGCATTTACCACCAGCAATCTAAGAAGAATCTATAACCTGTTGCTTCAATAAATTGTACTATTTGAGAATCTGTGATTGAGAAAGTTCTTACTGAACTCAAACATACTTATGGTGAAAATGGTAAACCACACTATTTGTGAATCTGGGATTGTGAATGAGACCAGACTTATGGTGTAACCCACACTATTGGTTTATCTGGGATCTTATTCAAGGTTACCAGATTTATAGTGCAAAAGTTATTATTGTGTTTGTTTTGACAACCAATGGTTAACTAAACTCCAAATAAGCCACCTCTCTTCCCCTTGACAGCAAGGGAGGAACAATGAGAAATAAATGAGAAATGATGAGTTCGAGTAACAGTTTACTGAAAAAAAAAGAGAAAAACCACAAAACAATGAAATGAGACACACATGATAGAAAGAAAATGGTACCAAAAAAAGGGAAATGTTTTAACTGACAAAAAAAACCCCAAGTGTTATGTAGTCCCCTTGTGATAAAGACAAAATGGCTGCTGCTTGCCCAAGCAGCCCATGTAGCCCACTCCCCAGAACAAAAAAAATCAAGATGACTGCCACCCAGGTGGCCCCCATGGCTCCAGGAGGACAAAGACAAGATGGTGGAGAAGCTCTCCTGGCTCAATCCTTTCCCCCATAGACCAAAAAAAACCCCAAAAAACAAACCAGGATGGCAGAAGTGTACAGAGTGATTCTGGTTCTGGATGGAGGGTGCTGGGGCTGCCTGCAGCAGCTCCAGCCCTGCCATGGCAGTTTCCCTGCTCCCTCTCTGTGGCAGCATTAGCGTGTGCATGAGGTAGGTCCTGCTACTTGCTGCTTCTTCCCGCCACCTGCAGGACTCCTTTTTGGCTTGGCTGGACTCAGTATCAGCGCCGCTGTTTTGGGTCACTGCTACGCTGGGGGGCAAGGAACAGTCCTGCCGGGCAACAAAAACTGCTGCCCCAGCCCCTACTGGTCCAGGCTGCAGTTCTGAGCTGTCACTTCAGCACTACGGCTTGGGGGGGACTCTGCTGTGTCCTTTTAGCTCCCTTGTCTGACAGAAGCCTCCTAGAGGGATGGGAAATGGGAAGAGACCCCCCGGCATGCAGTACCATGGTCTGCCTATCCCTTCTGTGAAAAACTACTCCTCACTTTTAAAATTTTAAAAGGTTTATTGAACCTCAACAAATAAAACAAAGGACTGAATAAGGAAAAAGGGCAGTGCTGGGAGTGTGTGACCGTCAGCCACGTGCTTGCCTACAAACTGGCTGCTCCACCTTTTATACCCCCGGTGTTGCATCAGCCAACCCTGACCCCTCCTAAATTCTGTCAGTCAACTCTTCTTCACTGTCCATTGGTGGAGGTTACTTTCTTGCAACTTGATCGGAGGTGAGGTGTTGTCATGCCCCACCTCCCTAGCAACAAGCCTTCTCTATTCCAAGCTCCCTCATGCAAGGGGCACAGGTAGACGCCCTCCCTCCACGTCTCAGACAACCAAAACTGCCTGGTGGCAACAATACAGAGGGGGAAGAAAGGGGCTATGGGGAGAACAGAGGATGTTCAAAGAAAAACCACAATAACATAACCATAAATCTATAAAACTTCTCTTAACATACACATAATATTCATCCCTTAATTGCAAGAGCCAATCATTGCATTACCCATCTGTTGGGGAGGATGAAACAGGAAAACCTTATAAATATGACTGCTTATTTGTAGAGAATATGACACATATTAGTGAAATAGAGTTGAAGGAAGTTTCGATGTCTAAGATGCCAAGCTTTAGTTACTGAACAACTGGAAAACAATGGTGTGGTCAGCTGAAAGTAAATCCCCCTTGATGAAACAATGCCCTTCTCCTCACCGAAAGTCTAAGGCTCAGAGCAGACCCTGCTAGCTCGGCAGGAGGGGTCCAAAGAGTAGTTTTTAGAGTTTAAAATGTAACACTGTATGGTAATGTAGTGATTCTTATAGGCTGTATGTAAATGCTATAGGATTTTATCTTGTACTAGATTGGTTGGTGTAGATTAGAATATTCAGTATAGAAGAAGATTTAATGTATTGTAACGGGAACTTTGCGTTCTCTCTCCCTCTTCTTCCTCGTCTCTTGCTCCTTTTCTTCTTCACTATCTTCTCACTCTCTCGGACCTGCTCTGAGCTGCAGCTGGCAGCTCGAAGCAGGGCCCTTTCACCCACACCCTATACAATAAACTGCATGCTTCAAAACTAGGCTTGACTCCAGAGATCTCTCGTCTCTGTTCATCACGACTGACCCGTCGTTCCCACAACTGGCGCCCAAACGTGTTCTAAGGGCCGATTCAGCATTTCCACCCGTGGGAGACTTTTTCATGGACGGTAACTAAAAAACGACCAGTTAAAGCCACCTGAAAGGTGTCGCGAACACGGCATACCGTTGCGGTGCAGCGTGAAAGCCGAAGCTCTTAAAATCTGCTGAGGCACACCTCGAGCACGGGGAGCCGTTCCTATGTAATGATTCCCTGGAGCTCTCGGAGGAAACTGCCTGGCAGTCCTCGAACACAAGCGCCTGCTGCTGCGCGGCGGCTGCCTGGAGCTCTGTGAGGAAGCTTGCCGTGGCATCCCTCGAGCACGGAGATGTTGCTAAGCAGCGCCGACTGGAGCTCTGAGGAGGGACCCTGCCGCGTGCCCGAGCACAGGCGAGCGTGGCTAAGCACCGCCCGCACTGAAGCTCTGAGTGGAGACTCATCTGGGAGGTCCCGAGCCCGTGAAACTGTTGCCAAGCGACGACTACAACCGGAGCTCTGAGGAGGGACCTGAACGCAGCGTCCTGAGCGCCGACGGAGAGCCTGGCCAGCCCCCCGTGACGGAGCTCTGACTGAGGACCCTGCTTCTGCGACATCTAGGTGAGCTACGCACTGGTCTAATCATGGGTCAAACTCACTCTGCTCATGACAGAGATCTCTATAAGCATCTAAAGCATTTACTAAACTCCAGTCCAAGTAAATTACCCAAACAAGAGCTAAAAAACCTTTTAGAATGGACTTTGATTAATTTCCCAAATGCTAACCGTTCAGCCGTTTTAACCAGAGACTTTTGGGACACAGTCGGGAATAAGCTCTTTAATGGTATTTCTCGCCGGGATTTCACTCTTGCGGAGCTGATCCCAGCTTGCAGGGCCCTGGTGGAGCTGTGTGCTGTGCTGGCACAACCCGCAGCACTCGCTCCGCCGAGACCCGTTCCTGCTGCGAGCCCGCCCCTTGCCGCCGCGAGTCCGCAACAAGACACGCCCCCCACTTCCCCTCGCGGCTCCGGTACCCGTGGTCTTGCTGACTCCACCTACCCCCACGGACCCCGCGGCCCCACCCCTTGTTCCCGCCCCCGCGTGCCCGCCCACTGCCATTACCACGGTCGCGCTCCCCCCCCATAGCACCGAGTGGTCTGCCACTGCCCCCGTGCCTCCCGCGGGGGCGACCGCTCCTACGACCACGCCTCTTATGGCCGTGATCATCGGGGGTCCTCGCAAAGCCAGGAGGCCACCTTCCTTCCAGCCCCCCGGGTCGCCCCTGCCACCACCACCGCAGCGCCGACAGCAAGTCCGCCTGCGTCCATCGTCGCTGCGGCCCTGCCGTTTCCCAAAGCTGCTGTGGCCCCGATGCCAGCCGTGCCTTCCGCGGGCTCCCCGGTTCCACCCCCCGTCCCCGCCGGTATTCCGGCGCAGCTCCCCGCTCCCGGGACGGCACCGCTCACACTGAGAAACACGGCACCCCAGCCCCCCAAGCCACCCCGAGGCATCTGCACTGATGGCTGCAGCCCCTTCGGTGCTTGCCGCCGCCCCAGCTCGGCTTCCCAGCCCCACCACTCCGGCAGTCCCGCTTCTGCCTGCCGAACCAGCAGCCACCACAGCCCAAGCTCCAAGCTTCCAGGGCCTGCACACCACAGTCCTGCCACCAACTAGCCCACCTCTCGCCATGGCCCCCCCGCAGCAGACTCCTGCCACCTCCGCGCCGCTCCTCCTGCCTTCCGCCACCCCGGGATCATCTCCCGATAACGGGGCTGCCTCGCCGCTGCCCGTGGTCGCTCTCCCGCTCCTGCCTGCACCGCCCACTGAGCCGCCGGCCGCCCTGGCGCACCCTCCCGCTCCTGGCGCGGCTGCGGCCGCACCGGCCCCACCGAGAGCCGCGGCCGCCCCCGAGCTCGCAGCGGCCCCTCGGCCTCCCGCCTGTAGGCCTCCCGAGGCGCCCTTGTTAGTCGAGGCGCCGCCGCCGCCCGCCGCCGCAGCCCCGGGCCAGGCCGTGCCGTCTCAACCGCAGCCTTCCGCTTCCGAGCTGCTGCACGGCACGGCCCCGCCGCCTCCTGCAACCACGGATGTCCCGTCGTTCCCGACTGCAGCCGCAGCCCCTGCTCCCGTTCCCGCGAGCCTGCCACCCCGTGCGTCCCTCGACCCGCCCGCCATGCAGCCAGCCGCCATCATGACTCTCTCCGTTGACCTGATGATGCAACCTACGCATGCGCAATTGCTACAACCCCCAGACCAGCACCATCTCCCCGCGCTGCGTCAGCCAATGACAGCTCCGCTTCCGGGATCAGCCGTACACAGCATTCATGCTTTCGCACCACCCCCCACGGCTTTCGCTGCGCCTCTGATACAGCCTCCCGGTTCCCATCCCCTGCACGCCGCGGTCCAGCCCCAGCCGGCATCCCTGTGCCCTGGCATGCCGCCCCCGCCGCCCCCAATCTCAGCTGCAAGACCGCAGCAGCTGCCGCCGCCGCTGCTGCAAGGGATGCCACAGCCTACACGTTTCGCGACTCCAGAAGCATATTCCTCAACAGCACGTGACCCTGCACAACCGCTACCTGATGTGCCTCTGCTGCCAGCTCCTATGCCTCCGCTACCTGCTGCCCTACCTCCGCCGCCGCATCCTGCCGCCCCATTAAGCAGCACCAGGTCTCGGCCGCACCTCCTCGCACACCCTGCCGCATTCCCGCCTTCTGCTCCCCAGGCAGCAAGTGGGACTACTTCATATCATGACTCGTCCACACAGTCCCAGCCAAGCACTCAAACCCTGCAACGAGGAGGGGGAGAGTGGAATATGACGACTGCTTTAATAAATACAGGACAGACAGAAAACTATTTGGCTCCTGCAAATGCTAACCCTTTGATCCCAATACAAGGAAATCCCGAAAAACAACTAAGTCTGTTCCCAAACAGCTCCAGAATTCTGCCAGTGTTTGGGACAGATCTCTCAACGCAAAATGACACACTAAACCTTGAAAATTTGCCAGCATTAATTCAAAAATTTGAAAACTCACAGAACTGTTTTGATAATTTTCAATTAACAGACTGGCATGAAGTAAAACGTCAAATTTGCAAAGAAGAAAGTCTAAATCCTTTAGCTATGCCTGTGCTATTTAGCCAGCAAGCTGATGGCCCTAGAACGTGGGCAGCTATCCCACCTCAGGAGATAAAAAATTGCGAAAAGCAATAAAGGACAGTGGCATTTGCTCCCCATATTTCAAACAGCTGCTAAGAAGTACCCTAGAAGGACACACTCACACCAAATGACTGTAAAAATCTTGCTAGCATAATTCTCACAGATTCACAATATATGCTGTGGGAATTCAAATGGAGAAGATTGCTTACAGATGTACTAACAACTTACAGACAAAGTACTGATGCAGACCTTCGTACCCTTACCATGTCTAAGCTAATTGGTGACCATCCTGATGATCAGAATGATACTCAAGTGAATTTACCCAGAACAGTGTTAGATGACATTAAAAAGATGGCTCGCAGAGCCTTCTTACAAATTCAGCCAGCAGGAAGTTTTGAAAAAGCTTATAATCTGATTAGCCAAGAGTTGTCTGAACCATTTACCACATTTGTAGACCGGGTAATCCAAGCAGCAGAAAGGCAATGCGGCGATGATATAGCTCGCCCAATAATGATACAGGACATTATTGAAAATAATGCAAATGCAGAATGTAAAAGAGCAATCAAAGCCCTGGGTAAAGAAAGACCCACGGTGCCTGAAATGATTAATGCCTGCAACAAAATTGGGAGTCCACAGCAGGTGGCGGCTATCCAAGCAAATGAGCTTGGAAAGACTTTAGGAGAAAAAATTGAGAAGGCTCTTACAGCCCAAGCAGCACAGGCAGAAGCACGAGACCAAAAACTCACTGATATCCTAGCTGCCTTGCACCTAAACTCCCAACAACAAGGCAACAATATGGCTGTTATGCAAGCTGCTGTAACTTCAGGACCATGCTACTTCTGTAAAAAACCTGGCCATATAATGAGAAACTGTCCAGAAGTCAAAAGGTGTACACAAGCGCCAGATCGCTGCCCTGCCTGCATGAAGGGAAAACATCTTACCTGACAGCGTGTAGTATCTTAGTTGTTCAACAGAAAGGGGGAGATGTTGGGGAGGATGAAACAGGAAAACCTTATAAATATGACTGCTTATTTGTAGAGAATATGACACATATTAGTGAAATAGAGTTGAAGGAAGTTTTGATGTCTAAGATGCCAAGCTTTAGTTACTGAACAACTGGAAAACAATGGTGTGGTCAGCTGAAAGTAAATCCCCCTTGATGAAACAATGCCCTTCTCCTCACCAAAAGTTTAAGGCTCAGAGCAGACCCTGCTAGCTCGGCAGGAGGGGTCCAAAGAGTAGTTTTTAGAGTTTAAAATGTAACACTGTATGGTAATGTAGTGATTCTTATAGGCTGTATGTAAATGCTATAGGATTTTATCTTGTACTAGATTGGTTGGTGTAGATTAGAATATTCAGTATAGAAGAAGATTTAATGTATTGTAACGGGAACTTTGCGCTCTCTCTCTCTCTCTTCTTCCTCCTCTCTTGCTCCTTTTCTTCTTCACTATCTTCTCACTCTCTCGGACCTGCTCTGAGCTGCAGCTGGCAGCTCGAAGCAGGGCCCTTTCACCCACACCCTATACAATAAACTGCATGCTTCAAAACTAGGCTTGACTCCAGAGATCTCTCGTCTCCGTCCATCACGACTGACCCGTCGCTCTCACACCCATCTATAACACTTCACTCGTGTGAGCCAGATAAAACGGACTCCCTTCTGGTTCCGGCCATGGCATCTTCCCTGCTGAAACCACACCCATGACTATGATACAAATGGTATTTGAATAAACAGTACTGAAAACTCCACATCCTTGTCTCTGTACCCAGGACATTAAAATCAGAAATTAAGCCCAGCTGCACCCAACCCCTCTGAGGACCAGCTGGAATGCAAGGGGGCTTTATTTTCTGCCAAATTTCTGTACTCCAGAAATCTCTTACACACTCTCGGAGTGTGTGGGGAGTTACTCTTCTGGAAGTTGAGTGAAAGGAGACTTCTGTACACCACTATCATTCATTGGTAAGTGACATTGGCTCCTAATCTATACTACTTCTTCTCTAGCTGTAACATAGGTACCTTTATTATCATGCACTGTCTTATAAACCTACTAGTAGTGATTCTTTTGTTTATCCTGTGTAATAAGGTAAGCTTGTTACAGTCTCATGTCTGTTTTACCTTTTGTCTATTCAATAAATAATTCATTTTGTAATAGGTCTGATTGGTCATTATTAAAAACTTGTGAGCAAGAGTGGGTTTGGGGGTGCTGGCCACCTCAGTAAAGCTGCTGTCTACTGCCAGAAACCTGGGCAGAGGCAGGGACTTGTCTAAGCTCTCCCCTCTCATTTGTAACACCACCACAGACATCCAAGAAGCAAAACTATAACTTCTTCCCCTCTAGAGCAATATACAGTTTTACCAGAAATAAACTATACTTATGTAATAGCCCATCTACTTTTAAGTTGGCTACACAGCATGCATGATAGTAATAAACACCTCAGAACTATTATCTAAACTCAAATAAATTTGAATTGTATATTTTGCTTAGGTTTGCAAATTACATGTCAAACAGGGACCTGTTACCAAAACTGCAGGAAAAACAGAAACTCGCCAACAACTTTTCAGTGTTAGGGAATCAAGGCATTACTTTATTCTGGCCAGGATGTGCAATAGAAATAATTTCATCCACACATGCCCAGGTTGTGCATTGAAAATCATTCCATCACCCATCATTCTTTACCAGACTTTTCCCATATTTATACAAACCCCAAAGAAATTCTTGTTCATTGGTTCTAAATTACACAGCTCTTAGTATTAGATCCCTTCCCCTTCGATGCTAATTTGGTCCTCATTCTTCAGTTCTCTTATCAGTCTTTTCCCAGACCTGGTGTCTCCAACCACTCCAAGAGGTGATGTTAAGGGATGATGTTCCTTAAAGATCTTTATCTCCTGTGTATCTTCTGGCTACTCCTGATCTGTGGATGTTAAGCTCATCAGGCCTCTCCCAGTGAAGTCTTTTAAAGAGAAACGTCAATTCCCCTCCCCCTGGGCAAAGGAGAACAAACCCGACTGAAGTTATAAAAAAATTTTAGTTGTTGGATCATTTCCAACAGACCCATAACCTCTCTAAGAGTTTTAATACTTATGTAAATGGACAAGACATGTACAGAAATACTATTTTTAATAGATCTTACAAGAACCTGAACACTACAGACAGGTTTTGAATAAGAATGCACAAGTAGCTGTCTTGGGTTGCAATGCAAGATGTAACCAGAAGCATGTATTGTATTACTATCTGTTGAAACCGGTTGGGGAAATGTTATTTCTCTTCTATGACCCATTCTTCGTGACTCTGGGGGGGAGGAGGTGGGTGTCTTCTGTTAATGGGCCAGCTGTTAAAACCAGGTGGGGCAGTGTTCTTTATCTCTTCCATGACCCATCCTCCCTCCAGGGGGATATGTTCTGTTAATGGGCCATTAAGGCTCACTGCATGACTGATAAAATTACATCATCCCATTGTGAGATGCTCCACCCAGTGGGAGGAGCCAAGCATTCCTACCTCGATAAAACCTGAGATTCAAGACATCAAGACAGCCTGTTTTTCCACTGGATTCCCAGAGGAAGACCGGATCCATCTCACCATCACTGGACCTTCAGAGGAAAACTACACCCTTCTACAGGATCATCTCTGCTCCAGCAGAACCACATCTGTCCCTCCAGGAGGACTTAATTGAACTGCTACCAACACCCTGACCAACAGGGTGTCAGGTTATATTCTGACTCTATCAGTGTTCTTTTTTTTTGTTTGCTTGCTTTTTTGTACTACATTTTTATTTTTAATATTCCTAGTAAAGAATTGTTATTCCTATTCCCATATCTTTGCCTGAAAGCCCCTTAATTTCATAATTAGAATAATTCAGAGGGAGGGGGTTTACATTCTCTGTTCCAAGGGAAGCTCTGGCTTTCCCTGGCAAACACTTGTCTTCCTAAACCAAGACAGTAGCCTATAATAAAAGTTTGTACATAGCACAAAATTACATTCAACATATTCAATCTAAAACATTTTAGACTACTTAGAACTCTTGTCAATGACTCTCCTCTGACAAAATATATTTTTTTTGCCTGTCCATTGCTCTTTGAATTTTCAGAAAGACATCAGATATACAAAAGCAGAATGCCCTTATGGTATTTCCTGTTATGCTGCAGAGAAAAGAGCTCCTGAATCGATCAATACAATTTAAGTGATTGCAACATCTCATGTACTAAACAAAAACCCAATCTATGCTTAGCTTTGAAAGCATAATGAAGAGTTTTTATTCACATCTGTGTATGCATGCACACGTGTACAAAGGGAAAGGCTTGGTGCAACACACAAAGTGAAAACTCAAACCCTAAGTATTCAATATGAGAAAATTAAGGCCTGTCACAGTCACTCAGACTATACTGTGATCAGCTGAGTATTTTTTTTTTTTTAGGTAAATTCAATAGGGAGCAGTGCAACAGCCAAAACTCTGATAGAAGTATGCAGTAAGAGAGAGAGGGACTCGCCATTTTACCTTGTTTCTCTAACTTGTAAATAGGAGCTCATGCCTCGTGAGACTGTAAATACTGTAAATAGATAAGATATAATAAATAACCAAGACCGAACTCGAACTTAGCGTTTCCTGAATGTTATTCATCCTGACCTTAGCAGAGCAGAAAAGAAGCTTGAACCCTTACACAAACCTAGATCCTGACTCACCTGAAGGGAAATCTCATCTAACTCCTGTTTACAGGTCAATCTACAAATGATATAAGAAGAAAGCTGCAAAAGTTAGATGGGGTTCAGGACACAAGTAAATTGTTAGAGGTTGCCCGGAGGGTGTATCAGGACAGAGACCCAAATGACAAAGCTAGACGCCAACCTAGTAAAAAGGTTATTCAGGAGAAGTCACCCAAGAGAACTTCCCTTCTGGAAAAAGATCAGTGTGCCTTTTGCAAGAAAAAGGGACATTGGAAGAATGACTGTCCGATGTTTAAGAAGAAATCACCAGTCCCCCAACTAACTGTGGGACAGGACTCAGAGTGACAGGGACCGAAGGCCTCTCCCCCAGAAGAGCCTTTGGTTATAGCTAAGCTGGGGAAAGACAACAATGAATTTGTGGAAGATACCAGAGCAGCGTATTCTGTGTTAAATACTTTAGAGGGGAAACTGAGTCAAGATACTGTACATGTTGTTGGGGTGACAGGGGTAACTGAAACATGGCCTTTCTTCCAAACTTTGAAATTCAAACTGGGGAAGCACTGGGTAACTCATCAGTTCCTTTATATGCCTAACTCCCCATAACCATTGCAGAGGAAGGATTTACTGGAGAAATTGGAAGCAGAAATTAAATTTAAAAAGGGAAAGGGTGTAGGAGTTATGATTCCTGAATCTAAATTTGTTGAAATTGCTGTACTTTTTATACAGGACAAATGTGGTGAAACCCCCATTTTCAACTTCAGAAAATGTTGTCAACCCAATAGAGTAGGCCAGTGATATTGCAGGAAGATCCAAACAAGCAAAACCAGTGAGTACTGCACTGAAACCAGGAGCCATACTAGTAAGGCAAAACCAATACCTTTTGAGATTAGAAAGTCATAGGGGATTAGCATCTGATGCCTTAGCTTTTATATTTTCAGATTCTGTGCTACCTAAGGATGTAGCCTCATATTAAGAGCCATATTAAGCTCCCTCTATGGAGCAGTTAGACAAAACAAATCCATTTCTGCTGGAAGATCAAGGACAACTTTCAGCCCAAGAACACAAACAACGATAGACTGAGGGGTAGAACAAGAAAGATGGGACTTCGCGGCCTGGGGCTGTAATTGGACAATTAGACCCCAATATGTAAATAGAACTAAACTTATAAAATGGTAAAATCTCGTGACCGGGCAGCCATTTTTTGTTACCACTCAGCCCACCCTGGGTGCAGCCTTGCTTAGGCTTCTGTAATGCCCAGGGTGGATCCTGGAGACCTCTTAATAAATCCTGACTTTATTCTCTAGTTTTGCCTAGCCTCTGTTTCAGGTTAGCCTTCCCAAGGCAACAGTTTCTGGCGACTCCTCCGGGACAGAGAGGAATCTGAAAACCCCCCCTAGACTAGAAGAACACCTCGAGTTATTTTGAGAGGGGACAATTCCTGCTGTGGCCCAGGAAGTGTCAGAGCTCAAGAATCCAAAGCTCCGGAGACCTGACAGAAGCACATGAGTAATTGAATAAAAAGTATTTTGTTCAGCACCCGAGTCAAGCGGGGGCTAGATTGCAGTGCTGTTGGCGGTGTTATAAGCGAAAATAGCCGAACCGTTTTATATGAAGAAATTTATTAATGACAATTTGGTTACAAAGGAATAAAAATCTACTACCAAAATAAAAATAAAAAGAGATGCCGAGCCCGGGGGTCGGCACTGGTGAACAGGGTCGGTTCAGCGGTCTATCTGGCAAACAGCCCTCCCCTAGTTCATGAGAAACTGCTGCTGGAGCCTGGGTTTTATACAGTTTTTGTGCCCTCAGGCTGGACCCAGTGATGTAAATCTATTCAACTGTCCAGTATCGGTGTTTTCTATTCTTCTCTGCTTGCATTGAATAGTCCTTCCTGGGCTTATTGGAAGCCCTTTGTGTTTCCATCCCGGGTCCAGTGATGTTGTCCAGATGGCATCGTTATCTTGTCAGGGGGTGATGATCGTTCTTATCTGCGTCGTTGTGGCGTTGCCTCACTCTAAAAAGGTGTTACTTCGCCCTGTGTCTTCAAATGCAAATGAAGTCTTCCTCAGAGTTTGAGCTTCGCCCTGTGTCTTCAAATGCTAATGAAGCTTTCCCTGAGTTTGAGTTTTGCAATCTGAGTTTTACCAAGGCGAGGAGTGCCTAGTATATTCACTATATTTAACTTTCAGCGATTTATATAAAATATCATCACAGGCATGAATTAATTCTTAGCTTTCCTCATAACAGCGTGAAGCCAGCAGTAGAGTGGGGGGGAAGAATTCCCTGCTCTAGAATCTTGCAGTGCTGTTAGCGTGAAGCCAGCAGTGTAGCGGGGGAGAAGAATTTCCTGCTCTAGGATCTTGGCAGTGCTGTTAGCATGGCGCCAGCAGGAAGGAGGGGAAGAGAGGGAATCCTACTCGAACTCCAAAGGGCGGGAGTTCGAATCCCACCCTTGCTTGCTCTTTCTCACTCTCTCTTCAGTCATAGTTGATAAAGTATAGAGTGTGCATTTTCCTGTGAGGGTTGCAATGATAACATCCCAAGAGATAGCCCCCTGGCATTAGTCTTGAGAAGCTAGACTGATATAACTAAAAGAGATTCCTTATTCTCTAAATCTAAACTTATAAGACTCTCAAAGCATATTTAGCCACCCTATGAACTAGATAATGACCAGAAGTGGCCTGAATTCAGAAGTCTTGATAAGAAATTGATATCTAGTTTAATTTCTCGCATACGTGAAGATCAATATTTTGATGAACTAGAATATGCCCGTCTGTTCATAGTAATAGCTTCTCGCCAAAAGCTGGAGAAAAAAGACCACATATTAGTCTTAAAGAAAAAACAGGAGAAAAGTAAGAAAGACAAGGATTTAATGTAGAATAGTAAATATAAATTTAAGGAAAAGGCAGAGTTCGACCTTATAGCCCCTGATCTGAGAGCAGGCCCGAGTCCAGGGTGGGCCGCTGTACCCCCGCTCCCACCAGCACTGCCCCTAGTCCTGCTGGCGCCACCCCTGGAGGTGGGGGGGGGCCCTCCACCCCTGATCCCACCCCTGATGATGACAGTGCCAGCTCCGCCACCCCCGGCCCCGCCGACCGTACAGCAGACAGGGGAAGATAAGCTCTGGCAGCCAGTGCCACCACCCCGATGGAGATGGGCCCCTCATCGCCATCACAGCCCCTAGTCGGAATGGCAGGGCCATTGCTGCTGCTGCCCCTGGTTGGGCTGCCCCCGCACCTGTCCCCAGCAGGGTCCCTCCCATCTCCATCCGAGAAAGGGGATGGGGGGGGGGGGGGGGCGTGTCCCTGATGGGCCCCCCACCAGTAAAAGAAGAAGGGAAAGAAGGCGGAGACAGCCAGTGTTTGCAGCCCACGGCATCGCCCCTGGAGGAGGTGCCCAGAGAAAAAACCTGCTGTAAACGGGGCAGAGAAACAACCTCCTATGAGAGGAGTGATTCTTCCTCTGCTCCGAGGCCTGTAAGTTTCCATAGCAACCCTGAACGCCAGGGAGCTGCCTCAGATGATGTCATTGAGGGGCATAGGCAGACAGCCCAGAGACAGCAGAGCTGCAAATCCTGCATGGCCCTTCCTGGGATCGGGAACAGGCAGAACAGACTATATGCTACAACAGAAACAACCGAGTCAGCACCGGGGGGGAGGATGAGATAGATACAGAAGAAGAAGAAGATGAGACCAAGCAGATCGTGAGCAGGCAAAGAAGAGGTAAAATAGCTAGATGGGTCATCAGAAAACATAGCCCAATTGCTAAACAGACCAAGACAAAGAGACAAGAACCAATTTTACAAGCTCCATTGAGGCAAGCCGTCGGCAACCAAGGACCAATGTACGTGAAAGTCCCATACTCCCTTATTGAGTTAGAGCAGTAGAAAGTTACGGTAGAGGAATACAAAGAAAACCCAGATAAAGTAGCAATGTTAGTAGAACAGGCAATTAACTCACAAAACCCTGACTGGGCTGATTTGAACTCTATGTTAGACACGTTACTTGACCCTACAGAGAGAAGAATAGTGAACAAAACCATCATTACCTCAGTTGAAGCAAGCATTGCAAATGGATTACTCCAAGGTACTGTCCCACAGATATACTCCCTTGAAGATCCAAGATGAGAACCAAATACACCAGAACAATTGGCAAAGTTGAAACGATATCAAACCCTAGTAGTTTATAGACTAAAACACAGTGTCCCTAAGGCTATAAATTAGTCAAAGATTTACGAAGTAAAGCAAAATTATGATGAATCACCCACTGATTTTTTAAACAGGTTAAGAGAAACTGCCATCAAATATACAGATTTAGATCCAGAATCAACAGACAGAAAAGCCCATCTAGTACTTTTGTTCATAGGTCAAGCTTTAAATGATATACAGAGAAAATTGCAAAAGAAAGTGTTCGAGACATAGATAAGCTGCTAGAGGTTGCCTAGAAAGTGTTTCGAAATAGAAGTTCAACTGAAAAAGTTAAATCTTAACCTAGTAAGAAAGCAACTCAAGAAAAGTCATCTAAGAAAACCTCCCCTATAGAGAGGGATCAGTGTTCCTACTGCAAAAAGTGGACACATTAGAAAAAAGACTGCCCAGCACTGAAAGAAAAATCCTTAGTCCCCCAGCTTCCCCTGGTGCAAGAGTCAAGTGACTCAGGTTCTGAGTGACAGGGACCAAAAGCTTCTTCCCCAGCAGAACCTTTAGTTGTAGCTAAGCTGGGGAAAGAGGACATTGAATTTCTAATAGATACTAGAGCTACTTATTCTGTGTTGAATGCTTTAGAAGAGAAACTGAGTCATGATACTGTACAAGTAGTTGAGGCTACCGAGGTAACCAAAACAAGGCCTTTCTTTCAACCTTTAAAATTTAAGCTAGAGATGCAGTGAGTAACCCATCAATTTCTTTATATGCCTAACTCCCCCAAACCATTGCTGAGGAGAGATTTGTTAGAGAAATTACAAGTAGAAATTAAAGTTAAAAAGGGAAAGAGAGTACAAGTTATAATTCCTGAATTTAAATTTGTCCAAGTTGCAGCACTTTTTGTACAAGAAAAATTTGATGAAATCCCTGCTGAAGTTGAAAATGTAGTAAATCCCATAGTATAGGCCAGTGATATCCCAAGAAGATCCAAACGAGCAGAACCAGTGAGTATTGCACTTAAACCAGGAGCCACGCCAGTAAGACAGAAACAATACCCTTTGAAACTAGAGCCACAAAAGATTAGCACCTGTCGTTGAAAAATTCCTGCAACATGGTTTATTAGTACCATGTGAGTCCAAGTTGAACACCCCAATTTTATCTGTTAAGAAAGCAGACAGTAAGAATTATCGATTAGTACAAGATTTACGAGCAATTAACAAAATTAATGAAGACATACACCCAGTAGTTGCCAATTCCTACACCCTTTTGACTACACTAACAGACAAATTAGGGTAGTTTTCAGTTGTAGATCTGAAAGATGCCGCCTTCTGCATTCCTGTGCATAAAAGCAGCCAGGAGCTCTTTGCTTTTGAGTGGCAACATCCCGAGACAAGCAAGAAAACTCAGATCACTTAGGCAGTTCTCCCCCAAGAGTTCCACAACAGTCCCACAATATTTAGAAACCAGCTAGCAAAAGAATTAGAAGATTAGAGAAGACAAAAGCCTGAGCCAGAAAGAGTTATTCTTCAATATGTAGATGACATCCTGATTGCAACCAAAACTAAGGACGATTGCATACAACTTACCGTAAGTTTATCAAACTTCTTAAGACTAAGTACAAAGTTTCTAAGAACAAAGCAGAGATCGTTAAAGAAGCAGTAGTTTACTTAGGGCTTGAAATCTTCTGTAGACACCGACAGCTCAGCAAAGAACAGAAAGAAGCCATCTGCCGACTCCCAGAGCCCCATACTGTGAGAGAGATGCAAGCTTTCCTAAGAATAGTTAGTGCCATTTGTAGATAGCCAATTATAGACTGCTAGTAAAACCCCTGTATAGAGCATTAAAAACAGCCGAAGAAAGAATTATCATTTAGACTGAAAACACTAGAGCAGCATTTAAACAGCTGAAAGATTCCCTAATGTCAGCCCCAGCACTAAGGCTACCAGACTTGACTAAGCCTTTTGAACTTTTTACATATGAGAGACAGAATATGGCATTGGAAGTATTAGCGCAACGCCTTGAGAATCAACAGAAGGCTGTGGCCTATTTTTCCAAACAGCTTGACAATGTTGCCCAGGGCTGGCCAGGATGCCTGAAGGCCATGGCAGCTACTGTCCTCCTGATCCAGGAAGCTCGAAAGCTCACCCTTGAGCAACGTGTAGCAGTATATGTGCCCCATGCTGTAGCAGCTGTACTAGAACAAAAAGAGACATTGGCTATCTGGTAACCAAATGCTTAAATATCAAGCACTGCTATTAGAACAAGATGATGTTACCCTGAAAACAACTTCTGTTACTAACCCTGCCATGTTTCTGTCTTTCACCCTAATTGACAATGAGCCTGAACATGACTTTGCAGACAATCAAAGAAGTCTACTCCAGCCGACTTGACCTGAAAGACATGCCCCTAGAAAACCCCGACTAGGAGCTTTTTACAGATAAGAGCAGCTTTATAAAAAATAGAAAAAAAGATGACAAGTTATGCAGTAACCACGCAAGATAAGGTGATCAAGGCAAAGGCCCTGCCAGCAGATGTTTCATCACAGAAAGCTGAACTGATAGTGCTAACGAGAGCCCTAGACCTGAGCAAAAGGAAAAAAGTAAATATCTAGACTGACTCTAAGTATACATTTAGTGTAGTCCACGCCCATAGAGCCATCTAAGAGAGACTTCTAAATGCTCAAAGTAATCAGATCAAACATGCTGAACAAATACTTGCCCTCTTAGAGAGCATTAAAAAACCTGCAGAAATAGCTATCATGCATTGTAGAAGCCACCAGAAAGAGAAAACCACTCCAGAATTGAGAAACCACCTTGCTGATAAAGCAGCAAGAAAGGTTGCAGAAAAAAGCATTCTAGCTGTAATCCCACAAAAAGAGATTGATTTATCAGTTCACCCCAAGATATGACCAAGCAGACCACAAGCTAATCAAGTTACTTAAAGCGGAGATCACAGAGAGTAGGTAAGCCGTTACACCAGCAAATCAAGTTTTAGTCCCACCCCTGATCCTGCGAAAATTGGCTCAAAGAGAGCATAAAAACACATTTTAAGATCAAAAACCTTCTGAAACATCTGAAAAAAGCAGTAATGAGAAAGAGAATAACTAATATTATACAGTCAGTAGTGAGCAAGTGCGAAATCTGCTGCAAAAGCAATCCAGACACAAAGAAAAGTGTTGTATTAAGAGTAACAAAAGCAGGAGATCTTCCTAGAGATTACTAGCAAGTAGATTTTGCAGAGTTACCACTCAGAGAAAGATAAAAGTACATACTGGTGTTAGTTGACACCTTCAGTAGATAGCCAGAAGCTTACCCCTGTTGCACTAACACAGTCAAAGAAGTAGTAAAAGTTTTGCTCAACCACACAATTCCACAGTTCGAAGTTCCCTTAAGAATATCATCAGATAGACCACACTTTGTTGCAACAGTAGTTAAAGAAGTTAACCAGATTTTGAGAATTACTTAAGATCTGCATACACCCTATACACCCCAAGTCAGTAGTAGAGTCGAACGTATGAATCAGACACTCAAAATCCAAATTAGCAAGATTTGTCAAGAAACCTCTATGACATGAGTTCAAGCTTTGCCCATAGCTTTACTGAGAATTTGCATACAACCAAGGCAGAGAGATAATATCAGTCCCTATAAAATACTATATAGCAGACCATATCAGATCCCACATATTCCAGGTGAAATTCACATGAAAAAGAAACTTGATTTACAGAGATATCTAATGGCTTTAAGTTCTACTTTGCAGAAGCTCCAAGCTTACATCGTGCTGTCCAGACCCATAGGGCTTGACACGCCTGCACATCTCTTTCAGCTTAGACTGAGTCTATGTTAAATAGTGAGACAGTAATCCTCTAAAAGCCAGATAGAGAAAACCGTTCCAAGTCCTGCTGACCACTCTCACTGCAGTCAAACTTACCAGCAAAAGACCCTAGATTCACTATTCTAGTTAAGAAAGCTTCTGATCCCGAAACAACTGTAAATACAAAACCTGATGCAGATAAAACCATGCCTTAAATGATTTCTCCTTTGTGTCTGTAGAACTGCACATGATAATCATTATTCTCCTTAGTATAATACCTAACTGTACATTTCTACTGTTAAAAGTCAATTACTAGTGTTTATTATTGTTGTTAGATATTTATCTGTTATTATATATTTAATGTTAGTAGATTATTAGACTTTTATCATAGTCAGAAATTTATTATTGTTAGTTTTTGATTATTGTTATTTATTTGTTATTAAATACCTACTACTAGTAGATATTTAGAGTAGAGACTCGACAAGGAAAAGACCTTGTCAAGCCTCTAAAGGAGAGAAATGATGCCTTAGCTTTTATATTTTCAGATTCTGTGCTACCTAGGGATGTAGCCTCATATTAGGAGCCATATTAAGCTCCCTCTATGGAGTAGTTAGACAAAACAAATCCATTTCTGCTGGAAGACCAAGGACAACTTTCAGCCCAAGAACACAAACAACGATAGACTGAGGGGTGGAACAAGAAAGATGGGACCTCGCGGCCTGGGGCTGTAATTAGACAATTGGACCCCAATATGTAAATAGACCTAAACTTATAAAATGGCAAAATCTCATGACCGGGCAGTCATTTTTGTTACCACTCTCAGCCCACTCTGGGTGCAGCCTTGCTTAGGCTTCTGTAATGCCCAGGGTGGATCCTGGAGACCTCTTAATAAATCCTGACTTTATTCTCTAGTTTTGCCTAGCCTCTGTTTCAGGTTAGCCTTCCCAAGGCAACACATCTGTAATTGAAAAATTCCTCCAACATGGGTTGTTAGTGCAGTGTAAGTCTAGGTGTAAGACGCCCATCCTTAAAGTAAAGAAAGCTGATGGTAAGAGTTATTGATTAGTGCAAGATTTAAGAGCAATTAATAAAATTACAGAGGACATACATCCAGTTTTAGCAAACCCCTACACCCTTTTGACCACACTGACAGGTGAATTAGGATGGTGTACTGTCATAGACCTGAAGGATGCCTTTTTTCTGCATTCCTGTGCATAAAAACAGCCAAGAACTCTTTGCTTTTGAGTGGGAAAATCCAAAAACAGGGAGAAAAAGTCAGCTTACTTGGACAGTCCTACTCCAGAATTTCAAGAATAGCCCAACAATATTTGGAAACCAGCTAGCAAAAGAATTTGAAGATTGGAGGAGGCAAGAGCCAGGAGGGGTTATACTTTAACATGTTGATGATATCTTGATTGCAATTAAAACGCGAGATGACTGCATCCAACATACTGTAAGTTTGTTAAATTTTTGGGGACTAAATGGGTACAGAGCTTCTAAAGACAAGTCACAGATTGCCAATGAAGCAGTAGTTTATTTGGGGCTTAAGATCTTTCGTGGACACTGACAGCTCAGCAAAGAATGGAAAGAAGCCATCTGCCACCTTCCAGAGCCCCACACCGTAAGAGAGATGCAAGCTTTCCTAGGAATGGTAGGTTGGTGTTGTTTGTGGATAGCAAATTATGGACTGCTGGTAAAACCCCTATATGGAGCACTAAAAGCAGCCAAAAAGGGGATCATTATGTGGACTGAGAACACAAGGGCTGCATTTAAACAGCTGAAATACTCTCTAATGTCAGCTCCAGCACTGAGTCTGCCAGACTTAACCTTTTGAACTCTAAACATGAGAGACTAAATGTTGCTTTGGGAGTATTAGCACAGCACCTCAGAAAGCAAGGTAGGGCTGTGGACTACTTTTCCAAACAGCTAGACAGTGTTAGCCAAGGCTGGCCAGGGTGTTTGAAGGCCATGGCGGCTATCATCATCTTGATTCAAGAGGCCTGGAAACTCACCCTTGGGCAACACATTGTAGTATATGTACCCCATGCCCTAGCAAATGTTCTCAAACAAAAGGGAGGACATTGGCTGTCCAGCAACCAGATGCTTAAATACCAATCACTGTTGTTGGAATAGGATGATGTTACCATGAAAACAACTTCTGTGGTTAACCCTGCCATGTTTCTGTCTTCCACCTTAATTGACGATATGTCTGAGCATGATTGTTTCCAGACAATCGAGGAGGTCTATTCCAGCAGACCAGACCAGAAGGATGTGCCCCTAGAAAATCCAGATTGGGAGCTATTTACAGATGGGAGCAGCTTCATGAGAAATGGTAAGTGAATGACAGGTTATGCAGTAACAACCCAGGACAAGCTGTTCAAGGCAAAGGTCCTGCCAGCAGATGTGTCATCACAGAAAGCAGAACTGATTGTACTGATGAGGGCCCTAAACCTGGGTGAAGGAAAGAAGGTAAATATATGGACTGACTCTAAATATGCATTTAGTGTTGTCCATGCCCATGGAGCCATCTGGAAGGAGAGAGGATTGCTGAATGCTCAAGGTAATCAAATCAAACATGCTGAACAAATACTTGCCCTCCTGGAGAGCATCAGAAAACCCACAGAAGTAGCTATCATGCATTGTAAGGGTCATCAGAAAGGGAAAATCACCCCAGAATTGGGAAATCACTTTGCTGATGAAGCAGTAAGAGGGATTGCAGAAAAAGGTATTCTTGCAGTGATTCCACAGAAAGAGATTGATCTGTCAGGGTTCACCCCAAAGTATGATCAGGCAGACCACAAGCTAATTAAGTTCCTTAAGGCTAAGATCACAGAAAGTGGATAGGCTGTTAGACCAGCGAACCAGGTTGTAGTCCCACCCCCGATCCTTTGGGAGCTAGCTCAGAGAGAGCATGAAAGAACACATTTCAGGGTTGAAAATCTTTTGAAACAGCTAAAAAAGGTAGTAATAGGAAAGGGAATGGCAGATATTGTTCAATCAGTAGTGAGCAAATGTGAAATCTGCTGTAAAAACGACCGATACGAAGAAATGAGTTGTGTTAGGAGTAACAAAGGCAGAGGATCTTCCTGGAGATTACTGGCAAATAGATTTTGTGGAGTTACCATGCAAAGAGGGATACAGGTACATATTGGTATTAGTTGACACCTTCAGCAGATGGCCAGAAGCTTACCCCTGTCACACTAATACCACCAAGGAAGTGGTAAAAGTTTTGCTTAATCATATAATACTGAGGTTTGGGGTTTCTTTGGTGATGTCATCAGACAGGACCACATTTTGTTGCAACAGTGATTAAGGAAGTCAGTCAGATTCTGGGAATTACCTGGGATCTTGTCCTAGGATGACTTTATGATTCTTGTATCCCCAATTGTCTGTCCTATTTATGCCAGATATTAAGTTCTGCACCTTTAAGACTGGTTCTGAGAGCAAAGGGAGGGAAAAGAAGTGCACAGTTTGCTTTCAGAAACTGCACTCACTCCTCTGCATTCCTGCTCCTGGACTGTGTTGTCTGTAGCATGGACATGCGGGAGAGAGCTCTCCCTTGCTTTTAGTTAGTATTTAGCTAGCTGAGGCAGAGAAGTTCCCTGGACTGGTTTTTTTTTTTCTTCTTCTTGGAACTGTTCAAACCTATTCTGGACTGAAAACCCAGAAAAAACACCGGGAGATCACACCTGTGGCCCACCGGGCCACTGCATTCCAGCACAGGAGGAACTGATAAGAGACTGAGTGAACCGAGCTACAACCCACAACAAGGACTTTCTGAGTTTGCCATCTCTTCAGAACAGCAAGAGGTTCTATTGTTTAATATTATTCATTTTTCATGCTTGTGAATACTTTGCTTGTTAAATAAAACAGTTTTTTCCACTTTTCTTGAAGGAAATCTTTTCCCAAACCAGTAGAGGGAGGGGCTGCTTGAATCTGTTTCCTAGAGGGAACCCATTTGGGGATTTCCTCCCAAATTTGCCCTAAACCAGGACAGATCTGCATACACCTTACAGACCCCAAGCAAGTGGTAAAGTTGAACATATGAATAGAACCCTTAAAACACAAATTAGCAAGATTTGTCAAGATACATCCATGACATGGGTTCAGGCCTTGCTTTACTAAGGATCTGCATACAACCAAGGCAGAGGGATAACATCAGTCCCTATGAAATATTGTATGGCAGGCCATATCAAATTCTGCATGTTTCAGGACAAATTTATGAGGGGGAAATTTGCTTTACAGAGATATCTAATGGCTTTAGGTTCCACTTTGCAGAAGCTGCAGACTTACATCATGTTATCCAGACCCATAGGACTGGACACACCTGCATATCTGTTCCAACCTGGAGACTGGGTCTATGTTAAGTGGTGGGACAGTGATCCTTTACAAGTCAAGTGGAGAGGACCATTCCAAGTCCTGCTGACTACCCTCACCGCAGTCAAAGTCACTGGTAAAGGACCCTGGATTCACTACTCCAGAGTTAAGAAGGCTTCTGCTCTTGAAACCACTGGGAAAACAGAGACTGATACAAACAAGGATGATGTGATTTAAATGGTTCTTCTGTGTTTAAGAACTGCTCATAGTAGTTGTAATCATAATTCTTGTTTCCATGATAGCCGGCTGTGTAAAACGTTACTGTTATTAGATATTTACTGTTGTTAGATATTTACTGTTAGATGTTGCATATAGGTAAAACCTTACAAAAGGAAGGCCTTGTAAAATCATGGCTCAGGCCTGTTACTTCAGCTAAGCAGAAAAGGACTATGGGAAAGTGACTCAGCTGAATTAGAGGTAGAAAAACAAGTTATGTAACCATTGCGTGTTCACATCATGGTGTATGGTGGTTGGTTGAATTATGTTTGTTATGATTTAAAACTATGTAGCTGATAACCAGCTATATGCTTACAAAGGCCGGGTTTTTGGAATAAAGCGGCTCTCATTTGCACCTGCCTGGGGACTCTACATCACTACGAACCCTCACCTCATAGTTAAATACATACTATTAGTAGATATTTAGTATATAGACTCGACAAGGTAGAGGCCTTGTCAAGCCTCTAAAGGGGGGGGAATGATGCCGTAAGATTTTAGTTTTTATATTTTTAATCCTGTAATTCTTAAGTGTATAGCTCTAAACTCCATATACAGTGCTAGCTACTGTCTTCACATTTTGGTCAAACAAAACAATTCCTCTCTAGGCCTGGGAATCAAGGACACCTTACTGTCTTAGGCCCTGAGAAATGTACACAGAAGTGAGTTGGAGGGGAGAAAACTGGGGGTAAATGACTTCATTACCTGAAGCTGTAATTTGAAGATTACCCCCAAGATGCAAATGGACCCAACTTATAAAATTGTGAAAACTCGTGACCCGTCATCATTTTGGGTGTAGCCCCTGGGGGTGCCTGAAATGTACCTGAAGGCCCTTCATTAAATATATCTGCTTTTTATTCCCTTAATTTTGTCTGGCCTCCATTTTTAGGTAGCCCTGAAAAAGGCATCAGAGGCATGCTGCCACAGTCCACCCCTTGACTACAGTCAACCATCTTTACCTCATGAAGTGGTAGTGCAGGTACCTCTTGCTTTCGTGCTATAATGTTGCCTATAATCAAAAGAGGAAAAAAACCCTTGCAAGAGTGTTAGAATAGTAAAGTAAAAAGCAGACCTTTATTTGGAAGCTTCCAGGTGTCCCAGTGGTGATGGGCACACCCAGCACTGGATTTCCACAATTTTATAAGGTTAACTAATTAGTATATCTAACAGCTACATCCAATAGGAGATTCAGTTGCCCCAGTAACCCACCCCTGGTTCAGCCCTTTGGAGTTGGCCCAAGGGCTTCTTTGCCCTTCTTCTCTTTATGTCTCCTCAGAATCTGGTAGGAAAACAAAATGTTCTTCTTGTAGGTCCTCTTCCTGACAATAAGATTAAACAGTATTTCAGGAATGTGTTTAGAAGGTCAGCTTATTGTTTAAGAGAAAGTGTAAGAAACATACTAAAGGAGCTATATAACTATGTAATAGTAGTTTACAGAGCTACAAATATATGAAAAATGTATAAAAAGAAAAAAATCTTTTTGGCATCAATAAAAGTGTCCACTGTGTATGTGTACATCATCATTAAGTATATTGAGATACATCAATATCCTAAATTTTACTATTTTTTCTTATCTCATGTAATTTTAAAGGGTGTTTGCTGTATTATCATACATTATATTGAAAATTGTTATGAAGTCAGCCAGAATTTAGTTAGTAAGATTAAATGGAGCATAATGTAGAATTAATTACTAGTTTTGGCAAGAAACATTGTGGTTAGTGTCCTCATGTGTTGGGTTAGGTACTACACTTGTATATGTATGTTGGGGGTTAGCCTTGTTTCTTTTTTCACCTATAGAATTTTTTCCCAAGAGTTGCAAGGCAATTGATGGCCGGGTACTTATGAGTGATCAGGTGAAGACAAAAGCATGGATGGTAGCACTTAGCTACACCCTTGTCTCCGGGAGTTTTTCCCCGAGGGGGGCTGGGGGGGGGCAGCTTCACTTTTTGCTGTGGTCTGTGTCGGGGGCGGACGCGGCTGCCGTTGCTGTGTGGGTTTCTCACTGGCACCGCCGGGATCTGATCCTGGAGAGAGAGCTGCCGTCGTCTGCTCGTGTGCCAAAATCCGGATTCCTCTTTTTGCTGCCCTGCTGGAGCTGCCTCGGCTGGGCATCCTGTCCCACTGCCTCGGCGTTGTTTTGGAGCTGCTGCACCGCGGGCCCGCGCTGGCCTTCTTGCCAGACGTCTCTGCCCTCCAGTGACCACCGACTGAGCTCCGAACTTCATCTGATCCACCAGCCCGGGATTCCCCACCGTTCCAGCTTGGTACTTTTCTTTGAAGTCCCCCAGAGACCAGACTGCCCCGGGTTTTGTGGGACCAAGTTCCGTCAAGGTCCCTGGTTCTGTTTTCGCTATTAATTGCTGTAGTTGTTGTTGTTTGTTTGCCTTGTTATACCTATTAGTAAAGAACTGTTATTCCTATTCCCATATCTCTGCCTGAGAGCCGTTTTAATTTTCTAGATTATAATAATTTGAGGGAAGGGGATTTGAATTATCCATTCCAAGAGAGGCCCTGCCTCTCTCTAGCAGATACCTGTCTTCTTTCAAAACCAAGACAATGTATACAATGATTACTAACAAAAATACAAATTCTGATTAGAAATAATATTATAACAACAAGGTATAATATTAAATTCAGAGTGTTCATGGTAGTTGGGAACAATCCAAGTGAATCATCCTTCCATGATGTTACTAGCTTGTGTAGACCAGGATTTTCCCTTTCCTAGAGTCTTAAAACTGTAGGAATGATGTGATGTAAGCCAGAATCCAGGAAAAAGGGTTAATGAAGCCTGTTTTTCAGTTGCAGTGACTGGAGGAGTTCAGCAGATTGGTCAGCAACTTCCTTCACTTTCAATCATGCTTTTTAATACAATTCTTTAGTTAAGTTCAGTATTAACAAATATAGGAATTTTACTATGCAATGACAATAGTCTGGTTGCCTCAGGGAGAATCAAAGGTAAAATGAAATCAAATCATTCCTACCTACTCAGCATATTACTTCAGCCAGGATCCTAGGTTTGGACCAAATACCTTCCCAATTTTACCAAATCCTTCATTGGTTTCCAAACCCAAAGGTTCTTTCTTCCTTCAGTTCTTTCTCCCTTCCTCCAGGAGCCATCAGTTTAGCATTCCTTGTTTTGTACAATCATGCTTCATACATTGTTTCCCATTGCTACATGCACTTCCTTCAATATAGTAATTTTATACTTTGCTCTGAAGAGGTACCCAAATCTGATTCCATAATTATATGAAATGTTGTGCGAGCTTCCAAGCTGAATTTAGGGAGGAATCTTCTCTGCCCACTGTGGCAACTAGAGAAAAACTCCACAAACATTCCAAAGCAATGCTTGCAGAAAATTCATATACATACTGCAAAACTTAAACATATACAAATATTCATCAAAACTATTGAAAACTTCTCTTATTCAAATTATCTAGTACTCTAATAATGCTGATCAAGATTCCTAACACTATGTAAAAAGATTTAAGTTAGAGTAACCATCCATCCTTTTGAGACCTTTTAAGAAAAAAATGTTGTCAGATTTATGCATCTTGTTCCATCCTATTTTGCAGATTTGGATTAGAATCCCTGTATGAAGCATTAATGTCAGAACTAAAGTCATTATGCTAATCAGTTTTCTTACGATCACATTTAAATTTGGAATTCATTATGTTATCCAACCAAATATATCTTCCCCTAGATTTTTTCTATTTCATGAAAGATTCCAGTGTTCATTCTAATTTCTTTCAAATCCATCTGTATTCTCAGTCTCTGATCTATGTATATGCAGCAGCTAGTGTTGATAATCATGCATAACCAACCTTTGGAAGCCAAAAGCAAATCCAAAGCCATTCAGTTTTGCTTGACTACCTTTGGGAGGCTGGTAACTTCTTGTTGCAAGGCATTGATTCCATTGTTTGTCCGATTTTCTATTTGTTCGAATACTCCGGATATATTCACTATTGCCTTTTCTAATGCAGGCACTCCTAACCATGGTAGGAACCCTCTCACAAATCTATGGAATCCAGAGAATCTCTCAACCAAGGGATTTAAATTTTGCTTTTATCTTGTTATAAAAGATCATGGGTGTCCTCTGGGGAATTCTGATTCATCAGTGATGTTTGTCTCTGGAACTACATTTCCAATGGTGCATATTCCTTGCCATTTAGGGGGTAGAGCTTTTCTAGCTTGATTTCTACAAAGCCAATAGTATCCCATATTGTCTGGAATAGGCCACTAAAAAATATTTTAAATGCCTATTCCTGTTACATCCAAATATAAGTGACACTTGGGATAATCTCCTACCATTATTCCTTGGTTACACTCTGGTAATTCCATTTTTTGGTGTGAAGTCACCCCTGGTCCCTTTAGGCATCTGTGAACACAGGAGGTTTCAAAAGCTACTATATCTATTGTCAGGATTTGTTGGTCTGTGGAGGTTTGGACTGCCTTCCCTTCCAGAAGGAGCATCATTCCAGTGGGAGGAATACCAATGGAAAACATGTTTGCTGTTGGAATTCCCATCATCTGAATACTTTCATCTGAATGAGTAAGAAACAGAACAAATCCAACAGTTACTGCAGTTTGTTATCAGTGTCACAGCTTGCATTAGCTTTAGGTGTGAATTTCTTTTCCAAGGGTCAGGTAGTATTTGTTCTATGCATGTTATATTAGTGGCCCTTAGGAAAAATGACATTGGTCTCTTTTCTTTCTTTTATAATCATTAGTTGCAAGGTTTTGTTGGGATGGTTGACAAATCCGGGTGTAAACAGCCATGCTACAGTATTGAAAACATTGGCCAGTAAACATAAAAAGGTAAACTATACAATGATTGTACTTTTAGAGTTTCTGATTCTGTTGCAGCTTTAACTACAGCAGATTTATTAGTTACTGTGCTGTCCAGTATGGTTCCTCTGTGTCCGGAACTGGCTTTATTCACTTATAGGAGGTTTTTAGGAGTCTCTGCCCATAGTTTCCGCAGCCATGTAGGTAATCAAAAGTCCTTTCAACTGCTGCTTGAACAGCTCCTTGTCTCACATCTGGATATACACTCAGTTTTCTGTATGGTGAGGATATACTTGAACATCCAAGGTTATTAAAGAAGATAAAAATTCAACTTATACAATGATAAGAGTATTTCAGAATGTGGGAAATATCCGTTGGGAACTGATTCTATGTTGATGGCCATTAGAGTCAGTAGCCACCCAGGCTAATGGTCCTCAAGTGTTTGTTAGTCATAGGTACAATCCCAATTTGGGTTAATTTGACCATGACTGGTTGGCATGAGCTTTGACCCATCCTATCTGGATTTGTCGGGATTGAGCCTGTAACAACAGCCATTTCCAATCTTCTTTCTGCCAAACCTCTTTCCCTTCACTTGCCAATTTAACACTTCCACTAAAACAATCACTGTGTGGCACCAGCCCAGACTGCATAAAAATCAACATACATCATCCTTGCTTTCTCCTTTACTGCCAGCAACACAGCTTTCAACTCTCCCACCTGTGCACTTCCTATTCCTTCTACTAGTTCCACTCCTGTTTCATTGTTAAGAGCAACTGCCCTGTACTTCCATTTACCATCAGTGGGTTAGGCTGAGACATCAGTGAATCAGACATCTTCAATTGCAGAGTCTGAGGTAAATGCAGGGGTATCCAGTATAGGACTAGGTTTATATGGCTGTTGTAAAGCTAACATGTCTTTTCTATCCCAAACTGCCATCCATTTGTTTGCAGATGCCTGCAGTGTAGCAGTGAGGTTTGCAATATTTGCAACAGCTACAGTGAAATGTCCCATGTAAGCATTAGCTTTTGATAATCAATTGTTAAATGTCAGCTCCTGTCTAGTGTTTTTTTTTTTTTTCACTAGCCAAACAGGAGAATTGTAAGCAGAATGCACCTTAAATACAATGCCTTTTGTTCTAAATTTTAAATTACATCAAAACGGATTTTAGCAGTGTAACAGATAATACTTTTTCATAAAAGCCATTTAAGCAATTTCAATTTTTTATTTTTAAAACTTAAGTTTTGTTTTTCAGCTTCCGTAGGTGTAATTAAAGAGGCTTCAACGAATTTCAAAGATTGTCTTTCTGCTCCTACAGCCAGATAAACAGAGGGGCTATTCTTATCAGAAAACCATTATGCAGGAATGCACCAGTTGGGCCTCAATGTTAAACCAGCAAAAAACAGCACTCAAACCAGCACTTAAGGTTCGTTTTCTTTTTCCTGCTGTGTTGCAAAGGAACTGGTAGTGGTTTTTTTTTTTTTTTTCTCTCTGTAGAAGGTTTGGGTTTAAATCTGCCACTTCCCCCCCCCCACTTTGCTTGCAAGACATCTCTCCATATTCCCAAAGCCAAGGCAGTTCTCCATAGTCCATTTCTCTTGGGTGGATTATGTTTAACAGTTCTCATCCGTTTGTGGAGGGACTTTTTTGGGGGGGGATTGTGGGGTTTTTTAGGGGTTTTTTGGGTGTTTTTTTTTGTTGTTGTTGTTGTTGTTTTTTTAAGAGGGTTTCTGCATTTCAACATTTGGGCTTCTTTCATGATATTTCCAGCCCATTTCCGTTCTCATTTTAAAAACATTATTTTAAGTTTCCGTTGTGTAGTCATTTTTCTCCAGAATCTAGTTTATACAATGGCCACTATTGATGACAATACTTCATCAAATTCTCCCTGGTAGTTGTTCCCCCAGGGGACTCACCTTTTTTTTTTTTTTTTCCCAATGTCTCAAAATACAACCAAGTGGGAACTTCTTAGAATGCCTCTGTCCTAGGTTACAATGTAAAATTGTGCCCAAGGTATGTATTCTATCCCCATGAGCCGTTGGAGCCAAGGTGGGGCAGTGTTTTCCTTATCTTCTGTTAACGAGCCTAACAATGCCTTGCCCATGACTCATAGATAACTTCCTCCGGGAGTTATCTCTGTTTAATGGGCCATCAAGGATCCACTGCATGACTCATAGAATGAGACCATCCCCATTGTGAGATGCTCCGCCCAGGGGGAGGAGCCAAGCATTCCCACCTGGATAAATCCAGGGTTTGGGACAGCACAAGCAGCTTTTATCCACTAGACTCCCAGAGGAGACAAGAGCTGCCAGACGTTTCTACAGGAATCACTGCTTTGACAAGACCATCTCATCTGGACTGCCACTACCACCCTAACTAACAGGGTGTCAGGTTGTATTCTGACTCTGTCAGTAGTTTTTTTGTACTATTACTTTTATTTTCTTTTACTTTCCTTTATTTTCTTTTCATCTTATTAAATTGTGTTTCTGACTTGGGGTCCTTCACTGGTTTTGCTTTCAAACCAGCACAGCCTCCTTTAGATTGTCCACTGCCCATCACTGAACAGGGGACCCCAAAATGTTACAGTACAATACAAAACAGTTACACAAATACAAAACAGTTATTGATCAATAATAACAAAATCAAATACCAAATTCTGGAATACCAAATAACCCACCCACAGCACTGGAAAAATCTGCACATCTCATGTGGGCAGGGTTCCCAGAAAGAATGCCTTATTAACAGGTGGGATCTTACCTGTGTCCCAGGCTGGACCGGGGATCTGTGGTCTCCTTCAGGAAAGTCCCGGTGCTGGCATGAAGATCCAGAGATTCCGGGATCCAGGGGAAATCAGTCAGATTGTCCCATCTGGGGTGTCAATTCTGATACCGAAATTGGCCAGAGAGAAACTAACACAATTTTGAGTATTAGAAAGCAGGCATTCTTTATTGCAGCGTGCTGGGCATGAGGAATTTTCCCTCTAATCTCATGTAACCCGAGACAGACAAGTAAGGCTTTTTATTATACATATTGTTTACGTATTCTTCAGGTATCCTTGCTTGCTTGATGTATATTAATTTTCCTGTTTTGCATAGTCCCACCCCTATCAGAAGTCCTTATTTGGTCCTTGGGGGTCTCTTTCAGGGTCTCTGGTGGTCTGCTCCCCAAATTGTGGTGTCTTCTGGTTGACTCCTGGTTTTGAACATGCACAGTTTGTTTCTAGCAATTAGCAAGGTTGCTTTTATCTTATCTGCGCCTCCAGAGCTCAGTCTGCATTTCCCAGGACTTTCCAAGGTTGTTTTGTCATAGGATGTGGTAATGCATAATTTCTCTTATCAGCTGGCTTCCCTTGATCAATTAGGTGGATAACATTGTCATAACCATTTATCACTTTAGATTTAAGGACCAAACAACTAAAATCCAAAGTGTTCTGTACCTATAATCATGTTCTTTTTGTCAAGGGATATATATCACACTGCACTAAAATTTAAAGATCCATTTATCAGACTTTTTAGTACCTACTCTTACTTACCAGCCTTCCTCCTCTTTGAAAGTTCAATGAGCCTCAATGGAATTAGTGCTCCTGAATGACTATAGACCCTATATGAATTATTAACAGAATAAAGCTTAGTTTTGAATACAGGCTCCTATCCCACTTGTCAACAATTTACACGATACAGCTAATGATTTTATAGAACAATGAGAGATTTCTCATTCCATACATTCTTCCTCAGATCTATTGAGTTAAATTAAACAAGCCTTTGTGCAGATTTAAAAAGCAAATGAATGCAAGAGGGACCATCAGAATCACTAAGTACTAGTATCAGTATGGTTATCCTTCCTAAAATACTCTCACCCTGACAATATCACAAATCTGGATACATTCTCCCCAAATATCCAGTTCCAAGGTGCATTCACTAAACAAGCAAACAAAAAAACCCATCCCCAAACTGAACAAGCTTTTTATGATGCAGTTGAGTTGACTTTAATACAAAAAGGTAGGAAAAATATAACTTCGATGATTTAAAACAACTCCACAATTAAAAAAAATAAAATTCATCCTGGTCTATTGCCTAAAGATCAGATGTATCCACAGTTGAGGGATCCCCCCAAATTGTTGAACTTGCTGCTGTTGTCAGAGCTTTTCAAAAAAATTTCTGTTCCTTTTAACCTAGTAACAGATTCAGCTTATGTTGCAGGAATAGTGATGAGAGCTGAAGCATCAGCCCTGAAAGAGGGTGTAGACAAACTGCAAGCATATGATGAGTTTGATTGGCTGAATCGACTCCTAAGAGATTGGGGACTCAATGGGTGGATTAGAAATTTAGTTAAAATAGGCGTATATGTATTAGGCATTATAATATGTATTGTTATAATTATTCCTTGTATTTTACAGTGTGCAAAAAATTAATAAACTTAACAGAAATGCCAGAGATGTGGACATAAGACAGAGGGTACTGTGGATTTAATTAGCATAGCCAGTTTGATAACCAAGATGCCTTGGCAAGAACAAACAGAGCTTTGAAGATTACAAGAAGATTGGATCAAGACTAAGGACAGGAAAAGAAGATTGAATCAATCTCTGCAAGCAAGAGATGTTGTAAAATGTATAAGTTTGTTTGTGTGATGTTTAACCTAATCATTGTAGTAAAAAATTACTAGTCTTCCTAGAATGATATATAAAGATTTGTAGCACACAGCAAAAAATGAATTCTGATCACAAATCAGTCTTCCTGTCTCTCTCTCAATCATCGATATCCTGGCACATGAAGGCCCAGAACATGCCCTTGCTCCCTTATCAGAAGCATATATAGTGGTAGCAGTAATTATTATGTATTATTCACCAGCAAAGATAGTTTCTTTCAAATCAACATGTGCTGTGTGCTCTGTACTTTTGTTTTTCCTTGGGAAAGGTATGTAAGGCATATATGACATTCATATTTGGATACAGACCCTGGCAACTCTGCCCAGGCCTTTTGATTAAGATTTTAACAAAACAATGCAGTTGGTACACTGGCTGTATTAGAACAGATCCATCGGAAATAACTTCTGTAGCCAAAAGGAGAAAAAAACAACCCAAAACCCACAACAGAACAGAAACATTTAAAGTTCACTACTATTATTTCCTTCATTCCCTTTAAAGCATATTGTTCTTTGCTGACATCTTTATCTGGTCATCAAGTAGTTACCTGTATTCCAGCTGTTCATGCTTTTCTGACCTCAACAAGTCATCTTAAAGAAGTCAGTATGTCAAAATAAGATATAAGGAGGTAAGAATGGTTTAAGAAAAAAAATCTATTGTATTAGTTTTGTATCCCAACTGCCACAGGGCCACTTTTAAGTTACAGCAATAACTAAAACCAATGAACTACCACAAAAAGTATTTCCTTCTGTACATGATTTTTATTATTTACATAATATGGCAGAGCATAGATGCTGGATAGTGTGATTATGTGCAATACCTAAGTATGAACTATCTGTACATGCTTGTATATCTGATAACTAAATTGAAACAACAAATTAAAAGCAAAAGATTGATTTTTTAATAGTGAACTAAAAAACTAAGATTGAACACTGCAATAAAAATCATAAGTAGCATCTTGTGTACATACACATGAGGAGGCATTACAACACTAGTCTACACTATACTCAATTATATAAAAAAACCACCACAAGTTTCATACATCACAAAACTTCCTTCTATTATAACACAGAAATGATATTACCAGACAAGTATCAGTGAACTATACTGTCCTTTCTAGTTATTATACAAAGCTGTAGATAATGGAGCCCATGCAATACACCCAAGAACACTACAGTCCTACACTCAAATACAATTAAAAATGATAAAGCAGCCTTCCAAGAGTGGTTCCAGCTCCCACTTAAATCTACAAAAGTCATGTTGGGTATGATTCCAATACACAGCAATTGTTACATTCAAAACTTTTATTCTTTTAACTGAAAAAAGCTCCTAATAGTCTTTTGAACCCAGAAGGTGCTGAATTTAAGAAGCACATGAATAATAAACTGCTCAAATACTCCTGCAACTTACATAGATGCATGTGTCACTTGATAGAGTTCCTGTGGTATGTCTAAAAATCCCACCCACAGCTTTTGTTTTCTAAGTCAATCTTAGCACAATATTGTGCTACACAACATTATTAGCTATGCAAGGAAAAGCAGACAACTGTTGCAGGACAGTTCTTAAGTTTCTAACAGGACATTTCCTTCGGAAAATTATTATAATATTCATTATTCTAAAGTTAATGTTATCTGTTCTAAAATAGTTTTTTTTCTCATACATATCTGATTTTTTTCCCATTTTTTTCTCATTGTAATTGCTAAATGACTTTTTATTAAATATGGCACCAACACTCATCTTACTGGATGGTAGAGCCCTCTACATGTCTTATATTCTGCTGGAATACAATGGAACGTGGAAACTAAAAATAGAAGATTTTAAATGGATAGAAGTAGACCATCAGCCTTTCTGACATATCCTTCTCCCAAACAGACACAGTCTTTGGCTAGTTATAAACACCTTGAACATCTCAAAAGGCAGATCTGCTGCAAACATGAAGAAAACATCTGTTTAGCACGTGAACTAGAGCCTGTCTTCTGTGCATGTGTATTCCTGTGCAGGTTCTAGCCGTCCAATCATATTCTGAGGAGAGCATATACATTTTCAAGGACTGTATCTATCCAATTCTGCCTGTAACAAACACCCAAACATTGTAAAAAACATTAAGGCAGACAAGGCTAAAATTAAAACTTTGGAGAACAAAGGAAAACGGCCATGCATCTGCTCTTTAATGCTTTCATAGGGCATATTAAAGTAAACCAAATAAAAGTCTTTTCACAAATAGACTAGTTTATATTCTCTGGATTTTTTCAGCCACCACAACTGGATTCTCTTTCCTGATTTTTGCTGCAGCTTCTGCTTTGTAATCATACGGACAGTTATGCTTGTCAGAATAACGGTGAAGTCCACAAAATAAGTTTCCACATCGGCAATCAAACCCTGTATAAAGAAAAGGAAAAGCAACATCACTAGGAAGCTTCAGACTTAAGAAAGCTATAAATTAAGCGCTTAGCTAGTTCAAAGGGGGTATGTGCATCTTCTGTATCAAACAGATTAAGTGGAATGAATATTTTCAAATATCAGCTGTATTAAGGCATCTAACATTATGGATTTTGTAACAGCAAGCAAAAGTTTAATGCCTACAGATTTCAACAAATTTAATCTAGTAAGAGGAACTAATAATATAAATCTATTCAATATTGACAAAGTACTATCATACCCGTAAGGCCAACCTTCTTTCTGCATGTGAAACATCTGTTCTTCTTTGGTTTAGGCAGTTCAGAAGCTTTCTCTTCACTCTGTGAAGTACTAGGTTGAGAAACTGATGGGCTTGGTTGAGTAATAACTGTTAAAGCAAGCAAAAGAAATAAAGGTTATTTTCTTCCTTTTCTTGACTTCACTAGCATGTTTGTATTTATTAACAGTAAATTCCCCTTTTATCTCTACAGAAAATTATCAAGTTTTCCCCACTGTTCCATCATCTAGAAAATACAGCATACCTAGTGTTATCACCTGTATATACCCATATAGGTCCTGTACACACAATATTAAAAGTAATATCATCCAGTTTAAATTAATCTGAAACAATAACAACACTGTCAAAGTTGTTGAACAGAGGGGATACTTGCGGATAACAGTCAATAGGACCATATTTTAGAAACTGACATTTTCAGTAATACTTTTTGGTTATAGTACCAAGTTACCCTGCCACTATACTTGCAAAGTCAGATGATCTAAAACCTCAAACAGTACAACACCTAACATTCTTGAGCTTCAAACCACTGATTTTGTGATACACCAAACATACTACTACAAGCCACAGAGCTCAAAAAAGCCCTTGTTTCAGATACTTTTTTCAGTAATTTAAAGAAAAAAAGTACATATTTACATGGGATATCAGTATCCTTGTACTATATTCAACCACAATGATCAAGCAGTTTGAGTCAAAATGGCTTATTTTTCAATTGCCTTTGTCATGAACACTTTTGGTTACATTTCTCACTTTTTATCCAAGTTCTATGCAGGATAAAAAGGGGTCCTTCTGTGAACTTCTGTGGATCTGTTAGTTTTCTCTAAAAAATTAAATTTTTTAATCAGTTGTTTTAAAAATCCTTTAAATACCCAAATTAGTGCAGAGGAAACACAAGGGAGATGTGTTTATACACAAACTTTAATGCATACAACCCAGAGAGTCTGTCCCTGTTCAGTTTTCCTGGACACTCAATTGTATGATTGAATCTATTGTTTTAAAAAATAATGAGCAAACTATAAAATACACTCCATAATTAATGATTGAGAATATAGGTTTAAAGGACCCGTAACCAACTTTATGCACACAAATATGATTTCTTAGTTTAGATCCTTTTGGATCAGTAAGCATTGCATTCTGAAAGTGGATTTTTTTTCAACATCATGAACCCCTTATAGTTAACATTTTAATATCCTTACTATTAATACCTGCTCTTACAAGATTTTATTTGTATTCATACGCCTATTACTACTAACACAAAGCCTCACAGACCCAAGCCCCATTTCACAATTCACTGTAGAAGTGAACAGAGAGCCTCCAGTCAGTTCATATTTCAGATTTTAAACAAGATTCAGTAGTAACAAACTTTTAGAGGCAACAAGGAATTTTCAGTGCTCATACCCAAAAAGTCTTATACAGGAAGTCAGTATTTTCTTATACAATATTATAGCTGTAAGTACTATGGAACAACTCAAGCTTTTTACTGATTTCATTTTTGAATATTCTATAGATTCTTCTAGAAAGTGTGAAGAGTTCAGCATCAACACTATTTTTCTAATTCTGAAGACAACAATACTATCCAGTCTTGGATAGACAATGTTTTTTCCATACTTAAGCATGCTATTAATAAAAAACAAAGGTATGGCACTACAGTCATAACTGCTATTAATACTTTTCAGAGTAATTTCAACAGCTGCTTTTTAAAAAAAATTAAGCAATTCCTTTGTCTTGACAATTAATATTTTCAAAATGAACAGATATAACCTTGTGGACTCGTCTTTAAATCCCAAGGAAAGTAGTGTTCAGTATCAGATAATCTAGTTGAATACCTATGACCAAAAAAAAATCAGGTTAAAAACACTGATACCACAGTGTAAGCCTGTTGGATATCACACACCTTTGACAGGAATTAAGAAACTGATTAAACATCTCCCACATCACGCAACATGGTCAAGCTCCTTTTTGATTTGTTATATTACCAATCTGTTTAAAATGAAATGCCAGTTATATGCTATGGCAGATGGAAAAAAGGAACTTTCCAATTCTCTGGTGGAGTGAGTGAGCAGCTGTGTGTGCTTAGCTGCCTACCAGGGTTAAACCACAACAGACCTTTTTTGGCACCCAACAAAGGGCTTGAAGGGTTTGAGATAACAACAGACTTGACTGGAATGTGCTAGGTCAAATTAATAGCTGCTAGTGCTGTTTAACTAGTAATTAGTAGGCTCCTGGGCTTGCCATAGGCTTGCTTGCCTGACTGCAAATTAAACTCTAGTGCTCATTAGTGGCTGCTGTTTGCTTTCACTGCTTATCTTAGTCTGCTCTGCCTGGGAACATTTTGATAACAGCAATGACCATGCATGCAAATGGACTGGCAAATGGCCAGGGCATTGCTGCTGTGATGGACAGGCTGGAACTCTGTGTGAACTCAAGTCAAAGGGACTGTGACCTGTGGATGAGTCCCCATGGGAACAGGACACCGTGAAGCATCCATGGCCATGGTTACATCTGTGCCAGAGCAGGTACACCTCTAAAGGGATTGTGGCTCAAGAAGTCCACACTAGAGAAGGTATATCTTGAAGCATCTGTGGCTGTGAATAAGTCTGTAACATAGCAGGTACACTCCTGAAGGGACTGTTGCTGTGGGTAAAGCCACACTGGAGCAGGTACATCTCTGAAAGGATTGTGGCCCATGAAAAAGGCCATGCTGGAACAGGTGCACCTCAAAGCAACTGTGGCTATGGATAAGTCTGTGCAGCAGAAGGTATACCCTAAAGAGACTGTGGCTCGTAGATAAAGCTCCACTTGGAGCAGGCACACTCCTGGGGGACTGCAGTCCATGACTAAATCCAAGTCAGACCAGGGGCAAGGGGAGGGGTTCATTGCAATGTTAAACCCTATGGCCTGGTAAAAAGGGATCAATGGTAGCAATTGTAATGGATATGCCTTAAACTGTTGTAATCTGGTATTGGAGTTACATGTTACAGGATGTACTTATAGCAGGAACCACCTGAACCAATGGAGGACAAACCTCACAAGAAGCAGTGCAAGTGCAGCAGTGACCAGATTTGAGCTCACTGATCCATCAAGACAAAGAGATAGTGTATTAGATAATTTTGTGTCACAAAACAAAGATTAAAACCAAATCCACCTAAGGGAAAATGTTACCAACTACTTTAAATATACTTACTTCCTCCTCTACATATATATGTTGACCCTGAGATTAGCTTAGTTGCTTAGAGCATGGTGCTAGTAACACCAAGGTGACAAGTTTGATCCCTATGTGAGCCATTCACTTAAGAGCTGGACTTGAAATCCTTGTGGGTCCCTTCCAACTCATAATATTCTGTGAACTATGTGAAACTGACAGGTGTTCACTGCCACAACCAGCAACCTAGGAACTAGGAAGTAATGATGATAATCCAAAGTGCAAAGGCCCATTTCCGAAAAGAGCTGCCAAACAGGATCCTTCCTCCAAAACAAAAACATATTCCAAAAATGAAAAGCAGGTAACATGCAGAAATGGGCAACTAAAAGGTCCCAACACAAGGAGATTTCACAGGTTGCCCTAAATCAGAATTGTTCAATTTATTACTCAACACAGATAACACCTGCAAAAAGTAGGCATCCACCCACTTTTATACCAGCAGTTAGATCTAATAATGGGTTTTAATAATTAAGTCCTCAAAGTTGCTTTGCGTAACAGCTAGAACAGGGACAACACCCTTTAACTAAAGCTCACACATAAAAATAACTCCCCATTTTTTCATCAAACTGTATCTCAAATGAAATATAAGTTTTAGTTCTTCTGACATGACATTAGTACCCACATCCATCAGATACTATCCTGACAACTGCTTGTCATAAAAAGCTTCCTCTAGTATACATTAAACAAATTTTATGCCAGAAATCATATTGTGTTAATCATCAGGCAAAGTACTCAAAGTGATTGCCATGGAATAAATCACTAGACAAAAGCTGAAGCAATAATTGGAAAATGGTTGTTACTGTTGCCTGCAGACCTGCCTCCTCAGTACCAATAACCCTATTCATATGGAGCAAAGCCTTTTATCACCAGAACATGTTTTATTGCCTTAACAGAGGTCCTGTTGGCATGTAGCCCTCTTCACCACCATGGTTATTTCCCTTGCCAACCACCAGCTCAGGTTACCAGATGAGGTTTGTTTCACTTCAATTTTAGGAGAGCAGATCTCCTGCTACAAGGTTGACGAACTTGGGAGCAAAAAGAAGTTTCCAGAAATGGACATGATTTTTAAATTTTATTAAGTAATACAACAATAAGTTAACCACAGGCAGTGTAAAATGCAGTGCCATCAGAAACAACAAACAGGCACAGGGGATGCCATTCAGAGGGACCAGGACAAGTTCAAGAAGTAGGCCCATGTGAATCTCCTGAGGTTCAACAAGGCAAAGTGCAAAGTCCTGAATTTGGGTCAGGACAACCCCCAATATCAATACAGGCTGGGGGGATGCAGGGATTGAGATCATCCCTGTATAAGAGGACTTAGGGGTACTGGCGGATGAAAACCTGGATGACAAAGGCAGGGACTGGGAGAACAAATAAGCACCCACTGTAGGAGATCACGTTTGAAAGCATCTAAGGAACCTGCAGGTGCACAAGTCCATGGCACCTGACGAGATGCATCTGCAGGTCCTGAGAGAACTAGTGGATGAAGTGGCTAAGTCACTATCTATCATATTCAGAAGTCATGGCAGTCCAGTGAAGTTCCCATTGACTGAAAAAGGGGAAATATAACCCCATTTTTATAAACATAAATAAGGAAGACCCAGGAAACTACAGGCCAGTCAGTCTCACCTCAGTGCCAGGCAAAATCATGGAGCAGGTCCTCCTGGAGACTATACTAAGGTACATGGAAAATAAGGAGGGGATTGGTGACAATCAATATGGCTTCACTAAGGGCAAATCATGGAGGTCTTTATGAAAGGGTTACAAGATTGGCAAATATGAGAAGAGTGACAAAAAAAAAAAAAAAAAAAAGACTACCTGGGCTCATGCAAATCACTTGGTATTGCCCCAAACAACATCCTTGTTCCTAAAGGGGGGAGATGCAGAGTTGACAGATGGACCACTTGGTAGATAGGAAATTGGCTGGATGGTTGCACTCAAAGAGTTGCAGTCAACAGCTCAATGTCCAAGCAGAGACCAGTGCACACTGGCATGGACCTGTTCATACAAGTCCAGAGAAGGGCCACTGAAAGGCTTCAGGAGGGAGGGCTGGAGCACTTCTCCCATGAAGACAGGCTGAAAGAGTTTGGGCTGTTTCACCTGGAGAAAAGAAGGCTCAGGGAAGACCTTAGAGCAGCCTTCCAATACCTAGAGGGCCTACAGGTAGGCCGGAGCAGGACTTTTTACAAGGGCATGTAGTGATAAGACGAGGGGGAATGGCTTTAAACTGAAAGAGGGTAGGTTTAGATTAGATATTAGGAAGAAATTCTTTACTGTGAGGCTGGGGAGGCCCTGGCACAGGGTGCCCAGAGAAGCTGTGGCTGCCCCATCCCTGGAAGTGTCAAAGGCAATGTTGAATGGGGCTTTGAACAACCTGGGATAGGGGAAGGTTCCCTGCCTATGGTAGGGGGGTTGGAACTAGACAATTTTTAAGGTCCCTTTCAACTTAAACAATTCTACAATTCTATTATCATAAATCTGCTACGATAAGGAACCAACCTAATCCTAGTACAAAAAGTGCCCAAAAAATAAAAAGACAAACCCCCCACAAATACAACTGTTGCACTGTATATTTGGGAACATTTACTTCATTCAGTTGCTAAGTACGATGCATCTTCAAAGCAGACAGAGGGAGAACAGCAAGTTTACTTATGATTAGAAGTAAACCACAAGCCACAGCATGACAGTTGTTCAACCTACACAAAGAAAGGTCCTGCAAATAGGAAGACTAATGCTACTCTGACCCCAAAGTATTAAACCCACAGTGACTGAGACTTCTGAAAAAGCAATAACTACTGTACTAACAGGCTCAAGAACAATGCATCCCAATGAACAAGGAATCAGGCAAAGGGGACAAGAAACCTGCATGGATGAATAAAAAACTCCTGTCATTACTCAAACACAAGCAGGAAACACACAGGAGGTGGAAGCGGGGTCAGGCCACTTGGAATTAATATAGAGAGGTTGTCAGAGTAAGTAGAAATGAGATGAGGAAGACCAAGGCACATCAAGAATTAAACTTGGCCAAGGATGTCAAGGACAACAAGAAGGACTTCTTCAAATACATCAATGATAAAAGGAAAACTAAGGATAATGTGGGACCATTTCTAAATGGAGGGGGGACCCTAGTGATAGAGGACGCAGAGCAGGCAGTTACTGAATGCCTTCTTCAAATACATCAATGATAAAAGGAAAACTAAGGATAATGTGGGACCATTTCTAAATGGAGGGGGGACCCTAGTGATAGAGGACGCAGAGCAGGCAGTTACTGAATGCCTTCTTTGCATCAGTCTGCACTGACAAGGCCAGCACTCAGATGTTGCGGTGTGTTTTGTATTTTCATGTTTCGTTTATATCTATTTTTCATATGCAAGTTCTGTAATGGTTTTTCCCAAGTTCCCCCTGTACTTCTCCCCATCTGGTACAATCTCCTGCCTGGGAAATTCCCTTTGTTCCCCTCTGTTGCAATATGTTGTCAATCATCTATTGCTCTCCTCCCAGTGCCTGCCCCTCTCTGGGAAGCCTCTCCCCCTCCTTCCAGAGGCTTCGGAGAGGCTCGGTCCCTGATTGGGACAGGCTGTGAAGTTCCCCACCCCTCGTTTCCTATTTGCTGTCTGTGTGCCATCCCCATTCCCCTGACTGGTTTTCCCTCTTGTGTCCACCCCCGTCCCCTGGTCCCTTATAAGCAATGAGCCCGCCTCCTTCTCTCTCTCTCCTGGGACGCGTGAGTGCCTGCACCATGGGGTGCATGTGACAATAAACTCTATCTTGCCACGAGGCCTCCTTCTTCTTACCTTTGTCGAGCCTCACTAACAGCTCTCGTGTAGCTCCTGAACTACCAAGGAGGTAGTGGCTGGTCGGCTAGCCACTGCCCAACCGGACTTGAAACAATTCCCAACCAGGGCAGCCGAGATTAGCTGGAAAACCATCTCCAGCGGGCACAGGGAATTATTTCACTCGGAGATCTCTGACCCAGGAGACCAAGGTAAAGGTATGTTAGAAGGAAGACTTTCCCTTGGTCGAGGAGGATTGGGTCCATGAGCCAGCAGTGCCCTTGTGGCCAAGAAGGCCAACAGAATCCTGGGATGCATTAGGAAGAGCATTGCCAGCAGGTCGAGGGAGGTGATCCTGCCCCTCTACTCAGCCCTGGTGAGGCCACATCTAGAGTACTGTGCCTAATTCTGGGCTCCTCAGTACAAGAGACATGGAGCTCCTCTCTTATGAGGAAAGACTGAGGGAGCTGGGCCTGTTTGGCCTCAAGAAGGAATGACTGAGAGGGGACCTCATCAATGTCTCTAAGTATCTGAAGGGAGGGTATCAAGAGGATGAAGCCAGGTTCTTCTTGGTGGTGCCACCCAATAGGACAAGAGGCAATGGGCAAAAACTGGAACACAGGAAGATCCACCTGAACATGAGGAAGAACTTTACTGTGCAGGTGACTGAGCATAGGGACAGATTGCCCAGAGAGGTTGCAGTCTCCCTCACTGGAGATATTCAGGAACTGCCTGGACACAATCCTGTGCCATGTGCTCCAGGATGACCCTGCTTGAGGAGGGAGGTCAGACCAGATGGCCCACTGGTCCCTTCCAACCTGACCCATTCTGTGGTTCTGTAACTAGACTGTCAGAACTGACAGTGGTTTTCTTTACACAAACCAATACAGCTGGAACAGTTCATAAAGGACTATATCCTGTGTGAGGGACCCATGGTGGAGCAGGTAAAATGTGCAAGAAGGAAGGAACAGCAAAAAACAGTTATGAACTGACTGCAACCCTCCATTCCTCCTGCATTACTTAGAATATAGGGAGAGGAGGTAGAAGAGTCTGGAAGTAAAGATGGGTCTAGGAAGAAAGGGGTGAAGGGAAAGCATTTTTAGTTTTCTTTGTTTCTTACTATCATGCTCTATTTTTTAAATTGGCAATAAATTAAATTAATCCAGAAAGGACTACCAAAGTAACAGCAAGGTTTTAGAAGCTTCCTGTATACCCAAACAAATTAGCCAAAATAGAACCCTATTAGTTAAAAAAATGCATTGACTTCCACAGTAATAGGAAGCAGTACGCATGCCAGTGAAGAGTGAAATGCCTGAGAGCATTAAAAAAAAGTTTTAAGTGTTCTAACTAGTTTTACATGAAGGTAAACCCCAACTCCTACCACAGAAGGGCCGGAAAAAAATAAAACTGAAGAAGGAATAAAGGTAATAGACAAAGAGCACCCAAAAGTCGTCAGAAAAACATACAGCACTTCCACAGCACCAAAACTGAAGACTATACTACAAATGACATAATTCTTGTGCTGCACATTAACACAACTGACTTGTATATAAAGTTTGAGTCAATGAAAATAAGATGGACAGTATTTATTATGCTTTATCAAGCTTGAGAATAAATATTTTATTATTTAGAAACTGCAACTGCTATGCTGAACTACCTGTCCATGATAAAATGCTAAAAAATAAACTGTATATTCAATTTGATGCCAAAGAACTGGGATAAAAACTATTCTGCAGCATGAAACTAATCTCACATGCTCAGCAGGCACACTGAATATTTTTACTCTTACATCAATATAACAGATACCCCTGTTTAAGTATCACACTGAAATATGGTTTAGATTGGCTGCCATAAAGACTTGATGCCTTTTGCACATCTCTCAAAAAGATATGATAGCACATTATTCGCAACAGGCACAGGACCAGCAGTATGGTCTCCAGTCTTATTCTTCAAGATAGATAGCTTCAAGACTTCAAGGAGATTATTAGTTCTATTTCAGAATTGTTTCAATTGAGGGCATCTACTTGAGCTACAGTAGACATGGGAAATGGGAAGGTAATTTTGAGCACAAGACAAAGTTGATATATCTGATGATTTTATTGACAGCCACAAAGGAACTGTCTACAAATAGCACCCACATTTAAATACTATAGCCATGTTCGAAAACAAATCAGAATCAGATATTAAAACAAGAAGCAAGTGATGTAATCTATTATCTTGAATATACATTCATTAGCTCATAAGATGTTCAGCATATTACTCAGAATATTCTCTGTAACACACTGTAAATTTCATAGCTACTGGTTTTATCTGTAACATAAGTGAGGGCATCTCTTAACAGGGTCTTGCATGTAAGATAGCTGTGGTGTTGAACATTAAAATAACTCGTCATATTGGCTTGGTACAGAGCCAAAAGAAAAATGAGCTAACCATCATCTCATTATTTTCATTATATTACAACATTCAAGAATGGGAAGAGTAACCTACAACATGGATGGAATAAGACTGGAAGTTAACAATGTTTGTGGAAGAATTTTTAACACTTATTTTACACAAGACCATATGCATTTCAAGTTCCAGTCCACCTTCTTCATAGGCAGCACTATTGCACAGCTGTGGCTTTGGAGTGATAACTCACCACAATGCTCTGTAAAACTGTTCTGGTTTGAAAGCAAAACGAGTGAAAGACTCCAAGTCAGAAACACAATTTAATAAGAGGAAAAGAAAAGAAATAAAGGAAAGTAAAATAAAAGTAATAGTACAAAAAACCACTGACAGAGTCAGAATACAACCTGACACCCTGTTAGGTTGGTAGTGGAAGTCCAGATGACTTCCCCGAGGAAGTTATCTATGAGTCATGGGCAAGGCATTGTTAGGCTCGTTAACAGAAGATAAGGAAAACACTGCCCCACCTTGGCTCCAACGGCTCATGGGGATAGAATACATACCTTGGGCACAATTTTACATTGTAACCTAGGACATAATCCACCCCTTATTCTATCACCATCTACATCATACACCCTCACATATACATACATATATACACAGAATGAAACCTTACACAGAAATTCTAATTCTCACTTAAAATTAGGTCTCCTTGTGGTACACAACGGGTTTCTCCATCTTTTTGCATTACCCACCAAGTATAACCAGGTCCTTGAGCAAAATCAATCCCACGGATGGGTCTGCCTTTGCCTGAGGTGGGATTAATCCAAACAGTCTTTCCTAAAATCCCTTTCATGTGTACCACAGGAACTTTATCTCCATCCACTGTGTGCAAGGGTTCAGACTGGGCAGGACCAGCGCAATTGATGGAGCCTTGGGTGTTGACCATCCAGGTGGCTTTGGCTAAGTTTATGTCCCAATTCTTGAAGGGCCCTCCACCAAGTGCCTTCAGGGTAGTCTTTAATAGTCCATTGCACTGTTCAACCTTCCCGGCAGCTGGTGCATGATAAGGGATGTGATATATCTATTCAATACCATGTTCTTAGGCCCAGGTGTTTATAAGGCTGTTCTTAAAATGTGTTCCATTATCTGACTCGATTCTCTCCGGGGTGCCGTGTCTCCACAGGACTTGCTTTTTGAGGCCCAGGATGGTATTCCGGGCAGTAGCATGAGGTACAGGATAGGTCTCCAGCCATCCTGTGGTTGCTTCTACCATGGTCAGCATGTAGCGCCTGCCTTCGCGGGTCTGGGGAAGGGTGATGTAGTCAATCTGCCAGGCTTCCCCATACCTGTACTTCAACCATCATCCACCGTACCACAGAGGCTTCACCCGCTTGGCCTGTTTGATTGCAGCACAGGTCTCACAGTCATGGATGACTTGTGAGATGCCGTCCATAGCAAGGTCCACCCCTCGGTCACAGGCCCATCGGTATGTTGCATCTCTTCCCTGATGACCAGAGGCTTCATGGGCACAACGAGCTAGGAATAATTCTCCCTTGTGCTGCCAGTCTAGATCCACCTGTGATACTTTCACCTTGGCAGCTTTATCTACCTGCTCATTGTTGCGATGCTCCTCATTAGCCCGACTCTTGGGTACGTGTGCATCTACATGTCGAACCTTCACGGTTAGCTTCTCTACTCGGGTGGCAATGTCCTGCCAAATCTCAGCAGCCCAGATGGGTTTCCCTCTGCGCTGCCAGTTGGCCTTTTTCCAGCGATTCAGCCATCCCCACAGGGCATTGGCTACCATCCATGAGTCGGTGTAGAGATAGAGCCTCGGCCACTTCTCTCGTTCAGCAATATCCAAAGCCAGCTGGACAGCTTTAAGCTCTGCCATCTGACTCGATCCACCTTGTCCCTCGGTAGCTTGTGCAACTCGTCGTGTGGGGCTCCATACTGCAGCTTTACATTTCCGGTCAGCGCCTATAATTCGGCAGGAACCATCAGTGAAGAGGGCGTATCGTCTCTCAGTCTCTGGTAGCTCGTTATATGGTGGGGCCTCCTCGGCACGTGTCACTTGCTCCTCTTCTTCTTCAGAGGATAATCCAAAAGTCTCACCTTCAGGCCAGTTCGTTATGACTTCCAGAATCCCAGGGCGATTTGGGTTTCCAATACGGGCGCGCTGTGTAATGAGGGCAATCCATTTGCTCCAAGTAGTGTCGGTGGCATGATGCGTGGAAGGCACCTTTCCCTTAAACATCCACCCCAGCACCGGCAGTCGGGGTGCCAGAAGCAGCTGTGCTTCAGTGCCAATTACTTCTGAGGCGGCTTGAACTCCTTCATAGGCGGCCAAGATTTCCTTCTCCGTGGGAGTGTAGTTGGCTTCGGACCCTCTGTAGCTTCGACTCCAGAATCCCAGTGGTCGACCCCGAGTCTCACCAGGCACCTTCTGCCAAAGGCTCCAGGACAGGCCATTGTTCCTGGCTGCTGAGTAGAGCACATTCTTCACATCTGGTCCTGTCCTCACTGAGTGATCTCCTGCTTGATCTGGGCAAAGGCTTGCTGCTGTTCAGGGCCCCAGTGGAAATCGTTCTTCTTGCGGGTAACCAGGTAGAGAGGACTCACAATCTGGCTATACTCAGGAATGTGCATTCTCCAAAAGCCTATGGCGCCTAGGAAAGCCTGTGTTTCCTCCTTGCTTGTTGATGGAGACATCGCGGTGATCTTGTTGATTACTTCTGTGGGTATCTGGCGACGACCATCTTGCCACTTGACTCCCAGGAACTGGATTTCTCGAGCCAGTCCCTTAACCTTACTTCGCTTAATGGCAAAACCAGCTTTCAGTAGAATCTGGATAATCTTCTCTCCTTTCTTGAAGACTTCTCCTTCTGTGTTCCCCCATACAATAATGTCATCAGTATACTGGAGATGTTCAGGAGCCTCACCTTTTTCCAATGCAGTCTGGATCAGTCCGTGGCAGATTGTGGGACTGTGCTTCCACCCCTGGGGCAGTCGGTTCCAGGTATACTGCACACCCCTCCAGGTGAAAGCAAACTGGGGCCTGCACTCTGCTGCCAAAGGAATGGAGAAGAAGGCATTGGCAATGTCGATGGTCACGTACCACTTTGCTGCCTTGGACTCCAGCTCATACTGAAGCTCCAACATGTCTGGCACAGCAGCACTCAGTGGTGGCGTGACTTCATTCAGACCACGATAATCCACAGTCAGTCTCCATTCTCCACTGGACTTACGCACTGGCCATATAGGGCTGTTGAAAGGTGAACGAGCCTTGCTGACCACTCCTTGGCTCTCCAGTTTACGAATCATCTCATGGATAGGAATCACAGAGTCTCTGTCGGTGCGGTATTGCCGACGGTGCACTGTTGCTGTGGCGATTGGTACCTGTTGCTCTTCAACTCTCAGCAGTCCCACAGCAGATGGGTCATCTGAGAGACCAGGCAAGGTATTCAGTTGTCTGATGCCTTGTCTCTACAGCAGCTATCCCAAAAGCCCAGCGATATCCTTTTGGGTCTTTGAAATATCCATTTCTGAGATAGTCTATGCCAAGGATGCATGGGGCCTCTGGGCCAGTCACAATGGGGTGTTTTTGCCATCCGTTCCCGGTTAAACTCACTTCGGCCTCCACTACAGTCAGCTGCTGGGACCCTCCTGTCACTCCAGAAATAGAAACAGATTCTGTTCCTACATACCTTGATGGCATCAGGGTGCATTGAGAACCAGTGTCAATCAAAGGCGTATACTCTTGTGGGTCAGATGTGCCAGGCCATCGGATCCACACAGTCCAATAGATCCGATTGTCCCTTTCCTCTGCCTGGCTAGAGGCAGGGCCCCCCAATTCCTGGTCATGGTACACGCTACTCTCTTCCTGTAAATATGTTCCTGAGGTTCCTTCGAGAGGACCAGTCATATCATCATTCCTCTCCCGTCTGGAGTTTTGTGCTCGAGAGACTGGAGCAGCATTGACTTGAGATGAACTTCTTGTGGTAGGGGTCTCTCTTTTCAGTTCACGTACCCGGGCTGTTAAGGAGGAGGTGGGTTTTCCATCCCACTTCCTCATGTCTTCTCCATGCTCCCGAAGAAAAGACCAGAGGTTACCTCGTGGAGTGTATGTTCTCTCCCTGGCTGGGGGACGCCTGCTCCTAATGGCAGAGACTCTTGTTGGTTCTGGCGAGACGTGGTAAATTTCTTCCTTAAGTTCTTTTTTCAGTTTCTGATGGCCCTCTTCAATCAAGCTTCGGACTTGCTCAGCCAGCCTTGTTTCTACGGATGAGACATGGGTACGAAATGGGGCAGTGACAGTGTCCTCATAAATTCTTAGTTTATTGACTAAGACACCCACCTTGTCCTCGCCTGCCCTCCATTGCAGCGTTGCCAGGTAACGAGAGTACATCTCTGGTCCAAGCCGTGCGAATCTCAACCACATCTGAGATGTGCACTGGACTTCATCTGGGCTTTTAGGAAATCACTCATCCTCTGAGATGATCTCCAGCACGGCCAATTCCCTCAGGCATCTGATACCTTGTTCCATTGTGCTCCACTTTCCTTGGTGCACCTGGAGATCTTCTTTACAAAGGTATCTGTCCTTCACACTTGTTAGCAGTCGTCGCCAGAGGCTGAGAGTTTCTTGGGCTCTCCCGATCCCCTGCTCAATGACCACATCCCGGGACAGCGATCCCAGTTGCCTGGCCTCACTTCCATCCAGAACGGTGTCATTGGCTGCAGTGTCCCAGATACGGAGCAGCCAGGTCAGGATGGATTCATTTGTCTGGCGGGTGAATTCCCTCCGCAGGTCACGTAGCTCACCCAGGGACAGAGAGCGAGTGATGATCTCTGGCTCTGTCTCTTCTGCTGGGTGCGAAGGTCCTGCTGCATCCTCATCAGTCACTATGCGGACTGATTTGCTCTTTGCTTTCTTCTTCTGAACAGGAGCAACTGCTACCGGTTTAGGCTGTTCCAGTTCAGTGATGGTTTGTGTGGAAATGCTGGCATTTTTGGCTTCTTTCTCCTCTGTGACAACCTGCAGACACAGACATTGTGGCTTTGCTTGGTGCTTCTTTCTCTTCTGTGGCAGTCTGCGTGGACATGGGCACTGTTGCCTTGATTTCGGTTCCTTTCTCCTCTGTGGCAGTCTGCGTAGATGCGGACAGTGTTGCCTTGCTTTTGGCTTCTGTTTCCTCTGTGACAGTCTGTGTAGACTCGGACACTGTTTCCTGGCTTTTGCTTCCTTTCTCCTCTGTGACAATCTGTGTGGACACGAAGGCTGTTGCTGTGCATTTGGCACTTTTCTCTTCTGCCTCAAGAAGATGCTGCACTATATCATGGAGTGTTTTGTTTCTAAGCATGGTGTGGGCTGTGCAGAGAAGACAAAGCAGCACTAACAACAACATTATGCTATCCTTGGTATCCAGACAAAACTCAATATTTTCAAAAACTGCTGTATCAGGCCTGAAAGACGGGAAAAAATTATTCTTTACCCCTCCCCACTGTGGCTGGGTGAGATTGTTGAGACCCCAAACAAAACATCCTAGACCAGGACAAGACAACAAAATTGAGTACATATTCCGAATTGTGCTCATTGCCTCGGAGGTTATCATGCAATAGACATAATAGACCAATAAAGCAATTTTAGTGCCATACCCTGGTTTACACCAGAATATTAAGATCTGCAGATACTGCCCCATGTGCGGAAAGATATAGAGAGCTAGGTACAAGACACATGTAAACATGCTGAGCATCATAGTGAACAGGTGTCTTTTTCCCAAAATTGTAATTCTGACTTCTCTCAGTACCTCATGCCCCACGTTGGGTGCCAAAAATATGTGCTGGTTTGAAAGCAAAACCAGTGAAAGACTCCAAGTCAGAAACACAATTTAATAAGAGGAAAAGAAAAGAAATAAAAGAAAGTAAAATAAAAGTAATAGTACAAAAAACCACTGACAGAGTCAGAATACAACCTGACACCCTGTTAGGGTGGTAGTGGCAGTCCAGATGAGATGGTCTTGTCGAAGCAGTGATCCTGTAGAAACGTCTGGTAGCTCTTGTCTCCTCTGGGAGTCCAGTGGATAAAAGCTGCCTGTGCTGTCCCAAACCCTGGATTTATCCAGGTGGGAATGCTGGGCTCCTCCCCCTGGGCGGAGCATCTCCCAATGGGGATGATCTCATTCTATGAGTGATGCAGTGGATCCTTGATGGCCCATTAAACAGAGATAACTCCCGGAGGAAGTTATCTATGAGTCATGGGCAAGGCATTGTTAGGCTCGTTAACAGAAGATAAGGAAAACACTGCCCCACCTTGGCTCCAACGGCTCATGGGGATAGAATACATACCTTGGGCACAATTTTACATTGTAACCTAGGACAAAAACAAAGCTATTACTGGGTTCAGAAAAATAAGGTTTTTGACATGTACACTAGACTAATTAAGTCTGGAAACACTTACAGCCCTGAGAGGAGATTTATTCAGAAAGGTAGTGACCCACAAAAATCCTAGAAATATGCTATGACTGAATACAATATGATTATTTAAACATACTTGTTTTCTCAACAGCTGAGTTTTAGTACTCAATATGAAAGTCAGCTCTCTTGTATGAATCTTTTATTGCCACTTAAAAATCTACTTAAACAAAACAGGTTTCTTCAAGGCCTCCACTATGTTTTACCAACTTAGTAATGGTATTGCTGTGATGCAATAATCAACACAAGGAAAGTAAATTAGTTATATAAGGGGGTTTTGGCATTTAATTCCTGTAAGTTAGCATGGAAAAACCCCCACAAATATGAACAATATTTCTAGAATATTTTGGGTATATTCTGACTATGGTCAAGACTGAACGAAAATTAAATCCTTAGTTAAGAAGTGCAGAAGCAGATCAAAAGCCTATAAAATGCATGATATACTTAATGCTCAATTATGAATTGGAGTTTTGATAGAAAGGTATTTATATTTCATTGACTTCTATACAGTTCATCAGATAAGCAACTGAACACATGCCACAATTCAATTACAAAACTACAACAAGCAACAATGTTGAACTAAGAAATTACAAGTTAAAATATAGCATGTTAGACATCTAAATTATAACCAACTAGGCCAGTTATATCTGTTATGCCTTTCTTCCTTCAAATGCTAAGATATGATTAATTGCCTTCAGACCTGATTTGTTCTGAATGAGAATCCAGATTACAACCTCAACCTGAGAAAAACAAAAGAAAATACAAGCCTGTTAAGATTCATTTTTTTCAACTTCAGAACCCTCTGGAATCAGATGCTTAAAACCCAAATAGCAAGAGAGTATTCTTTTAGCACACAGATTTAAAGAAAATTGTGCAGATCTAACTATTTAGAACTTTGACTTGGAGAATAAGTCTTCATAATGCTTAAGAAAAAAAAAATACCCAAACCTACTTTGCTTGAAGGCTACATTGCTTGTTCCAGACTTACCATCTAATAGACAGTTATGAAATTCAATTGTCAAGGTGAGACTACAGATTAAACTAAAGTATTTTCATCAGCAACATCATGACAGGCATTAGCTTAGAGAATTACATCTTATAGAAAGTATTAGCTTTGTTTTACGAGGTGACATTGATTATCTACTCTACTATTGTTTCAGCTCCTCCTCAAGAGAGACCAACACATATTGTGTCAAGGGAAGTATAGGTTAGATCTTAGGAAAAAGTTTTTCACAGAAAGAGTGATTAAGTACTGGAATGGCCTGCCCGGGGAGGTGGTGGAGTCACCATCCCTGGATGTGTTTAAAAAAAGACTGGATGCGGCACTTGGTGCCATGATCTAGTTGAGGTGTTGGAGCATGGGTTGGACTCAATGATCTTGAAGGTCTCTTCCAACCTAGAAATTCTGTGATTCTGTGTGTGATTCTGTGATTGGATGCTGCAGAAAAAGAGAAAGGAAAAAAAAAAGAAACCAACCCAAACACAATAGGGATTTATAAAAAGGTGAGGCCAGCTTTTTTTGACTGCAAGACACAGGATCAATGTACTAGTAAATATAGCAAACGCTGTATCTTAAATGTCTGATAAACCCTTTGTAATCTAAAAACAGCGGACAAATGCACTATTCTGTGCTGTCTAAAATCTTCTCCCAATTTGATGAACTTAAACTTTTAGATCAGCTGAAGACTGTTTCAAGAATTTAAGGATATGTACTAAGGAAGACAATTTTGTTATAGAAGTTTGTTTTCCAAACTTTTAAATTCCCTAGTCATGTTCCCAATGATCTCTATGCAAGCTTTAAAAGAGCTTTGACTGATTTCAACTCCGAGTTTCAAGCTGCAAGATTATTATCTTGAGTTGCTTTTAGAGATTTTTTTTTTCTTCCTCTTATTCTAATCAATAGAGTGCTGTGTGACACTACCATTTAGTTGCCTTGTTATAAGAAAATGAATACTGAATCAACACAAATAGAAGACTGGCCTTTATAGTTAGCAAAATGACAAATCCCTATTGGTAGTTTTAATAAGACAAAATTCAGATATTACTTGACCACTGCTACCAATTTATGTTTTTCTTTCCTGCCTATCACTTTTTCTGGTACCAATACATAACAAGACAGTATGGGTTTATAAATATTGTAACAAAGTATAAATTTCTAAGTTACATACAATAACTCTCTTCAGATAACACAAGTTACAAGAAGCTGAAACATGTAAAAATCTTCTCAGTCTGTACATAACCAAAAAAGAATATAGTAAAAGCAACTGCAATTTATTTCATGTCACAATTTTATCTTAACATGACAACTAAAATAGTAAAAACCTGTGTACAAAGCCTGAGCAATTAACTATCAGCTGTAACAGCAGTCCTAAACAAAGATGCATCTATACAGTGCTGAGTGGTACATTCTGGAATTTTCAACACAAAAGCAGTAATTTTATCTTCAGTTGTAGCAAACACATTTTCCTATTAAAAATCAGCTTTCAATGTTTTAAGACTTTCAGAACTATTAAAATTAACAAGTATCAATATCTATAGATATCAAACAAGTACATTAAGATATCCATTTGAATAAACTACTATATAATAAACATTAATTCACTAGCTTTTTAAAATTGAACATTCTTACTAAGCAATTAATGCCATAAGTACTCTATATCCACACAACAGCATTTCAGTTATATCTACTATTTACCCACTTAGTCCAAAATCCTTTAGCAGTCTTTGTTAGTATTTTAAATTAAATATTCCCTTCTGTCTCATCCTGTAGAATAGAATTAAGAACCTTGTTCTTCAAATGCAACAAACCATTTTGATTGCCACAAGTCAGCAGAAATTGTACTGTTAGGCTTTATAAAGAAATCAACACTGACTTCAGAATTGAACATCTTGCACCCAGATACAATTTAAGTGTCTTATTTTTAAAAATGAAGGTTTGATAGCCAAAATGCTCCTCAAGTGTCAAAAGTTATGTACGAAAATTGAACACATCTGAAAACTATGTTCTGGCATTAGTAAGTCTTCTTGATTCTGAGAGTATTAATACTCAAGAAGCATTCATAATTAACAATTCCTCAAGACAATCCCCATAGAGATGCCTACTTAAGAGAGAGTAAATAAATTGTCAGCTTCTGTTAAGCCAGTTGTATCCAGTGTTACTCTGCAAACATACCTGGCTCGATGTCTGTTTTTGGTGATACTTTCTCCTCTCTTGAAATGCTCATTTCTGTCATTTGCTGCATTACAGGCAAAGCAGCAACAGGCACATTTCTGTTTACATACAGTGAAATGGGGTTTACATTAGTATAAAGTACATAAGAGCCTAAACTGTCAAAATCCATCAGACTACCAGATCAGTTATTATTGATACACATTCCTGACCTGTACTTCTATCTCTCTTCCCTAGAAGAAACTAGGCAAACTGTAGCAAATATTTTCCCAGATAAACCAGAAATGTCCTTGTAAATGTAGTTGTCCAACACCAAACACTAATTAGTCCTAATTTATAAAGATTCATAAAGCACTGTAAAGAGCACTGTCACTTTTTCCTCTGCAGAAACTCTCTGTAATAGGGCAACCTTACCTTAACTTGCTATATACTCACAGTTCATTCAAACCTCAAAATAATACCTTCATGTGGTAGAGTCTAGAAATCAAGTCTTATGAGGAGCAGCTGAGGGGGCTGGGGGTGTTTGGCCTGGAGAAAAGGAGGCTCAGGGAAGACCTTATTGCTCTCTACAACTACCTGAAAGGAGGCTGTAGCAAGGTGAGAGTTGATCTCTTCTCTCAAGTAACAAGGGACAGGACAAGAGGAAATGGCCTCAAGTTGTGCCAGGGGAGGTTTAGATTGGATATTAGAAAAAATTTCTTCACTGAAAGGGTGGTTAAGCATTGGAAGAGGCTGCCCAGGGAAGTGGTTGAGTCCCCATCCCTGGAGGTATTTAAAAGCCATGTGGATGTGGCACTTAAGGACATGGTTTAGTGGTGGACTGGGCAGTGTTAGGTTAATGGTTGGACTCGATGATCTTAAGGGTCTTTTCCAACCTAAATGATTCTATAATCTTACCTTGATTTTCCAGATGTGCTACTAGCAGTACCTTCACAGTTGCTTAAACTAGCATCTGGTCTCTGTACAGATGGAGAGTCTGAGGTAGGACTGTTTGAACCACTAGCTGTCCCTATATAACAGAAATTTGAGAAGTTAATTATAAGCAAAGTATAGAATACAAGTTAATCAAGCAGGTTTTAATACAGTTATGAACCATTTCCAATCATTCCTCATTCTACTGCATCTTCTTAATATAGACTGTATTGTTAATGACCAAAACACAAGGATTGTATAAGAACACAACTGTAGCAGAGAGTAAGTAAAAATCCAACTTAAGGTTCAACACCAAGTGGGCCAGAATACATTACACAAAAAAGCATTTTTATTTTTATTGTGATTTAAAGTATTATCCCCTTTGATATTCATAGTTTTAATATGCAGCTATCAGAAGATCTGAATACATCTCATCACCTACACATTGTTTTCAAGACATACACAAAAAACACATCTCAAACCTTTACCCATTGGGCTGATTCTACCACTATTCTGCTGTCGCTGAAGATGTTCTTTGTAGCAAACAGAACACATGCCATTTGTTCTAGGATTTCCATAAAATCCACATCCTGTACTACACAGCATGGGCCCTGGGGTCTGGTTTGTCTCCTGAGCCATTTCAATGCTGTAAATAAAACCAAGAACTGCATTAAGAACTGGCATTTCACCAAAATTGATTACAGGGTTATAGAATTAAAGTAGGTCTGCTTACCTTGCCCACAAAAAGTGATATCAGCATTTTTAAAGATGGCTATATGGATGTTAATATATAATTCAATACTTCAATTGTATTGATAAGTAACATTGTCAGGAACATCTAAGAGAGGTAAAAAACATTATCATAGTTTAGTGGGTTGACCTTGGCTGGATGCCAGGTGTGCACCAAGCTGCCCTATCACTCCCCCTCCTTAACTGGACAGGTGGAGAAAAAGACAATGAAAGGCTCATGAGTTGATATAAGGAGGGGAGATCATTCACCAATTATCATCACAAACAAAACAGATTCAAATTGGGAAAAATTAATTTATTACCAATTAAATCTGAGTGGGATAATGAGAAAACAAAATCAAATCTTAAAACACCTTCCCCCCACCCCTCCCTTCTTCCTGGGCTAAACTTTACTCACAATTTTTCTATTCCCCCACCCCTCCATCCCCCAGTATCACAAGGAATGGGGGTAGCAGTCAGTTCATTACATGTCTCTGCTGTTTCTTCTTCCTCACATTCTTCCCCTGCTCCAATGTGGGGTCCCTCCCACAGCGAACAGTCTTCCATGAATGTCTCTGATATGGGTCCTTCCCACATGCTGCAGTTCTTCACAAACTGCTTCAGTGTGGGTCCCTTCCACTTTTTCTTTCCATGAGGTGCAGTCTTTCAGAAACAGACTGCTCCAGCATGGGTCCTTCACAGGGTCACAAGTCTTTCCAGCAAACCTGCTCCAGCATGGGCTTCCCTCAGGGTCACAGCCCCCTCTCCATCACCTGGAGCACCTCCTCCACTGATCTCTGAGCTTGCAGAGTTGTTTCTCTCACACATTCTCACTCCTCTCTTCCAGCTGCTGTTGTGCAGCAGTTTCCACCCCTTCTTAAATATGTTAGCACAGAGGTGCTATCACCATTGCTGATTGGCCAGCAGCAGGTCCATCTTAAAGCCAGCTGGCATTGACTCTATCTGACATAGCAGAAGCTTCTGGCAGCTTCTCACAGAAGCCACCCTGTGGCCCTCTGCTACCAAAACCCTGCCACACAAACCCAATACACACAGTAATACTGAGAAGCAATATACTTGTCAGAAACCAAACTATGTGTGCAGGTTATGACCAAATTTAATTAATTGGCCAACAAAAAATGTATTAACCTCTGAGCACTTACAGGGTATAAAAAAAAACCTAAACAAACCACAGCTAGATGGGTAAAACAAGCAAGACCAAGTCTGGGTCTACTAAACAGTTTTGGTGATTAGCACAGTTTATTTTTGCAGACTCCAGAAGAACTGTTCCACTTTTTCAGTAATGGTGATCTTGTATCATTCTGATGCTAATAACATTGTTAGCAATTTGTACTTTCAGAATACATTTGTTAAACAGAACAAAAATCACTGAAGGATGGGAAACAGTCGTTTTAAAACTGTATTTTATATCTTTAGGGGACGTTTCTATAACAAGACCTTTAACTTTGCTTAAATTGCATACAAAGCCTAATACTGAATATTAACTAGCAACAACATGCATACAGTAGGCCCTCAAAACATGATCCAAAAGCATTACTGAAATATGCTTAAATCGAATTTTGCTCTTCCAAGAAAAATAAAACTATTTTAGACTGTTGAATACATTCATTTGCACACTATGTGCATTTCCAAAGAGCCAGTTAAATCTTTTGTTTTTAAAATATTGGCAGACTTCTGCATCTTTCAAAGGTAGATAATTCTAACCCTCATCTCTGCCATCAACTACAAAAGTTAGGAATAAAAATACTTCACCTTCACTGGCAGTTGACCTCTGCAAAACAAGGCTAGTAGAAAAACTGATATAGCAACCAAATCCTAGTTTTATTGCCATGGGGAACTAAGAATATAATAATCAAGCAATATACTACAAATTAAGGACACACTTGTCCTCCAAAAAATTAGATTTAGTGAAAGTACTGCCTATAGCACTAAGACATTTTAGTGAAAACTCCAGATTACTGCCTTCCTCTTTAATGGCAGCCACAAAACAGGATATTTGTCTGCTGATGCTCATGAAAACTCAAGCATACCAAACATTAATTAACTCTAGTGTATAAAGAAATACTTTTTATAACTTAAAAAAGCCATACTACAAGCTGTAACCATATATCTCAACAGTATGACAACTGCAATTGACAGCAGTATTTGTCTAGTTAATCTAAACTTCTGGGATCAAAGTAAATCAACAGCAGGAGAAAAGAGTAAAATCAATCTGCTTGCCTGCTGGTGGTCACAGGATTTTAACAATTTATACCTTTGTTTCAGTACTACAAAGCAAACTTGTACTTATTCTGATATACCACTTAAGAGTTTGCAGTTTTACAGCCATACACCAAATCAGTGGACACAACAGAAAATTTAAGACCTTAAAAATATTCTCATCTTTATTGTAGCTCTATGTTATTATAACACAAATAAAGACTGTACTTCTGGCCTTATTACATGCAGGTACACTCAAAGCACTATCAAAAGTGCTAACACACACTATCATCATCAATCTCATTTGACTTGCTCCACTCCCAAATTAGAATCTTTCAGCACTTAGTAAATTTAACTTTAGGTATTAATGATGATATTAACATATTACAAATGAATCTTTATAGCTCTTTTTCAGCACAGTCCTTCACTACCTGAAATACATGCTGCTTATTAAAAAAAAAGATCAAATTGTTATCCAATGCTTAAGAAATTTTGATTTTCACTTTTTAAGGTCTAGGTATCACCTGACTAGGTTATAATACACTTTCCAGAGTTTAATAATCAGAAAACTAAAATATGCCATTTAATATTTTGAACCAAGAGCAAAAGTAAAGGTTTCTGAAAAGACAGATTACAGACTTCTGAAATTCTTCCTTACTAACTTTCCTAAGAACAGTAAGTACCTAAGGCCTTACAAATTCATTTCTGTTACCCTGAAAAACAAGCAAATACCATTATGTATCTGCTTTCCTGAACTTTTCTCAGAAACTTGGTGTGAGACTGAAATGTTATGGTTAATGGCTTAAACATTGTTATGAAGGACTTTTTGCCCATTATGGCAAAACTCTATAAAGAAGCTGTATAAAGCCCACCCCTCCCTGAATATGCCTCCTGACTGGAACCTTGGACTGTGAGTTAAGCCACCTAATAGAACCTGAGATAAGATAAAGGTGACACTACAGTCCAATTATCTCAGGTCTAGGGAGAAGTAAACAAGGCTGAGGGAGAAGAATGTATCCACAAGAAAGCCAAACTCAGCAGCTGTCCTAAAAATCAGCTCTAGCTGGGTTTGGGGTGGGTGAGGCCATAGCCCACAGGCTCATCTGCTGAGGCCAGGTTTGCACACACTACCCCCCAACCAAGGGAGGAGGAAGAGAGTTTTTGGGTGTGTGGCGTAACCCTTGGTCAGAGAGTGTTAACACCCATCCTCCTTTACACAAATTGGCTCAGTTGTAAAACCCCTCACCCTGGAAAGGCCACATACACACGGGACATTCATGTGAGAAGCAGCTGAGAAGGTGTCATAAACCATCAAAGACCTCCCCCCAAGCATCCCCCAGACTGGTTCCTGAGGCCTTACACCAGACGACTGCACATGATGCAAAGTGATGCAACAGATTCAGTCTGTTGCAAGAGATAGTGTCAAACTTGCCCTCCCCAGGGGAGGCACCTAGGCATTCACACTTGGCCCAAACATATATTAATCCATTGAACTCTGTTTTGCTGGACCCTCACCACTGAGAAGACAAGAAGAGGATCAACAGGACACCGTCGGGATCCAAAGTGGTGAGGTTTCCTACTTAATCTGTCACTCTCTCTCCCCCACACCTCTTTTTCTATTTCTTTCTATCTCTCTCTCACATTTACTATTAAATAAAACCCATACTATTGACTTCAGAATATGCTCTCGTTTGCACCTTAATTTGGGCAGAGGCACCTCTCTAAAAATTTTTAATAATTGGATCATAGCACTTGGGTCACATGGTTGAGCACATTAGCTTCTGCCTGTCACAAGGCTGCAGTGTGACAGACTAATCTAAAGGCTCAGACACAAAACCTTGTCAACAGGGGCCTCTGAAATCAGCTTATATTTATATCTCTGAAAGCTGCCAACTCCTACAACCCACAGAACTGAAGCAGCCAAGCATATATCCACTATAAGAGGAAAATGTGACATTCAATTAACATGACTACAGCTTCTTTTCTAGAGGAAAAGGGAGTGCAGATACTTCAAGAAAATGCAGCATCATGAGGCAGTCAGACATTTTCATCTCTATTTCACAGCAAGAACAAAAAAATGGCTATGATCAGAGACCTAACATATTACACCCTCATGACCTTACATTCCCCAATCTTTTGGTTGACTGGTTACAACCAAACCTTTACAAAAAATATAATTATCTCTCTTACCTCCAAAAAGTCTTAACACTTAAGAGATGTCCCTGTTTAACCCTGACCTCCCAATAAAAAAGGAGCTTTTTTTTTTCAGTGTGTTAAGTCAAACAGTAATTTACACCACTGACCTTCACAGTTACTGGCAAATTTACCCAGCCAAACTAAAAGGGGAACATAAATACTTTGGTATTATTAAAGTTATCAGTCTCATAACTAAGACATCTTTTAATTCCAAATTACAACTAAACTGAGGCATAGTCAACTCTAATAACAGCAGATATTTAGATTATTTGAGTGGCAAATATAATTAAGCTTTTGTGCACACCAAATACACTTCCAAGAAACTACAACTTATGAAGTATGTGAAATACATAATAAAAGCATTTCAAGTTACCCTAATACTTCACAGACTCCTAGGATGGTTTGGGTTGGAAAGGACCTTAAAAATCATCTAGTTCCAACCCCCTGCCACAGGCAGGGAATCTTTCATTAGATCCGGTTGCTCAGGGCCCCATCCAGCCCGGCCTTGAACACTTCTAGGAATTGGGAATCCACAAATTCTCTGGGCAACCTGTTCCTGTGTCACACCACCCTTATAGCAAAGAATTTCTTCCTAATATCTAATCTAAACTTACCCTCTTTTAGTTAAAAGCCATTTCCCCTTTTCTTATCACTAGATGCCCTTGTAAAAAATCCCTCTCCTACCTTATTGTAGGCCCCGTTTAGCTACTAGATTAACTTAATTACTTATTATAATAAGGGAATACAAATACTAACTAATTTTAAATCAATATTAAAACCTAAACAGGCTGGTTAAATAAATACTCATTTACCTGAATATCCTCAGCTAGAAAATGGACCAAAAAAAACCCAAACTCAAAACAAAAAAACCCAGCAAGGCTATTTCAGGTATACACCTCTCTAACAGTTATCTAGGTGAAGCAAAAAGACGAAGTATATGCAAATAACGCGAATCAAACCCAGGCATTTCCCAATGACAATTAAATGCAGCTCGATAATCCAGACAAAAAGGGCGGCACCGCCAAGTGCTCAAAGCATGGTATGTTTTAGTCACCATCGCCTCCACACACCCGCCTCGCCCCACCCCCTCCCGACACCAAAACACAAAAGACGTGGAGGCTACCGGTCTAAGGAGAAAAAACAAAAAAACAGCTCCTCTCCCAGCAAGGACTGAGGAAGCCTCATTGTCTCGCTCCCTGTCTGCCCCAACTAATGAGGGAGTAGTAGCGTGTGTGCCATCCTGGCCCGCAGCCTCCCGCCACAGTATCCGTCGCGTCAGAGTGAAAGAGTCCTCCGGGGAAAACTATAGACGCCCTGCCAGCCCTCACTTCACGGAAGGCAGCAAAAACCCCCCGAGGAGGTCCAAGCACCCCCCATGGCACTCCTGTGTGCACAACGCCACCGCGCTAACAGCTCTCAGAAATCAAGTCCGCACCCTCCCGCAGCCACCCTTCAGCGCCCGCGTACCTACTCCTGGAAGGAGGCGGAGCGAGAGACCCCACAGCCGATGTCGGAGGCGCTGCAAATGGCTTCAGACTGTTTCTGGGAGAGCGAAGGGCAAGATGGTGTGGGAGCACGAAGCTGGCGGTGCCACCACCACTTCCCTTCTGCGGCAGCAGCAGCACGGAATGAGACGCGCAACGCACAGGGGAAAGACGAAAAGAAGACGCAAAAAAGAGAAAGAATTGAGGAAAAAGGGTGGATGAAGGAGGGATCTGAACCAGCTGGTCCGCTCGCGTCAGTTCCGCCTCCTTCTGGCTGTTGCTGAGGCCTACACGCCAGCGCGGTCGTACACGAGGGGAAAGAGAGCACGAAACACACGTGAGGCGGCTCACAGTACCGTCGCCTTTGCCTGCGGAGTCACCAACCTCCCCCTCCCCGAGACTAGGGACTATACAGGAATGGACAGAGACTCCGCGCGTTATCGGAGAATGTCGTCTGCTCTCCAAGGGGGTGGGGAAACGGAAGGAGCGGTGTCCAAACAGTGACAACTGGCTCGCGCGGCCTCACCCTGTCCACAGAAAGGATGGAGCTGTGCGCAGGGGGAAACAAAGCCTTTCCTCATTCACTTGCCCTTATAACAGACGTCTCCGTTCTTAGTTAACATTTCCATTTAAACTTGAACGTGCAGTGGTGTCACAAGTGAATTATTAAAAGAAGTCATCGTTGTGGGGTTAACTAAAGGGGTTCTATTAATCATTAAACAATGATTAAATTATAGTTATTGATGATTGAATGAAAAGTAAATGACAAATTATTATTAAGCAATATTTGAATGGCAATTTGAGAGTGATTTGACAAATGATTTAACAATTTAGACAGTGATTTTGATAGCAGTCAAACACTACACTACTTACTACACTTTTAATAAGTAAGCTTTAGCTAGATATATAAATGTTGCTAGCATACAATATACTTTTAGGCCTAATGTGAAATATTGCTTACCTCGTTATAGATATCAGATGCTGGATAAGGGGTCTCACCTGCAAGGAGTAATCTTAAGAGGAATCCCTGCTCAAGGGGGAGATCACTGCTGTGTAGCCTGCTGCCATACAAGAGAGCTCAATGGGTTTAAGGGGGCTACAGATATTTATAACAAAGTGATTGTGAAAAACGAAGTTCACTTTTTTGGAAAAATTTAGAAGTTTAATTAAAAAATTAAGAAAATAGACAATTAGGAGAGATATACTACATAATTCTGATGGAGGTAGTAACTCTTCTAATATATGTCACAAGCTAAGGCGAGAATATAAGAACTGTCTGACTAAAACAGTCTTGATTCTCTTGTTTGAGGTGGAAGTATTCTCTAAGGGGGATATCAGAGGCGTCTCAATCAGTACAACTGGAGAAAACACAAAAGACATAGGGAAGACAAAAAAGAGCTAAAAACAAGCAAAAATAATAAAAAAAAAACCACTTTTGGAAAAAAAAAAACATTTTCTGTCCTGTAAGGTACAATAAATTAGTCAAAATACTAGACAACTTATGTGTATTAACTTGAAACAACTTTAACACAAATAGTGGCTACTTGAAAGTCTATCTTCTTTTTGGCTGTGAAGAAATAGAAGTAGGCAGATCTGACAAACTGGACTGATTTCTAAGTGTCACTCAGTTCTGTTTAAAATTCAACTTTGATATCACTTGATTCGGATGTTACAGTTCATTGTTAGGTTCTTTTGTGCTTGGCGTTGATTCACATTTGCAGCTTCAGTTGTCAGTTGTACTGCAGCTTCAGTTGTTTGCGATACCTGAAAAAGCATCTTCTTGTCGTGGTTAAAGAACTGTTCTTTCTATCTTTACAATTGTGATGACACACTTTTTTAACACTCATTTCTCTTTACTCTACAAACAGCAGCTTCACAATCTAAACACTATTCTACAGGGTGTTACTTTGGGCCTGCACTGAGACCCTCAACTGGGCCAAAGATACACATCTTACTTATGGAATCTAGGCATTAATTTTGCTATAAGAAAAAAATTCTTTTTCAAAAACAAATTTCTAATTTCATCTGTAATTCTTTTTCTTCTCTTCTACTACGTTCTTAAATTTCTAATTCTTTCTCATCAAACACTAGTACTACAATTCTCTTGACTCTAATCTTTGCTCTTTCAAACGATAAAAACTACTTTTTATTATACAATCACTTCTAATATCTCTAAAATTCTCTAAAAACTTCTAAGACTTCTAAAAAACTTCTAAAAATCTCTGAAATTAAAAACTTTAAAAAAATTTCTAAGAACTTCTAAAAACTTCTAAAAAGGAACTCAATTATCTGCAAAACTGCAATAATTTTTCTCAAACAGTCCCCCTCTTTCTAAAAATGTCTTTCTTAAACTGTATACTATCTCTAAAGGTATGCACATAATTGGTAAACAAAAGACACATCGACATTCTCCCTCTTTGTAAGACTTTCTACAAACTATTACATCCCCTTTTCTCTTCTAAGATCTTACTCTATCAGAATTTTTACAAACTCTAGCAACATTTTTAGATCTTCTCTCAATCTTATTAAACACAAGAATCATCACACTCTTCATGATTTTAAACTATCAAGCCACCTCTTCTTTATTTCTGAAGCTTTTTCTCTTTAGCATCTCACAATCATTTCTAATGCTTCTAAAAAAAAAACACAACAAAAAACCCAAACTTTAAAAACTTCTAAAAATGAAACTCTTTTCATAACAATACTTCTAGGTCTTTCTTTAACATATTAAAACTTAACTGTGGGGTATCTCTTGGAAAACTAACTCTTTGTGCTGGAATTTCACTCTGTTCTTTTTCTCTATCTCTACAACTGGAATCAAAATAATTCTGTATTTCGATTAGGCTCCTCGTACTATAAAAAAGTCAGAAATGAGAGCTAAACTTAATTCACAGAAAAATTCTTCTTAGGAAAGGAGGGGAAAGGTGGAAGTTAGCGCGGGGTCTCACTCTCTGCAGCCAGAACCGCTCTAAGGTCAGGGCTGGGCGGAAGCCAGGCGGCCTGTGGGACATCTGGTGGCATTGCTATGGGCTATGCGTTTGGGACAGACGTGAGCTCTAATGGGGCTCACAGAACGGCAGCGGCGCCCCTCGCGGCACAGCTGAGGCAGCCGTCCCCTGTCAGCAGCACGGGCAAGCGGGGGGGCAGGGCTGCTGTGGGCGCTGCAATGGCGCGGGAAAGCTGGGCGGCTGCCCCGGGGCAAGCAGCGCCCGCGTGGGCAGCAGCGGCGCGGAGGCGGGCACTGACATGGGGGCTGGGCCAGGCGGCAGCACGGGCAGCAGTGCTGGGGCAGGGACGGGGGCAAGCAGCGGCAGCTCCGGCACCGCTGGGGACCGGCGGAGGCGGCGCAGGAGCAGGGATGGGCGGGTCAGTAAGCACAAGCAGCGGCGTGGCCAGTGCCGTGGTGGGCTCCGGCGGAGCCGCGGGCAGCGGCCGTGCAACGGGAATGGACACTGCGCAGGCTGCGGCATAGACGGGGGCAGTACCGCTGTGGGCAGCGTGGCTGCCCCGGGCTGCGGCGCGGACCGTAGGGGCCGCGCAGAAGCTACAGACAATGCTCGGGGAGATTCTCCCCCTCCCCCCCGCCATCTGCTTGCTCTATCTCTAGTACTTCTGTCATGCAAAACAACTCTCTTGAATCTATTAGCACATCAAAGACTTGGTTACTCTAAGCTTCCTAAATCACAGCTACTAATTCTCCCCCCATCTTTTTTCCCCTCTAGCAAGCCTGATCTTGCAGCTCCTTGCTCTGTTTGCTCAGAACTCTACTTTGGCTTGCGGTTTCTCTCTTCAGTCCTCCCCCGCTGCTCAGACATCTTTCACTCCTCTTTTTTTTTTTTTTTTTTTCTCTAACACTTGAATACTACTTTCTTCTCCCCCCCCCCCCCCCCCAAGACACAGAAAACTCTTTCTCTTAACAATACAATACAATGCATCTCTTTCTGGAAAACTTTAAATCAGCAATCTATACTACAAACACATTCATTCTTCATTTACTCAATTTTATTTCTTCAGTAAACCTTTCTCACGCACACCTTCACTCACAAGGGGACAATATAAACAGTCAACACAAGAACATGGTACCTTTTCCTAATTTTCTAGGTTTTTTGAATTTTCAAACTCTCAACCCGGCAGCCTGTAAGCCTGAATTTCTTGGGATATTTTTTTTTCTTCTTTCTCAAACTTTCAACTTGGCAGCCTGTAAGCCTAAGTTCTCTTGGAGTTTTCCAAACCCCTCAGCTCAGCAGCTGGTAGGCCTAAGTTTCTTGGATCTGTGTTTTTTTCCTAAACCCCTCAACTCAGCAGCTGGCCTAAGTTTCTTGGGTTCTCAACTTAGAAAAAAGATTTGGGGCCCCCCTTTTTCTTTTTAATCTTGTTTCTCAGTGGATTGTACTGGGAAACACTCAGCTCTTTCTTTCAAAAAGGGGTCCAATCCCTTTTCGTTGGGACTCAGTCCCAAACACCCTGGGGGTTTCTTTCACTTGTTCAACTTCTTGCTTCACCGGTTCCTGGCCGTTTTTCTCGCAAAAGAACGGAAACGCAGTACTGGGGCTCTGCACTCACTTTACTAGTCTGGGGGTTACTCAGCCAGTATCTCATTCACACACTTCACAACCTCCCTTAACCCGCTCTCCTAAGAAGTACTTACAATCTTTTTTCTTTCTTAGGTTCTTCGTGCACGATGTTTTTATGGAGCAAAAAACACACTGCGGTTTTGGAGCTGTTTTCTTCTTCTTTTTGCTTTTATTTCTCTTTTCTTGTCTCTTCGGGTATTTTTACTTGCAATCCCCAATTCCCAACAGGAGAAGCAAAGCTTGGGACGCCAAAAAGCCAGGCGGGGCGCCTCCCACGCTCTGTGTCTCTTGAGGTCTTCAGAGATGAGGTGAATATCCCGGACGAGCCCCCAAATTGTGAAAAACAAGGTTCACTTTTTTTGAAAAATTTAGAAGTTTAATAAAAAAGTTAAGAAAATAGACAATTAGGAGAGATAATAGCAAAATACATTTTCTCAGCCGAGGGTGCCTGGCACAAAACCAGCCAGCACCCCGTCTAACAGAGTCTTTTTCTTCTTATACATGAGCCTGTTGCATATTTAAAAAATTTACATGCATGATTCAAACATTCTTTTTGAGTGTGAATTCTTCTGTTCAGTCTCAACCCCCCCCACAGACACTCTCTCTTTGGCAGACCCATCTTCTTGGCTCCACTCCATCTGATAACACAGATCTATAAATTCTTCTCTTGGGGCTCTGGTCATCTCAGTTGGACAAGATACTTGACAACAGAAGTTTAATTGCTTCCTTAGTGTTCTTACACTAAGATACTCATCACATTTCTAAATTCTATCAATAAAGAAAATACAGTACAATCTTCTTGCATTCTACATACAGTATTCATTTCAATATTTGCGAAAAGCCAACTATATACTATGCATTTATAACAGTGATTGACTTGTAGTCAAACCCCCTTTTGGTGTATGTGCAGGATTGCAGTTGTAGCAGTTTTAGTTTTGTCTAGTTCCAGCTCAGGCTAGTGTTGTTAGCTCTTGACAGACTCCTTAGTTCCTGAGAAGTTATGGCCTAGTACAGTTTTCAAGGTCTGCACATCAAGGAAGATTTCAGTCAGGCCTAGTTGTTGATGCCTGAACCAAAGTACTGTTCACTCACTCATAGCAGGTGTATCCATCACAAGCAGCCATTAGTTTTTTTAACCTTGCACTCCTGTCTTATCTATCTTTTGGATTCATTGGCTATTGGCTACTTACACTTTTTTACCTAAACAACTATTAGGCACTAGTTGGCTACTTTTATTTTTAATAGGTTATCTGATAATGAATTGTCTGCAGTGATAACTCAGTTTTAAAAGAAATGGGATAATTCTGTGCTTGATGGCGGATTTTTTTTGGGTGAGATTATAGTATAAAGAATTTCTATTTCTTGTGAGTTTTATTGATTTAAAATTCTAAAATTTTGAATGTTTATAAACAGTATTTGCTAAAAGCAAAGGAATCTCTATAGTATACAAAGATATCATATTAGAACATATTTTCCAGACAATTAAGACAGGAAGGGATTTGTTGCATATGGGATAAAAATCTCTCTGTTCTATGGTCTACCTGAAGGTTTGTTGTTTTTCTCACAGACTTTATTGGTTGTGATCACCTATAAACATAAGGTAAACTTGATATCCAAACCTTGACGTGCATTCAGATTTACAAATTTGTGGGTCACTGAACCTCACAGTTAAGTATTTATATATTTTTGCATGTCCAAACTTCAGATCAGACTTTGTGTCTATTGGATGTTGATAATATTACGTGTTCAGAGGATGTAACATTGACCTAGGCAGGTAAGAGTGATAGAAAGGTTACACCACTGTGGAGAGAGGGAGTTAGAAGGGTTTGCAAGCCTGGAGAGCATGGAAAGAGGAAAAAGAAATCAAAGGAAAGAGTAAAGTTTGCTATTTCAGACTTCTTCCTCACTGTTGGAGGAGCACAGGGTAGCTTATAGTTTCAAACCATTGTCAGTAGGTATATGAAAGAGATTAATTTGTCATAATAAATTACAGGTAATTAAAATATTTGTAAGGTAGTATTTCTAGGAAATGGAAGACAAATATACCATGCTTACATAATTACATGTATCTGAGGAATAGAAGATCTGCAAAATTCAAAGCTGAAAGCAGATAAATGGTCTAGATAATTCAACTTTGCTTAAATGCAATTTCAACCATATTCTACTGATTTTCTGAGGCTAAAGTATATTTGGGAATATATTTCTGGGCCTCTTTAAACCATTTCACAGAATCACAAAATTTCTAGGTTGGAAGAGACCTTCAAGATCATCGAGTCCAACCCATGCCCTAACACTTCAACTAGATCATGGCACCAACTGCCACATCCAATCTTTTTTTAAACACATCCAGGGATGGTGACTCCACCACCTCCCCGGGCAGGCCATTCCAGTACTTAATCACTCTTTCTGTGAAAAACCTTTTCCGAATATCCAACCTATATTTCCCGTGACGCAGCTTGAGACTGTGTCCTCTCATTCTGTCAGTTGCTGCCTGGAGAAAGAGACCAACCCCCAGCTGACTACAACCACCGTTCAGGAAGTGGTAGAGAGTGATAAGGTCTCCCCTGAGTCTCCTTTTCCCCAGGCTAAACAACCCCAGCTCCCTCAGTTATTCCTCATAGGGCTTGTGTTCCAAGCCCCTCACCAGCCTTGTTGCCCTCCTCTGGACACGCTCAAGCATCTCAACAGCCTTCCTGAACTGAGGGGCCCAGAACCAGACCCAGTACTCAAGGTACAGCCTCACCAGTGCTAAGTACAGGGGAAGAATGACCTCCCTGGTCTTGCTGGCCACACTATTCCTGATACAGGCCAGGATACCATTGGCCTTCTTGGCCACCAGGGCACACTGCTGGCTCATGTTCAGCTGGACCAGAACCCCCAGGTCCCTTTCTGCCTGGGCACTGTCCAGCCACACTGTCCCCAGCCTATAATGTTGCAGCAGGTTATTGTGGCCAAAGTGCAGGACTCGGCACTTGGACTTATTAAACTGCATCTTGTTAGACTCTGCCCATCCATCCAACCGTTCCAGGTCTCTCTGTAGAGCCCTCCTACCTTCCAACAGATTGACACACACTCCTAGCTTAGTGTCATCTGCAAATTTACTAATGAAAGACTCAATACCCTCATCCATGTCATCAATAAAAATATTGAACAGAACTGGCCCCAGCACAGACCCCTGAGGAACACCACTGGTGACTGGCCGCCAGCTGGATGCAGCACCGTTGACCACCACTCTCTGGGCCCGGCCATCCAGCCGGTTCTTAACCCAGCAAAGTGCTCCTGTCCAAGCCATGGGCTGCCAGCTTATCTAGGAGCATGCTGTGGGAGACAGTGTCAAAGGCCTTGCTGAAGTCCAAATAGACAATATCCACAGCCTTTCCTGCATCCACCAGGTGGGTCACCTGGTCATAAAAGGAGATCAGGTTGGTCAAACATGACCTACCCCTCCTAAACTCATGCTGGCTGGGTCTGATACCCTGGACATCCTGTAGATTCTGTGTGATGACACTCAATATAAACTGTTCCATTATGTTGCCAGGTAGTGAGGTCAGGCTGACTGGTCTATAATTACTAGGATCCTCCTTCCCACCCTTTTTGTGAATGGGTGTCACATTGGCCAGCTTCCAGTCATCTGGAACCTGACCAGTGAGCCAGGACTGTTGGTAAATGATGGAGAGCAGCTTTGCAAGCTCATCTGCCAGCTCCCTCATCACCCTGGGATGGATCCCATCTGGGCCCATAGACTTATGAATATCCAAGCATTTCAGCAGTTCTCTGACTGCCTCCTCTTGGATAACAGGGGGACCATTCTGTTCCCTGACACCTTCAACCAAGCAAAGAGGACAGTTGTCTTGAAGGCAAGTTGTCTTCCCACTAAAAACTGAGGCAAAGTTGGCATTAAGCACTTCTGCCTTCTCCTCATCTGCAGATACTAAGTTCCCTCCCTTGTCCAATAAAAAACAAAGGTTGGTCTTACCCTTCCTTTTACCATTAATATATTTGTAAAAACATGTTTTATTATCCTTTACAGAAGATGCCATTCTAAGTTCAAACTGAGCTTTGGCCTCTCTAATTTTTTTCCTACATGCTCTAGCAGCCCTCTTAAATACTTCCTGAGAGACCTGACCCTCCTTCCAAAGATGATACATCTTTTTATTCCTAAGTTCCTCCAAAATCTCCTTGCCCATCCAGGCTGAACGTTTACCTCGTCGACTTATCTTTCAGCACACAGGGACAATCTGTTCCTGCGCCCTCAAGATCTCTGTTTTGAGGCATGCCCAGCTTTCCTGGACTCCTTTGTTTTTAAGGGCTGCTTCCCAAGGAACTCTCTGAATATGTCTCCTAAATAGGCCAAAGTCTGCCCTCCAGAAGTCCAATGCAAGAGTCTTACTGGTGCTCCTCCTGATTTCACCAAATATCAAGAACTCTATAATTTCATGATCACTCTGCCCCAAGCGGCCTCCAACCACCACATCTCCCACCAACCCTTCCCTTTTTGCAAACAGCAGATCTAACATAGTCCCTCCCCTTGTGGGCTCACCCACCAGCTGCAACAAAAAATTGTCCTCCATACACTCTAATAATTTCCTGGACTGCCTCTTTTCTGCTGTATTAAGTTCCCAGCAGATGTCTGGCAGGTTGAAGTCACCCACAATAACAAGGGCTGATGATCTTGAAACATTATCTAGCTGTTTATAGAATAAGTTGTCCACCTCTTCTTCCGGGTTGGGTGGACGGTAACAGACTCCTAGTAGGATGTCTGAAAAAAAATCTGAAAAAAAATCCAGCTAGAATTAGAAGGTGTGGTTTTACAGGAAGCATGCCACTGAAATCAATAGAAAAAACCTTTTTATCTGACATGTCTTCTAGAGCTGATCTCTTTCCTTGTTTGTCAGAGAGATGGCTCCTTAGACCCAAAAACTTCTATCAGAGATAGATGAAACTTTCAGGTAAATGTAATTATACTGTGCTGAAGGACAGCAAGCTCTGCAAAAGTATAGGGCACTAATAATGAACCTCTGACACATAAAAGCAGCATGCAGAAAATGAAAGCAGAGACAGGCTACAGAGGAGTAACTAAGAAACATTGCCCAGGCATATAGGGATGGTATCAGGAAAGTTAAAGTTCAGTTGGAGTTGAGACTTGCAAGGAATGTCAAGAGCAACAGGAGAGCTTTGTTAGGAAAATTGTATTCCCTAAAAATTCTACCAATTAGTCTTTATAATATGAAATTGTATTAAAGATATATGTTTTACATTGTATAAACATTAGGTCAACATAACTACAGGGCCCCAGCTCACTGCAATGACAGCCCCCATATTGAAGATAAGAACCTTTTGTTTCTCAAAATCTTAAAACCATCCACAAAGAAGAAAGGATATTCCTGGACTGCTGAGATAATGCCAGCATCCTATCCCCTCCAAACACCTCTGTGAAACCCTCAAATTATCTGGCATCATATACAAGTAACTGTAACAAGATCAAGTCCAAGGATGCCTAGATCATGGAAGCAGAAGATGGATGGTGATGACATAAAGTAGTTTTTTGTGTGTGTGTTAAGTAATGATTGGCCAAATCATGTTGTACCTGGATGTTTGAAAGGTATTAGAATCATGTAAAACCACATTTGGGGTGCCCTGATTTGAATGGGACACCTCATGCACATGAATAAAGAATTACTTTTACAATTCTATACTTTGTGTCCTAGCCTCTCTTCTCAGTTGACATGGGACAGTTATGAAATTTTTGTGACAGTTTGGCAACCTAATTGGGACTTTGCTAACTCATTTGATCCAACATCTCACTACTGCCTGGATCCCAACAATCTGCCCTGCTGGCCTGTGGGTGAGTTCACCTCAAGATACTCAGGCACAGGTGTAGTGTGGATCTTGTTTGGTGGTGATAGGAAAGATGTGTGTCTTCACAAACAATTTGATGGGTGAAGGTATGGGTGTTAACATCTTTGAAATGGGTCTTAATGGTTCTACTGACTTTGGGCAGCAGGTTTGTTGCAGAGCCCAGACAACTTGGCTCCTGAAATAGACAAGTGGGTCTGCACAAGCCTGAACTTCTGAACTTTGGGGTAAAATGACAGGTTCAAGGGGGGATATGTGGTAAACAGTTCAGGAAGGCTGTACCTTCCTAGTGCCTCAGCCAATGGAGAAAGGAAGAGGGCAACATGCAGCCGGTAGTTAGGATAAAAGGAGGCTGCACCCTCTGACAGCTCGAGAGAGAAAACCCTGTGCGCATGTGCCCTGGTGGACTCTCTCCCTTTATTCAAATAAAGTTGAAGGACTCCTCTGTCTCCTTTTGGACATAAACCTCTGGTGTTGTGACTAGGTAAGGTGATTTTTTTGTAATAATGGGAGGAGGATAAAGTATAACAAAGTTATCACCGATAGATGAATTATTGCAACACTGGAAATCTATTGACAGAACAGATGGGTTGTCAAAAGCCTGAGCTATAGAACTATATCAGGAAAATTGGCCAGAAGTGACTATCTTTGGTAACGTGAACCAAAAGTTACCACAGTCTGATACTTTTGATAATATTAAGATGAGCTATTTACACCAGCTAATGAGCCACTGTGATGGTTTTAAAACCAAATGGAAATTAAACTCCAAATAATCCACTCCCCTTGACCTGCCCCTTTCTGTAAGGGAGGGACAAAAGCAGAGAGAGTGGGTTGAGATAACAATTTAGTGAAAGCACAAAGCAAGGAAATAAGACACACACAATAGCAAGAGCAATATTAATAACAAAGGCATAAAAAACCAGAAGGTGTTTTACCCACAAAAAGGTGCTCACCACCAGGAATAAAAACAAGATGGCAGATGTTCCCCATAGGTTGCATCTGTATGGCTTCTCCAGACAAAGGCAATATGGCGACCGTTCCCACATGCAACCTGATTGCCCCAGGGGTGGAAGCACAGTCCTACTGATAGCATAGGGTTAAAATCTTAGCTGCTTGGAAAATGTAGAGTTAGAAACAAGATTTAGGGGTAGGGTGGAAAACCGTTTGGGGGGGAGTGGATGGAAAAACCGGTAGGACGAGCTGGTAGAACTAGCAGGTAACCCTAAGGAGATAGGCTAGTTGGCTAGGTTTTGCTTTGTTTTTGTTAACCTGAGTGCAACCACGCGTAGGTATAGTTATTAAGTATAATTAAAAGTAATTAAAGTGTAACGTAAGAGAATATAGAAAACAATTGTAACCATGGTAAGGAGTTGTTTTTCCGAAACTCAAAGTTATAGAGTCAATAGAAGAATAGAATAACACAAAGTTAATCATTGATATTTTATGTAACCAAAAGATATAAAACCTGTAAGTTTGAATAAATCTGCGGAGTCCTGATTTGGGTTTTTCCATGAACCCCAGGCTCCCAGGGCCCTAAATAAAAGCACGGCATATAGCCATGACTCTGTGACTATATGTGTTTTCAGCGCCAACATTTTGGTGACCCAGATGAGGACCTTGTCAGCTGGCTGAGGGAAACCCTGCCGATCACCTCCAAGCTGGCACCGAGGGACTTTTCTCAGGGGAAGTCATCGCCAGGGACCCCCGGCTCGCCCACAAAGCCCCCTGGGAGGTAAGTGCTTTTATTTTATTTTGGTATGCCTGCCTATAAGACGTGGTGAAAACCACACATGGTTTGGGCTAAGGAATTCCTGTGGTTTGCCTAGGCACCATCTGTAAGTCATTGTGAAAGCGTTGCTGGTCAGTAATTGTGGTCTTTTTGTAGCTGTATTATGGAGAAACTTAAAGGGGTTTTCGCAGGCGGCAATGCCCCCACCCCACGCACTTCTCCATTAGGATGCTTGATAACACACTGGAAAGAGGGTCATTTTGGGCAAGAATTAAGTAAGTCTAAGTTGATTGATTATTGCAAAAGCTGGTGGCCAAAATATGTTTTGGAGAATGGGAAAGTTTGGCCCAAAAACGGGTCCTTGGATTCTGATATAATTTTACAGTTGTTGTATTGTGAACAGGAAAACAAATTGGATGAAATTCCATATGTTGATTTGTTTTTCTATCTGCATAAAAAGCCCGAGTGGCTTTCTGAATGTGAGTTAATGGTTGTTAAAGTGTCTGAAAATAATAAGTGTATAGGCTGTGATCAAGGGAAACGTTGTTTAGAACACTTGGCAATGGATGAAACTGTTTATCGAAAAGATGACATGGAGGGCGATTTATTAATAGCCCCATGTCCGCAAGGGGGAAATTCTAACCCTATTTCATCATCTAGTCTAATATCACCTGATCCATTGACTCCACCATCTGAAATATACCCTCCTTTTTCACCAACCCCTGGTCAAAGATACCCACCCCTCCCACAGGTTCCTGCTCAAATATATCCTCCCCCACGAACCCCGGCTCCCCCAATAATTCCTGCTCAAGGACACCTATCTTTCCCCCTATCCTCCTCCACTAACCCCAGCTCCCCCACCAACACCTGCTCAAAGACTTTCACCTCCTCCACAGACACCTGCTCCTCCTCCACTGACTCCTGCTCAAAGATATGCCCCTCTTCCTCCACCAACTCCCGTGCAGGGATACCCTCCTCCTCCACCAACTCCGGCTCAAGGAAACCCCCCTCTCCCACCAACACCTCCTTCTCCTGCTGCTCAGGCAATGCCTCCTTGTACACTCCTCTGCCGCCTTCACCTCCTCCCCCAAAAAATGACCAGGATTTACCTGCTACACAAAGACAAAGGGGGGGGGGGTGCAAAGGGGGTTGCACAGAGGACAGACAGTAGTGAGAGCGAGGATGACAGACCAGTATCTCATCGTACCCGGTCAAGGTTAGCCCCAGCCTGGCCTCAGCCAAAACCTCAGCCAAGAAAGGGTGCATTAAAAGCTGGCAAACAAAAGAAAAGCTTAATTGCCCCTCTACGACAGGGTGTGGGAGTGTAAGGACCAGTTTTTGTTAAGGTGCCTTTTTCCCCCAGAGATTTAGTCATCTGGAAAAATAGTGCTGGGAGCTATTGGGATGACCCTGAAAAAGTTGCCAGAATTTTTAAAATGATTGTTAAAACACAAAATCTGGACTGGGATGACATTCAAGTAATATTAGACACATTAATGGACTCTATGAGAAAGACATGGTCATTAGGGCGGCCAGGGAAAGGGCAAGAGAAGATATAAGAAATGGAATTGTCATGGGAAATCTAGACTACAATTTTCCCAGTGATGATCCTGGATGGGACCCTAATGATCCATCTGGAATAGATATGATAAGGTTAAAGCAATATCAGGAATGGATACAAACTGGGGTCCAAACAGCTATACCTAAAACTATGAATTGGTCAAAACTATATGAAATTAGACAGGAGAAGGAATCTCCAACTACCTTCTTAGAAAGATTAAAAGAAGCAGCCAGGAAATATACTGATTTACAATTAGACACAGAACAGGCAAAAATCCAACTTGCACTAATATTTCTTGGTCAGTCACAAGATGACATAAGGTGGAAGTTACAGAAACTGAAGGGGGGTGACTTGAGAAACTTGGACAAACTCCTAGAGGTTGCTTGGAAAGTATACAATAACCGTGAAAAAGAGCAAAGTAAACAGCAAAACCAGAATCTTTTGGCGGTGGTACAGAGAAACACACAGGGAGGGGGTGGCAGAGGCAATCGTGGTAGAAGTAAACCTATGGGGCGGGGTGGCGGGAATGGTAGTGGAGTTGGCAGAGGTTGAGGTGGGCCAATTATGAAATTGGCCCTTGACCAATGTGCCATCTGCTGGCAGTTTGGTCATTGGAAAAGGGAGTGTCCAAACCAGTTTCACCAGAATGGTCAGCTCCCACAGGATGAGGTTGCCAAGGTGATGGTGTTATATGCAGGGGAAGGGGAAGAAGAAGAAACCACAGAGCCATTAGTTACACTACTTTTGGGGGACAAAGAAATAACATTTTTGATTGATACGGGTGCTACCCACTCAGTCTTGAACAGCTCAGCTCTAAATAATTTGGAAGGGCAGATCGGGAATAAATCGACCACAGTTGTGGGTGCGACAGGGAAGCAGGAGAGAAGGTCATTTTTTGCAACCCCTGGATTTGTGTTTTGGAAGTAAAGTATTAACTCATGAGTTTTTGTATGTGCCTGGTTGCCCCATTCCACTTTTAGGTCGAGATTTATTGGCAAAGCTTGATGCAGTAATTACCTTTGAGAATGGGGAGTTATTGATGAAAATACTTGAATCCAAAACCGGGAAAGTTTTAATGATAAAAGAAAGACCAATTTCTGCAATCCCTAGGGAAGTGGAAGAAGCAGTGATACCCTCTGTCTGGGAAACAGACATACCTGGAAAATCTAAATTAGCACAACCAGTGCATGTGGAATTAAAGGAAGGAGCTAAACCCATACAGGTAAAACAGTATCCAATAAAAACGGAAGCATGGCAGGGAGTAGCCAAGACTGTTGACAAATTTTTAAAACACCAAATTTTAGAAGAATGTGAATCAGAATATAATACACCAATATTCCCAGTAAAGAAACCCAATGGGGATTACAGGCTAGTACAGGATCTAAGGGCAGTAAATGAAATAACCAAGGACATTCATCCAGTAGTTGCAAATCCATACACATTGTTAACATCCATAAAAGAGATTTATAAATGGTTTTCTGTGATTGACTTTAAAGATGCATTTTTCTGTATACCCCTCAATGACCAAAGTAGGAAGCTATTTGCCTTTGAGTGGGAACATCCGGAAAATGGAAGAAAAACCCAGCTCACCTGGATACGGCTTCCTCAGGGTTTTAATAATTCGCCCACCCTATTTGGAAACCAACTGGCAAGGGAGCTGGAGATCTGGACCAGACAAGGGCAAGTACCAACGAACCAATACCTTTTGTTGCAATATGTTGATGATATACTGATAGCGACAGAAGAAAAGGCAACCTGCATAAAGGTAACTATTGAGATTTTTAACTCACTGGGTATGGGAGGATACAAAGTATCCAGAGAGAAGGCACAAATTGCCCAAGAGACTGTGATTTACCTGGGATGTGAAATCTCACAGGGACAGAGAAAACTGGGTACTAATCATATCCAAGCTATTTGTGCTATTCCAGAGCCCCAGAATCTTCACGAGCTGCGAGTCTTCCTCGGGATGGCAGGATGGTGTCGCCTATGGATCATGGACTATGGACTAATTGCCAAGCCCCTGTATGAAGCACAGAAGACGCAGCTGTTCACCTGGGGCAAGCCATAGAAAGAGGCCTTCCAAAAACTGAAAGAAGTGCTAACAACTGCTCCGGCTTTAGGGTTACCTGATCTTTCTAAAGACTTTCAGCTATTTGTGCATGAAAGGCAATGCCTGGCACTGGGAGTCCTGACCCAACATTTGGGAAGCTGGAAAAGGCTGGTGGGCTACTTTTCCAAACAACTGGACGATGTAAGTGCCGGATGGCCTTCATGCCTGCGAGCGGTAGCAGCCACTGTGCTGCTGATACAAAGCCAGAAAGCTCACTGAAATATATATTCCCTCTAGCCAGCCCCAAGGCTCTAGCTAGCTCAGTTTCTCAGGGCTTTTAGGGAGATATATTTCATAGACACAGAATAAAGATATCAAAAGGGTGGCTCTCACCCCTCAGCTTCAGTCCATGCTTTATTCTCCCATGTGGTGTTCCAGGAGCGAGGAGAGGGAGCAGAGAGCGAGGAGTGAGAGGAGCAAGAAAGCGAACAGGAAGAGACCGGGGGTTTATCTAGTTTAGGGCCAAGGAAAGATATTGGCCCTGAGCCAATGGGGTCAGGAGTAGATAAGAATAGGGAGGAAGGGTCAAACTACATGACACAGGCTTCAGGGGGACTCTGAGGGGAAAAACCATTTCTCAGAGGAATACAACATCTCCCCCTTTTTTGTTTAAGAAAATTTAGAAGAAAAACATTAGGTTACACGGAGTGTGTGTTTTCCCACCAATTACAATTGGTGGGGGAGTCAGCCTGCTTTAGGTTTGCCAACTCTATGTGGTTGACTTCTGAGGTAGAAGGTATGAGACTATTGATAGCTTTGAAAATCAAACAGCGTAGGATCCCGAACGCTATAGTTACAAGGAAAAGAATAACAAGAAATAACAAAATTGTTTTAACTATAGAAGTCCACCACCCTGTAAGTCCCCAGCCTTTGAACAGCTCTTTGATCCAGTCTTCAGATTCTTGCTTCACTTGTCCGATCATGCTGTTCATACTTCGAAGGGCAGCATGGATGTTCGGAGCTTTCGAGGTCAAGTTTAGGCAACAAAGTCCTTCAAATTCCTGGCATTCATGTCCATGAAGTAACAAGAGATAATCTATAGCAGCACGGTTCTGGAGAGTGGCCTGTCTGGTAATTTCCTCGTCTTCTAGGAGAGAGCTGATGGCGGTGGACATTAAATTTGCCTGTTTGACTACCCAGCACTCTAGATGGCCCAATTCACCTAGAGCTTTGGCTGCTGCAACCCACGGAAGGAACAGGGACACAGCAACTCTTTTTGACTTGGCTCAATGAAAAATTTCTGAATTACAATTTGGATCCAGTTGGTCAGCACTCCTCTTTTGAATTTTGTTTGCCGATTTGTTTTTGTGAGTCCATTCACCAATTAGAGTTTGGTTGGGTGTCAATACAGACAACCGCCCTATGGTACATGGCCCTCCTAAAAGCCGAGACAGAATTCCTGCCCATGCCCAATCCCCACAAATCAAGATCAATCCCTTAGGGAGGCTTCTGGGTCTTGAGAGAGATGGGTTCTCTGCCTCAATATGGCTTATATGATGACACCATCTTTTTGCAGAAAACTCCCCACGATATTGTTTTATATTGTGGTAATGGCTGATGTTAGGAGGTTTTGGGTAGACAGAAAAATGTATGCAGTATGATGCAGGGGAGGAACCCAATAACTCTAATTCTTGGGGTTCCTGAGATACCTTGGGCAAATGTGGCATCCACTCCTCTAAGGGGTTCACGGTCATTGCAGCTTTCTGCTGTTGACCTTTGTATGGTCGGAAGGTGTTTGGCTCTGGGGTTTCGTTGGACCTATGTGTGTCTAAACCTGCTGGAAATTCTCCAGCCTGTAATGGAATTCCTACCAGACAGGTAGACATAGGATTCTCTGCTGAAGCAGTAGATAAACATATGTTTTCCTGCTGAAGTGTCTGTGCCAGGGTCACCCTGACGTTTTGGCGTGGCTGAGGGACGATCCATGCAGCTGCCAGACTGTTCAGCATTAACAAGATGACAACTTGTATGGGGTTCAGAACAGGGTTGAGTGTGAGGTAGGTTTTCTCTAAAAAGAAAAACAAACATTTTTAAAACATGTTAAAGGTTTCTGGTTCTGTCGGAAGGAGTCCACATCTAGGAGGATTCCTTTTCTTCCATTCAACGGCGTCTTCTTTTGGAGGCAACGGCTACTTGCCTCTTATCCCCTTCTGCTGGAGCTGGATTTTTAGGGACAAAAGGTTTCACCCACTTCTGGGGAATTCACCAAGGGCCTGAGGGAGTGGCCACGCATGCATAGCCACGTCCCCAGGTCACAAGCTCATAGGGACCTTTGGTTTCCCAAGTTTCTGGATCCCTAATCATGACCGGTGGACGCTGAGACAATTTGAACTGATTGCCACTGTTAAAGTGACATACCACTGGTGGACTCGTTTTCAAATGAACAATTCAGAAAATTAATAGTAAACATGGCTTTGCAGAGTTTCTCATGTGGAGACATCCATGCAGTTGTACTACTCTGTCTAGCCAGGACCTGTTTGAGCGTCTGATGTGCTCGCTCAACCACAGCTTGACCTGTGGGGGAGTGAGGGATGCCAGTTTTATGTTCCACTCCCCACTGCTGGAAAAATTCCAGGAACTCCCTGGACGCATATGCTGGGCCATTATCAGTTTTGATTTCTTTTGGAATCCCCAACAGTGAAAAAGCTTGCACTAGGCGTTTTTTAGCATGGTCAGTCTTTTCTCCTGCATGGGCAGAGGCATACACTGCGCCTGAATGTGTGTCAATGCTCACATGAACATATTTGAGGCGTCCAAAACTAGGAATGTGTGTTGTTTAATGAGGCTTTTTGATACCTTTATGAGGGTCCAATTCTGGCCGCAAGACCCGGATAGAATGATACCGTAAAGGAATCAACCGACCCGAAGCTCAGGCGAGGTATCTAGCCTCAGGCAAACTTAGCAAGCAATATCAGTGAATTCAGCTCTTAATGGCAGTGAATTTCAGCTCGCAGTGATATTCAGCTTTTGCTTGCTAAGTGCCAGGCAGACACAGGGAGAGAGAGGAGAAGGCGGTGTGCGGTTCCTTAGATGATGTCCTTTATTTCGGCATCCTCTTCGAAGGTGGCAGTGACAGCTCTTCTGACTTAACAGGGCAATATTTGGGGTTTATATAGGGTAGAGGGGTTTTGAAAAGTGAACCAATGGGAGAGTTAAGGTACAATTTGGCCTATAGTCTTACAGAGAGATAAGAGGGGTCCAGAGGCGCCAAGGGGCTTCTTTTTGGCCACTCATCGTGACTTGCATTTTCTTATCTCAGGCTACAGACCTCCAGGGAGGCCTCTCAGCCTCCGAAGCTGCAACAATTCCACTTTCTGTATTTAAAAAAAAAGTGTTCCCAATGGTTCTCTTAAAGCAATGGACAAAGCATGAGAACATAGCTAACACAATGACAATTACAAGAAAAATCCACAGAATCCCTTTAACCAAAGATGCAACCCATCCTGTCATTCCCCATTGACCAAAGAGATCATTAACCCAGTCTGGATTCTTTTCTACTTTCAAGTCCTTTACAAGGTCCTTCAATTTCTGGATGTTTGCGTGGATGGATTCTGAGCGTGAAGAAAGGTTAAAACAACACATCCCATCGAAATCTTGGCATCCGTGACCGTGGGCGAGGAGCAGGAAGTCAATCGCGTCTCGGTTCTGAAGTGATGCGTGTCTTGTGGTTTCCTCGTCCTTTAGGAGATCACTCAGGGCAGCAGATGTGGCGTTGGCTTGCTTGCTAAGCCAGCACCCTAGGTGATCTATTTCACCAAGGGCTTTAGCTGCAGCTACCCATGGTAGGAATAGGGAGACAGCAATCTTTTTTGGTTTATTCCAATTGTACAATTTGGGATCACAACTTTCATCAAATTCCGTGTAGGATCTTTTGTGGCGATTTGCCTCACTTTCTTTCCTCCAATTATGTAACAAGGTGATGTTTGGTGTGAGGGTAGAAAGTCTCCCAAGGCTACACGGACCTCCCTGGAGGCATGAAGGGATCCCAGCCCATACTCGGTCACCACAGATGAGAAACATTCCCTTAGGTAGTACTTTAGGATGGAGAGTGGATACAGATAGTACACGAGTGGTGTAATTGCACCAATCCACATAGTTGTAGGCTTTGCTAATGGGTGATATGTCTTTTCTGTATGTGTTTTTTGTCTGATCAATGTCTGGCCAGGAGTTTTTTGGACGTCTAAAGTAAAATTTGACACAATATGCTGCTTTGGAGGACCCCAGCAGGTCCAATTCTTGGGGTTCCTCTAGAGCGTCAGGCAGCATTTTTGTCCACTCATCCCAAGTATCTACTGCATTGGGTCTCTTACCTGTGGTTTGGAGAAGTTCTGAGTTATAGACAGGCCAATCATCTGGTATGAAAGGAATACCTACTAGACATGTGGAAAGTGGATTATCAACATTGCTCATGGATAAGCACATGTTATCCTGTTTTAATGTTTTTGCTAAAGTTACCCAAACATTATGGCTAGGCTGTGGGCTAATCCAGCCACAGGCATACGGTACGGTGAAGAGCATCCAGGCAGTAGAAAGGAGAACATCAACGGAGATAGTTTTCATCTCTGGACAGGGATGGGGCTTCTGATAGGAATATAAGCAAAATTTGTTATCTTAAAGGTGAGAGGGGAGGGTTTTCTTCCCTTGTTCCTTTCCTCTGTTCCTTCTTCCTCCCCCTCCCCCCCCCCTTTTTTTTTTTTTTTAATATATATATACCTATAAGCAATGGGTGGGTAAGTGGGTAAGAGGTTAGGTAAGCATTGAGAAAGGGAATAATAGGGATTTTTGAGGGTAAAAAAGGGTAAAAAACATACAATTCAGAGAATAATCTACATTCAGGCTATGTCTGGCTTGCAGCAGGACATTGTTTAGCTTTCTGTTTCGTCTGCTGTCGCGTGGTGGGACGGTCCCTTCGTAGGTATGTGAACACTCGGCGACGTCTTCGTCTCCAGGCAGAACTTGTCTGATTTTGAGGTGGTTTTGTATTTGATTCAGGAGCATTTGATTGAATGGTGTTTGTGGTGCCTAGGTATGGCTTTATGTTTTTTCCCGGATACCACCTTGGGCCTGTTGGTAATAGAACACACGCATATCCTCTTCCCCAGGTAATTAACTGGAAAGGTCCAGAAATTTGATGTGTTTCTGGGTCCTTCACTAGCACCGGTGGTTTTTCAGTGAGCTTTGCTTGGGTGGTATTTTCAAAGTGTTGAAGTATTGGAGGGTCAGGCTCTGATGTTGTACCATTTAGAAAGTTTATGACATAGAGAGCCTTGCAGAGTCTTTCAACTGGAGACACAATTTTTGTTTCTCTTCGTTGCTGGTTGAGGACTCTTTTGAGGGTTTGATGTGACCTTTCGACGATGGATTGTCCTGTGGGATTTGCAGGTATGCCCTTTTTGTGTTCTATTCCCCACTCACTGAAGAACTCTTTTAACTTACGGGAGACATAGGCAGGTCCATTATCTGTTTTGATCTTTTTTGGTACTCTCAGGGTAGCAAAGGCAAGGAGGAAGTGCTTTATGGCATGCTGTGTAGTTTTTCCTGGATGAGCTGATGCAAATATTGCTCCAGAAAATGTGTCAACCGATACATGCACGTATTTTGACCTTCCAAAAGATGGAAAGTGAGTAATGTCCGTCTGCCACAGCTGGCAGCTGTTAAGGCCTCAGGGATTAACCCCTGTCCCCATAGATGGTATCTGGTAGTTTTGACAGTTCGGGCATGTGGCAACAATAGCTTTTGCTTGATCTTTTGAAAGCTTGAACATCCTAATAAGGGCAGGTACATTTTGATGATAAAATGCATGTGACAACTTTGCTTGGGCAAAGATGTCAGGAATGTTTGCAGTTTCTATTGGCATGGCCAATGCATCTGCTTTCCTGTTCCCTTCTGTGATGAATCCTGGAAGGTCTGTGTGTGATCTTACATGCATTACATAGTAAGATTGCTTTCTGTGGGAGATTAGGCGTGTTAATGCAGAAATCAATTGGTGTAACTTTGGGTTAGGAACCTCTTTGACAAGAGCTTGCTCTGCCCTCATAGCTAGACCTGCAACATAAGCTGAGTCTGTGACCAGATTAAAGGGTTCATTTTTGAATTTCTCAAAGGCTCTGACAACAGCTGCTAGCTCTGCAATCTGTGGAGATCCTTCCACTATTTGGACATCAGATTCCCATTTTTGAGTCTTAGAGTCCTTCCATGTCATTACAGACTTGTGAGATGACCCTGAGCCATCTGTGAAAACTGTTAGAGCTTTGAGTGGTGTTTTACTCTGCACCAATTTTGGGGTCAGATTAAAGGCTGTTTTGAAAAGTTTATGTTTTGGGATATGAATAGAAATCTGGCCTGTATAGCTATCTAGGACAATCTGGAGATTTTCATTGGTCTGAAGCAAGTGCTCCAGATCTCCACTGGTCTCTAATGGCAAGTATATGCATGTGAATTCACACCCTGCAAGGGAACGGAGGCGGGTTCTGGCCTTTTTTATTAAATGTGCCATGATTTCTTGGAAGGTGGTAATAGTCTTTGAAGGTTGGTTATTTGTAAAGATCCATTCAAGTATCAACAAAGGGTCTCTAAGCTGAGAATCCCATTGGAAAATCAGTCCATGGAAGCGGGGTGCTTTTCCTAGGATGACGAACTGGAAAGGCAGGCTGGGCTCGAAGCGATGGGCTCGGTGTGAAGACAAGGCTTCTTGGACCTTGGTGATGGCATCTCGGGCTTCTGTTGTGAGAGTGCGTGGAGAGTCCAGATCTCCTTTACCACGGAGAAGGTTGAATAGAGGAGCAAGAACCTCTGTGGTGATCCCTAGCAGAGGACGTACCCAGTTTATAGATCCACATAGACTGTGCAAGTCTCTCAAGGTTTTTGGGTTGTCCTGGATGGTGAGCTGCTGGGGCACGATGGTCCTCTCACGGATCTGGTATCCAAGATAAGTCCATGGGTTGGTGTATTGAATTTTGTCCTCACGGATCTCAAATCCTGCTTTTTCTATGGTTTCAATAGTCTCTTTAACTGCTTTATCTAGGTAAACTTTTTCTGATGCACAAATCAGTATGTCATCCATATAGTGGTAGATGATTGCATCTGGAAATAAATTCCGAATGGGAGACAAAACACGAGCAATGTACCACTGGCATATAGTGGGTGAGTTTTTAAGTCCTTGAGGAAGATAACGCCAATGATATCTTTTGAGTGGAGCCTCTCTGTTAAAAGAGGGGACAGAGAAAGCAAACCGTGGAGCATCTTGTGGGTGGAGAGGTATGCTAAAAAAGCAGTCTTTGATGTCTATGATAGCAAGTGTCCAGTCTCTGGGCAGCATCGATGGTGAAGGCAGGCCGGGCTGAAGGGGGCCCATGTCCTCGATGACCTCATTGATTTTACGAAGGTCGTGGAGGAGTCTCCATTTGTCCGTTCCAGGTTTTGGTAGTACAAAGACTGGAGAGTTCCATGGACTGGTGGTCTCGACGATGTGACCTTTGGCAAGCCGTTCTTCTACAAGGGTTTGTAGTGCGCGCAGCTTTACTTTAGAAAGGGGCCACTGTTTGATCCAGATCGGGTCATGGCATTTCCAGGTGAGCTGAGGGGTATCTGGTAGTGCGCGTTCCTCAGTGGCCCCAATTAAAAATCCCGACTGGGAATGCGTAGGGAAGCCCCCCATTGGGATAGAACGTCCCTTCCCCAAAGGGTGATGGGGGCCCTTACCACGAACGGGCGGATGGTTGCCAACTTGCCTTCAGGTCCTTCGACAAGGATGTTGTGCTTGCTCCGCATGGACACCGTGGCTCCACCGATACCTGTAATCATACCTGGTACAGGTTGTAGTTCCCAGTTTGCTGGCCATTCTGAGCGAGCAAGAATGGTTACGTCCGCACCCGAGTCCAGCATCCCTAGTCGGTGGACTTTTTCTCCTCTGCAGGATAGGCCACACTCGATGGTAGGCTTATTTGGTCCCAAAACCTGTGCCCACATCACTGTAGGGTTGAGGGGAAGCTGCTCCCTGTGGTTTTTTGGGAGTAGAAAGGCCTGTGCAATTGGAGTACCCTTTGAAAGATAAAAAGGTGAGTCTGTACAACATATTTGAACCAAGATTTCTTGACCTGGGTACACTGTTTGTACTTCTGGAAAAACAAAGATTTCCTCTGGGCCATGAAAAGTGTCACCTATGATTAAAATGTCATAAGGACCATCTCGTGGCCCATACTTGCCAGTGGGAACACGATAAACATCTTTATTATTAAAGTCAATGGATAAAGCAGTTACCAGCTGACGCCGGGTTCCCATTTGTATTGCTCCATATGTTGGGTCCTCTTCATGTGTCCTGGAGTCTTCTGGGACGATGCATGGTTGGTTCGGAAGGGCTTTTGATTTGCTGTCCTCACGCGGGGCCCTACGACCGCGTTCCGTAGGGCGTTTCCCGGACGCTGCTGGAAGCGGTGCTGATTCTGGGGTTTTTGGTAGGTGTTACGGGGTATTCTGGTAGGTGATTTATCTGGACACTCCTTTATAAAATGTCCAAACTCCCCACAATGATAGCAGCGGGACTGATCTTTAGAAGCCACTACTGCAAATGCACCAGAAACTCCTTCTGCAATGCCTTTAGCAACTGCTTGGGCCACTGCATTTTCAGTGGACAAATGACGTGTACAGCTTTCTACCATTTGTTCAATGGTGGGTTCTGTATCCAAGGGTAAGGCTCTCAGGATTGTTTTACACTGGTCATTAGCATTACTCATAGCAAGTTTACACAAAAATTCCTTTCTTGCCTCTATGCTCTCTATCTGTTTATCCAGAGCATCTCTAATCCTATCCACAAATTTAATAAAGCTTTCATCTATTCCTTGTTTAATATTAGAGAAGTGTTGGGTAGGAATAGAGTCATCTGGGGTAAGAAGCTGTTGGGGGTTAGACTTGTTTATCCTTTTCACCTATAGAATTTTTTCCCAAGGGTTGCAAGGCAACTGATTGCCGGGTACTTATGAGTGCTCAGGTGAAAACAAAGCCTAGAAGCTAGCACTTGACTACACCCTTGTCTCCGGGAGTTTTCCCCGAGGGGGGGGGGAGAGAAAGACGGGGGCTGGGGGGGGGGACAGCTTCACTTTTGGTCTGGTCTGTGTCGGGGGCGGACGCGGCTGCCGTGGCTGTGTGGGTTTCTCACTGGCACCGCCGGGATCTGATCCTGGAGAGAGAGCTGCCGTCGTCTGCGCGTGTGCCCAGATCCGGATTCCTCTTTTTTGCTGCCCTGCTGGAGCTGCCTCGGCTGGGCATCCTGTCCCACTGCCTCGGCGTTGTTTTGGAGCTGCTGCACCGCGGGCCCGCGCTGGCCTTCTTGCCAGACGTCTCTGCCCTCCAGTGACCACCGACTGAGCTCCGAACTTCATCCGATCCACCAGCCCGGGATTCCCCACCGTTCCAGCTTGGTACTTTTCTTTGAAGTCCCCCAGAGACCAGACTGCCCCGGGTTTTGTGGGACCAAGCTCCGTCAAGGTCCCTGGTTCTGTTTTCGCTATTAATTGTTGTAGTTGTTGTTTGTTTGCCTTGTTATACCTATTAGTAAAGAACTGTTATTCCTATTCCCATATCTCTGCCTGAGAGCCGTTTTAATTTTCTAAATTATAATAATTTGAGGGAAGGGGATTTGAATTATCCATTCCAAGAGAGGCCCTGCCTCTCTGTAGCAGATACCTGTCTTCTTTCAAAACCAAGACAGATTTTGGTGCCCAGACGTGGGGCTTGAGGGCATTGAGAGAAAAAGGGAATAACAGTTCTTAAGTGACCTAATTTCTTGTTCATTCTTGTTCACTGGATATAGAAACCTTGATAGGTAACGCCATGTGGTCTAACTTATCCTGGTTCGGGTGGCATGTGGTTGTGGCTTTATTTTGCCCATTTGCAGGCCTTTTCCTAAACATGGGCCCTATAACAAAAGCTACTGTGGCTGTTATCCAGTTTGTTTTATGGGCTGATAAGGTGAGGAATTCACTGATTTTTAACTTGCTTTGGACAGCAGGCACGTGGATACGTGGCTATCACATACTAAGTGGGTGTATTTGGGGTTACTTTAAGAATGGTACTTTCTGTGAGGAAATGACAGTGAGAGAAGTTTTCCAGACCTTTAGCCAGTTCCTTATGCCTACTCTACCAGCTTTTGAAGAGTTCAAATTTCCTCTAGAAACTAACCAAATGTTGCTGATGATCCTAGCTTATTTAGCTTTCAAAGATAAGGTGAGGTCAATTTGGAGCACGGCACAGACTAGAGATATTGCTGTGGGGCCTGACACTGCCCCAGAGGCTAGAGATACTGCTGTAGGGCCTGATACTGCCCCAGAGACTAGAGATACTGCTGTAGGGCCTGATACTGTCCCAGAGGCTGGGAATGCTGCCATAGAGCCTGATACTGCCCCAGAGACTGGGGATGCTGGCCCACTGCCTGACCCTGCCCCGCAGCCCACCCCAGAAATGAACCACCCCAGTTGGGTGGGGGTTCTAGTGAAAGAGATACGTGAGATGGGCCAGGTGCTGAAAGAATACACTTCCCCAGCTGGTGAGAAGCCCTCCCCTTGCCCTGAAAAGGGAGAATCCGATAGTGCAGCAGTGGAACCCACAGAGGTTACAACCATCCAGGTTCCAGCTGAACCACAGGACCAGTCACAACCAGCTGCAGTTGCCCCTGTGGAAACAAAGAAGTATAAGATGAAATCAGAGCACCCAGGTAATAAGGATAAGAAAGGAGGGCCCTCACAGCCCACAGGGGAACCAGAGGTTGAGATTACCATCGAGTCCCTGACTTATGAAAGCCTACGTAATCTGCAAAAAGATATTGCACGACGGGGACGTGAGGCTTATACAACTTGGTTACTTCGGGTTTGGGACCTTATAGGCACAAGCGTGCAACTGGATGGTGGTGAGGCAAGGAACTTGGGACCCTTGACCCAGGACTCAGGGGTGAATCAAGTATTTGTAAGGGAGCAAGGGCCCCTTCCCCTCTGGGAGCGACTTCTAATGAGTGTAAGGGAGAGGTTTGTCCACAGAGACAGAATGCAGGAGCACCATTATAGAAGTCAGTGGAAGACCCTTGAGGAAGGGATCCAACAGCTGAGGGAAGTGGCCATATTAGAGGTACTCTTTGGGAGGGGTGGACAGCATGACAATGACCCTGACAAGGTCAGGTGCACAGGGCAGATGTTGTGGAACCTGGCAAGTAAAGGGCCATCTCAATACACCACCTTCATTGCAATGATCAATCCTGATAGCAACCGAGAGACAGTGGGTTCTGTCGCCAACAGGCTCAGAAATTATGAGAGCATGATCAGTGGCCCAGTGCAGGCTCAGGTCTCTGCAGTAGTTAAGGAACTCAAAGAGGAGATAAGGGAGGTGAGGGAGGAGATGAGGAGGAACAGTTCCCATGCGGCACCGGTGCGAGTCACAGGCCCCAGAGCCAGAGCCCAACGCCCTCCAGCTAGAGAGAGAGGGTACACCCCAAGGGCTGACCTGTGGTTTTTCTTGCGTGACCATGGGGAAGACATGGGAAGGTGGGATGGAAAACCCACTTCTGCCCTGGCACACGGGTGCGTGAGCTCAAGGAGAGAAACACTAACCGAGGGGGTCCCACTAAAATGAAAGTAGCCTCAACCTCCCAGGACCGAGCCACCAGGTATTACAGAAGTGAAGATGATATGTCAGATCCCCTTGAAGGAGCCTCTACAATGTATGCCCAGGAAGGGAATAATAACCAGTGCTAGAGGGGCCCTGCCTCTAGCCAGGAAGAGGCACGGGAAAACCGAGTCTTTTGGACTGTGTGGATTCGATGGCCTGGCACATCAGAGCCACAGAAATATGAAGCTTTGGTAGATACTGGTGCGCAGTGTACCCTGATGCCATCGGGACATGTAGGGGCAGAACCCATTTCCATTGCTGGAGTGACAGGGGGATCACAGCAACTGACTCTGGTGGAAGCCGAGGTGAGCCTGACCAGGAAGGAGTGGCAGAAACATCTGATTGCAACCGGCCCAAAGGCCCCGTGTATCCTGGGCATTGACTTCCTCCGGAATGGGTATTACAAAGACCCTAAGGGACTCAGATGGGCTTTTGGAATAGCTGCTGTGGAGGCAGAGGGCATCAAGAAATTGAACACCTTGCCTGGACTGTCAGAGAACCCATCTGCAGTAGGACACCTGAAGGTAGAAGAACAACGAGTACCAGTTGCCACCTCGACGGTGCACCGCCGGCAGTATCGGACCAATCGAGATGCCGTGATCCCCATCCACAAGATGATCCGGGAGCTGGAGAGCCAAGGGGTGGTCAGCAAAACCCACTCACCCTTCAACAGCCCCATCTGGCCTGTGCGCAAGTCTGATGGAGAATGGAGACTGACTGTGGACTATCGTGCATTGAATGAAGTGACACCACCGCTGAGCGCTGCTGTGCCGGACATGCTGGAACTCCAGTACGAGCTGGAGTCCAAGGCAGCGAAGTGGTACGCCACTATTGACATTGCTAATGCATTTTTCTCCATTCCTCTGGCTGCAGAGTGCAGGCCTCAGTTTGCGTTCACATGGAGGGGCGTGCAGTACACCTGGAACCGACTGCCCCAGGGGTGGAAGCACAGTCCCACCATCTGCCATGGACTGATCCAGGCTGCACTGGAAAAGGGAGAGGCTCCAGAACATCTGCAGTATATTGATGACATCATTGTGTGGGGGAACACGGCAATGGAAGTGTTTGAGAAAGGGGAGAAGATCATCCAGATTCTCCTGGAAGCCGGCTTTGCCATCAAGAAGAGCAAGGTCAAGGGACCTGCCCAAGAGATCCAGTTCTTAGGGGTAAAGTGGCAAGATGGTCGTCGCCAGATACCCACAGAGGTAATCAACAAGATCACCGCGATGTCTCCACCAACCAGCAAGAAGGAAACACAAGCTTTCCTAGGTGCCATAGGCTTTTGGAGAATGCACATTCCCGAGTACAGCCAGATTGTGAGCCCTCTCTACCTGGTTACCCGCAAGAAGAATGATTTCCACTGGGGCCCTGAACAGCAGCAAGCCTTTGCCCAGATCAAGCAGGAGATCGCTCATGCGGTAGCCCTTGGCCCAGTGAGGACAGGACCAGATGTGAAGAATGTGCTCTACTCAGCAGCCGGGAACAATGGCCTGTCCTGGAGCCTATGGCAGAAGGTGCCGGGTGAGACTCGAGGCCGACCACTGGGATTCTGGAGCCGAAGCTACAGAGGGTCTGAAGCCAACTACACTCCCACAGAGAAGGAAATCTTGGCTGCCTATGAAGGAGTTCAAGCCGCCTCGGAGGTGATTGGTACAGAGGCGCAACTCCTCCTGGCACCCCGACTGCCTGTGCTGGGGTGGATGTTTAAAGGAAAGGTTCCCTCTACCCACCATGCCACCGACGCCACATGGAGCAAATGGATTGCCCTCATCACACAGCGCGCCCGTATTGGAAACCCAAACCGCCCTGGGATTTTGGAAGTTATTACCAACTGGCCGAAGGTGAAAGCTTTGGTCTCATGGATGAAGAGGAGCAGGAACAAGTGACACGGGCTGAAGAAGCACCACCGTACAACCAACTGCCAGTGGAAGAGACACAGTACGCTCTTTTCACTGATGGTTCCTGTCGCATTGTAGGCATGAACCGGAAATGGAAGGCAGCTGTATGGAGCCCCACACGACAGGTTGCACAAGCCACTGAAGGAGAAGGTGGATCGAGTCAACTTGCTGAACTCAAAGCCATTCAGTTAGCCCTGGACATTGCTGAAAGAGAGAAGTGGCCAAAGCTCTACCTCTACACTGATTCGTGGATGGTGGCCAATGCTCTGTGGGGTTGGCTGGAAAGGTGGAAAAAGGCCAACTGGCAGCGTCGGGGAAAACCAATCTGGGCTGCTGATGAGTGGAAGGACATTGCCACTCGGGTAGAGAAGCTACCTGTGAAAGTCCGCCATGTAGATGCCCATGTCCCCAAGAGCAGAGCTAATGAGGAGCACCGAAACAACGAGCAAGTAGATCAGGCTGCCAAGATAGAAGTATCAAAGATAGACTTAGACTGGCAGCACAAGGGAGAGCTGTTCCTAGCTCGATGGGCCCATGATGCTTCAGGACATCAAGGCAGAGATGCCACCTATAAGTGGGCACGAGACCGAGGGGTGGATCTAACCATGGACAGTATCTCCCAGGTTATCCATGACTGTGAGACATGTGCTGCCATCAAACAGGCCAAGCGGGTAAAGCCCCTATGGTATGGGGGACGGTGGTCTAAATATAAGTATGGGGAAGCCTGGCAGATTGACTACATCACCCTTCCCCAGACCCGCCAAGGCAAGCGCTACGTGCTGACCATGGTAGAAGCCACCACTGGATGGCTGGAGACCTACCCTGTGCCCCATGCTACTGCCCGGAATACCATCCTGGGCCTTGAAAAACAAGTCCTTTGGAGACATGGCACCCCTGAGAGAATTGAGTCGGACAATGGGACCCATTTCAAGAACAGCCTTGTAAACACCTGGGCTAGAGAACATGGCATTGAATGGATATATCACATCCCTTATCATGCACCAGCTGCCGGGAAAGTTGAACGATGCAATGGCCTGCTTAAAACCACCTTGAAGGCACTGGGTGGGGGGTCCTTCAAGAACTGGGAGATTAATTTAGCAAAGGCCACATGGTTAGTGAACACCAGAGGTTCCAGCAACCGAGCAGGCCCAGCCCAGTCTGAGCCCCTGAGAACAATGGATGGGGATAAGGTTCCAGTGGTACACATGAGAGGTATGCTGGGAAAAACTGTTTGGGTTAATCCTGCCTCCAGCAAAGACAATCCCATCCGTGGGGTTGTCTTCGCTCAGGGACCAGGTTGCACTTGGTGGGTAATGCAAAAAGATGGACAGACCCGATGCATACCTCAAGGAGACCTTGTTTTAGGGTGAACTACCCATGCCACTGTATTCGTACCCACATCTGCATGTATATATGTATATAATTAAGGTAGTGCATGTATGTATATAGTTTAGCAGTTTAAATTCAAATGTAATATGTAGTATGGGAAAAAATTCGGGGTGGATTAATGTTGGGGGTTAGACTTGTTTATCCTTTTCACCTATAGAATTTTTCCCAAGGGTTGCAAGGAACTGATTGCGGGTACTTATGAGTGCTCAGGTGAAAACAAAGCTAGAAGCTAGCACTTGACTACACCCTTGTTCCGGGGTTTTCCCGAGGGGGGGGGGGGGAGAGAAAGACGGGGGCTGGGGGGGGGACAGCTTCACTTTGGGTTGGTCTGTGTCGGGGGCGGACGCGGCTGCCGTGGCTGTGTGGGTTTCTCATGGCACCGCGGGATCTGATCTGGAGAGAGAGCTGCCGTGTCTGCGCGTGTGCCAGATCCGGATTCCTCTTTTTTGCTGCCCTGCTGGAGCTGCCTCGGCGGCATCCTGTCCACTGCCTCGGCGTTGTTTGAGCTGCTGCACCGCGGGCCGCGCTGGCTTCTTGCCAGGCGTCTCTGCCCTCCAGTGACCCGACTGGCTCCGAACTTCATCCGATCCACCAGCCCGGATTCCCCACCGTTCCAGCTTGGTACTTTTCTTTGAAGTCCCCAGAGACAGACTGCCCGGGTTTTGTGGGCCAGGCTCGTCAAGGTCCTGGTTCTGTTTTCGCTATTGATTGTTGTTTGTTGTTTGTTTGCCTTGTTATACTATTGTAAAGAACTGTTATTCTGTTCCCATATCTCTGCTGAGAGCGTTTTAATTTCTAATTATAATGTTTGAGGAAGGGATTGAATTGTCCATTCCAAGAGAGGCCTGCTTCTGCAATTTTTTTTTTTGTGGCTGGACAGCCCGGTCTGTTAGCAGGGAGCCCTCCAAACCCTTACCCTGGAGGAGGTGGCTCTACCTCACGATGGCCAAGGAAGGCAGGACATGTGTGAGCCTCAACAGTGATGCTCAAAGGGCTGCATTCCCTTGGTGCTTGTGTTTCAGGATGACTAAGGTAATGCAAGCTGTGATTAAACCTTGTTTTCAACACTGTGAAATGATGTCCTTGTACAAAACCAAAAGCAAAGACAACCTTTCTTGAAACTCTAGTTGTAATTATCTTTGGAACAGCAGAAAGGGAAGAAAAATCATATTGTTTCCATTAATGGATGTCCTCTGTTGAAGGGCATTATCACAACAGAGATTTGGCAGTGGAGGTGAGCTGAAGCTGAAAGAGCAGATGCTCAGGTGGTGTAAAATGGCTTTAGTTAGTGGAGTCAGTGGATTTTCATTGCTTTACTTTATGACTGATATAAGCCACACCTTGTTCTTTTTGACTGCTAAATCACTTTTTTCTCTTAAATAACTTTTAGGGTGTCTGTTGGGGGTTAGACTTGTTTATCCTTTTCACCTATAGAATTTTTTCCCAAGGGTTGCAAGGCAACTGATTGCCGGGTACTTATGAGTGCTCAGGTGAAAACAAAGCCTAGAAGCTAGCACTTGACTACACCCTTGTCTCCGGGAGTTTTCCCCGAGGGGGGGGGGGAGAGAAAGACGGGGGCTGGGGGGGGGGCAGCTTCACTTTTGGTCTGGTCTGTGTCGGGGCGGACGCGGCTGCCGTGGCTGTGTGGGTTTCTCACTGGCACCGCCGGGATCTGATCCTGGAGAGAGAGCTGCCGTCGTCTGCGCGTGTGCCCAGATCCGGATTCCTCTTTTTTGCTGCCCTGCTGGAGCTGCCTCGGCTGGGCATCCTGTCCCACTGCCTCGGCGTTGTTTTGGAGCTGCTGCACCGCGGGCCCGCGCTGGCCTTCTTGCCAGACGTCTCTGCCCTCCAGTGACCACCGACTGAGCTCCGAACTTCATCCGATCCACCAGCCCGGGATTCCCCACCGTTCCAGCTTGGTACTTTTCTTTGAAGTCCCCCAGAGACCAGACTGCCCCGGGTTTTGTGGGACCAAGCTCCGTCAAGGTCCCTGGTTCTGTTTTCGCTATTAATTGTTGTAGTTGTTGTTTGTTTGCCTTGTTATACCTATTAGTAAAGAACTGTTATTCCTATTCCCATATCTCTGCCTGAGAGCCGTTTTAATTTTCTAAATTATAATAATTTGAGGGAAGGGGATTTGAATTATCCATTCCAAGAGAGGCCCTGCCTCTCTGTAGCAGATACCTGTCTTCTTTCAAAACCAAGACAGATTTTGGTGCCCAGACGTGGGGCTTGAGGGCATTGAGAGAAAAAGGGAATAACAGTTCTTAAGTGACCTAATTTCTTGTTCATTCTTGTTCACTGGATATAGAAACCTTGATAGGTAACGCCATGTGGTCTAACTTATCCTGGTTCGGGTGGCATGTGGTTGTGGCTTTATTTTGCCCATTTGCAGGCCTTTTCCTAAACATGGGCCCTATAACAAAAGCTACTGTGGCTGTTATCCAGTTTGTTTTATGGGCTGATAAGGTGAGGAATTCACTGATTTTTAACTTGCTTTGGACAGCAGGCACGTGGATACGTGGCTATCACATACTAAGTGGGTGTATTTGGGGTTACTTTAAGAATGGTACTTTCTGTGAGGAAATGACAGTGAGAGAAGTTTTCCAGACCTTTAGCCAGTTCCTTATGCCTACTCTACCAGCTTTTGAAGAGTTCAAATTTCCTCTAGAAACTAACCAAATGTTGCTGATGATCCTAGCTTATTTAGCTTTCAAAGATAAGGTGAGGTCAATTTGGAGCACGGCACAGACTAGGATATTGCTGTGGGGCCTGACACTGCCCCAGAGGCTAGAGATACTGCTGTAGGGCCTGATACTGCCCCAGAGACTAGAGATACTGCTGTAGGGCCTGATACTGTCCCAGAGGCTGGGAATGCTGCCATAGAGCCTGATACTGCCCCAGAGACTGGGGATGCTGGCCCACTGCCTGACCCTGCCCCGCAGCCCACCCCAGAAATGAACCACCCCAGTTGGGTGGGGGTTCTAGTGAAAGAGATACGTGAGATGGGCCAGGTGCTGAAAGAATACACTTCCCCAGCTGGTGAGAAGCCCTCCCCTTGCCCTGAAAAGGGAGAATCCGATAGTGCAGCAGTGGAACCCACAGAGGTTACAACCATCCAGGTTCCAGCTGAACCACAGGACCAGTCACAACCAGCTGCAGTTGCCCCTGTGGAAACAAAGAAGTATAAGATGAAATCAGAGCACCCAGGTAATAAGGATAAGAAAGGAGGGCCCTCACAGCCCACAGGGGAACCAGAGGTTGAGATTACCATCGAGTCCCTGACTTATGAAAGCCTACGTAATCTGCAAAAAGATATTGCACGACGGGGACGTGAGGCTTATACAACTTGGTTACTTCGGGTTTGGGACCTTATAGGCACAAGCGTGCAACTGGATGGTGGTGAGGCAAGGAACTTGGGACCCTTGACCCAGGACTCAGGGGTGAATCAAGTATTTGTAAGGGAGCAAGGGCCCCTTCCCCTCTGGGAGCGACTTCTAATGAGTGTAAGGGAGAGGTTTGTCCACAGAGACAGAATGCAGGAGCACCATTATAGAAGTCAGTGGAAGACCCTTGAGGAAGGGATCCAACAGCTGAGGGAAGTGGCCATATTAGAGGTACTCTTTGGGAGGGGTGGACAGCATGACAATGACCCTGACAAGGTCAGGTGCACAGGGCAGATGTTGTGGAACCTGGCAAGTAAAGGGCCATCTCAATACACCACCTTCATTGCAATGATCAATCCTGATAGCAACCGAGAGACAGTGGTTCTGTCGCCAACAGGCTCAGAAATTATGAGAGCATGATCAGTGGCCCAGTGCAGGCTCAGGTCTCTGCAGTAGTTAAGGAACTCAAAGAGGAGATAAGGGAGGTGAGGGAGGAGATGAGGAGGAACAGTTCCCATGCGGCACCGGTGCGAGTCACAGGCCCCAGAGCCAGAGCCCAACGCCCTCCAGCTAGAGAGAGAGGGTACACCCCAAGGGCTGACCTGTGGTTTTTCTTGCGTGACCATGGGGAAGACATGGGAAGGTGGGATGGAAAACCCACTTCTGCCCTGGCAGCACGGGTGCGTGAGCTCAAGGAGAGAAACACTAACCGAGGGGGTCCCACTAAAATGAAAGTAGCCTCAACCTCCCAGGACCGAGCCACCAGGTATTACAGAAGTGAAGATGATATGTCAGATCCCCTTGAAGGAGCCTCTACAATGTATGCCCAGGAAGGGAATAATAACCAGTGCTAGAGGGGCCCTGCCTCTAGCCAGGAAGAGGCACGGGAAAACCGAGTCTTTTGGACTGTGTGGATTCGATGGCCTGGCACATCAGAGCCACAGAAATATGAAGCTTTGGTAGATACTGGTGCGCAGTGTACCCTGATGCCATCGGGACATGTAGGGGCAGAACCCATTTCCATTGCTGGAGTGACAGGGGGATCACAGCAACTGACTCTGGTGGAAGCCGAGGTGAGCCTGACCAGGAAGGAGTGGCAGAAACATCTGATTGCAACCGGCCCAAAGGCCCCGTGTATCCTGGGCATTGACTTCCTCCGGAATGGGTATTACAAAGACCCTAAGGGACTCAGATGGGCTTTTGGAATAGCTGCTGTGGAGGCAGAGGGCATCAAGAAATTGAACACCTTGCCTGGACTGTCAGAGAACCCATCTGCAGTAGGACACCTGAAGGTAGAAGAACAACGAGTACCAGTTGCCACCTCGACGGTGCACCGCCGGCAGTATCGGACCAATCGAGATGCCGTGATCCCCATCCACAAGATGATCCGGGAGCTGGAGAGCCAAGGGGTGGTCAGCAAAACCCACTCACCCTTCAACAGCCCCATCTGGCCTGTGCGCAAGTCTGATGGAGAATGGAGACTGACTGTGGACTATCGTGCATTGAATGAAGTGACACCACCGCTGAGCGCTGCTGTGCCGGACATGCTGGAACTCCAGTACGAGCTGGAGTCCAAGGCAGCGAAGTGGTACGCCACTATTGACATTGCTAATGCATTTTTCTCCATTCCTCTGGCTGCAGAGTGCAGGCCTCAGTTTGCGTTCACATGGAGGGGCGTGCAGTACACCTGGAACCGACTGCCCCAGGGGTGGAAGCACAGTCCCACCATCTGCCATGGACTGATCCAGGCTGCACTGGAAAAGGGAGAGGCTCCAGAACATCTGCAGTATATTGATGACATCATTGTGTGGGGGAACACGGCAATGGAAGTGTTTGAGAAAGGGGAGAAGATCATCCAGATTCTCCTGGAAGCCGGCTTTGCCATCAAGAAGAGCAAGGTCAAGGGACCTGCCCAAGAGATCCAGTTCTTAGGGGTAAAGTGGCAAGATGGTCGTCGCCAGATACCCACAGAGGTAATCAACAAGATCACCGCGATGTCTCCACCAACCAGCAAGAAGGAAACACAAGCTTTCCTAGGTGCCATAGGCTTTTGGAGAATGCACATTCCCGAGTACAGCCAGATTGTGAGCCCTCTCTACCTGGTTACCCGCAAGAAGAATGATTTCCACTGGGGCCCTGAACAGCAGCAAGCCTTTGCCCAGATCAAGCAGGAGATCGCTCATGCGGTAGCCCTTGGCCCAGTGAGGACAGGACCAGATGTGAAGAATGTGCTCTACTCAGCAGCCGGGAACAATGGCCTGTCCTGGAGCCTATGGCAGAAGGTGCCGGGTGAGACTCGAGGCCGACCACTGGGATTCTGGAGCCGAAGCTACAGAGGGTCTGAAGCCAACTACACTCCCACAGAGAAGGAAATCTTGGCTGCCTATGAAGGAGTTCAAGCCGCCTCGGAGGTGATTGGTACAGAGGCGCAACTCCTCCTGGCACCCCGACTGCCTGTGCTGGGGTGGATGTTTAAAGGAAAGGTTCCCTCTACCCACCATGCCACCGACGCCACATGGAGCAAATGGATTGCCCTCATCACACAGCGCGCCCGTATTGGAAACCCAAACCGCCCTGGGATTTTGGAAGTTATTACCAACTGGCCGGAAGGTGAAAGCTTTGGTCTCATGGATGAAGAGGAGCAGGAACAAGTGACACGGGCTGAAGAAGCACCACCGTACAACCAACTGCCAGTGGAAGAGACACAGTACGCTCTTTTCACTGATGGTTCCTGTCGCATTGTAGGCATGAACCGGAAATGGAAGGCAGCTGTATGGAGCCCCACACGACAGGTTGCACAAGCCACTGAAGGAGAAGGTGGATCGAGTCAACTTGCTGAACTCAAAGCCATTCAGTTAGCCCTGGACATTGCTGAAAGAGAGAAGTGGCCAAAGCTCTACCTCTACACTGATTCGTGGATGGTGGCCAATGCTCTGTGGGGTTGGCTGGAAAGGTGGAAAAAGGCCAACTGGCAGCGTCGGGGAAAACCAATCTGGGCTGCTGATGAGTGGAAGGACATTGCCACTCGGGTAGAGAAGCTACCTGTGAAAGTCCGCCATGTAGATGCCCATGTCCCCAAGAGCAGAGCTAATGAGGAGCACCGAAACAACGAGCAAGTAGATCAGGCTGCCAAGATAGAAGTATCAAAGATAGACTTAGACTGGCAGCACAAGGGAGAGCTGTTCCTAGCTCGATGGGCCCATGATGCTTCAGGACATCAAGGCAGAGATGCCACCTATAAGTGGGCACGAGACCGAGGGGTGGATCTAACCATGGACAGTATCTCCCAGGTTATCCATGACTGTGAGACATGTGCTGCCATCAAACAGGCCAAGCGGGTAAAGCCCCTATGGTATGGGGGACGGTGGTCTAAATATAAGTATGGGGAAGCCTGGCAGATTGACTACATCACCCTTCCCCAGACCCGCCAAGGCAAGCGCTACGTGCTGACCATGGTAGAAGCCACCACTGGATGGCTGGAGACCTACCCTGTGCCCCATGCTACTGCCCGGAATACCATCCTGGGCCTTGAAAAACAAGTCCTTTGGAGACATGGCACCCCTGAGAGAATTGAGTCGGACAATGGGACCCATTTCAAGAACAGCCTTGTAAACACCTGGGCTAGAGAACATGGCATTGAATGGATATATCACATCCCTTATCATGCACCAGCTGCCGGGAAAGTTGAACGATGCAATGGCCTGCTTAAAACCACCTTGAAGGCACTGGGTGGGGGGTCCTTCAAGAACTGGGAGATTAATTTAGCAAAGGCCACATGGTTAGTGAACACCAGAGGTTCCAGCAACCGAGCAGGCCCAGCCCAGTCTGAGCCCCTGAGAACAATGGATGGGGATAAGGTTCCAGTGGTACACATGAGAGGTATGCTGGGAAAAACTGTTTGGGTTAATCCTGCCTCCAGCAAAGACAATCCCATCCGTGGGGTTGTCTTCGCTCAGGGACCAGGTTGCACTTGGTGGGTAATGCAAAAAGATGGACAGACCCGATGCATACCTCAAGGAGACCTTGTTTTAGGGTGAACTACCCATGCCACTGTATTCGTACCCACATCTGCATGTATATATGTATATAATTAAGGTAGTGCATGTATGTATATAGTTTAGCAGTTTAAATTCAAATGTAATATGTTAGTATGGGAAAAAATTCGGGGTGGATTAATGTTGGGGGTTAGACTTGTTTATCCTTTTCACCTATAGAATTTTTTCCCAAGGGTTGCAAGGCAACTGATTGCCGGGTACTTATGAGTGCTCAGGTGAAAACAAAGCCTAGAAGCTAGCACTTGACTACACCCTTGTCTCCGGGAGTTTTCCCCGAGGGGGGGGGGGAGAGAAAGACGGGGGCTGGGGGGGGGGACAGCTTCACTTTTGGTCTGGTCTGTGTCGGGGGCGGACGCGGCTGCCGTGGCTGTGTGGGTTTCTCACTGGCACCGCCGGGATCTGATCCTGGAGAGAGAGCTGCCGTCGTCTGCGCGTGTGCCCAGATCCGGATTCCTCTTTTTTGCTGCCCTGCTGGAGCTGCCTCGGCTGGGCATCCTGTCCCACTGCCTCGGCGTTGTTTTGGAGCTGCTGCACCGCGGGCCCGCGCTGGCCTTCTTGCCAGACGTCTCTGCCCTCCAGTGACCACCGACTGAGCTCCGAACTTCATCCGATCCACCAGCCCGGGATTCCCCACCGTTCCAGCTTGGTACTTTTCTTTGAAGTCCCCCAGAGACCAGACTGCCCCGGGTTTTGTGGGACCAAGCTCCGTCAAGGTCCCTGGTTCTGTTTTCGCTATTAATTGTTGTAGTTGTTGTTTGTTTGCCTTGTTATACCTATTAGTAAAGAACTGTTATTCCTATTCCCATATCTCTGCCTGAGAGCCGTTTTAATTTTCTAAATTATAATAATTTGAGGGAAGGGGATTTGAATTATCCATTCCAAGAGAGGCCCTGCCTCTCTGTAGCAGATACCTGTCTTCTTTCAAAACCAAGACAGAAGCAAAGAAGTTTTTGCTGCAGTAGCCAATTCTTGCAATGCTGCCTCAGACAACGTATCAGCCTGGTCTGAGGGTTTCTGTAAATTCCCTTCTCCAGCCAGCTGGTCGACTGTGTAATTTGGTCTATTTGGATCCCTAGTGTAGCTGTCTGATAGTGTTTTTAATTGTCTTTTCCAGTGCCTTTCCCATAGCATATATTCTGCTGGGGAGAGAAGGCAGTGGACAATGTTTTTAATATCATGTGGTATTAAAACATGTGTTGAGAAGATAGCTTCTAGGAAATTTTTAAAAATATGTGAGCTCCGTCCATGCTCTTTAGCTACTTTTCTAAGTTCAAAGAGCTCTTTGTTTTTATTTGGTTCCCAGGTAGCTTTAGTAGATGCACCAGCCCTTCTGCCTTTAATGTATGTTACAGGGAAGGCAGAAATCCTCTGTGCCAATTCCCAGTCTCCAGCCCGTGTTGCTTCCAATTTAATTACAGCCCATGGATCTATATCATCATCGGAATCAGACTCGCTACCACTAGTGTCCGAGGAGTGAGAGGGAACGTCATGCTTTTTCTGGCATTTTTTAACGGAGTTTTGGGAAATAGAGGCGCACTGCAAGTTTTGGCTAGAGGGGGGTAGCAGTGGGTTTGAAATTACATTGTTACAGGTTACGCAATGCATGGGTGCGTGGCGGGCGGCGACTGGACCCAAGCCACCGTCCGAGAAGCTGGGGGGGTTGGAGTTTTCCTGCAGGGTCTGTTGTCAGTGGGGGAGTGGGGGGAGGGAGGGAGGGAGGGGGGTGGGGTTGACAGAAGCCGTTTCAGGCACAGCACCGCTGGGGTGGGGCGGGGATTCCTCGCTGATCGTTATCGCATTTGTTATCACGTTCGCTGCAGGGGGAGAGGTGGCCCCAGGGGGAATGGGTGGAGGGGGAGGCGGCGCAGGCGGTTTGGGGGGTGGGGGCCGCGCGGAGGGAGTGGGGGGAAACTGCGCAGGGGCTGTGGTGGGGAGCCGCGCGGAGGGGGTGGGGGGCCGCACGTCTCCTGTGCCCGAGCGATCAGCTAAGGGTGTAACAGCAGTTTCAGAGGGAGATAGAGGGCAATTAGCATGTGAAAGGGTAGGAATGTTTTCAGTCGGGGAAGTTTTTTTCAGATTCATATTTTCTACAGCTTTAGTAATAACATGAAAGATTGGCAAAAACCACGTTGGTGAGAAATCAGAGTTAATCTGAGAAATATAGATCTTAGTCCTGACTTCATCCCAAAAAGAATCAGAAGTAATAGAGTTCATATGTACGTCAGGGAAATGAGATTTTAGCCACTTCGCAAAGTCCTTAAGTTTAGCTTTTGAGATGTTGCGATTAGTTAGATTAGGGTTAGCAATGGAAAGAAGTTGCAGATATAATTCTCTCTCGTTCTGGGATTGCTTTAATTTACTGAATTTCGATCCCATGATGTTAGTTCCCGTACCCCAAACGGCAGTAAAAAGAGAAAAAAAAAAGAAAAAAAAATAAAATCCCAAAAGACCCAAGATTAAAAGAAATATGCGCGCAAAAAGGCTGTTTTATACTTACATCACGTTCTCAGCCAAATGGGTCAACTGCCGATAGGTGGTCTGCCTTGTCCGAACTCCTCGGGAAGGACTTTCCCAGATATCAGGTGTGAGGGTCGTTCAGACGTCTCTTCAGATAGCGCCTGCTAGAACAAAGGTGCTGTCTTCTGAGGCAGTAACGAACCAAAGGCGAAGTTCGCTCTCTGAAGTACCAGAAGTTCTTCGATACTAAAGTTCGGTGCACCACTTGTTTAATGAGGCTTTTTGATACCTTTATGAGGGTCCAATTCTGGCCGCAAGACCCGGATAGAATGATACCGTAAAGGAATCAACCGACCCGAAGCTCAGGTGAGGTATCTAGCCTCAGGCAAACTTAGCAAGCAATATCAGTGAATTCAGCTCTTAATGGCAGTGAATTTCAGCTCGCAGTGATATTCAGCTTTTGCTTGCTAAGTGCCAGGCAGACACAGGGAGAGAGAGGAGAAGGCGGTGTGTGGTTCCTTAGATGATGTCCTTTATTTCGGCATCCTCTTCGAAGGTGGCAGTGACAGCTCTTCTGACTTAACAGGGCAATATTTGGGGTTTATATAGGGTAGAGGGGTTTTGAAAAGTGAACCAATGGGAGAGTTAAGGTACAATTTGGCCTATAGTCTTACAGAGAGATAAGAGGGGTCCAAAGGCGCCAAGGGGCTTCTTTTTGGCCACTCATCGTGACTTGCATTTTCTTATCTCAGGCTACAGACCTCCAGGGAGGCCTCTCAGCCTCCGAAGCTGCAACAGTGTGTGATGTCTGTCTGCCATACCTCACAACTGCCAAGGCCCCGGGGGTTAACTCCCATACTCGTCGATGGCATGGCCTGGAGCTGGCAGTTGGGACAGGTGGCCACAATGGCTCGAGCCTGACTCTGTGTTAGCTGGAACTGACGGATCAGGCCTGGCACATTCTGATGGTATTGTTGGTGACTCAGCTTTGCCTGTTGGAAGATATCAGGGAGACCTGCTTCTTCAACTGGTGCAGCAAGGGAATCTGCCTGACGATTCCCCTCTGCAATTTCACCTGGCAAATCAGTGTGTGATCTTACATGCATCACATAGAATGGATGTTCTCGATGGGAAATTAAATAAATTAGCTTTGAAAGCAACCTAAAGAGATGTTCATTGTCAATTTCTTTGAGCACAGCCTGCTCCACCCTGGACACTACCCCCCCCCACATAAGCAGAGTTGGTTACCAAATTAATTGGTTCCGAGAACTTCTCAAAGGCTCTTACCACAGCAGCTAGTTCAGCCACTTGGGGGGATCCCTCCACAAACTCAACATCAGCTTCCCAATGCTGAGTCTGAGGATTTCTCCAAGTCATCACCGACTTGTGGGAAGCCCCGGATGCGTCTGTGAACACTGTGAGAGCCTTGAGTGGTCTCCGACTCCTCTTCTCACGAGGAATGAGGTGGAATTCCTCATTGAGCAACTTGTGAGACGGGGCATGGACTGATATTTGTCCCCTGTAGCTGTCCAGAGATAATTGGAGACTGGCATTGCTCTGGAGCAAATGCTCAAACATCTCTTTGGTCAATCTCTTGGGAGAGTTCCTTCCCTCCTCAGAAAGTTTGACTGGAAGGTCATGTAAAATCAGAACCAGCCAGTTCACACAATCTCACCCTTGCCTTCCGAATCAGTTGAGCCACTCTTGTGGTTCAGTGATGGTCTTGGATCTTTGGTGAGAGAGGAAGACCCACTCTATGATCAAGAGTGAATTTCTCTGCCCCTCGATCCATTGAAAAATCAAACCATGCAAATGTGGCAGTTTTCCTAGAACAATGAATTGGAAAGGTATGTTTGGCTCACATCGATGAGCCTGCCTCTCTGATAATGCCTTCTGTACCTTTTCAATTGCTGTCTTTGCCTCTGGGGTCAGTTCCCTGGGAGAAACCAGCTCCCTCTCCCCCTTCAATAAATTGAAGAGAGGTGTTGCCGTTTTCTCTTTTTGCAAAGGCGGTGGCCTGGTCTAGGACTCCTAGCACAGCGACCACGTTCTTGCGTGTCGCTCGGGCATTGTAACAAAACGCTTACACCAGTGTGGTGGACGGTTACAAGCATTTATTATCTCAAACATGCAGTTTATATACTCTGGGGTTCTTCACTACGTCAGAGGGGTCTTGCCACACTTCCTGAGTTAGTAGGGAGAATGGAAAAGTACTCGCACGTTGTTAGTGGGGGTTACATTCCAAGGGTGATAGCTTATCTTGGGGGTTGGAGAGTCCTGTGGTCTTTCCATTACAACCGACATCTTCCGAGCGCCTGTCCCTATGCAACTACATCTCCCCCCCTCTCTTTCACAAAAGAACGAGGTAGTCATATATATATATATAGGCACTAAATGAGGTAGAAGGTTAGGATTTAACAAGGGAAAAAGGAGTTTGGAAACCTGAGTGAGTTTTTGCCAGGCAAGTTTGGAAAATCTTGTGACTGGCAATGTTCCCTGATTAATTCACAGCATTTCATGTTGGCCTATGAACAGAATGTTAGTCCGTTCTAGGCGAGCTTGAACGAATGAGACTATCTTGTTCAGCAGGCATGATCCGAAGGTACCAGCTAAAAGTAGCATTGCCAATGGGCCTACCAAAGTGGAAATTAAAGTGGTTAACCATGGGGATTGGTTAAACCAGGATTCGAACCAGCCTTGCTGAGCTTCCCTATCTTTCTGTCTCTGAGCCAGTCTGTTTCGGAGTTCTGCCATGGAGTCTCTGACGACTCCGGTGTGGTCCGCGTAGAAGCAGCATTCCTCTTTCAAGGCGGCAGGCACACAGGCCTCCTTGCTGCATGAACAGGAGGTCCAGTCCTCGCCTGTTCTGCAGGACCACTTCTGAGAGCGAGGAGACTGACTTCTCTAGGTAGGAAATAGATTTCTCAATCCTCTGCAGGTCTTCATCTATGGTCATTTGTAGCTGAGACAGACCTTGATGTTGCGTCGCTAGGGCTGAAACACCCGTTGCCGTTCCGGCTGCTCCTAGGCCGAGCAGCATTGCGATAGTTATACTTGTCATTATCTCTCTTTTGTGGAGCCTGCTGGGTTCTTCGAAAAGGTTGTACACCTCTTCGTCTGAGTGGTACAGGACCCTAGGAACAATCAGAACTTGGACACAGAAGTCGTTAGAATCATTGAACTTGGGAAGAAATACACAAGGACTTACTCCAGATCTCTGACAAACCCACATTGCTGACGTAGATGGAACTACCCACTAATTGTTTTTTCTACTGGGCTTTACAACTCTGGTGCAGACATTCCCTTTTCGCTTAGCTAGGGCTGCATTACCAAAACATCTGCCTCGACCTGTGACTTGACTCAGGGTAATACCTCTGCGGGGTGTGTCCCATCTGCACTGGTGAGGTGCATCAGCTGTGGAGTAACTGAATGGGGTGTTTAAAGCAACTCCTTCATAGAAAGGGGGTTGGACATCATAACAAAGCCAACAGGAATTGGTTAGGTTAGGGTTAGATTCGTTCAGGGATAGAAAGGTAGCTTCTAACATACGAAGGATTGGGTCCGAGTCCGACCCGGCTGAGCGGCCTATCTGGAGGGCTTTCGCATCGCTGGTTGGGACTTCGGTGATGTTTGTGGGTAAGACTTTGGGGTAGGTCATGTTTCTCCCTGTCTGCGTGCTTTTAATCACCTTGTTGGGTCCAACCGCTCGGGATGCTGATGGTTGGAGCCTGGTAATTCGTACATTCACTCACTCTTTCGACCCTTGAAGGACCACTGTCCATGCTTTACCCACTGTCCAACCAGGATGATTGGGCTGCAAGACTGTCATGTTATAGTATATGCATTTTCGAAATCTAGGGATTTTATAGCTGTTTCGATGGGGGTTTCCATGTACAAAGAGAGGTGTTTTGCAACCTGCGGGTGCCCAGGTGAACTGTAGGAACTTGTCGGGCTCTTGTGGGTCCCACCCAGGCCCTGACGGCCTGGCATCTGTAACTATGGTTTCGCAGCCCCAGTACCCACAGTATCCCCACCCAGGGTAATTACAATAACTTTTTCCTGCGTTTGAAGCTGGGCACCAGTAGGATAGGTACATGTGTGGTGAGTGTGGAGAATAGGGATCTACCTTTGGTCGTCCTGGAAATAGATCGGTAATACGAAGCACGAAGGATGGAGTATTTGGTGTGGTGATGTCTCTGAGCACCTTGTCGCTGGTAAGGTGTCTCATGACCCACCTGAACGGCTGATGTGGGTAGTAGTCTGAGCTGGCTTGTCCTCTGGCGACAAGCCCCAACAACAAAATCACACAGACATATCGTTGATGCTTGGGTCTCACCCGTGCGGGTTTCTCTGGTGCCATCTGACGGTTTGGTGGTGTGTCTCGTTCCTCTGGGAGGGGCATGTATGCGTTACGTGGACGCCCCACCAGCATGTCCTGTAAACAGAAACTCACAGTTCTCATTAGTCTCATCCTGCTCATTGTGAAGATCAGGTTTGATTGATTTAAGAGGACACCACCTGATTTTTCCGTCCTTTTTGACAGCTGCATACCCTCGCCCTGTAAGCATCAATCTCCAGCCCCGTTCCCATTCACCCAGCTCATTTTTAATTACAACCTGCGGGCCCTCCTCTAGCACTCTGGAGGCCCAGTGTTTTTGAACGAGACTGTTTGCTTCATTTCCTCTAGGGAATTGATTCAATGCTATCAACGCGGTTGCCAATATACGTGCCTGCTCTCCTGAGGGAATGGAGTTGGTAAAGCCTTCTGCTTCTGCCAACACCTCTATCTTGGTTTTCAGGGTTTGGTTTGCCCACTCAACTATAGCCTGCCCAGTACTGTTATATGGGATACCTTGCACTAGTGTGATCCCCCATTTGGAGGCGAATTCCTGCACTGGTTTAGAAATGAAATTGGAACCATTGTCTGTTTTGATCTGCTTGGGGATACCAAGCCATGCCATGGCTGTCAGCCAGTGCTGAATTGTGGCTTTAGAGTTAGTTTTGTGATGCTGTGTGGCTACGATCGTTCCACTGAACGTGTCCACTGTTACTGCAAGCCATGCTCGAGGCTTCAGCAGTTGACACAAGGTGAAGTCCGACTGCCAGATTTCTGAGGGCTTAAGACCTCTTGGGTTGACCCCACTGGTCCACAGGGGTGACTTCTGGCAGTGAGGACAGGTAGCCACTACATGTTTAGCATCCGCTGTCGTGATTCCGCATCTCTTCGCCAGTGCTTTGGGTCCGATGTGGAGGGATTCGTGTAATTGACGAGCTTCTTGCAACGTCCAGACGCCTTTCGCTGCGGCGTCCGCCTTGTCGTTGCCAGTCTGGAAGTAACCTTTGACTGGGTTGTGGCTGTTGACGTGAATGACGGATACAGTGCCCTTTCGTGAGGAGAGTGCTTCTTCTAGCATTAGGGCTGTTGCTGATGTTGACACACCTGGTCCTGCCATGGCTAGGCAGAGCCTTGCCACGAATATAGAGTCTGTTATGATGTTAAGGTGCTCATCTTGGAAGAGTCCACACGCGAAGACTACTGCTGTTGCTTCCAGTTGCTGCACTGACAGTGTGGGGTCACATGCTTTGACGCAATGCCATTGCTCTTCTGCCTGCCACACTGCTGTCGCGGTAGAAGTCGTGGAGGAAGCGTCTGTGAAGACTGTTGGTCCCGGCTGTGGTCTGTCCATGACCTTTGGCGGCATGTCTATGTCGACTATGGTCAGCAGCTGAGTCCAAGGTGGTCTGGTGGAGTAGGAGATTTCTCCTCCGAATCCGATGAGAGCAAGGGCTAGATGCTCCGAAATTGTGGTTGACTCTATGGTCGATTGCTTGCGGAAAGGAAGGTGGATTCTCGTTGGCTCAGTCCCTAGGTGTTTCAAGGCGAGTTTCCTGCCTTTCATGATGAGGTTAGCGATGCATTCTACTGCTGGGGAAAATGCACGAGCAGGTCTTCCAAGGACCACCCATTGGATCGGTCGGGCCTTTTCAGAAGGTCCTTGGGCCAATGCTCTCACTCCCCCTTTTGGCGTGAAGTGCACGTATAAGTCCAGGGGCATCGCTGGGTTCCATCTGGCAAGTGTGCCAGTGGACATCTGCTGTTCGATGAAGTCGAGGGAGCTCGCTGCTTGCGGTGTCAGCTCCTTGGGTTCCCAGGGGTGCTTTCCTTTCAGGAGGTCATACAAAGAGTCCATGACCTCAGGAGGAATCAGGACGATGTTGTGAAGCCACTGCAGCGATCCTACCAGGCGTTGCACGTCATGGAGCGTCTTGACATCTTGGTGGACTTTCACCTTGGGAGGTGTCACGTAGGAGCTTGTGATCCCCACTCCCAGGAAGGTGACGCAGGGTCCTCTCTTAATCTTCGCGCTCGCAATCTCGAAGCCGTTGGCCTGGAGAATCTCTGTGATCATGGATACCAGATGGTCCACTTGGCTCGCTGATGGTGCTGAGACCAGGATGTCGTCCATGTACTGGATGATGGTTGCAGTGGGATAGGAGTGTCGGACTGGCGTCAGCGCTCTGTCCACGGTGATCTGGCAAATAGTTGGGCTGTTGACCATACCTTGAGGAAGTACTTTCCACTGGAAACGCAGGCTAGGCCGCTTGCCATTTGGGAAAACCACGGAAAAGGCAAATCGTTCCCTGTCCTCAGGATGCAAGGGTATTGAAAAGAAACAGTCTTTAATGTCCAGTACTGCACATGGCTGTCCTTCAGGGATGGCTGAGTTCATGGGTAACAGTGTTTGAACTGGACCTATGGGTCTGATTGTTTTGTTCACTTCTCTCAGGTCGTGGACTAGGCGATAGCCCTCTCCAGACCTTTTGGGAATTACAAACACAGGGGTATTCCATGGGCTTATGGAGGGTTCTATGTGACCCTTTTGCAGTTCGCGTTCAACCAGTTCTAATAATGCTGCCACTCGAGGCTCTGACAGGGGCCACTGCTCGACCCATACAGGGTCTGATGATTTCCAAGTCAATTTGATTGGCAGCAGAGGGTGTACGGCAGTGGCCCTCATTATAAACTTGTGATCCTGACTCCGAGCATAGCCAGGACATCTCTTCCTATTAAGGGTGGAGAATCTTGCAAAATGTAGGGATAAATTGCAACTGTTTGTTCTGGTCCCTTTTTTGTGTGAAGTGTTATAGCCACCAATTGGGTGCTTTTCCATGCCCTGGATTGTCCCCCCACCCCGTTCACAGGAGGGACTTCTTTAATTTGCCAATGTCTGGGCCAATGTGATTGGGGAATAATCGTGCAGTCTGATCCTGTGTCTGCAAAAAACTGAAGCCCTAAAACGTGAGGGTCCTGACTGCCGTAGAGTTGACATGTCCCCCACACCCTCAAGGGCTCCTTCCCTACTTTCATGACCAGGGCCACCCAGGGGTTCTGCTCTGGGACGTCCCCTGCTGACCCTGTGACACTGGCACAGTTTGTGGCGGTGGAGGATGCGTAATTGCCGCTGGTGGTGCTGCACAGTTCTGCCACTGAATGGCTGGTGGGGATGTAATACTGACTGGTTCCTGTATATATATGGGGTATGAAGGTCCCCTGCCCCACTGGGTGTTGGGAAAGATGGGCCATCTCGCAGTAGGAGGAGGCTGAGTATGGCCCGCACGCCCCCTCCCCCTTCCGTTTCCCCAGGGCCTGGATCTGCATTCCCTGGCCACGTGACCCTTCTTCCCACAGCTCCAGCAAGTCGGTCTCTGGCGCTGTTGGGTCGAGGGTGCTGCCACGGGCTGCTGTGCTGGCTGGGGACAGCTTGCGCCCCATGACCTGCTTGGCCACACTTCAGGCATGCCATGGCATTGGTTATGGTATGAACCGCTGCCTGCATAGGTATTAGCTGTTCTTCCCTTACCACATGTTTGATCATGTCAGCCAAGCTGGCTCCTGCTGGCAGAGAGCGCAGGATATCCTTGGTGACAGTGTTACACTGTTGTTTCAGACAATCTGTCACCACAGGTCCCCTCACAGCTACAGGCAGGGTAGATGAGTCAATTGCAGCTTGCAAACGGTCTACAAAGTGTGTGAAGCCTTCACTTTCCCCCTGCTTAATAGTGGACCATGGTGTTGACTTGTCCACCACCCGAGAAGCAGCTCGTATGGCCCCTCTAGCTGCTCTAGTTGTTGCTTTAACTTCCTCTGCTGAGAGGTGTGCTGCCTGATTCTGCGGTGTAGCCACATTATCATGCTTGCCTAGCAGTCTGGACAGGGTAGAGCCATGGAGAGGCTGTCCCTGCCCTGAAGCTTGGGCTAACGCAGCTGTGCAATGATCGGACCATTCCTGCTGAAATACAATCAGCCCTGCCCCGTCAAAAAGCATACGGGTTACCTGCGAGATATCAAAAGGCAGCATATCATCATTACTAAAAAGACCATCCACCAGTGTGGACACAACAGCTGAGCTAATCCCCTTTTCCTAAATCGCCTTCACCACTGCTTGTACCTCTTTCGTGCTCAGTGGGGTGTAGGTTCGCCTTAAATTCTGTCGCGTGCCGGTAACTCGCACGGGAAATGCATGTATTGTAGCCGCTGGTTTCCACTCAGCGCATGCCACCTTTATTTTACCCCAATCAGTGAGTTTGTACTGTGTTTGTTCCCCTACATTGTTAAAAGCTTTGCTCGGTTTTGCTGGAAACCTCATTAATTCTGTTATCTCCGTTTCTGAGTCCGTATCGGACTCGGAGCTCTCTATAGAGCTAACCGCGGAGTTATTACTCCATTCAGAGTCGGAAGCAGACTGCTGGTACACTTCCGGTTTACTACGCCTTTTTGTTGGGCTCCGCCCCCATTCCGCCTTCCGGGGGTGGGTTCGGTCTTCCCCTCGGGTTCGGCTCCATTCCGCCTCCCGCGTCCGGCCCCTCCCCTCCTCCCGGGGGTGGCGCCGCCACGCCTCTTGGGGGCGGTCCCATTCCCACCCCCTGGGCTCGCCCTGCCCCCGCCAAGGAGGGGTTTTTTCCTTGTATGGTAACATTGGGAGCGATTTCCGATCGCGTATCCGCCCCCCCTCGCTCCCCCGCGCGTGCGCTGTAAAGACCGGCGGGTCTGGACTTGTGCTAGACTCTCGCGCGCGCGCGCTCGCGGGGGTTCGCACTTCCGGGTTCTTAGCGCTGCGCGGTTGGAGGTCCCGCCCCCGCTCTGGGCTGTCGCCGCCATCTTGGCCATATGGCGGCGGCGGCGGGGCTGCTGCCCGCGCTCCGGCGCTGGCCTCCCTCTCGGCGTTTCTCGCCTCCCGCGCGAGCTCTCCCCAGAAAAACCGCGCGCGTTCCTCCGCCTGCCGCACCGGTTCGGCGGTTGGGGAAGCCGCGATTTTTTCTACAGGCTCTGGGGGAGGGCTGGTGCCTTGCGCGCTCCGCGGAAGCGCCGCTGAAACCGGCGGGCTGCCGCTGCCAGACGCGCCCGGGTCCCAAAAACGAGAGGTGCAGGGGGGAACGGGCGGGAAGACTGCGATTTTTTCGGGGGGTTCCGCGTGGGTTTTTGGGTCCTGGGGGCCCCGCGGGGAGGTCTGAGGGTCCCCTATGGGCTCCGGGGGGTTCGGGCATGGGCTCAGAGAAGGGTGTAACGCGCCCGCTCCCCGCATGTTCCCGCCATTAATTTGACTATCCCCGGGGGGGTCCCGCGGCGCCGCGGCTCCCCCCTTCGGCTGTATAACGGCAAATAAACACGTTTTCGCAGCATTCCAAGTTTCTTGTTCTTCTATTGCTTTCCGCAACGCTTCCTCTACCTTTCCCCATGCTTTTAAATTTTTTCCACTGCCGGTGGCTTTTGTATCTTCAGCCAGAGCAGCAGTATAACTCTCCCACCCCTCTGAATTTAATATATCAGCGGGGCGCTGTATTGCGCCCAAATCCAAAAGCCTTGCAATAGCAAGATATAAATTCCTTTGGTTGCACCGTATTCCCCAGTGCTCCTGCATTAGACTTACGACCTTCGTTAGGGCTTGCATGCCGTTCACGGGTTCCTTGGGGTGTCCCCCTGTTCTCCGCAGTAGTTCGGACCAGCTGCTCCTGCCGCTGTCTCCTTCCAGGCGTAAATCCCGTCACCCGAGGTTCTTTCCCGGGTGTCGGCACCACTTGTTGCCGTTTTCTCTTTTTGCAAAGGCGGTGGCCTGGTCTAGGACTCCCAGCACGGCGACCACGTTCTTGCGTGTCGCTCGGGCATTGTAACAAAATGCTTACACCAGTGTGGTGGACGGTTACAAGCATTTATTATCTCAAACATGCAGTTTATATACTCTGGGGTTCTTCACTACGTCAGAGGGGTCTTGCCACACTTCCTGAGTTAGTAGGGAGAATGGAAAAGTACTCGCACGTTGTTAGTGGGGGTTACATTCCAAGGGTGATAGCTTATCTTGGGGGTTGAAGAGTCCTGTGGTCTTTCCGTTACAACCGACATCTTCCGAGCGCCTGTCCCTATGCAACTACAGAGAGGGTCTAAATCTTCATTTGTGAGGCCTAGCCAAGGTCTTACCCAATTCAAAGACCCACACAAGGAGTGCAGATCTGCTAAGGTTTTGGGATTACACTCAATTTCCAATTTCTGCGGAACAATGGCCCTTGCAGTTATTTGTAGACCCAGGTACCTCCAAGGTGGCATCCTTTGAACTTTGTCTTCCTGCAATTGAAATCCAGCAGAGGTTAAAACCTTAACCACTAGGTCAAGCGTGTGTTGGAGTATAGTGTTATTGGGAGCACACAGGAGTAGGTCATCCATGTAGTGAAGGATGATAGCATCCTTTCTCTCGGCACGTACCGATGACAGTAATGAGGCTATGTACTGTTGGCTTATGAATGGACTGGATTTAAGGCCTTGCAGCAGTACTTTCCAGTGATATCTCTTCATTGGGGCTTCTCGATTAATGGTAGGAACCGAGAATGCAAACTGTGGGGCATCTTCTGGGTGTAGAGGAATTTGGAAGAAACAATCTTTGATATCTAGAAGAGCCAATTGCCAATCTCGAGGGAGCATTGTTGGTGAAGGCATCCCTGGTTGGAGTGGTCCCATGTCCTCTATAATTTTATTTACTTCTTGGAGGTCATGGAGCAACCTCCACTTGTCCTTCCCCAGTTTCTTTATCACAAAGACCGGGAAATTCCAAGGGCTTGTTGTCTCTTCTAGGTGGCCTTGAGCCACCTGCTCCTCCATGAGCTCCTCAAGTGCCTTGAGCTTCTCTTTACTCAATGGCCACTGTGCTACCCATTTTGGGGTATTATCCAACCACTTTAGTTTGTGGGTAGGGTGCTCCACAGTGGCTATTTTCAAAAATCCTGAGGTGTCTTAGGAATGACCAATTGGACTCCCCACTGTGACATGGTGTCTCTCCCCCATAAGGGAGCCTTATATTCAGCAACGAATGGACAGACATTTGCCAATTTTCCGTCAGGTCCCTCAATTTGTACTATGTTTTTTGAGATTTTTGCCATTGTGAGTCCTCCTATGCCCTGAAGTTTGCCTGCCACAGGTTGCAACTCCCAATGTGATGGCCACATGCTCGCCGGTATAACGGTGCAATCCGCGCCCGAGTCAAGCACCCCCTCCACATGGAGGCGGTCTGACCCATGGGCTAAATTACATGCCAGCGAAGGTTTGTTCTCCCCCACCACCTCTGCCCAGTAGACTTCCAGAGATTTTCCATCCGCTAGGATCTCTGCCGGAACAGGAATGGCCTGGGCAAGAACTTGCCCCTCTACCAGGTAGAATGGTGGGTGCATGCAGTGTGCCAACAGCATGAGGCCTGTTATCTTTCCTTTTATGGTCATGGGAGCTACTTCAATCTCCAATGGTGTGTGTGCTGTGTCCCCAATAACAAAATACTCACTGTTTGGTTCCATGTGGTTAACTTTCAGATCCTGTGAACTGTTTTGCAGGTTCACTGTAATTACTGTCCAATCAGTAGATCTGAAATGAAAACCTTTGGTAGTCACGAGCCTATATCGGCCTCGCGGCTGCCATACCTTGTTAGTTAAACATTTGACATTTTTATTTTTCTGTACCCCCACACCCTTTGACCTGCCCTCCCCCTTTTTTGCTAAGAGAGAGACATTTGTCCGTTGTTTTTCCTGTAAATTTATATATTCGCGCGACAGGAATGATATTTCGGGCCCACGCTGATTATTCAGTTTTTTTGTTTGTTGGACTTCTGTTTCTGGTTTTGTGGGCAGGCTTTGGCGAAGTGTCCTGGCCTCTTGCAGTGGTGGCAGATGATGTGCTGCAGTTGGTTTGATGACATTGGTTCCCTCTTTGGTCCTGGTGCCACAGCTGCCACAGGCTTTAGGTGTGTCAGTCCTGGATTCCTTTCAGGTGCACTGAAAAGTTCTGCTCTCCTGGCACAGGCTTCTATCATGTTTGCGAGACTAGGTGATGGGTCGAGGGGAAGGCTAAGAATGATTCTACGACAGGTCTCATTAGCATTCCTCTGAGCCATCTCCTTGATCAATTCCGCCTGTATCACTGGGTCTTGCACTTGTCTTTCCACTTGAGTTCTCAGACGATCCACAAACTGCAAGAAATTCTCTGAAGGAAACTGTTTAATGTTAACATAACTGCTTTTTAACTCAGTTGTTGGAATTTGATAAAACGTTTTTTCTGCAGCATTATTGATCTTATCTAAAACTGTTTTGGATAGTAATCTGGTTTGTTCATCTGCAGAACTAAAGTCATCCTCCCCACACAGGTGGCTGTGTGTGATGTCATTATAATCGCTGTCTTGGGCATCAGGAGTTTGCTGAATTTCCTGTAATACTGTTCTCAAAGATTTTTTCCATAAATCTTCCCATAGGTCATACTCTGAAGGAGTTAAAAGGCATCTGAATAAATCTTTAATGTCACTGGGTACCATCTCATTTGAAGTAAAAGTAGCCTTAATCATGCCTTTAAAAATTTCACTGGATCTTCCAAACTGCCTTTGTACCTTACACAGTTCTATTTTATCTTGATAAGAAAAAGGCTTGTGTTCTTTCCTAACGTGCCTTTTCCCTACATATACTACAGGAGCCACAGATGGTATGCTCTCTTGATCATTATTCTGAGTTGCTAAAAATCCTGCAGCTTCTCCATTACCCAGGCAGCCAGGGGCTGTAGTTGTCTCTCCCCCTCCCTGGGATCCTGCAACAGGCAGCTCCTCCCTCCTCTCCCGGGGCCGCAGGCTTTCCTGAGCCCTCACTGCGGAAGGACCATTCCCCCCTCCGCGGCTGCAGGCTGGGAGCCGCCCTTCACTATCTCTCCAGCCATCCACGCTGGCAAGGGACCCGCCCCCCTCCCCCTTCGCGCGGCCGCTCGGAGGGGGGGGAAGGCACTGGAAGGAAGGGTCTGGTGGTGGGGGATTGGGTGAGAGATACGGAGTCGGGGCGGGGATTGGGGAGAGGAAGGGATAGTGGGAAGGGGGAGGAAAGACATGGCAACTGCCAGGATCCACCACGTGGGCTTTGGAGCTGTTAAAATGGTATTGCTGAGAAGAAACAGGTAGGAGAGGAGGATATAAGGAAGGTGGCTGGATTTGAGGAGCAGAATTTAGTGGGGAATTCAGCAATCCCTGTTTTTCAGGGACAGGGGAAGCAGAGATCTGCTGTCTGCTATTTTCTGCTTCTAACAGCTTTTTGCGTGCTTGCAGGAATCTTGGAATAAATAAAGAAACTTTGTTTTCACCATTTTCAACCTTTAAAGTTATTAATTTTCCCACATTATCCCAAAATGAAACAGAATTTATATCTTCCAAAGTACAGTCTGTTATTTCATGTGACAGCCAGCAGACGAACTTTGTTAACCGCTTATTAGATTCTTAAATCTGCTAAAATGTTTTTAAGTTGTTGTAAAACACCCTTTTGATGAACAGATAACTGTATTCCCATGTTTCTGATGTTTTAAAAGCAAACTGTTCGAAAATCTAACCCCTGACGTAAAAAAAAAACTTAAAACGCCGCTTCTGCTCCCTCCCGAGATAAGAGAGAGCGGGCTGCAGGCTCGGAGTGGCTCCGCCACTTTTCCGGACAGCGGGGGCACGAGGGGGGGTCCAAGCGCCCCCACTCTTGGTTCTGGGACCGTCCCAAACCCTGCACACCCCCCAAAACGCAGTCGTCCCTGTCCGAAGCGGTCCAGCCGCTTTCGGCAGAAAAAAACCTATCAAAAACCCAACCGCGATTACGCAACACGCGCCTGCTCAGGGTCCTAGCGCCGTCCCTCACCGTTCCCGGGTAAACGAAAGGGATCTCTTACCGTCTCCGGTTGACCCTGGGGTGCCGTGCTGCAACGTCAGGGGATCCCGTCTCCAGCCGACTTGCTTTTGGCAAGCTCCCGACCGTTTCCCTAGCACCCTCAGCCACGCAAAGGCAGCTGAAGGAGGCAGGGTAGTTGACCTCGCCAATGAGCTTATGAGACCCCTGGAAAAGGGGCTCCAGCTTTTGCATGGGCTCTTACTATTTTTAAAGAACCCACGTTGGCGCCAACTGAAATATATTCCCTCTAGCCAGCCCCAAGGCTCTAGCTAGCTCAGTTTCTCAGGGCTTTTAGGGAGATATATTTCATAGACACAGAATAAAGATATCAAAAGGGTGGCTCTCACCCCTCAGCTTCAGTCCATGCTTTATTCTCCCATGTGGTGTTCCAGGAGCGAGGAGAGGGAGCAGAGAGCGAGGAGTGAGAGGAGCGAGAGAGCGAACAGGAAGAGACCGGGGGTTTATCTAGTTTAGGGCCAAGGAAAGATATTGGCCCTGAGCCAATGGGGTCAGGAGTAGATAAGAATAGGGAGGAAGGGTCAAACTACATGACAGGCTTCAGGGGGACTCTGAGGGGAAAAACCATTTCTCAGAGGAATACAACAGCTCACGATGGGAAGACACATAGATGTCTTTGTGACACACATGGTAACCACCATGTTAGGACAAAAGGGGGGCCATTGGCTGTCTCCCAGCAGGATGATGAAATTTCAGGCAATACTGACGGAGCAGGACGATGTAACATTAAAGACAACTAACCTTTTGAATCCAGCCTTGTTCCTAGGTACCACGACTGAAGAAGGCCCACTAGGGCATGACTGTGTAGAAGTAATAGAATACACCTATGCTGCAAGAGAAGACCTGAAAGATGTACCATTAGAACAACCAGACTGGGAGTTGTTCCCAGATGGAAGCAGCTTCATGGAGAACGGGACCAGATACGCTGGATATGCAGTAACAACAACCAGTACAGTAGTGGAGGCAAAAGCATTACCACCAAATACATCTGCCCAAAAGGCAGAACTGGTTGCCTTAACCAGAGCACTAGAATTGAGTGAAGGGAAAAAGGTAAACATATGGACTGATTCAAAATATGCTTTTGGGGTAGTACATGTACATGGGGCCCTGTGGAAAGAAAGAGGAATGCTGTCTTCTCAGGGCACTCACATTAAACATCAAGACGCAATCCTGCAATTGATAAAAGCAGTGCAAAAACCTGAACAGGTAGCAATTATACACTGCAAAGCACACCAGTCAGGAAGCTCCAAAATTTGTGAGGGAAATCGAAAAGCAGATTGGACAGCACGACAAGCTGCTCGAGAAGTGCAAACAGCAATGGCATTAATACCTATGAAATTTAATGTATCTCAATTCAATTTGCCTCCAGAGCCAAAATATTCACCAGAAGACAAGAAACTAGCACACCTACTGAATGCACGGAAGAACTCGGAAGGGTGGTATGTAACCACACAAGGGAAAATGTGATACCTCCCTTAATAATGAGGGAGATCCTACAAATTAAACATAATGAATCCCACTGGGGAGCAGAGGCATTAGTAAAGTTATTAAAACGGAATGTGGTCTCAGTACGGATGTTAACAATGGCAAAATCCATAATGACAAAATGTGAGATTTGCTTGAAAAATAATCCAGTAGCTAGACGACAGGCACAGTTAGGAAGGATTCGGGTGGGCATGGAACCAAGAGACTACTGGCAAATTGATTTTGTAGAACTACCCCAGACTCGGGGGTACAAATATCTGTTAGTGGGGGTTGACATTTTCTGGATGGCCAGAAGCCCTTCCCTGTAGCACAAATCAAGCAAAAGAAACAGTTAAGTGGTTACTACAGGAAATCATTCCCAGGTTCGGGGTGCCTATAGGAATCTCATCAGATAGAGGCCCACACTTTATAGCCACAGTGGTAAAAGAAGTAAGTAGGTTGCTGGGAATCTCTTGGGACCTTCACACACCTTGGAGGTCCCAGTCGAGTGGACAGGTAGAGAGAATGAATCAAACTTTGAAAAAGCAGATCAGCAAGATATGCCAGGAAGCTAAAATACAGTGGCCACAAGCTGTACTAATAGCTTTGTTGAAAATTAGGATAAAGCCAAGGAGTGGGATGTCAGTCAGTCCTTATGAGATATTGTATGGGAAACCATATGAATCTCCTGAGCCGAATCCAAACATACATGTTACGGGCAAAGCAGAGGTCTATAATGATGTCTTGTCTCTCTGGAGAACTCTAGCACAGCTTCGGAGCGCCCTCGTGTGGAATAGGCGGCTGACCCTTGAGAATCCAGTTCACGATATATGCCCAGGAGACACCGTGTACATCAAAACCTGGAATGAAGAACCATTGAAAGAAAAGTGGATTGGACCCTATCAGGTACTGCTGACCACTTTCACTGCAGTCAAGGTGGCCGGAGTGGACCCCTGGATTCATTACACCTGCGTGAAAAAGGTTCACCCTGGACTGGGCACAGTGTGGGCTGCAGAACCCGTGGGACCCACAAAGCTGAGGATAAGACACCTTTAACTGTCTAAAACAGGCCCTAGACAAAAGCAACATCACCATTACACTTCCCTATGGGTTGGGTCCAGTTGGCATATCCATCCCTCTGTTCTCAGAAGAGATTCACCAATGACAACTACCCTTCATTTCTTAACTGAGATGATTGTGATGCAGAGGGTAGGCTGCTCTGCCCTAGGTGACTCCTCCAACCTGGAAGAACCTTCATTCACATTTTCATTTCCCTGGTCCTCAAGTTGCAGAGCCTCATACTTCTTGCATAAGGGCACCTGGGAAGGTGAGTGGGATTTGCCTAACAGAAATCCATTTCTACTCCCCTCCATCTCCAAGGTCCCTTCCTTCTGCCTGGTGGTGAGAGGGTAGGGGATCCTTTGCTTCTTGTGATGTGGACAGTGGGTGCATTTGTCTAAGGGATAAATGAGTACAGCTCCACCAGTCAATCTCTTCCTCAGAGTCCCTAATACTTCTTAGCCTTTCTACTTTCACTCAGCTCTGCCACCAGGCTGAGCAGATCATTCACATGGTTGCACCTCAAAGTGCTGTTGTCTCTACTGCCATCCAATACCAGTGACTTCAGTGCTCAGAAGTTACTCAAGATTTGGTTGGGCTTTTTTTGTACTAAAGCTTTTAAACCATATTGTTTAATACCTTTGTTTATTATACAGAGCAATTGATCATCACATTGGTATAGTTTATATTTATCTGCATTATTTGGATATTTTATACTTTTAATGTTGTTCTGGTTTAAACCCAGACAGTAACTAAGTACCATGTTGTTGCTCGCTCAGTCCTCCCCATACCCATCGTGGGGAGAAGAATCAGAAAAAAATCTAAGCCTAGTGGGTTGAGATAAGAACAGTTTAATAACTGAAACAAAATAAAATACTATAATAATAACAACAGTAATATTTATAATGAAGAGAGGAATAAAACTCAAGAAAAACAAGTGATGCACAATACAATTGCTCACCACCCACTAATCAAGGCCCAGCCAGTCCCTGAGCGGCAATCAGTCCCTCTTGGCCAACTCCCCTGTGAGAGACTGGAAAGACTGATGTCTCAAAACATTTTGGAGTGCATGTTTGATGGGAAAGGGGCAGGTCGGGCCTTGTCCTGGTGAGGCAATGTACTGCCCCACACCCCCTACCCCTAGAGCCTGTATCCCAGCACCACAGTGGCTGCCAATCACTGGCACACCAGAGACAATGCTCCACACCACATCTCTGGAGCCCCTAAGCCAGCTCCTAAATGGCCAAATGACTGGAAGTCCCATCTGGGGGAAGGCCCCAGGAAGGCCAAGGGGTATTTAACGCTGAACATGTGGCTAGCATGTCTTGACCCTACCTCCTTTTGGACTTTCTGTCTGAACACTGCTGGAACCCAGGAGTTGGTAGCTATGTTTGTTCTTTTTCATATCTTTTCTGTCTTTCTCTCTCTCTCCTTCTTCTAATTTCCTCTTCTCAGAATTTTTGAGTAACTTCAAATCAAACAGGCTTGGAGTTTGCTAAGTTGAATGGGCAAAGTGAATGCTTTGGGAATTGTTTCATACTGATTGAATGCTGCTCTAAACCTTTTGCCAAAGTTCTTTGATTTTCTACAGTTGCCAGTAATGTTTTTTGTTGTTTTGACCTCTTGAGAATATCTTGTTAGTATTTCTCCCATGCCTCTAACTCAGAGTACATGAACAACTGCAAGGCCTTTTAAAAGTGTCGTTGAGCAAGGTTTTTTGGGGCCTTACATCCCCCCAGTTTATATAGTGGGCATACATTCCATTGTATGGAATATCCCTTTGACCAGTTAAGGTCACCTGTCCTGGCTATGCTCCCTCCCAGCTTCTTGTGCATCTCCTCCCTGGCAGAGCATGAGACATTGAAAAATACTTGACTCAGGGCAAGCACTGCTCAGCAACAACCAAAACATCAGTGTGTTATCAGTATTATTCTCATACTGAATCCTAAACACAACACTGTAGCAGCTACTGAGGAGAAAATTAACTCTCCCAGCAGAAACCAGGACAAATGTTCAGTCATAGCTTAACTTAATAGGTATTTGCAACCATGTCAAACAGTAAAATTAGGATTTCTAAAACTTTAATATATAAAAAGGTTCACTATAATGTTATTGACACAGTGGATTCAAAAATATTTTTTCTTTTTGTTTCCTGCTGTTACTTTTAACATGCACCCTTAGCATGTGTTATGCTAAGGATACAGCCTACTTGTGTGTTTAAATGTGTTGTTTCAGACAGTAGATAGCACGCACTGTGGTAGTTTTGACCAGGAAGTGAGTTTTCAGGAAAGAACCAATGGAAAGTAGTTACGTCTCCGTTGACATACAGGGTTTAAATATCAGGGAGTTCCTGAGAAACGCCCTTTTTCTTCCCAGTCAGGAACACAAGTAACAATCCTTAGGCGGCGGCAAACCCCGGGGCCAGGCCCCACCGCCCTCTGGGTCGGGGTCCTGGGAGCCACTACTAGCAGGGAAGTCGTCTTGGACTGGCCCGTGCCGGTGGGCTCCTTTCCCCCCACCACCACCACCCCCCGGGCCCCAAGAAGCGAGTCTGAGGCTGGGTCCACTTTAGATCAGACCAGGGGTGGGGGAAGTGATTCATCAGCTGTTCCTGAGCCTGTCCCCCCCACCCCCCCCCACCCCCCATCACCAGGATGGGCCTTGAATTCTAACATCTGTGAGCTGCAGCGAGAGAAAGACCTTAGGCAGATTTAACCCTTTCCTAGTAACATGAAGCTTTCAGAACTCCAACCCTTTCCCAGAGGGAGAGAAGAAGATCAGAGTAATTTAAAATGTAGAGACAGCATGATACTGTGAAATGTGGGGTTGTGTTTCATGTCAGATAGAGAAGGGTGGCCTGTGTAGTTTTGGTTGTGAAATGTGTGGAAAGAGGCCATAGAGCAGTTATAAAAATGAGTTTTAATGAACAAATGGAAAAAAGCATGGAAAGAGGCTTTTAGACAAATATTTTGCTTATTCATAAGTAAATAATGTGAGCCTTAAAGTTTCACAATATAAGTTTTAAGGGGTTGTTTGTTTTTTTTTGGTTGGTGTGGATTTTATAGGCCTTTGACATGTAGGATAGAAGAATGCAGAAGTATTGTTGTTTGCTTTGAAAATAAGATTGTTATAAGCTTTAAGCTGCTTTGTGGTAAAAGGTTTTGAACTATAGCTTTAGAATATATATAGAAAGAGTTGTAGTCACCTAAATAGAAGGAAGTGAGCTTATCCCAAGCTAAAATTAATGATCATGAGAAGAAAGGCTGGACAGTCCTGGAAAAAGAGATAGACCACCATCTGGAAGCTGGACATCACCAAAAAAACTGATTTATGGTCCTGAGAAGGAAGGCTGAATCTCTCATCTCTGGTGTTTTCTTCTGAAGAAGGAAATCTGGACATCACCACCACTAATTTATGGTCCTGAGAACCTCATCATCACAAGATGTTATTTCTGACTTCACCGATTTCACACCTTTGAAGTATAGAAAATTCAATGTCACCAGTAGGAATTGATCACAGTGGGTATAGAAATTGGATTTCAAAAATAGAAATTAGGAGGAAACTAGAGAAAAAAATACTGAGAAGTGCTTATGAAAAATCTCAATAAATACCAGCAGAAAATCAACAGTCGGCGTGCAGTTGGAGGGGAAACCCCCACTGTACCCAGCGCTGCTTTGCTCACATTTTACCATTCTGTATTAATTAATAAATTGATTGCTGCTTGATATATTGGCCGAGTCAAGCTCTTTATTTATAATAATACAGTCAGAGAAAGAACTGATAAAAGTTATCTAGAAAAAGAGATTGAGGAAGTAGACATTTTTGACTAGACTTCTCTAGATGTAAACCATAGAGAAATAGACTATTCCTTGTAGTATATTAGTGCTGTTTTGGGGGAATGCTGTTCTAGCTAAAGGTGATAGACTGATGTAGTTGAGATTTCATTGAGAATGTTGTAAGTTCCCCAGCTCCTAAGATAAAAGGAGGTCTCAGCTGTTTGAGATGCAGATTTAGCCCTTTGGCTCTAGTAAAAAGAAGTCTCAAGAGAGAGAGACAATTTCAGAGATAGAAGAAGAGAATCTTTGTAGTATACTAGAAAAAGCATTTTTAAACAAATACCCCAAATACGCTGAGAGGCCCATAAGTAACCAGGGGAAAGGCTGCTAATAAGTGAGATAGCACAGTCTACGAAATTCCAGGCAGTTGCAGGTTTGTGACATTGAGAGCCACCAACCTTTGCTGTGGCAAAAGTCTCCATGAGACACTGACAGGGACACTCCTCTCCCTGAGTGATAAAAAATTATGTTTAAATAGTTAAAACTGACTAAAAATCATAGTTTTGTCTCTCTATGTTGGTTGTGGGAAAGTGAACAGTTTGTGGGGGAAAGGGAAGTGTTTTAAAGTTTCAATTTATTTTTTTCCTTTATTCTTTAGAGTGTGTAAATAAACTATCTTTGTAACTTTTAAAGTTCAAGCCTTTTTTGCTTTTTATTTTCTCCTAGTCAAACCATAACAAATTTAGTGCATTGGCTAGAAAAAGTCAAAATTAGCGAGTGTAAAACCACTACACACGTAAACTTGGAAAAATGTTGTTAGGATTTAGGTTTGTTTCTTGTTTTGTTGGTTTTTTTTTACTTATGGATTTCCTCCCCCCCCCCCTCCCCCCCCGGGAGTTGCCGAGCAACTAACTACTGGCTACTTAAGAGTGCTCAGGTAGGACAAAAAGATGGAGCATAGCACCTGGCTACACTTTTTTTTTCTTTTGTCTCCGGGAGTTTCTCTCAGAGAGGGAAGGTAGGAAAAAGACAGGGCTGGGGAGGGCAGTTTGCTCTCTTGCTCTCAGCATCGGGGAGAGGACGGTCAAGCTGCTGCTTGCTGCGAGAGGAGTTTTTCACTGGCACCATCGGGTCAGATCCTGAAGAAAATCTACCATCATTCTGCTCGTGTGCCCAAGAAAAATCCTGAGCTCTCCTCTTACTGTCCTGCTGGAGCTGGCCCAGCCCTGTCCCACCGCCGCTGCTTTCTTGGCGCTGCTTTAAAGCTTTTTCTGCTACGCCATGGCCCCGCACTGCCCTCCCTGCCGGACATCCCTGCCCTTCCAGTGACCACTGACAGAGCTCCAGATTTTATCCGATCCACCAGCCCGAGATCCCTCACCATTCAGCTTAGTGCTTTTCAGAGTCCCAAGAGATCAGACTGCCCCGGGTTTTGTGAAACAAAGCCCTGTCAAGGTCCCTGGTTCTGTTCACTATTAATGCTGTAGCTGTTGTTGTTTGTTTTGCCTTGTTATACATATTAGTAAAGAACTGTTATTCCTATCCCCATATCTCTGCCTGAAAGCCGTTTTAATTTTCTAAATTATAATAATTTGAGGGGAGGGGATTTGAATTATCCATTCCAAGAGAGGCCCTGCCCCTCTTTAGCAGATACCTGTATTTTCAAAACCAAGACAAATGTACAGGCATCCTACAGTCAAACTGCATGCACAGCAGGGCAATCAGAAGTTGTAGAATTTGTGGGGGAAAAAAATTCAGTTTATTAATTTTCGGATCCTCTCAAACATATGAACAAATCAGATTTTTTCCACCACACAGCTCTACTTCATGTTTGAGACTATTACTCTACCAAGAAATGGAAGGTTCAGCATGCTTTTTTACTGCTTTTCCACCTCCCTAGGTGCATGGTCTCTACCGCACTACTGGTGCTAGTTTTGAGAAAGCGCAGCAGGAGTTTGCAACAGGAGTGATGTCCAACTAAACTGTACAAACTGCTGCAGCCAACACTGCATCAACAGCAGCAACCAGTGCAGCTCAGAATGTGTTCAAGGGTGACTGAATGTAGAGAAATATAAAAAATCATGACAGTTCTCTTCCATTGTACTTTATTTTCCAGTCACTTATTATATTCCCTAAAAACATATATCAGGATACACTCAGCATATTTGTTTCTTCTGCAGCAGTGCATAAGTAAAATGGGAAATGTTTGTTTATTTTATAATAAATTTATTTATTTTTAAAAGATAACCATTCTCTGTGCTTATTTAAAATGCTGCATTTTGGAATAATAAGCTTTCCTTATTTAGGGAGGATAAGTAATTTCAACAACTAGCTTGAGAATGAATTGTGATATATAATGATCAAATAAATATATTAAGAATTTGGAGGAGTTTTTGTGGTTCACCTTGGTATTTTTTTTTTAACTTCAGGAAAGGACTTTGGCTCAATTTTTTTCTTTGTAAGAACTGTTTTCCCTATTTCTGCTATAAGTGGGGTAGACTGAGAGATGTAGAAGGCTATGTTTGGCTATGCTTTTGCAATTTCAGCAGCTGCTGGAGGATAAATACAAGTAGGATAGATATAAATTATTTTCTTGGGGTTTTTTCTAGGATAAGTCCTTTGATATAAACCTGTAAGTTTGCATGAATACTGTTATCTGTATTTATTTAAATAGTGTTTTGGTTCAGAATTTGCCTGCACAAAGTTATATCATTTGTTTGTATCTATTTTCATGGAGTATTCTCTACCTGTGAGAAATTACTACAGTGCAGAAACAGTCTCTGTAATAGAATATGCAATGCAGTATATAGTTTAAGGAAGTTAACTGATAGTTTCAATCACAGATCTAAATTATATATTTGCTATTTTTAATTTCAGTATTCATGTCTTGGAGTAGTCATTTTGTTGGAAAAGAAACATTGACCTCTAGAACACTAGTTTCATGCCACACTTCCCTCTTACATGCAGTGCTATTTTTGTTGTGTTTGGGATGTGTAGATTTGTATTTAACAGTGTTAGTAAATCTCTAGTCTTATCAGTCACAGTGTTTACTGCTTGTCCAAAAATCTAAATATACAGTATTTAATTTTCTAAAATCAAGCTTTTTAAGCAATAACATTTAACATACATGCTTTCATTTTAATGTAACTCAGCTATTTCTGTGATTTCATTTAAAATGGGAGGGAAAACAGCTTTTAAACTTTTGAATTAGAAAAGTGAGAAATCTTCATCTTTCACAAAGCTAATTTTAACTCATTGAACTGGAGGCCTAAGAGGTTAAATTGGTGCTGTGGAACTGAACAATCCATAATGGTGCATGCTATCAAAATATTCTAAAATTGAATCAGGTCTTTCTATAAAGTGACATTTCTCTCCTTTGAAGGCTATTTGATATTCTTGGATTGCCTCATGAGTCTTATGCACAATTCTTGGCCTTTTTTTTAAACTCTGTTTTAGAAAATTAAAACAGGAAGGGACCCCATCTCACAACCTGTATAAGTGCACACTGTAGATTAAATTAATTCAGCTCTGAAGGTGTATTACCTTTCGTAACACTGAGTATAAAATTCTGAGGCCCCTCCATGTTCTGAATGTGAACAGACTTTGATAGATTAATTCTTTTTCACTGCAGTGTATTTATAATAGCATAAGAGTATTACAAAAAAGATGACCTGTTGCTTAATCCCCTGATCAGGACTGTACTGTTAGCATGAAGTCCCTATTAGTATCCTTTCTTTTACCAGTTTCTTTAAATCCATCTTGAATTTGGATAAATGTAGTAGTTTCACCCATGCTGAAGTTTATATTAATGAATATACTTGTTTCTAAATTTTCCCTGCATCATGAAGTTAAAAGTAATTTAAATATTCTGTGTAATAGGAGCTCTAAAATTCTATGCTAACACTAAACTTAAATTTGAGTGGAATGTTATTAAACACTTTCAAGACAGAAGTCACAATTTTCTGTTGAGATCAGGCATCACACCTCTAGCAGCTGTATATCAAAAACAGTTTTTTCATAATATTTTTTATTTAACTTGAGAGTTGTATCTAGGAACTCTACTATGGATTATTTTTGAGTTGAATTTAAGAAATTCTCTTGGATATCTTTTGGATATAAATCCCAGGGACATCATCCTTGCAATTTTTATTTAAGTTCTAAGATTGCATAATTGAATGCATTACCAGAATATATTATGAAAGAAACATTAGGAATAAAACCTGAATTTGACAGGTAGATTCCCCTCTCCCCCTTAAAGTTTAACTGTTCATTGGGAAAACATATTTAATGTTATATATATAGGGATTTTTGTTTTGTAATGTCATGGGTTGAATGTACAGATTTTAACCTCCTAAGTGAAATTCAAGGTTCAGTTACATGTAAATTATTTAAACCAGAGATCTCTGATGCTTCGCATCCCTAAAGGGAGGGAGATGTTTGAGTTTACCTTTGACAACAGAAGGCTGATATTTGTTAGAATATTTTGTACCTAACTAAAACTAGATTTTACACTCTTATTAATTAGAGTATGGTGCCCACTTAAGTTGTCATTTTGTAGTATTGTGGCAAATTGAGTTCATAGTATCAAGTTTAAACACTGGAATGTCTGTAGTCATTGATCTGTAATTTAGGAGTTGGTTTTATTTATCTGGGGATGTTTGTATATTTTGTAAATTACTAACAATGCTCTGCCATCCTGGTGAATGTCATAGTTCTCTACAAATGCACTTCTGTCCTTCTGTTGCATGTCTGAGTAGTTCAGAAGCTTTGTATATTTATTGTATTAACCCAGTGTCATAGAATAAAAAAAGATTTCTTTTTCTGAATGTTTGATCTGTATAGTTTTGAACAATATTGGGATTTTTCTTTTGAAGGTCAGGATAAAATGCAGGGCGGATGATCTATGTACAAGTGCTCTCAGGCACACGGTGTGATTCTTGGGGTGTTCTGCGCGAGGCCAGAAGTTGGACTCAATGATCCTCATGGGTCCCTTCCAACTCAGGATATTCTATGATTCCATGAATTATAAAAACCAAGTTAATAGAATATGCAGTAGGAACAGAGCAGGACCTGTAAATTTATTTTATATGTATACCCACAAAGCAATAGTTATAATTTCTGGAATACTACTGATCATGTAAAACAGAGTTAAAAGGCTCAACAATTTATGGTAAATACAGGAATAATTTATTCCCTACATATTGTATAGAGACATGAGAACACTGCAGTTTCTATGGCAGATGTTTGAAAAGTTTCTGAAGTCTTGGTTTATCATACCTCATTGTCTACATACAATCTGTGTCATTAGGGAAACGTGAATATGCCATGAGAATAAAATTACTGCCTTTGGCTACAACAAACACAGCATTCTATGTCAGAGAAACTCAAACAGTAGTTTGAATTTCTAGAGTCAATCTGCATACATGCAAGCACATCTGCTTTCAGTGAAGGAACAGTGTAGTGTGCCTTGCTTTTCTCTACTAGTACAGTATTTAATTTTTAATTACAGCTTTGGGTAACCACACTGATTTAACGTAGCAGTCACAAAGAACTATCCAGGAACATTGATTCTAGCAGAGCTACAGGTCAAAAAGTCTCTGGAATTTGCCTGAACTATCAGGATCAAACTTCAGGTTTACAACCTTTATGCATTCATAGTGCAGGGAGTATTCTTTTTTCTGCAACATTAAAATAGGCTCCTGACCTAAACTAAAAGGACCATCTCTTTATACTTCTAGTGTCATGTAGTTTGTTTTTCTGTTCTCTCCTATGAAAAATGATTGATGAACACTAGTCAGGAAATGGGAAGATGAAAAAAGAATATACAGATATTTTACAAATGCTTTATGATATTTCCATAATAAACTTGATTTATTTATTCCCATGGTTAGTGCACTTTAAATATGGTTCTTGCATTCCTAGAAGAATGCTTGGAATTTGTATGAATAGGGATGGTGACATAGGTAGGCAAATGAAATATAATCTAAGACATGAATAAAGAAATTGATACCCCAAACTGCCAGATATGTGAACAGCAGACTCTTGAATGGGTCTAAATTTGGAGGAAAAGAACAGCAGTATAAATAATCAGCCTGAATCTTATTCAAACCCAGGCAAATAATTTTTCCTGCTAGAATACACTGTTAGTATCATCAAGCCCACAGTAGTTTGCATGACACTATCAAAAACTTAAACCACTCTGTTATTTACTTAGAATCATGGAATCATTGAATATTTTGAGTTGGAAGGGGCCTACAAGGATCATCAAGTTCAGCTCCTGGCCCTGCACAGGAACACCCCAAAACTCAGACCATGTGTCTAAGACTTGTCCAAATGCTTTTTGAACTCAGACAGGCTTGGTGCTGTTAACACTTCTCTGGGGAGCATGTTCCAATGCTCAAACACCCTCTCAGTGAATAAACTTTTCCTGATATTATCGTGGTTTAGGAATGGTACTCCCCAATTTAGTGCTCCCACTGAGGCTCTCCAAACCATGTGCTGCTTGCTCACTCCCCCTCCCCCTCTGCAACGGACTGGAGAGGAGAACTGGAGTCACAAAAGGTAAAGATCATGGGTTGAGATAAGAACAATTTACTGAAAACAGCAATGAGATAAGAAAACAAACCCTAACAGCAACAATAATAATAACAAAAGCGTAAAAAGAGAGAGTGATTCACATGCAAAATGCTCACCTGAAGGTCAACCCAACCGAAACCACACTGCCCTAACTGCTCCCTCCATCTTGGGACCAGTGCCACACCATTGCTCCCTCTGGCTCATGACCAGTTGTCCTAGGGTGACTGTGTATCCCCAGTTGTCTATTGGGTGTAAAGGGGGGTGGAAGCACGGTTTGTTTTTCCCCAGGGAAACTCTGCTCCTTGGAGTGGCCTTGAAGCGGGGGAGTTGGAACACGGCGAGACGAAAGAAGCTCTGTTTTTAGTTTTTTTCCCTTGGGAGTTAGTTAGTTAGTTTAGTGGTAGTGTAGCGTAGTTAGCTCCTGTAGAACAGCTGTAGCTTTTTCCCTTTTTTTTCCCCCTTTTTTTCCTTTTTTTTCCCCCTCTCCTTGGAACTGTTCCAATCTCTCCAGACTGAGGACCTGGGGGAAGTGCCGGGGGCCTCCACCGGGGGACCCATCCCACCAAGACCAGCCCTGCACATCTCCTTTTCTCTCCCAGCGCCAGTGGAAACGGAGCAACGGAACACAGTGACCATCTTCAAGAGGAGACCTTCTCTTTTTAAGTTTGTTATCCCTCTGTAAGTGGCACGAAGCTCTTGTCATCGGGTATTGTGCTGGGAGTGCCTTGCCTGTTTAATAAACAGGTTTTCTCCACTTTTCTCGGAGGAAGTCTTTCCCGAACCGGTTGGGGGAGGGGAGGGGGGCCCTGTGGGAGGGTTTCTCCCAAATCTGCCTGAAACCAGAACAAACTTCTTGGCGCCCAGACGTGGGGCTCAAGAGAGTGGAAAAAACCCTGTACTGATTGGTATTTTGCATTCGGTGACTATGCTACTTGAATTCATGTCTCTCAGGGTGGGGGCCTTGATGTGTTTTGGACCCTTAGGCTTCTTTGAAGTCTTAATACCTTTGTTGTCCTTAGGTTTATTTGTATATCCAGAGATAGCCCCAATATTGTCACTAATACGCAGTTTTTACAGTAGAGGGACACAGATTAGAGTAGCTATTGGCCTTGGTTTAATGATAATGATTTGTAGGAAGTTTATAAAGGTGCTGAGATCTTTTCCTAGTATGTACGGGTCATGGTTATGGTAATTCACCCTGTTTGTGGGAGGAGGAGCAGAAGATGAAGCGTTGCAGTCTTTCATTTCCTTCTTCTCCTCTGAATCGGTTAAATCATTGTTGGAGAATGTTCAGTTTCCCCTGAGTGTTAAAGAGACCATCTTTCTGGTATTTCATCTGGTAAGCCTCCTCTATACAGTCTGCAGCTTCTCTAGAATATGGGTTGAGATTTCTAGAGGGGCTGATGAAACTCCTGACCCAGGCAGAGGAAATCCTGAATGGTGTGGAGAATGGGAGGATATGGGCCAACTCCTCAAGGAATTCTCTGACCCTATAGTCTGGGATTTTCCATGGGAACAAATTCAGAATCCAGTGGAGCTGGGGAAATACCTGAAAGAGAGGTACCATGATGGCTCTAAGGGGGAAAAGATCGTTGCAGTAAGCTGGGCCCTGGCATATGCTTATCGCACGCTGCTAGGTACTGTAGGGCAGCAGACAGAGGCAGGGGGGAAGGGATACAAATCAACAGCTACCCCAGTCACTCAGGCTGCAGCCAACACCCAAGTTATGAAGCCAGTAGCTAAACTAGAACCTGAGCCTGAGTCGGCAGCTAAACCAGACAGTAAGCCTAAGCCCCTGGCAGTTGCTCCGGCAAAGAAGCACACCCACAAAACCGATCGACCAGTGGACAATGATGACCCAAGGGAAGGACCTTCACCAAAATCAGAAGCCAAAGCTTCTAGCACAGGATCAGAAGCCAATATTGATTCCTTTTCCCTGAAGAACCTTCGGGGCCTAAGAAAGGATTACCAGCGACAACCTGATGAATCTATAATTAGTTGGTTAGTCTGTCTTTGGGATGCTGCAGGCAAGGCTACAATTCTGGATGGCACTGAAGCGAGACATCTGGGATCCCTGTCACATGATCCAGTCATTGACCAAGAGATGATGAGAGAGGCCAGTCCTTGCAGTCTCTGGGTACAGGTCCTAGGAAGTGTGGCTGAAAGATATTTGTGTGCAGATGATCTCTATATGCAGCAAACCCCATGGAAGATTATAGAACAGGGGATTCAACGTTTGAGAGAAATGGCAGTGGCAGAGGTGGTCTTCTCAGATGACATAAACACTAGGAACCCAGACTTGGTATCATGTACGTCTGTGATGTGGCGAAACCTTATATGACTCGGGCCATTAGAATACGCTTCTGCTTTAGTGGTAATGAAGCGGGAGGACATGGAGGAGACTGTGCTTGATATGGCAAAGAAGCTCCGAGCGTATGCAGATGCTGTGCATGGCCCAACACACGCCGGAATCACAGCTGTGGAAACGCCTACAGAAACTAGAGGATAAGATAGATGAGAATCATAAGAAACTCAGGGAGGAGATTAGAGAGGACCTTCTCCAAATCTCAGCAGTACAGATCAGAGGTTCTGGTACCCAACGTAGATGCTCCCCGGGTAGGGAGAGAGGGTACACTCCACGTGCTGAGCTGTGGTTCTTCCTGCAGGATTGCGGAGAAAATATGAAGAGATGGGGTGGAAAATCTACGTCTGTCCTGGCACAACGGGTGCGTGAATTGAAGGAAGGCAAGACTCAGAGAGGGAGTTCCACCAAAAGGGAAGCGGCTCCAGTTGCCTGTAGCCGAACTGCCAGGTATGATGATGATGACATGTCCAACCCCCTTGAAGGAACCTCTAAGACATATGCTCAAGAAAAGAAGGATAACTGGGCTTAGAGGGGCCCTGACTCTAGCCAGGTAAAGGCTAGGGAAAACCACGTTTTTTGGACTGTGTGGATACGTTTGCCTGGCACATCTGAACCACAAGACTATGAGGCCTTGGTCAACACTGGTGCGCAGTGCACATTAATGCCATCAAGACATGTAGGGGCAGAATCTGTCTCTATTGCTGGCGTGACAGGGGGATCACAAGATTTACCCAAGTCCAAGCGGGGCTACTGCACCCCCACCCCCACCGGCGCCACCCCTGGGGGTGGGGGAGAGCCCTCCGCCCCTGATCCCGCCCCTGCTGATGATGGTGCCAGCTCCACCACCCTCAGCCCCGCCTGCCGTACAGCAGGCGGGGGGAGATAATCTCTAGCCACCACCACCCCTGATGGGGGTGGGCTCCTCACCCCCACCACAGCCCCCAGTCAAAACAACAAAACCACCGCTGCTGCTGCCCCCGGTTGGGCCGCCCCCCCCCCCCCCGTCCCCGTCCCCGTCCCCAGCAGAGTCCCTCCCATCACCATCCGAGAAAAGAAGGGCGGGGGGGGTGTGCCCCTGACAGCCCCTCCCCAGTGAAAGAAGAGAAGAAAGGACAGCCAGCGTTCGCAGCCTACGGCTCCGCCTCTAGAAAAAGTGCCCGGAGAAAAAGCCTGCTGAAAACAAGGCAGAGAAACAACCTCCTTTAAAAAGAGTGATTATCCTTCTGCTCCCAAGCCTGTAAGTTTCCATAGCAACCCTAAACGCCAGAGAGCTGCCTCAAATAATGTCATTGAGAAGCACAAGCAGACAGCTCAGAAGCAGCAGCGCTGCAAATCCTGTTTAGCCCTTCCTAAGATCAAGAACAAGCAAAACAGATTATATACTACAACGGAAACAACCGAGTCAGACAGCACTGGGGGAGAAGATGAGATAGATACAGAAGAAGAAGATAAAATCAGGCAGATCTTGGGCAGGCGGAGAAGGAGTAAAATAGCTAGACAAGCCATCAGAGAACGTAGCCCAATTGCTAAACAGACCAAGACAAAAAGACAAGAACCAGTTTTGCAAGCTCCACTGAAGCAAGCTGTCAGCAACCAGAGACCAATGTACGTGAAAGTCCCATACTCCCTTATTAAGTTAAACCAGTAGAAAGCTACAGTAAAGAAATACAAAGAAAACCCAGATAAAGTAACAATGTTAATAGAACAAGCAATTAACTCACAAAACCCTGACTAAGCTGATTTAAACTCTATGTCACTTAACCCTACAGAGAAGAATAGTTAACAAAGCCATCATTACCTCAGTCGAAGCAAGCATTGCAAATAGATTACTCCAAAGCACTGTCCCACAGATATACCACCTTAAAGATCCAAGATAAGATCCAAATACACCAGAACAATTAGCAAAGTTAAAATGATATCAAACCCTAGTAGTTTATAGACTAAAACACAGAGTCCCTAAAGCTATAAATTAGTCAAAAATTTACAAAGTAAAGCAAAATTATGATAAATCACCCACTGATTTTTTAAACAAGTTAAGAAAAACTTCCATCAAATATACAGATTTAGATCCAGAATCAACAGACAGAAAAGCCCATCTAGTACTTTTGTTCATGAGTCAAGCTTTGAATGATATAAAGAGAAAATTGCAAAAGATAGAAAGTGTTTGAGACATAGATAAGCTGCTAGAAGTTGCCTAAAAAGTGTTTCGAAATAAAAGTTCAATTGAAAAAGTTAAATCCCAACCTCGCAAAAAAGCAACTCAAAAGTCATCTAAGAAAACCTCCCCTGTAGACAAAGATCAATGCTCCTACTGTAAAAAAAGTGGACACATTAGAAAAAAGACTGCTCAGCACTGAAAAAAAAATCCTCAGTCCCCCAGCTTCCCCTGGTGCAAGAGCCAAGTGACTCAGGTTCTGAGTGACAGGGACCAAAGGCTTCTTCCCCAGCAGAACCTTTAGTTGTAGCTAAGCTGAAAAAAGAAGACATTGAATTTCTAATAGATACTAGAGCTACTTATTCTGTGTTAAATGCTTTAGAAAAGAAACTGAGTCATGATACTGTACAAGTAGTTAGAGCCACTGGGGTAACCGAAACACAGCCTTTCTTTCAAAGTTAATGCCATTTGTAGATAGCCAATTATAGACTGCTAGTAAAACCCCTATATAGAGCATTAAAAATATCCGAAAAAAGAGTTGTCATATAGACTGAAAGCACTAGAGCAGCATTTAAATAGCTGAAACACTCCCTAATGTCAGCCCCAGCACTGGGGCTGCCAGACTTGACTAAGCCTTTTGAACTTTTTACATATGAGAGACAGAATATAGCATTAAGAATATTAGCGCAACGCCTTAAGAATCAACAGAAAGCTGTAGCCTATTTTTCCAAACAGCTATACAGTGTTGCCCAGAGCTAGCCAAGATGCCTAAAAGCCGTAGCAGCTACTGTCCTCCTGATCCAAGAAGCTCGAAAGCTCACCCTAAGACAACGCGTAGTAGGATATGTGCCCCATGCTGTAGCAGCTGTACTAGAGCAAAAGGGGAGACATTGGCTATCCAGTAACCGAATGCTTAAATATCAAGCACTGCTATTAGAGCAAGATAATGTTACCCTGAAAACAACTTCTGTTACTAACCCTGCCATGTTTCTGTCTTCCACCCTAATTGACAATGAGCCTGAACATGACTGTTTGCAGACAATCGAAGAGGTCTATTCCAGCCGACTTGATCTAAAAGATGTGCCCCTAAAAAACCCCGATTAAGAGCTTTTTACAGATGGGAGCAACTTTATGAAAAATAAGAAAAAGATGACAAGTTATGCAGTAACCACGCAAGATAAAGTGATTGAGGCAAAAGCCCTGCCAGCAGATGTGTCATCACAGAAAGCCAAACTAATAGCGCTAATGAGAGCCCTAGACCTGAGTGAAGAGAAAAAAGTAAATATCTAGACCGACTCTAAGTATGCATTTAGTGTTGTCCACGCCCATGAAGCCATCTAGAAAGAGAGAAGACTTCTGAATGCTCAAAGTAATCAGATCAAACATGCTGAACAAATACTTGCCCTCTTAGAGAGCATTAAAAAACCTGCACAAGTAGCTATCATGCATTGTAGAAGCCACCAAAAAAAGAAAACCACTCCAGAATTAAGAAACCGCCTTGCTGATAAAGCAGCAAGAAGAGTTGCAGAAAAAAGCATTCTAGCTGTAATCCCACAAAAAGAGATTGATTTATCAAAGTTCACCCCAAGATATGACCAAGCAGACCACAAACTAATCAAGTTACTTAAAGCTGAGATCACAGAGAGTAGGTAAGCCGTTACACCAGCAAATCAAGTACATACTAGTGTTAGTTAACACCTTCAGCATATAGCCAGAAGCTTACCCCTGTCGCACTAACACAGTCAAAGAAGTAGTAAAAGTTTTGCTCAACCACATAATTCCACAGTTCGAAGTTCCCTTAAGAATATCATCAGATAGACCACACTTTGTTGCAACAGTGGTTAAGGAGGTTAGCCAGATTTTAAGAATTACTTAAGATCTGCATACACCCTATACACCCCAAGTCAGTAGTAGAGTCGAACGTATGAATCAGACACTCAAAATCCAAATTAGCAAGATTTGTCAAGAAACCTCTATGACAGGAGTTCAAGTTTTGCCCATAGCTTTACTGAGAATTCGCATACAACCAAGGCAGAGAGATAACATCAGTCCCTATAAAATACTATATAGCAGATCATATCAGATCCCACATATTCCAAGTGAGATTCACATAAAAAAGAAACTTAATTTACAGAAATATCTAATAGCTTTAAGTTCTACTTTGCAGAAGCTCCAAGCTTACATCGTGCTGTCCAGACCCATAGGGCTTGACACGCCTGCACATCTCTTTCAGCTTAGACTGAGTCTATGTTAAATAGTGAGACAGTAATCCTCTAAAAGCCAGATAGAGAAAACCGTTCCAAGTCCTGCTGACCACTCTCACTGCAGTCAAACTTACCAGCAAAAGACCCTAGATTCACTATTCTAGAGTTAAGAAAGCTTCTGCTCCCGAAACAACTGTAAATACAAAACCTGATGCAGATAAAACCATGCCTTAAATGATTTCTCCTTTGTGTCTGTAGAACTGCACATGATAATCATTATTCTCCTTAGTATAATACTTAACTGTACATTTCTACTGTTAAAAGTCAATTACTAGTGTTTATTATTGTTGTTAGATATTTATCTGTTATTATAATGTTTACTGTTAGTGGATTATTAGACTTTTATCATAGTCAGAAATTTATTATTGTTAGCTGTTGATTATTGTTAAATACTTATTTGTTATTAAATACCTGCTACTAGTAGATATTTAGAGTAGAGACTCGACAAGGAAAAGACCTTGTCAAGCCTCTAAAGAAGGGAAACCCAAACAACTGGCACAAGATCAGAAGCCACTATTGAGTCCTTTTCCCTGAAGGACCTTCGGGGCCTAAGAAAGGATTCTACTCAAGGACCTGATGAATCTATAATTAGTTGGTTAGTCTGTCTTTGGGATGCTGTAGGTGAGGCTACAATTCTGGATGGCACTGAAGCGAGGCATTTGGGATCCCTGTTACATGATCTGGTTATTGACCTAGGAATGATGACGGGGCTAACCCTCACAGTCTCTTGGTACGGGTCCTAGGAAGTGTGGCACAAAGATATCTGTGTGCAGACAATCTCTATATACAGCAAACCCCATGGAAGACCATAGAACAAGGGATTCAGTGCTTGAAAGAAATGGCAGTGGCAGAGATGGTCTTCTCAGATGGCCTAAACACTAGGAACCTAGACTTGGTACCATGTACATCCATGATGTGATGAAAACTTGTACCAGTTGGGCCACAAGAATACGCTTCTGCTTTAGCAATAATGAAGTGGGATGACAAGGAGGAAACCATACTTGATATGGCAAAGAAGCTCCGAGCATATGCAGATGCCGTGCGTGGTCCAACACATGCAAGAATCGCAGCTGTGGAAACACATCTGCAGAAATTAGAAGATAAGAGAGGAGAATCATGAGAAACTCAGGAGATTAGAGAGGAGATGAAAGAGGGATTTTTCCAAATCTCGGCAGTGCAGATCAGAGGTTCTGGCACCAAACGCAGATGTCCCCCAGATAGGCAGGGAAGGGGCACTCCACAAGCTGAGCTGTGGTCCTTCCTGCGTGATTGTGGAGAAAACATGAGGAGATGGGATGGAAAATCTACTGCTGCTCTGACGTGATGGGTGCTTGAATCGGAGGACAGCAAGACTAAGAGAGTGAAATGATTCCTGGCCTGCTGGAAAGTGGCTTCCAGCTATTCCCGGCTGCCCTGGCTGGGAATAGTTTCAGACTCGGTTAGGCAGTAGCAAGCGGACCGGCCACCACCCCCCGGTGGGTCAGAGCTACATGAGAGCTGTCAGTGAGGCTACGACGAAGGTAAGAAGAAGGAGACTTCGTGGCAAGATGGAGTTTATTGTCACCTGCTCTTCATGCAGGCGAGCCACAAGTCCCCCGCAAGGGGCGGGGTTATGGCTTATAAGGGACCAGGAGAAGGGGGCAGACACAAGAGGGAAAACTAATCAGGGGAGTGGGGATGGCACACAGACAACGAATAGGAAATGAGGGGTGGGGGATTTCCCAGCCTGCTCCAATCCGGGACCGAGTCTCTCCGAAGTCTCTGGAATGAGGGGAGAGGCTTCCCGGAGAGTGACAGGCACTAGGAGAACAAAGGTAGGGCATTTCCAAGGCGGGAGATATACCAAATGGGGAGAAATACAGGGGGGAACTTAGGAAAAACCATTACAGAACTTACATATGAAAAATAGATATAAACAAAACATGAAAATACAAAACACACCGCAACAAGAGAGGAAGTCCTACCAAAAAGGAAGCAGCTCCAGTTACCCAGGGAAAGAAGGATAACTAGGCTTAGAAAGGCCATGCCTCTAGCCAGATAGAGGCTTGGGAAAACCTTGTTTTTTGGACTGCGTGGATTGGTTGGCCTGGCACATTAGAACCACAAAAATATGAGGCCTTGGTCAACACTGGTTCGCAGTGCACATTAATCCCATCAAGACATGTAGGGGTAGAATCTGTTTCTATTGGTGGCGTGACAGGGGGATCACAAGATTTTACTTTGGTGGAAGTTGATGTGAGCCTGACTGGAAATGAGTGGAAGAAACACCCTATTATGACTGGCCCAGAGGCCCCGTGTATTCTGGGCATAGACTTCCTCTGAAATGGGTATTTCAAAGACCCAAAGGACCTCAGGTGGGCATTTGGGATAGCAGCTGTAGAGACAGAGGGCGTTAAGCAATTGAACACCTTGCCTGGACTATCAGAGAACCCATCTGCAGTAGGACTCCTGAAGGGGGAAGAGCAATGAATGCCAATGGTCACTTTGACAGTGCATCATCAACAGTACAGAACAACTTGAGATGCTGTGATTCCCATCCACAAGATGATCCATGAGCTGGAGACCAAAGGGTGGTCAGCAAAAGACTCTCACCCTTCAACAGCCCCATTTGGCCAGTGTGCAAATCTGAAGGAGAATGGAGATTAACTGTAGACTATGATGCCTTGGGAAAGCTGACCTGAAAGAGAGACTGGACAGAGCTAGAGTATGAAGTAGGTATAGAGCTAGAGTATAAAGTAGATATTTATTGAAAGGCCTGCAGGATCCACCTTGGGCAGGACAGGAGCCTGACCAGGGCTACACCCAGGGTGGACTAAGAATGGTCACAGAATGGCTAACTGGTCACAAGATCTTACATTTTTATAAGTTTTGGTCCATTGGCATATTGGGGTTTAATTGTTCAATTACAGCTTCAGGTTGTGGGGTCTCATCCTTCTTGTTTTCTCTCTTCAATCCACCATTGTTTATGCTGTTGGTCTTGAAACTTGTACTCGTCCTTGGTCCTCAGCAGGAAAAGGATTTGTTTTGTCTACCTACTCTGTGAAGAGAGCTTACTAGCACTTAATATGAGACTCAGAACTACATCCCTAGGCAGTACAGAATCTGAAAATATGAAAGCTAAAGCTTAAGGCATCACTATCGTGCTTGAATGAAGTGACACCACCATTGAGCACTGCTGTGCCAAACATGCTGGAGCTCCAGTACGAGCTGGAGTCCAAGGCAGCGAAGTGGTACACCACTATTGACATTGTCAATGCATTTTTCTCCATTCCTCTGGCAGCAGAATGCAGGCCTCAGTTTGCCTTCACGTGGAGGGGAGTGCAGTACACCTGGAACCGATCACCCCAGGTCTGGAAGCACAGTCCTACCATCTGCCATGGACTGATTCAGACTGCACTAGAAAAGGGTAAGGCTCCAGAACATCTGCAGTACATCGATGACATCATTGTGTGGGGGAACACTGCAGCTGAAGTGTTTGAGAAAAGAGAGAAGATCATCCAGATTGTCCTGAAAGCTGTTTTTGCAAGTTAAGGGCTTGCTTGAGAGATCCAGTTCCTGGGAATAAAGTGGGAAGATGGATGGCTTCAGATTCCCACCGATGTCATCACAAGATCACAGCAATGTCTCCACCAACCAACAAGAAGGAAACACAAGCTTTCTTAGGTGCCATAGGCTTTTGGAGAATGCATATTCCTGAGTACAGACAGATTGTGAGCCGTCTCTACCTGGTCACCTGCAAGAAGAACACTTTTCTCTGGGGCCCTGAACAGCAACAAGCCTTTGCCCAGATCAAGCAGGAGATTGCTCATGCAGTAGCCCTTGGCCCAGTGAGGACAGGACCAGATGTGAAGAACGTGCTCTACTCTGCAGCCGGGAGCCATGGTCTGTCCTGGAGCCTTTGGCAGAAGATTCCTGGGAGACTAGAGGCTGACCACTAGGATTCTGGAGTCAAAGCTACAGAGGGTCTGAAGCCAACTACACTCCAACAGAGAAAAATTTTAGCCTCCTATGAAGGAGTCCAAGCCACCTCAGAGGTAATAGGCACTGAAACACAACTCCTCCTGGCACCCCGACTACCAGTGCTGGGGTGGATGTTCAAAGCAGAAGTTCCCTCTACCCACCATGCCACCAATGCCACATGGAGTAAGTGGATTGCTCTCATCACACAGTGCGCCTGTATTGAAAAACTGAATCGCCCTGGGATTTTGGAGATAATTACAAATTGGCCTGAAGGTGAAAACTTTAGTCTCACTGATGAAGAGGAACAAGAGCAAGTGACACGTGCTGAAGAAGCTCCACCGTACAACCAACTGCCATTAGAAGAAACACATTACGCTCCTTTTACAGATGGTTGTTGTTGCATTGTAGGGATGAACTGGAAATGGAAAGCAGCCGTAAGGAGTAGCGCTACTGTCCTCCTGATCCAAGAAGCTCGAAAGCTCACCCTAAGACAACGCGTAGTAGGATATGTGCCCCATGCTGTAGCAGCTGTACTAAGAGCAAAAGGGGAGACATTGGCTATCCAGTAACCGAATGCTTAAATATCAAGCACTGCTATTAGAGCAAGATAATGTTACCTGAACAACTTCTGTTACTAACCCTGCCATGTTTCTGTCTTCCACCCTAATTGACAATGAGCCTGAACATGACTGTTTGCAGACAATCGAAGAGGTCTATTCCAGCCGACTTGATCTAAAAGATGTGCCCCTAAAAAACCCCATTAAGAGCTTTTTACAGATGGGAGCAACTTTATGAAAAATAAGAAAAAATGACAAGTTATGCAGTAACCAGCAAGATAAAGTGATTGAGGCAAAAGCCCTGCCAGCAGATGTGTCATCACAGAAAGCCAAACTAATAGCGCTAATGAGAGCCCTAGACCTGAGTGAAGAGAAAAAAGTAATATCTAGACCGACTCTAAGTATGCATTTAGTGTTGTCCACGCCCATGAAGCCATCTAGAAAGAGAGAAGACTTCTGAATGCTCAAAGTAATCAGATCAAACATGCTGAACAAATACTTGCCCTCTTAGAGAGCATTAAAAAACCTGCACAAGTAGCTATCATGCATTGTAGAAGCCACCAAAAAAGAGAAAACCACTCCAGAATTAAGAACCGCCTTGCTGATAAAGCAGCAAGAAGAGTTGCAGAAAAAAGCATTCTAGCTGTAATCCCACAAAAAGAGATTGATTTATCAAAGTTCACCCCAAGATATGACCAAGCAGAACCACAAACTAATCAAGTTACTTAAAGCTGAGATCACAGAGAGTAGGTAAGCCGTTACACCAGCAAATCAGTACATACTAGTGTTAGTTAACCACTTCAGCATATAGCCAGAAGCTTACCCCTGTCGCACTAACACAGTCAAAGAAGTATAAAAGTTTTGCTCAACCACATAATTCACAGTTCGAAGTTCCCTTAAGATATCATCAGATAGACCACACTTTGTTGCAACAGTGGTTAAGGAGGTTAGCCAGATTTTAGAATTACTTAAGATCTGCATACACCCTATACACCCCAAGTCAGTAGTAGAGTCGAACGTATGAATCAGACACTCAAAATCCAAATTAGCAAGTTTGTCAAGAAACCTCTATGACAGGAGTTCAAGTTTTGCCATAGCTTTACTGAAGATTCGCATACAACCAAGGCAGAGAGATAACATCAGTCCCTATAAAATACTATATAGCAGATCATATCAGATCCCACATATTCAAGTGAGATTCACATAAAAAAGAAACTTAATTTACAGAAATATCTAATAGCTTTAAGTTCTACTTTGCAGAAGCTCCAAGCTTACATCGTGCTGTCCAGACCCATAGGGCTTGACACCCCCTGCACATCTCTTTCAGCTTAGACTGGAGTCTATGTTAAATAGTGAGACAGTAATCCTCTAAAAGCCAGATAGAGAAAACCGTTCCAAGTCCTGCTGACCACTCTCACTGCAGTCAAACTTACCAGCAAAAGACCCTAGATTCACTATTCTAGAGTTAAGAAAGCTTCTGCTCCCGAAACAACTGTAATACAAAACCTGATGCAGATAAAACATGCCTTAAATGATTTCTCCTTTGTGTCTGTAGAACTGCACATGATAATCATTATTCTCCTTAGTATAATACTTAACTGTACATTTCTACTGTTAAAAGTCAATTACTAGTGTTTATTATTGTTGTTAGTATTTATCTGTTATTATAATGTTTACTGTTAGTGGATTATTAGACTTTTATCATAGTCAGAAATTTATATTGTTAGCTGTTGATTATTGTTAAATACTTATTTGTTATTAATAACCTGCTACTAGTAGATATTTAGAGTAGAGACTCGACAAGGAAAAGACCTGTCAAGCCTCTAAAGAAGGGAAACCCAAACAACTGCACAAGATCAGAAGCCACTTATTGAGTCCTTTTCCCTGAAGGACTTCGGGGCCTAAGAAAGGATTCTACTCAAGGACCTGATGAATCTATAATTAGTTGGTTAGTCTGTCTTTGGGATGCTGTAGGTGAGGCTACATACTGGATGGCACTGAAGCGAGGCATTTGGGATCCCTGTTACATGATCTGGTTATTGACCTAGGAATGATGACGGGGCTACCCTCACAGTCTCTTGGTACGGGTCCTAGGAAGTGTGGCACAAAGATATCTGTGTGCAGACAATCTCTATATACAGCAAACCCAATGGAAGACCATAGAACAAGGGATTCAGTGCTTGAAGAAATGGCAGTGGCAGAGATGGTCTTCTCAGATGGCCTAACACTAGGAACCTAGACTTGGATCCATGTACATCCATGATGTGATGAAAACTTGTACAGTTGGGCCACAAGAATACGCTTCTGCTTTAGCAATAATGAAGTGGGATGACAAGGAGGAAACCATACTTGATATGGCAAAGGCTCCGAGCATATGCAGATGCCGTGCGTGGTCCAACACATGCAAGAATCGCAGCTGTGGAAACACATCTGCAGAAATTAGAAGATAAGAGAGGAGAATCATGAGAACTCAGGAGATTAGAGAGGAGATGAAAGAGGGATTTTTCCAAATCTCGGCAGTGCAGATCAGAGGTTCTGGCACCAACGCAGATGTCCCCCAGATAGGCAGGGAAGGGCACTCCACAGCTGAGCTGTGGTCCTTCCTGCGTGATTGTGGAGAAAACATGAGGAGATGGGATGGAAAATCTACTGCTGCTCTGACGTGATGGGTGCTTGAATCGGAGGACAGCAAGACTAAGAGAGTGAAATGATTCCTGGCCTGCTGGAAAGTGGCTTCCAGCTATTCCCGGCTGCCCTGGCTGGGAATAGTTTCAGACTCGGTTAGGCAGTAGCAAGCGGACCGGCCACCACCCCGGTGGGTCAGAGCTACATGAGAGCTGTCAGTGAGGCTACGACGAAGGTAAGAAGAAGGAGACTTCGTGGCAAGATGGAGTTTATTGTCACCTGCTCTTCATGCAGGCGAGCCACAAGTCCCCGCAAGGGGCGGGGTTATGGCTTATAAGGGACCAGGAGAAGGGGGCAGACACAAGAGGGAAAACTAATCAGGGGAGTGGGATGGCACACAGACAACGAATAGGAAATGAGGGTGGGGGATTTCCCAGCCTGCTCCAATCCGGGACCAGTCTCTCCGAAGTCTCTGGAATGAGGGGAGAGGCTTCCCGGAGAGTGACAGGCACTAGGAGAAAAAGGTAGGGATTTCCAAGGCGGGAGATATACCAAATGGGGAGAAATACAGGGGGACTTAGGAAAACCATTTACAGAACTTACATATGAAAAATAGATGGGAGTTCACCAAAGGGAAGCGGCTCCAGTTGCCTGTAGCCGAACTGCCAGGTATGATGATGATGACATGTCCAACCCCCTTGAAGGAACCTCTAAGACATATGCTCAGAAAAGAAGGATAACTGGGCTTAGAGGGGCCCTGACTCTAGCCAGGTAAAGGCTAGGGAAAACCACGTTTTTTGGACTGTGTGGATACGTTTGCCTGGCACATCTGAACCACAAGACTATGAGGCCTTGGTCAACACTGGTGCGCAGTGCACATTAATGCCATCAAGACATGTAGGGGCAGAATCTGTCTCTATTGCTGGCGTGACAGGGGGATCACAAGATTACCCAAGTCCAAGCGGGGCTACTGCACCCCCACCCCCACCGGCGCCACCCCTGGGGGTGGGGGAGAGCCCTCCGCCCCTGATCCCGCCCCTGCTGATGATGGTGCCAGCTCCACCACCCTCAGCCCCGCCTGCCGTACAGCAGGCGGGGGGAGATAATCTCTAGCCACCACCACCCCTGATGGGGGTGGGCTCCTCACCCCCACCACAGCCCCCAGTCAAAACAACAAAACCACCGCTGCTGCTGCCCCCGGTTGGGCCGCCCCCCCCCCCCCGTCCCCGTCCCCGTCCCCAGCAGAGTCCCTCCCATCACCATCCGAGAAAAGAAGGGCGGGGGGGTGTGCCCCTGACAGCCCTCCCCAGTGAAAGAAGAGAAGAAAGGACAGCCAGCGTTCGCAGCCTACGGCTCCGCCTCTAGAAAAAGTGCCCGGAGAAAAAGCCTGCTGAAAACAAGGCAGAGAAACAACCTCCTTTAAAAAGAGTGATTATCCTTCTGCTCCCAAGCCTGTAAGTTTCCATAGCAACCCTAAACGCCAGAGAGCTGCCTCAAATAATGTCATTGAGAAGCACAAGCAGACAGCTCAGAAGCAGCAGCGCTGCAAATCCTGTTTAGCCCTTCCTAAGATCAAGAACAAGCAAAACAGATTATATACTACAACGGAAACAACCGAGTCAGACAGCACTGGGGGAGAAGATGAGATAGATACAGAGAAGAAGATAAAATCAGGCAGATCTTGGGCAGGCGGAGAAGGAGTAAAATAGCTAGACAAGCCATCAGAGAACGTAGCCCAATTGCTAAACAGACCAAGACAAAAAGACAAGAACCAGTTTTGCAAGCTCCACTGAAGCAAGCTGTCAGCAACCAGAGACCAATGTACGTGAAAGTCCCATACTCCCTTATTAAGTTAAACCAGTAGAAAGCTACAGTAAAGAAATACAAAGAAAACCCAGATAAAGTAACAATGTTAATAGAACAAGCAATTAACTCACAAAACCCTGACTAAGCTGATTTAAACTCTATGTCACTTAACCCTACAGAGAAGAATAGTTAACAAAGCCATCATTACCTCAGTCGAAGCAAGCATTGCAAATAGATTACTCCAAAGCACTGTCCCACAGATATACCACCTTAAAGATCCAAGATAAGATCCAAATACACCAGAACAATTAGCAAAGTTAAAATGATATCAAACCCTAGTAGTTTATAGACTAAAACACAGAGTCCCTAAAGCTATAAATTAGTCAAAAATTTACAAAGTAAAGCAAAATTATGATAAATCACCCACTGATTTTTTAAACAAGTTAAGAAAAACTTCCATCAAATATACAGATTTAGATCCAGAATCAACAGACAGAAAAGCCCATCTAGTACTTTTGTTCATGAGTCAAGCTTTGAATGATATAAAGAGAAAATTGCAAAAGATAGAAAGTGTTGAGACATAGATAAGCTGCTAGAAGTTGCCTAAAAAGTGTTTCGAAATAAAAGTTCAATTGAAAAAGTTAAATCCCAACCTCGCAAAAAAGCAACTCAAAAGTCATCTAAGAAAACCTCCCCTGTAGACAAAGATCAATGCTCCTACTGTAAAAAAGTGGACACATTAGAAAAAAGACTGCTCAGCACTGAAAAAAAAATCCTCAGTCCCCCAGCTTCCCCTGGTGCAAGAGCCAAGTGACTCAGGTTCTGAGTGACAGGGACCAAAGGCTTCTTCCCCAGCAGAACCTTTAGTTGTAGCTAAGCTGAAAAAAGAAGACATTGAATTTCTAATAGATACTAGAGCTACTTATTCTGTGTTAAATGCTTTAGAAAAGAAACTGAGTCATGATACTGTACAAGTAGTTAGAGCCACTGGGGTAACCGAAACACAGCCTTTCTTTCAAAGTTAATGCCATTTGTAGATAGCCAATTATAGACTGCTAGTAAAACCCCTATATAGAGCATTAAAAATATCCGAAAAAAGAGTTGTCATATAGACTGAAAGCACTAGAGCAGCATTTAAATAGCTGAAACACTCCCTAATGTCAGCCCCAGCACTGGGGCTGCCAGACTTGACTAAGCCTTTTGAACTTTTTACATATGAGAGACAGAATATAGCATTAAGAATATTAGCGCAACGCCTTAAGAATCAACAGAAAGCTGTAGCCTATTTTTCCAAACAGCTATACAGTGTTGCCCAGAGCTAGCCAAGATGCCTAAAAGCCGTAGCAGCTACTGTCCTCCTGATCCAAGAAGCTCGAAAGCTCACCCTAAGACAACGCGTAGTAGGATATGTGCCCCATGCTGTAGCAGCTGTACTAGAGCAAAAGGGGAGACATTGGCTATCCAGTAACCGAATGCTTAAATATCAAGCACTGCTATTAGAGCAAGATAATGTTACCCTGAAAACAACTTCTGTTACTAACCCTGCCATGTTTCTGTCTTCCACCCTAATTGACAATGAGCCTGAACATGACTGTTTGCAGACAATCGAAGAGGTCTATTCCAGCCGACTTGATCTAAAAGATGTGCCCCTAAAAAACCCCGATTAAGAGCTTTTTACAGATGGGAGCAACTTTATGAAAAATAAGAAAAAGATGACAAGTTATGCAGTAACCACGCAAGATAAAGTGATTGAGGCAAAAGCCCTGCCAGCAGATGTGTCATCACAGAAAGCCAAACTAATAGCGCTAATGAGAGCCCTAGACCTGAGTGAAGAGAAAAAAGTAAATATCTAGACCGACTCTAAGTATGCATTTAGTGTTGTCCACGCCCATGAAGCCATCTAGAAAGAGAGAAGACTTCTGAATGCTCAAAGTAATCAGATCAAACATGCTGAACAAATACTTGCCCTCTTAGAGAGCATTAAAAAACCTGCACAAGTAGCTATCATGCATTGTAGAAGCCACCAAAAAAAGAAAACCACTCCAGAATTAAGAAACCGCCTTGCTGATAAAGCAGCAAGAAGAGTTGCAGAAAAAAGCATTCTAGCTGTAATCCCACAAAAAGAGATTGATTTATCAAAGTTCACCCCAAGATATGACCAAGCAGACCACAAACTAATCAAGTTACTTAAAGCTGAGATCACAGAGAGTAGGTAAGCCGTTACACCAGCAAATCAAGTACATACTAGTGTTAGTTAACACCTTCAGCATATAGCCAGAAGCTTACCCCTGTCGCACTAACACAGTCAAAGAAGTAGTAAAAGTTTTGCTCAACCACATAATTCCACAGTTCGAAGTTCCCTTAAGAATATCATCAGATAGACCACACTTTGTTGCAACAGTGGTTAAGGAGGTTAGCCAGATTTTAAGAATTACTTAAGATCTGCATACACCCTATACACCCCAAGTCAGTAGTAGAGTCGAACGTATGAATCAGACACTCAAAATCCAAATTAGCAAGATTTGTCAAGAAACCTCTATGACAGGAGTTCAAGTTTTGCCCATAGCTTTACTGAGAATTCGCATACAACCAAGGCAGAGAGATAACATCAGTCCCTATAAAATACTATATAGCAGATCATATCAGATCCCACATATTCCAAGTGAGATTCACATAAAAAAGAAACTTAATTTACAGAAATATCTAATAGCTTTAAGTTCTACTTTGCAGAAGCTCCAAGCTTACATCGTGCTGTCCAGACCCATAGGGCTTGACACGCCTGCACATCTCTTTCAGCTTAGACTGAGTCTATGTTAAATAGTGAGACAGTAATCCTCTAAAAGCCAGATAGAGAAAACCGTTCCAAGTCCTGCTGACCACTCTCACTGCAGTCAAACTTACCAGCAAAAGACCCTAGATTCACTATTCTAGAGTTAAGAAAGCTTCTGCTCCCGAAACAACTGTAAATACAAAACCTGATGCAGATAAAACCATGCCTTAAATGATTTCTCCTTTGTGTCTGTAGAACTGCACATGATAATCATTATTCTCCTTAGTATAATACTTAACTGTACATTTCTACTGTTAAAAGTCAATTACTAGTGTTTATTATTGTTGTTAGATATTTATCTGTTATTATAATGTTTACTGTTAGTGGATTATTAGACTTTTATCATAGTCAGAAATTTATTATTGTTAGCTGTTGATTATTGTTAAATACTTATTTGTTATTAAATACCTGCTACTAGTAGATATTTAGAGTAGAGACTCGACAAGGAAAAGACCTTGTCAAGCCTCTAAAGAAGGGAAACCCAAACAACTGGCACAAGATCAGAAGCCACTATTGAGTCCTTTTCCCTGAAGGACCTTCGGGGCCTAAGAAAGGATTCTACTCAAGGACCTGATGAATCTATAATTAGTTGGTTAGTCTGTCTTTGGGATGCTGTAGGTGAGGCTACAATTCTGGATGGCACTGAAGCGAGGCATTTGGGATCCCTGTTACATGATCTGGTTATTGACCTAGGAATGATGACGGGGCTAACCCTCACAGTCTCTTGGTACGGGTCCTAGGAAGTGTGGCACAAAGATATCTGTGTGCAGACAATCTCTATATACAGCAAACCCCATGGAAGACCATAGAACAAGGGATTCAGTGCTTGAAAGAAATGGCAGTGGCAGAGATGGTCTTCTCAGATGGCCTAAACACTAGGAACCTAGACTTGGTACCATGTACATCCATGATGTGATGAAAACTTGTACCAGTTGGGCCACAAGAATACGCTTCTGCTTTAGCAATAATGAAGTGGGATGACAAGGAGGAAACCATACTTGATATGGCAAAGAAGCTCCGAGCATATGCAGATGCCGTGCGTGGTCCAACACATGCAAGAATCGCAGCTGTGGAAACACATCTGCAGAAATTAGAAGATAAGAGAGGAGAATCATGAGAAACTCAGGAGATTAGAGAGGAGATGAAAGAGGGATTTTTCCAAATCTCGGCAGTGCAGATCAGAGGTTCTGGCACCAAACGCAGATGTCCCCCAGATAGGCAGGGAAGGGGCACTCCACAAGCTGAGCTGTGGTCCTTCCTGCGTGATTGTGGAGAAAACATGAGGAGATGGGATGGAAAATCTACTGCTGCTCTGACGTGATGGGTGCTTGAATCGGAGGACAGCAAGACTAAGAGAGTGAAATGATTCCTGGCCTGCTGGAAAGTGGCTTCCAGCTATTCCCGGCTGCCCTGGCTGGGAATAGTTTCAGACTCGGTTAGGCAGTAGCAAGCGGACCGGCCACCACCCCCCGGTGGGTCAGAGCTACATGAGAGCTGTCAGTGAGGCTACGACGAAGGTAAGAAGAAGGAGACTTCGTGGCAAGATGGAGTTTATTGTCACCTGCTCTTCATGCAGGCGAGCCACAAGTCCCCCGCAAGGGGCGGGGTTATGGCTTATAAGGGACCAGGAGAAGGGGCAGACACAAGAGGGAAAACTAATCAGGGGAGTGGGGATGGCACACAGACAACGAATAGGAAATGAGGGGTGGGGGATTTCCCAGCCTGCTCCAATCCGGGACCGAGTCTCTCCGAAGTCTCTGGAATGAGGGGAGAGGCTTCCCGGAGAGTGACAGGCACTAGGAGAACAAAGGTAGGGCATTTCCAAGGCGGGAGATATACCAAATGGGGAGAAATACAGGGGGAACTTAGGAAAAACCATTACAGAACTTACATATGAAAATAGATATAAACAAAACATGAAAATACAAAACACACCGCAACAAGAGAGGAAGTCCTACCAAAAAGGAAGCAGCTCCAGTTACCCAGGGAAAGAAGGATAACTAGGCTTAGAAAGGCCATGCCTCTAGCCAGATAGAGGCTTGGGAAAACCTTGTTTTTTGGACTGCGTGGATTGGTTGGCCTGGCACATTAGAACCACAAAAATATGAGGCCTTGGTCAACACTGGTTCGCAGTGCACATTAATCCCATCAAGACATGTAGGGGTAGAATCTGTTTCTATTGGTGGCGTGACAGGGGGATCACAAGATTTTACTTTGGTGGAAGTTGATGTGAGCCTGACTGGAAATGAGTGGAAGAAACACCCTATTATGACTGGCCCAGAGGCCCCGTGTATTCTGGGCATAGACTTCCTCTGAAATGGGTATTTCAAAGACCCAAAGGACCTCAGGTGGGCATTTGGGATAGCAGCTGTAGAGACAGAGGGCGTTAAGCAATTGAACACCTTGCCTGGACTATCAGAGAACCCATCTGCAGTAGGACTCCTGAAGGGGGAAGAGCAATGAATGCCAATGGTCACTTTGACAGTGCATCATCAACAGTACAGAACAACTTGAGATGCTGTGATTCCCATCCACAAGATGATCCATGAGCTGGAGACCAAAGGGTGGTCAGCAAAAGACTCTCACCCTTCAACAGCCCCATTTGGCCAGTGTGCAAATCTGAAGGAGAATGGAGATTAACTGTAGACTATGATGCCTTGGGAAAGCTGACCTGAAAGAGAGACTGGACAGAGCTAGAGTATGAAGTAGGTATAGAGCTAGAGTATAAAGTAGATATTTATTGAAAGGCCTGCAGGATCCACCTTGGGCAGGACAGGAGCCTGACCAGGGCTACACCCAGGGTGGACTAAGAATGGTCACAGAATGGCTAACTGGTCACAAGATCTTACATTTTTATAAGTTTTGGTCCATTGGCATATTGGGGTTTAATTGTTCAATTACAGCTTCAGGTTGTGGGGTCTCATCCTTCTTGTTTTCTCTCTTCAATCCACCATTGTTTATGCTGTTGGTCTTGAAACTTGTACTCGTCCTTGGTCCTCAGCAGGAAAAGGATTTGTTTTGTCTACCTACTCTGTGAAGAGAGCTTACTAGCACTTAATATGAGACTCAGAACTACATCCCTAGGCAGTACAGAATCTGAAAATATGAAAGCTAAAGCTTAAGGCATCACTATCGTGCCTTGAATGAAGTGACACCACCATTGAGCACTGCTGTGCCAAACATGCTGGAGCTCCAGTACGAGCTGGAGTCCAAGGCAGCGAAGTGGTACACCACTATTGACATTGTCAATGCATTTTTCTCCATTCCTCTGGCAGCAGAATGCAGGCCTCAGTTTGCCTTCACGTGGAGGGGAGTGCAGTACACCTGGAACCGATCACCCCAGGTCTGGAAGCACAGTCCTACCATCTGCCATGGACTGATTCAGACTGCACTAGAAAAGGGTAAGGCTCCAGAACATCTGCAGTACATCGATGACATCATTGTGTGGGGGAACACTGCAGCTGAAGTGTTTGAGAAAAGAGAGAAGATCATCCAGATTGTCCTGAAAGCTGTTTTTGCAAGTTAAGGGGCTTGCTTGAGAGATCCAGTTCCTGGGAATAAAGTGGGAAGATGGATGGCTTCAGATTCCCACCGATGTCATCAACAAGATCACAGCAATGTCTCCACCAACCAACAAGAAGGAAACACAAGCTTTCTTAGGTGCCATAGGCTTTTGGAGAATGCATATTCCTGAGTACAGACAGATTGTGAGCCGTCTCTACCTGGTCACCTGCAAGAAGAACACTTTTCTCTGGGGCCCTGAACAGCAACAAGCCTTTGCCCAGATCAAGCAGGAGATTGCTCATGCAGTAGCCCTTGGCCCAGTGAGGACAGGACCAGATGTGAAGAACGTGCTCTACTCTGCAGCCGGGAGCCATGGTCTGTCCTGGAGCCTTTGGCAGAAGATTCCTGGGGAGACTAGAGGCTGACCACTAGGATTCTGGAGTCAAAGCTACAGAGGGTCTGAAGCCAACTACACTCCAACAGAGAAAAAATTTTAGCCTCCTATGAAGGAGTCCAAGCCACCTCAGAGGTAATAGGCACTGAAACACAACTCCTCCTGGCACCCCAACTACCACTGCTGGGGTGGATGTTCAAAGCAGAAGTTCCCTCTACCCACCATGCCACCAATGCCACATGGAGTAAGTGGATTGCTCTCATCACACAGTGCGCCTGTATTGAAAAACTGAATCGCCCTGGGATTTTGGAGATAATTACAAATTGGCCTGAAGGTGAAAACTTTAGTCTCACTGATGAAGAGGAACAAGAGCAAGTGACACGTGCTGAAGAAGCTCCACCGTACAACCAACTGCCATTAGAAGAAACACATTACGCTCCTTTTACAGATGGTTGTTGTTGCATTGTAGGGATGAACTGGAAATGGAAAGCAGCCGTAAGGAGCCCCACATGACAGGTTGCACAAGCCACTGAAGGAGGTGGTGGGTCAAGCCAACTCTCTGAACTCAAAGCTGTTCAATTGGCCCTGGACATTGCTGAAAGAGAGAAGTGGCCAAAGCTCTACCTCTATACTGATTCATGGATGGTAGCCAATGCTCTGTGGGGATGGCTGGAGAAGTGGAAAAAGGCTAATTGGCAGCATAGGGGAAAACCAGTTTGGGCTGCTGAAGAGTGGAAAGACATTGCTACTAGGGTAGGGAGACTACCTGTGAAAGTCCACCATGTAGATGTCCATGTCCCCAAGAGTAGGGCTAATGAGGAGCATCGAAACAACAAACAGGTAGAACAGGCTGCAAAGAGAGAGGTGTCAAAGATAGACTTAGATTGGCAACACAAGGGAGAGTTGTTCCTAGCTCAATGGGCTCATGATGCCTCAGGTCATCAGGGTAGAGATGCCACCTATAAGTGGGCATGAGACCGAGGGATGGATTTAACCATGGACAGTATTTCTCAGGTTATCCATGACTGTGAGACATGTGCTACAATCAAACAAGTTAAAAGGGTGAAGCCCCTATGGTATGGTGGACCGTGGTCCAAATATAAGTATGGGGAGGCCTGGCAGATTGATTATATTATACTGCCCCAGACATGCCAAGGTAAGCACTATGTGCTCACAATGGTAGAAGCCACCACAGGATGGCTGGAGACCTACCCTGTGCCTCATTCTATGGCTGGTAACACCATCCTAGGCCTTGAAAAGCAAGTCCTTTGGAGGCATGGTACCCCTGAGAGGATTGAGTCAGACAGTGGGACTCATTTCAAGAACAGCCTAATCAACACCTGGGCTAGAGAACATGGCGTTGAGTGGGTGTATCATGTCTCCTACCATGCACCAGCTGCTGAGAAAGTGGAGAGATACAACGGACTATTAAAAACTACCTTGAAAGCATTGGGTGAGGGATCATCCAAGAATTGGGAGCAGCATTTAGCAAAGGCCACCTGGTTAGTTAACACTCCAGATTCCACCAACAGAGCAGGCCCTGCCTAGTCTGAGTTCCTACTTACAGTAGACAGAGACAAAGTCCCAGTGGTGCATGTGAGAGGTTTGTTAGGGAAGAGTTTGGATCAATTCTGCCTCGAGTACAGACAAACGCATCCGTGGGGTTGTCTTTGCCCAGGGACCAGGTTGCACATGGTGGATAATGCAGAAAGATGGAACAATGCAATGTATACCTCAGGGACATCTGATTGTTGGGTGAGAACTATGTGTAAATATCACTTGCTGAATGTCACTGCCATTGTCTATATATGGCTGTATACTGTATATATATGTATGTATAAAGTATGTGTGTGTAGAGTTAGAATATATATTAGTTTTAGTAGTAAGTTGACAATATGGGGATAAGGGGTAGAATGTCCTAGGGTGACTTTATGATGCTTGTATCCCCAATAGTCTGTTCGGGTTATGTTGGATATTGTGTTCTGTTCCTATAAGACTGGTTCTGAGAGCAAAGCAGGGAGAAAGAAAAGTGCCAAGTTTGTTTTCAGAAAATGCACTCACTCCTCCACATTCTCCTTCAGGACTGTGTTGTCTGCAGCACAGACAGAGAGCGAGACAGAGATCTCCTTTGCTATTAGTTGTTTTTTAGCTAGCTGAGGCAGAGAAGTTCCCTGGACTGTTTTTTTTTTCTTTTTTTTGGGATTGTTTAAACCTGCGCTGGGCTGAAAACCCAGAAGAGCACTGGGAGCTCACACCTGCGGCCCACCAGGGCCCAGAACAGCATTTTCCAGTGCCAGAGGGACTGATAAGAGACTGAGCAAGCTGAGCTACACCCATGGCAAAGACTTCCTCAGTTTTGCCATCTCTCTTCAAAGCGACAAGAGGTTTTATATTTTTCATTTTTTGTGTGCTTGTGGATATTTTGATTGTTAAATAAATAGTTTTTTTCACTTTTCTCCAAGGAAATCTTTTCCCCAACAGGTTGGGGGAGGGGCCGCTTGAGTTTGCTATTTTGGAGGGACCCCATTCGGAGGTTTTTCCCGGATTTGCCCTAAACCAGGTCAATTGAGAAGTCTTACAGTTTTCTCTAATGGGAAAAACTGATGTGGAAATGAAGTAAGCGTTGAAACACCAAAAAGCTAAACAAAGGTAATGTAATTTGGGTAAGAAAAATCTCTGCTGGCATCTGTTCAGGCAGAATCAATAGAATATAAAGGAATCTGTAAATGAACCTATGAGTACAAGTCAGTTTCTTGGACAAACTCATAATACAGAAGTAATATAATATCTTTCAGGATTTCACTCAGCTCACTAAAAGAATGAAGATTCAGTAGCAGCCTATGATATGGAAGAATCATGCTCAGTTCCCTTCACTACTGAACAGCAATCTTGGATTTTGAAAAGGTTTTCATTTAAAGGAGTGTTGAAAAGCACTGTAACATTTTGCAATGATAGCAGAGGCGTTCAGCTCCATATCTCAAATACAGAGCTCTGAAGATATTTGAGACATGTTTTGACTAGGCTTCTTTATGCTTCAAAACTAATTAAAATCTGCAGTTTTAGAAATATTTGATCAGTTTTTGCTAAAAGAGCCATCAGACCTTTTTTCCATAAAATGTGTTTCCTATGCTCTTCCTATCTCCACAAAACAAAAGCAGTACATATCTAGACATGCTTGTTAGAGACACGGGTGTCCTAGGTTACAATGTAAAATTGTGCCCAAGGTATGTATTCTATCCCCATGAGCCGTTGGAGCCAAGGTGGGGCAGTGTTTTCCTTATCTTCTGTTAACGAGCCTAACAATGCCTTGCCCATGACTCATAGATAACTTCCTCCGGGAGTTATCTCTGTTTAATGGGCCATCAAGGATCCACTGCATGACTCATAGAATGAGATGATCCCCATTGTGAGATGCTCTGCCCAGGGGGAGGAGCCAAGCATTCCCACCTGGATAAATCCAGGGTTTGGGACAGCACAAGCAGCTTTTATCCACTGGACTTCCAGAGGAGACAAGAGCTACCAGACGTTTCTACAGGAATCACTGCTTCGACCAGACCATGTCATCTGGACTGCCACTACCACCCTAACAGGGTGTCAGGTTGTATTCTGACTCTGTCAGTGGGGTTTTTTTTTGTACTATTACTTTTATTTTAATTTGCCTTCATTTATTTCTTTTCTTTTCCTCTTATTAAATTGTGTTTCTGACTTGGAGTCTTTCACTGGTTTTGCTTTCAAACCAGCATATATTTTTGGTGCCCAACGTGGGGCACGAGGTACTGAGAAAAGTCAGAATTACAATTTTGGGAAAAAGACACCTGTTCACCATGATGCTCAACATGTTTACATGTGTCTTGTACCTAGCTCTCTATATCTTTCCGCACATGGGGCAGTATCTGCAGATCTTAATATTCTGGTGTAAACCAGGGTACAGCACTAAAATTGCTTTATTGGTCTATTATGTCTATTGCATGATAACCTCCGATGCAATGAGCACAATACAGAGTATGTACTCAATTTTGTTGTCTTGTCCTGGTCTAGGATGTTTTGTTTGGGGTCTCAACAATCTCACCCAGCCACAGTGGGGAGGGGTAAAGAATAATTTTTTCCAGTCTTTCAGGCCTGATACAGCAGTTTTTGAAAATATTGAGTTTTGTCTGGATACCAAGGAGAGCATAATGTTGTTGTTAGTGCTGCTTTGTCTTCTCTGCACAGCCCGCACCATGCTTAGAAACAAAACACTCCATGATGTAATGCAACGTCTTCTTGAGGCAGAAGAGAAAAGAACCAAATGCACAGCAACAGCCTTCGTGTCCACACAGATTGTCACAGAATAGAAAGGAACCAAAAGCCAGGCAACAGTGTCCGAGTCTACACAGACTGTCACAGAAGAAATAGAAGCCAAAAGCCAGGTAACAGTGTTCGAGTCAACGCAGACTGTCACAAAAGAAATAGAAGCCAAAAACCAGGAAACAGTGTCCGCATCTACGCAGACTGCCACAGAGGAGAAAGGAACCGAAATCAAGGCAACAGTGTCTGCATCTACGCAGACTGCCACAGAAGAGAAAGAAGCACCAAGCAAAGCCACAACGTCTGTGTCTGTGCAGGTTGTCACAGAGGAGAAAGAAGCCAAAAATGCCAGCATCTCCACACAAACCATCACTGAACTGGAACAGCCTAAACCGGTAGCAGTTGCTCCTGTTCAGAAGAAGAAAGCAAAGAGCAAATCAGTCCGCGTAGTGACTGATGAGGATGCAGCAGGACCTTCGCACCCAGCAGAAGAGACAGAGCCAGAGATCATCACTCGCTCTCTGTCCCTGGGTGAGCTACGTGACCTGCGGAGGGAATTCACCCGCCACACAAATGAATCCGTCCTGACCTGGCTGCTCCGTATCTGGGACGCTGCAGCCAATGACACCATTCTGGATGGAAGTGAGGCCAGGCAACTGGGATCGCTGTCCCGGGATGTGGTCATTGACCAGGGGATCGGGAGAACCTAAGAAACTCTCAGCCTCTGGCGACGACTGCTAACAAGTGTGAAGGACAGATACCTTTGTAAAGATCCCCAGGTGCACCAAGGAAAGTGGAGCACAAGGGAACAAGGTATCCGATGCCTGAGGGAATTGACCGTGCTGGAGATCATTTTCTCAGAGGACGAGAGATTTCCTAAAAGCCCAGATGAAGTCCAGTGCACATCGCAGATGTGGTTGAGATTCGCACGGCTTGGACCAGAGATGTATTCCCGTTACCTGGCAACGCTGCAATGGAGGGCAGGCGAGGACAGGGTGGGTGTCTTGGTCAATAAACTAAGAATTTATGAGGACACTGTCACTGCCCCATTTCGTACCCATGTCTCATCCGTGGAAACAAGGCTGGCTGAGCAAGTCCGAAGCTTGATGGAAGAGGGCCATCAGAAACTGAAAAAAGAACTTAAGGAAGAAATTTACCACGTCTCGCCAGAACCAACAAGAGTCTCTGCCATTAGGAGCAGGCGTCCCCCAGCCAGGGAGAGAACATACACTCCACGAGGTAACCTCTGGTCTTTTCTTCGGGAGCATGGAGAAGACATGAGGAAGTGGGATGGAAAACCCACCTCCTCCTTAACAGCCCGGGTATGTGAACTGAAAAGAGAGACCCCTACCACAAGAAGTTCATCTCAAGTCAATGCTGCTCCAGTCTCTCGAGCACAAAACTCCAGACGGGAGAGGAATGATGATATGACTGGTCCTCTCGAAGGAACCTCAGGAACATATTTACAGGAAGAGAGTAGCGTGTACCATGACCAGGAATAGGGGGGCCCTGCCTCTAGCCAGGCAGAGGAAAGGGACAATCGGATCTATTGGACTGTGTGGATCCGATGGCCTGGCACATCTGACCCACAAGAGTATACGCCTTTGATTGACACTGGTTGTCAATGCACCCTGATGCCATCAAGGTATGTAGGAACAGAATCTGTTTCTATTTCTGGAGTGACAGGAGGGTCCCAGCAGCTGACTGTAGTGGAGGCCGAAGTGAGTTTAACCGGGAACGGATGGCAAAAACACCCCATTGTGACTGGCCCAGAGGCCCCATGCATCCTTGGCATAGACTATCTCAGAAATGGATATTTCAAAGACCCAAAAGGATATCGCTGGGCTTTTGGGATAGCTGCTGTAGAGACAGAAGGCATCAGACAACTGAATACCTTGCCTGGTCTCTCAGATGACCCCTCTGCTGTGGGACTGCTGAGAGTTGAAGAGCAACAGGTACCAATCGCCACAGCAACAGTGCACCGTCGGCAATACCGCACCGACAGAGACTCTGTGATTCCTATCCATGAGATGATTCGTAAACTGGAGAGCCAAGGAGTGGTCAGCAAGGCTCGTTCACCTTTCAACAGCCCTATATGGCCAGTGCGTAAGTCCAGTGGAGAATGGAGACTGACTGTGGATTATCGTGGTCTGAATGAAGTCACGCCACCACTGAGTGCTGCTGTGCCAGACATGTTGGAGCTTCAGTATGAGCTGGAGTCCAAGGCAGCAAAGTGGTACGCGACCATCGACATTGCCAATGCCTTCTTCTCCATTCCTTTGGCAGCAGAGTGCAGGCCTCAGTTTGCTTTCACCTGGAGGGGTGTGCAGTATACCTGGAACCGACTGCCCCAGGGGTGGAAGCACAGTCCCACAATCTGCCACGGACTGATCCAGACTGCATTGGAAAAAGGCGAGGCTCCTGAATATCTCCAGTATATTGATGACATTATTGTATGGGGGAACACAGAAGGGGAATTCTTCAAGAAAGGAGAGAAGATTATCCAGATTCTACTGAAAGCTGGTTTTGCCATTAAGCGAAGTAAGGTTAAGGGGCCGGCTCGAGAAATCCAGTTCCTGGGAGTCAAGTGGCAAGATGGTCGTCACCAGATACCCACAGAAGTAATCAACAAGATCACCGCGATGTCTCCACCAACCAGCAAGAAGGAAACACAAGCTTTCCTAGGCGCCATAGGCTTTTGGAGAATGCACATTCCTGAGTATAGCCAGATTGTGAGTCCTCTCTACCTGAACGATTTCCACTGGGGCCCTGAACAGCAGCAAGCCTTTGCCCAGATCAAGCAGGAGATCGCTCATGCGGTAGCCCTTGGCCCAGTGAGGACAGGACCAGATGTGAAGAACGTGCTCTACTCAGCAGCCGGGAACAATGGCCTGTCCTGGAGCCTTTGGCAGAAGGTGCCTGGTGAGACTCGGGGTCGACCACTGGGATTCTGGAGTCAAAGCTACAGAGGGTCTGAAGCCAACTACACTCCCACGGAGAAGGAAATCTTGGCCCCTTATGAAGGAGTTCAAGCCGCCTCAGAAGTAATTGGCACTGAAGCACAGCTGCTTCTGGCACCCCGACTGCCGGTGCTGGGGTGGATGTTCAAGGGAAAGGTGCCTTCCACGCATCATGCCACCGACACTACTTGGAGCAAATGGATTGCCCTCATTACACAGCGCGCCCGTATTGGAAACCCAAATCGCCCTGGGATTCTGGAAGTCATAACGAACTGGCCTGAAGGTGAGACTTTTGGATTATCCTCTGAAGAAGAAGAGGAGCAAGTGACACGTGCCGAGGAGGCCCCACCATATAACGAGCTACCAGAGACTGAGAGACGATACGCCCTCTTCACTGATGGTTCCTGCCGAATTATAGGTGCTGACCGGAAATGGAAAGCTGCAGTATGGAGCCCCACACGACGAGTTGCACAAGCTACCGAGGGACAAGGTGGATCGAGTCAGATGGCAGAGCTTAAAGCTGTCCAGCTGGCTTTGGATACTGCTGAACGAGAGAAGTGGCCGAGGCTCTATCTCTACACCGACTCATGGATGGTAGCCAATGCCCTGTGGGGATGGCTGAATCGCTGGAAAAAGGCCAACTGGCAGCGCAGAGGGAAACCCATCTGGGCTGCTGAGATTTGGCAGGACATTGCCACCCAAGTAGAGAAGCTAACCGTGAAGGTTCAACACGTAGATGCACACATACCCAAGAGTCGGGCTAATGAGGAGCATCGCAACAATGAGCAGGTAGATAAAGCTGCCAAGGTGAAAGTATCACAGGTGGATCTAGACTGGCAGCACAAGGGAGAATTATTCCCAGCTCGTTGGGCCCATGATGCCTCTGGTCATCAGGGAAGAGATGCAACATACCGATGGGCCCGTGACCGAGGGGTGGACCTTACTATGGACAGCATCTCACCAGTCATCCATGACTGTGAGACCTGCGCTGCAATCAAACAGGCCAAGCGGGTGAAGCCTCTGTGGTACGATGGACGATGGTTGAAGTACAGGTATGGGGAAGCCGGGCAAATTGACTACATCACCCTTCCCCAGTCCCACCAAGGCAAGCGCTACGTGCTGACCATGGTAGAAGCAACCACAGGATGGCTGGAGACCTATCCTGTGCCTCATGCTACTGCCCGGAATACCATCCTGGGCCTCGAAAAGCAAGTCCTGTGGAGACACGGCACCCCGGAGAGAATCGAGTCAGATAATGGAACACATTTTATGAACAGCCTTATAAACACCTGGGCCAAAGAACATGGTATTGAATGGATATACCACATCCCTTATCATGCACCAGCCGCCGGGAAAGTTGAACGGTGCAATGGACTGTTAAAGACTACCCTGAAGGCACTTGGCGGAGGGACCTTCAAGAATTGGGACATAAACTTAGCCAAAGCCACCTGGATGGTCAACACCCGAGGCTCCATCAATCGAGCTGGTCCTGCCCAGTCTGAACCCTTGCACACAGTGGATGGAGATAAAGTTCCTGTGGTACACATGAAAGGGATTTTAGGAAAGACTGTTTGGATTAATCCCACCTCAGGCAAAGGCAGACCCATCCGTGGGATTGTTTTTGCTCAAGGACTTGGTTATACTTGGTGGGTAATGCAAAAAGATGGAGAAACCCGTTGTGTACCACAAGGAGACCTAATTTTAAGTGAGAATTAGAATTAGTGTGTAAGGTTTCATTCTGTGTATATATGTATGTATAAGTGAGGGTGTATGATGTAGATGGTGATAGAATAAGGGGTGGATTATGTCCTAGGTTACAATGTAAAATTGTGCCCAAGGTATGTATTCTATCCCCACGAGCCGTTGGAGCCAAGGTGGGGCAGTGTTTTCCTTATCTTCTGTTAACGAGCCTAACAATGCCTTGCCCATGACTCATAGATAACTTCCTCCGGGAGTTATCTCTGTTTAATGGGCCATCAAGGATCCACTGCATGACTCATAGAATGAGATGATCCCCATTGTGAGATGCTCTGCCCAGGGGGAGGAGCCAAGCATTCCCACCTGGATAAATCCAGGGTTTGGGACAGCACAAGCAGCTTTTATCCACTGGACTCCCAGAGGAGACAAGAGCTACCAGACCTTTCTACAGGATCACTGCTTCGACAAGACCATGTCATCTGGACTGCCACTACCACCCTAACAGGGTGTCAGGTTGTATTCTGACTCTGTCAGTGGTTTTTTGTACTATTACTTTTATTTTAATTTGCCTTCATTTATTTCTTTTCTTTTCCTCTTATTAAATTGTGTTTCTGACTTGGAGTCTTTCACTGGTTTTGCTTTCAAACCAGCACAACGGGACAGTCATCTGTTGGTCCATGAGAGTTTTTAACATGGTGTGAACTGCGCTGCGCAGCACCACTGAGGATATAAAGAGATTTCAATCAGTCGTGAAAACAAGCCAAATAAACTTTGATCAGTTCTGAAAAAAGAATAAGCCATTGTGCTTGTCAAAAGCAGGTGGCAACCATCAAGATCTCATTTCATTGTATAGCCTTTGTCTTCAAATAGGCTTCAGTTTTGCAATCTATATAATCCACAATATCCATAATGCTGAATTATTTGTAAGAGGGGCAAAAAGCCCCAACACCCACACAAATCCTTTTACAGAATGGAGCAACCTTCTCATTCCTTATTGTCTGTAGCAGAAAACTATTCTAAAACAATGTAATGAAGCAAACATGTCATGCAAATTCAATACTCGGAAGGCATAGAAGTTACAGAAGCTACAGAATGTTAGTACTACCAGGTCAGGACAACCCAGTTGTTAGCAAGGCTTGGTAAAGACTCATATATTTACATGACAAGTTGTACAAAGATTCAGGTCTTTTCCTCATTAATCTTCCAGTGACACAAGTCTCACTGTCAGAATTCATGGGTACACTGGTGTTGTGTTCCTCTGGGAAATGGTTTTTCCCCTCAGAGACCCCCTGAAGCCTCTGCCATGTAGTTTAACCCTTTTTTCCCTATCTTACCTACTCCTGACCCCATTGGCTCAGGGCCAATATCTTTCCTTGGCCCCAAACTAGATAAACCTGTCTCTTCCGTGTTCTTCCTCTCTCTCCTCACTCTCCTGGAACATCACTTTGAGAATAAAGCTTGGACTGAAGCTGGGGTGAGAGCCACTCTTTTGAAATCTTTATTCTGTCTCTATGAAATACATTTCCCTAAAACCCCTGAGCAACTGAGCTAGCTAGAGCCCAGGGGGTGGCTAGAGGGAGTATATTTCACACTGGCATCTCTGATAGTTGCTTGCTACATGCTAATTCTGTTTTCAGCTGAAGATACTAGAAAAAACAGTGACGGTGTTCAGATCATGTAGTCAAATATACCATCATATAACATACCTAAGATGATAAAGATCTTGGTAAAGCAGAACACTTCTCTTCAATTTTCAACTATTCTGTATTGCATGATTCACTGAGGACTGGAAAACTTACACACATCTTACAGAGAAAAGTCTCAAAAATGCAGAAATGTTGTCTGTTAGTTGGTGAGCAAGAACTCCATGCTGGATGGAGTAAGTTGCACGGTTCAGAATACACAAAATGCTTTATAAAATCCAAAGAACAGCATGAACTGTCCTTGTATATATTTGCAGCACATCTCAACTCTCATGGTCACCCATATAATCCACTGAGTGGAAACATGCTCCCACACACTCTTCTATCCTACCAGGGTGTCATGGGTTTCAGTCACTGGCCCAATGTCAGTGCACCCATGAGAATATAGTTCTTTAAATTGATGCTGTGAGTTGGACTGGGAATAGAGTAGAGCAGGCTCCAACTTAGAAATAGAAAGAAAAACTTTATTAACTTACACTTTATGGGAAAAAAGAAAAGAGAAAAGACAAAATCTAGAGTGAAAAGAACCTTCTAAACCACTCCTCCTCCCCCCACCATAATTCCCACCAAAACTTTCTGAGACAAAATCTGGAACTCCCAGCAAGTTAAGAGAGAGAAGTCTTCCTTGTGCCCCATAGAAACTCCTGCAAGAAACACAGTCTCTTGTGGCCTAGACTCTTCTCAAATGGTCCACCCCACACAGAGGAAATGTGCTACTGAGAAGCCCTCCTTCCATGGACAGTGCTCTCACCACCACCCATGGACCAGAAACTGCTTGTAAGGTTGTCTTTTTAAAGATGCCTCTGGGACACAAGTCCTCCCCATTTCTCCTTCGGGGCAAAGGGTTTTAAGAACAGAAGCCTCTTCTGAGGGCACCACCACACCCTCTTAATACTCTGTTCACTCACTCTGGCACTGGCATTTTCACTACACAGTGCCCACCTTGCATCCCCCTAAACACAGTTTCTATAAGTTACAGGAGCATTAGTTCAGTCTCTATGGCCACTACAAGGAAAGTCCAGCCAAAAGCCACTCCATCATCTCTTCTTCTTATCTTCTGCTGGTATCACAAGTCCCAGGCTGTCTCTCCCATCACTTACAGAAGCTGCAGCTGATGAAAAGTTCTTGATATCAGATTTAATGTGGCCCTGGTCGAACTCTCTGGGGAGGGGGTGGCTCGGCACCCAAGACGTCCCAGTGAAAAAATCTTCCACCTCTCCATTCTTAGTCGGCCTGGCGAGCTACACAGTTCTGTTCTCTTTTTTTTTTTTTCCTCCGGTCTGAAGGAGGGGCTCAGCCAAGGCCAAAGTTCACAGGCAGCTGTGCTGGCCCAGATCCAACAGCAGTGAAGCTCAGACAGCTGTGCCGGCAAGCCAGCAAAACTGCTGTCCAGCTATGCCGGCAAGCCGGCAAAACTGCTGTCCAGGCTTACCCCAGCCCAGGCCGCATGGCAGGCCTCGGCCTTGGCCAGGGGAGGCCTCCCCTCCCCCTCCACAGCCAGGAGGAGGAGGGGAGCCTGAGGAGCCTGCTCACTCTCTGAAGGCTGGAAGGCGAAGAAGAGACCAACTCCCACTTCTTATCCTGAAATGTGTGTTCGCAGAGATGATATGACCTTTCATTGGTTCAACAGGGTGCCAATCTCAGAGCCACCTATCTCTCACTTCCTAGGGTGGGTCAAACCACAACACAGGGCAATATGTCAAGGCTTTTGGTTTGTTGTATAGACCACACATCTTCAATTGCAGGCAGCATTTCGTCCCTCTTACACACCAAGTCTTCCTCCAGGAGCAAAGGAGCTGTTGTAATTGTGAACACTACTGTTGCTCAGCAGATTTTTGAGGAACAAAACATTTCTTTCTTGGTCATATTGCTTATCACCATAATGCACCAAAGTTGCAAGCTGGGCTTTTAAGATCTATGAACTATCCATACATAATTTAACTCCAGCAATAGACACCATAAAGGAGGCAGAATCAACTTTCAAAAAACTAATTTTAATCAAAACAAAAAAAAATTGTTATCAGTAACAAGTTTATAAAACAGTGATTTAGTTACATAAATAAATTGATATCATTGTATCAAATCTTAATTTCAACTTCATGAGCATGTTTACATGGGTAATGAAGTACAACCTTTTTACCTATTATAATAAATAAAATGGAGAGTATGAAATAGTTTTTCTAAACAAAAATACCTACAAACATACCTCTAGCATGTTCTCTAATGAAGGGAACAAGAGACACTGGACAACTTCTGCACCAAAACAAAAACTGTTTTAAAAAGCACAAGGATACAGAACCATCAGCTAAAGCAAAGACACGATACTGCAATCAAAGTTGGTATTTAAGAATAGAATGAACGGTTTGGTAGTTAGATCTCCAGTTTGGTTAATTTAAAGCATTAAGACAAGGCAAGATAGAAGGCTGCTTTTGTTTGAGTAATTCTAGAGAAAATAAAATATATTAGAAAAATGAACAGAAAAGTAGAACAGTCATACCTACACAACTTTCTGTCCTGCACAAAGTCAAAATACCTATGCCGAATATATATATTATATATATATTTGTGCACAAAGGTTAGCTTATTATTAGCTCACTGCAAAGACGTAATGTATCGCGTCAATCGTTTTGCATTTTCTGTGAAAAATTATATTTCTTTACGTTTCCTAGGCTAGGAGACACAAACCCCAATTCTGGCATACTGTATTCTTAATGCTAAGGCTTGCTGCTCTGGCTGTGTATTTTTTTGTTGTCCCTCTTTACTATAGTGCCTGTTACAAGCATGTGTTTATGTGTGTATACATATATATACATGCATACATACATATATATATATACATACATACATATATATATATATAAAACTTCCCCAGTAGGAATCATTCCAACCATGCAGTCCAAAAGATGGCTCTGAATAGATGCCCAGCATATAGTTCACCACCTGAGCCAACCCTGAAGCAAGATGCACTTTAGTCCTTCAGATAGTTTTTCTTTAAAACCAAGCTACTGCAGCTTCAAGTATTTTGTATTACATAGAGTTGATTTTTTTATAAATTAAAGTTAGATTTTTTCAATATTCAGACATATACTATAATATATATACAGTACAATAAATGCTCTCATACTTTAAAAAATTTATTTTGATAAATCCCTGAGAATGTATGTTGACAGTCGCTAAGTTTCCACATGCACAAGCATTGTGTGCCATGCTTCTGGATGAACAGCACTGCAAAGCCACATGGTCAGCCTTTTAACTACTAGTATTTCATTTGTTGATTTGTTTAAATATGTTGAAATATAACGATGAGTTACAAAGGAGTAAAGCTGAATCCATTTGAGGTACTTATCACAGGATGGAGGTGTTTTGTTTGCTTTTTTTAAGCCATTGCAATATATGTTTTGTTTTTGAGGCTGTGAACATATACAGAAAGAACAGGAGAGTGATGTGGGCTTTTGCCACTTGACAACATATACTCAGTGTAAACCAAACCTTTCTTTAATCTCTCTCACACAAAACAGAAAAAAGGAAAAAAATTTAAACACACAAACTTTCACATGACAGTTTAGTTTTCAAACTCAGTATATCTATACACATATAATACCGGTGTGACTTTGTTTCTTTAAGTTCAAAAGGATACAAAGGCAGGCTCAAGTAAAAACAAACCACCTCCTCCCTTCACTCATTTTCATCAACCAAACCGCTCACGAACCAACATCATCAGTTTCTTTTTGCCTTTGTAGATTTGTTTTAGGTTATCAATAAACTGTGTAAACTGTATGTGTCCATCATGAGCCATTAAGAAGGTCTCTCGGGCCTTGCTGAGGAACTCTATAAACTCACTATAGTGTCGTGGGCTGATGTGAGTGAGACGTGAATGAGTTGTATTAATGTAAGCTCCGATCGTGGCATCCAAGAGTTGTCTTAAAGGGGCTTTGTCCAGTGACATGAGCTTACCAGAATTCCTCCTTCCATGGAGTCCCACCATGCCAGGAGTGGTCAAAGTACACCTGCGCAAAATATCTGACAGTACTGTTGCACACTTGACACTTTTGACCACCAGAGGTATTACAGCTGCTAGCTCATTTTTCCCAAGAGAGTGGCTGAGTGCACATGCCCAGAGAACATCATTAATGGCAGGGTGTGTGTCCTGATTGTAACTCAGGTTGAGATGTGTTATGGCCAAAGTGGCCAGCTTATAGGCCCGCATAGGGTAACCCCGGTGCTCCATGTATCGTGCTATAGTAAAAAGCTGTGAGTAGCTCATGCTGGTTGTAGCAGCATCTAGAACAATTTGGTAAGCTGTCTCAAAAGCTATGTGATCCTTTTCACACAGAGTCAGTGCAGAGAGGGCACAGTTTTGAGGATCCTTCATGGCACACTGTAGAGCAAGTGTTCTAGCACTGCTGGCCAGCTTCTCCTGCTGATGACAGTCCAGATGCAGACGGACAATGGTGCTGTTGGACATCACTGTTGTAGCAACAATACTAGTGGCTTCTGTTGGAGTGAAAAGTGTAAACCAATTTTGCATTATACTATCCAATGCATAAACACCTGGGGAGAGAAAGAAAGGATTAAGCACAACTGACAAAACCTAGCAGATATAGATGTTCAGCAAAAGATTATATTCAAAGTTCTAAGAGGTTGCCAGTACACTGAAGGAGACCAGCTTCAGCAAGAAAAGCTAAACCAGATAACATGTCTGCAAAAGGACATCAAAACAAAGGCTAACTGTGTACACTCTGTAGCAATGACTGAAAAGTAGATAACAAAAAAGTCTGTAAGATAAGCTTTTATATCCCAGTGAGACAACTGAGCTGTTTTACTTGTTATCTAAGACAATTTGGATAACAAGTTCTGGCTCATTTGTTTTTATCATATCACTCAAAAGCAGCCCTCACACCAAACATTTAAAAGGCAATTTTAACTTCTTTTCTTAACGTACATCTCACGGTACAGCGCATGCACAAAAGAATATGAAAGCATGCCAAATGTCTCATTTAATAGAATACCATGACATTTAATATTAAGCACAGCTTTAAAAGAAGTAAAATAAAAAATCCTAACCTCTACCCTCTCCCAACAGGCTTTTCGGATACATCTTTTATCTAATTGATATGCACTTGAACGTAAAGATTTTTATTAGGGAAATACTCTGAGCAATATCATAGAAATGCTTGGGTTACATTAGTGTTTAGTTTGCTTTCCGGTGCAGACAAGAGGCCTGCACAATGCCATAGCCATGTAATAAATAAGCATTACACTCTAATCTTGGATTTACAAAGGGGCTTAAAAAAATGAAACCAAGAAAACAAACAACAAACAATGAGAACTCCTTCATGAGATCTTGTCTGCCACACAGTGGGACGCAAACTCAGCATTTCATTCACCTGTTTTCTGGTTCATCTTCCCCACAGCTGACCAGACAGTGCTCTCACCAGTCTTTTGGAGCCTCACCCTTCAGAGCAAGCAAAGTTGTAGCATAGTGTAACATCCCATAACCACTACCCTTTTCTCTGCTACAGCCTCAAACCCAAACCCAACATGGAGGGAAGAAGGGGAAATTTGGGTTATGGATGTCCCTGCCTTGAAGGGGAAAGAAGTTACACTGCATTAATCAAGTATTGTCTCACTTGGCCTTTGCCTATTCTATTACATGCTCAAAAAACCCACTCATCACTGACATAACTATGGTCTTCTAAAAAGGGGATTTTAAAGAGGAACAGAAGGTGGGAGATATTTGCAGAGCCTGAGTGTTGACAAACAAGATCAAGTCCTCTAAGATTAGCTGACAAAAAGGCCTGAGCCCTTGAGAAGCATCTCAGAACATACCTATTTCTGTTGCACATGTTACCAACCACCTCACCATTTCTCGTCTTCGCCAATTCAATGTTGACAGTGTCATCCGCATCACCTATTAAAACAACACAAAGTACAAATTCACCCTATTGTAAAACCAAGACAGTATACCAACAATCAGGGATTTAAGTTACTCAAATACACTGAGGTTCAAAATGGCAACCTCTTGCCTTCTCTGCTCTGTTACATCTTTTTAGCTATGTCAAAAGACTTGATAAATACTACCCAACTATCTTAGAAGAGCATACAGAGAGTAATTCCAACTGCAGGTCCTTCTAGGCTAGAGGAGAAACTCTGTTTTATTTGGGGAGAAGAAAAAAACCAAACAAAACCCCCACCACCTCATAAAAAAGCCTTCTTGCCCCCAACCAACAACAAAGACCAATTATTCAATTATTCAAATTAAATTATCCTGTGTCTCCTCCCTCTATGTATATAAATCTTTAAAGTGGAAACGTGTCAACTCCTGTTGGGCAATCTAACCAATCAGATTTTTCCCCCATCTGCATTTTTTGGTCATTGACTTCAACAATACAGATAGGAGTCAGCGTACTGTGATTTGACTGGCTGCTTATGCTGCAAAGATACATATATATACACTTCCAGATATATCCTAGTATTCTGGGGCACAAGTTATATTCTCCTCTATACTTCCAGTTGAAGGTAGCAACACTGGAAGAAACAGACAGGTGTAGCAATGTATTTGAACAGCTTAGGCCACAGTGTGCTCCAGCCTAAACAGTCTTTAGTCATTCTTATCAGAACCCTCTGGAATTCATCAAGATTACTAAGACATAAATTGTTCTAAAATAAGAAAGAAGAGGCTGAGAAACAGAATACCAAGACTGCAAGAACTAGATAAAGGAGGGCCATGAAGCACTGGACTGTATCCAATCATATTTCCTGAAAGGTACATGCTGAATCTGTGGACAAGATAGAGGCACCAATCAAGTAATGCATGATCGCGTGAACAGTAGTTTTAGAGCGTATAAATATAGCTTAATGTAAACAATAAATGGCTTTTGCTTAATCATATTGGTTGGTTGTCCAGAAGTCCTGTGCTCCCGCAGACAGGTCCAGTCTATTAATATGTGGCTGCGCAGCTGTTGTCACCACCATAATTTGGGGGTTTTTGACAATGGAATGGCCTACACAGAAATGGGCATGCTGTCATCAGACAGAACTCACTTTTCTCAGCAAAGGAGGACAGTCTTTGCTCAGGAACTAGTGGGGCTCATTGGCAGGGCTTTAAACTAGATGTGAGGGGGAAGGGGGACTACATCAGGCTTGTATCTTCAAAGCTGTGGGGTGAAAAGCCAAGGTTAGAGGGATGGAATGCAAGTGAGGGTCCTCTGGTGGTGACTCTGAAATGTGCTGGTCACACTGGAGCACACTTGCAGTCTTATGGAGATGACCCAGGGACTCCTGACGTAACAGAAGCCAACAGGGAAACACCAGGGAAATATCTCAAAGGAATAAAGGGGTGTTCTAGGAAGGATACATGACCAACAGACCAGCTGAGGTGCCTTTACACCAATGCATGCAGCATGGGCAACAAACAGGAGTTGGAAGCCACCATGCTGCTAGAAAGTTATGACCTTGTTGCCATTACTGAAACTTGGTGAGATGAATCCCAAGACTGGAGTGTGACTATCAATGGCTACAGACTGTTCAGAAGAGACAGGGGAGAGAGGAGAAGCAGAGGGGTTTCTCTCTGCATCAAGAGGTGTATTGTGAAGTGTGGGAACAGTGCCAGATACCCGGCATCCTAACCAGGATTAGAACAAGAGAATATTAACCCTAAAGGCTCTGCTAATTTGTGTGTTTGCTGAGCCAGCTGTGAAAAAATTACCTTGGTGGAAGACCACCATATGAGTGTGTAACTTACTTTGATTGAAAACAATCACATGCATGGAATGCTTGAGACATGTTTTGTGTATTACAAAATTATCAGAGGCCCTGAGGACCAATCAGAAGGCAGTTGTTTATCTGTAACAAAATTAAAATAAAAGGGAGTTTGCATGGGAGAGACAAGAAGAAGAGAAAAACACGTAGAGCAGAGCTCAAAGCTATAACACTGCATCAGTGTGTTTTCTCATCGCTGCCATCTTGATATTGACATTTTGATTTTTTATATTTAGATTATTTCTTACATTTAGATTTTTCTTTGCATTTGATGTCATCACCAACAGTGAAGAGCTGTCTCTGAAGAACAGCCATGAGCAGGTCAAAAGCCTGTGGGTAAGGACCAGAGATCAAGGCAACAAAGGGAACCTTGTGGTTGGTGTCTACCACAGGCCACCTGATCAAGGGGAGCCTATTGACAAAGCCTTCTTGCTCCAGCTACAGGAGACATTGCACTTGCAAGCTCTCATCCTGCTGGGGGACTTCAACCACCCCAATATCTGCTGGGAAAGTAGCACAGCAAGCTGTAGGCAATCCAGGAGACTCCTGGAATGCATGGGCGACAACTTCTTGAGCCAGGTAATAGATAGCCCTACCAGAGGGGATGTATAACTGGATCACCAACGCAAGTGAACTAATTGGGAACATCAAGATTGGAGGCAGCCTGGGCTGCAGTGATCACACATTGGTGGAGTTTGCAGTCTTGAGGGATATGGGTCAGGTAAGGAATGAAGTTAGGCCCCTGAACTTTAGGAAAGCAAACTTCCAGCTCTTAAGGGAGATAGTCAGTGGAATCCCCTGGAAGACTACCCTCAGGGACAAGGGAATGCAACAGAACTGGCAGATCTTTAAGGAAGTCTTCCATAAAGCACAAGAGCTAACAATCCACAGGATCAAGAAATCAGGCAAAGAAGACAGGAGACTGGTATGTCTGACCTGCTGGTCAAAGTAGAGGGAAAGAAGCAAATGTACAGGCAGAGGAAACTAGGACAGGTATCCTGGGAAGAGTATAGGGATGAAGTTCAGTTGTGTAGGGATGGGGTGAGAAAGGCAAAGGTAAAACTGGAACTGAACCTGGCAAGGGATGCAAAGAATAATAGGAAGGGCTTCTACAGATCTGTGAACCAGAAAAGGAAGGTCAAAGGAGGTGTACTCCCCTCAATAAACACTGCTGGAAAACTGGTAACAATAGATGATGAGGAGGAGGCTGAGGTACTCAAAAATATTTTTGCCTCAGTCTTCAATACCTCTCAAGTAGATGGACAGCAGGAAAGAGACTGGGGGAGCAAAGTCCCTCCCACTGTAAGTAAAGAACAGGTTTGTGACCACCTGAGGAATCTGAATGTGCAAAAGTACATGGGACCCGATAAAATGCATCCCAGAGTCTAGAGAAAATTGGCTGATGTAGTTGCCAAGCCACTCTCCATGATATTTGAAAAGTCGTGACAGTCAGGTGAAGTCCCAGGTGACTGGAAAAAGGGAAACATTGCACCCATCTTTAAAAAGGGTAGAAAGGAGGAACCTGGGAACTATTACCCTGTCAGCCTCACCTCTGTGCCTGGGAAGATCCTAGAACAGATCCTCCTAGAAGCTGTGCTAAGGCACATGGAGGACAGGGAGGTGATTCAAGACAGCCAGCACAGCTTCACCAAGGACAAGTCCTGCCTGACCAACCCAGTGGCCTTCTGTGATGGAGTGTCTATATCAGTGGATGTAGTGGTTTCAGGTTCACCTATTTTTGTTTTCCAAAATTAGTATAGTGGTTTGAGTGTCTCCTAGAATTATTTATTCTTTTTCTGATGTGAGATAGGATTAAGGGAGAAGCAAAGCAGGCTCAAAAGTTAAAAGGGTATAAAGACAGGTTTATTAACAAAATTACAAGAGAAAGAAAAAATTAATAAGAATCAGAATGAAACCTTCAAAACACTTCCCCTCCCCCACAACTTTCTTTTCCCTTTTCACAGACAATGTATAGAGACAAAATTTAGAACCCTTGGTCAGTTTACTACTTATAAAATGGTCTTTCATCAGTTCATTTAGAGAGAAGTCTCTTTTGGTCTGCTATGGAAACTTCCCACAAGACAGACAGTCTTCTTGTGGCTTAATTTTCACAAAAGCAGCCACCCAGGAATTTGCAGTTGTGATGTCCTTCCCATATTATGCAGCCTTCTCACAGCTGCATTATGGGCCATGATACTCATGGGGTACTATTTTAAAGATGAACGGTTTAAAAGCAAAGGATTTTTATCTCTAGGAACAGATATTTTCTCTTTCTGGGGGCAAATTTTTGTCTCATCTTCCTTTCTCTCTTCAAGCTTCTCATAAGATTACAGCTACTTCAATATTTACTTAGTTCACTACAAATACCTTTGCTCAGATTTATAATTTGAATACTCTCATCTCCCCAATGCATATTTTCTATGATTTAAACAGATATTCTAGTATATTACAGTCTATTACTATGGCTTACAAAAGAATTTCAGCTTTAAACTAAGGCATCTTTTCATTCTCTTCCATCTAGGCTTCAACTCTTCCTTCACTGATTTTGATGTCTTCATATTATCTCTCTACATGTCTCTACTCTGTCCCTTTTCTCTCCCTCAAAGAAAATTTATTATTTTGCAAGTTTCATCTGTGAAAAAAAAGAGTTAAATCTCTCCCAGGTCTGCAGAAGGTATAATAGTTCTCCCGGGCAGTGACCGAAAGTAGTAAATTCAGGCCATACTGGGGCTGAGCCAGGATCTCTTGCACAGCTGAGCCCCTCCCTCTGCAAACGGACTTGGTAGCAGTGACTGGAGTGCACTAGGGGAAGAGATAGCTAAAATCTCACAGCAGCATGCCCGCGGCTGAGGCTTCCCCCCACTTCCTCTACCTGGCAGCCGCTGGGGGAGAAAGGGGGGAGGGGGCCCGGCCCAGCCCTGCCAGGCCTCCCGGGTCCGCGATAGAAGAGTGAATTTAGCGGCAAGATATTAACAGCCGCTGAGCCAAATCCGGCCGGGACGAGGCTTTCTCTTCTCCCCCCCCCTGCCCGGCAGCCACCAGGCCCGGCCCTACCAGAGCTGCAACAGCAGCAGGGCCTGGCCAGGCTGCGCCAAGCCCGGGGACCATGTGGCAGAGCAGGGCTAGCCCTGCCAGCCCCTGTTACCTCTTGCCAAGCCAAAAAGAAAGAGAGCTTCCCAAGATTTTCCCCGATTTTTAACCAGTGTTTTCACAGAAGCGTGTCACCTTTCTAGTGGCTTCACCAAATAGCAATATTCAAACCAAGTCACTGATTAGTTTTGCTATAGCTCTTCCCAGAAAAATCACTTCTGTGCAAAACTAACACAGTGGACAATGGAAGGGCTGAAAATGTCATTTATCTGGGCTTCTGTAAAGCCTTTGACACAGTCCCCCACAACATCTTTCTCTCTAAATTGGAGAGATATGGATTTGATGGGTGGACTGTTTGATGGATAAAAAAGTGATTGGACAGTCATATCCAGAGGGTAGTGGTCAAAGGTTCAGAGTCCCAATGGACATCAGTGACAAGCAGTGTCCCTCCAGGGATCTGTATTGGGACTAGTGTTAATTAAAATCTTCTATATTGACATAGACAAAGGGATCAAATGCACCCTGAGAAATTTGCAGATGACACCAAGCTGAATGGTGCAGTTGACACACCTGAGGGGTGGGATCCAACGATTTATCTCTCTGGACAAGGAGTATCTGCAAAGAAGTTCTTTCATAAAGCCAGCAGAATCATAGAAAAAGGACTATGAGCTCTTATTGCGATGTCCATATTTTATATCACTTGGGCAATCACCAACTGTATGAAGTTTAGAAAAGACAACTGCCAGATTCTGTACCTGAGAGGAGGCAACCCTGGATATATGGATACACTGGGGAACAAGAGGCTGGAGACCAGCACTGTGGAAAGGGACCTGGGGATCCTGGTTGATGGCAAGTTGAATGAGTCATCAGTGTGTCCTGTCAGCCAGGAGGTCCAACTGGGATGTCCTGGGTTAATGCTGGTGGGATGCCAGGCACCCACCAAAGCCACTCACTCACTCCCCTCCACAGCTGGACAGGGGAGAGAAAGTTTAACAAAGGGTTCATGGGTTGACATAAGGACTGGGAGAAATTGCTCATCAAATACCATCACGGGCAAAACAGGCTCAAATTAGAGATATGCATTGAATTTATTACACTAACAAAATCAGAGCAGGATAATGAGAAGTAAAATAAAACCTTAAAAACACCTTCCCCACACTCCTCCCTCCTTCCAGCTCTGCCTCCTACCCCAGCAGCACAAGGAGACAGGGAATGGAGGTTATGGTCAGTTCATCACCTGTGACTTCTCCCACTGCTCAGGGAGAGTTGTTCCCCTGCTCCACTGTGGGATCCCTCCTATGTGAGACAGTTCTCCTCAAATTTCTCTGATGTGAGTCCATGTCATGAGCAACAGCTCTCTGCAAACTGCTGTAACTTGAGTCCATCCCACAGGCAACAGTCCTCCCCAAACTGCTGCAGAATGAGTCATTCTTCTACGGGGTGCAGCCCTTCAAGGACAGGCTGCTCTAGCATGGGAGCAGGGCCCCTGTCTCCATGGACCTCCCTTGGGGTCACAGCCTCCTCTCAGGCATCTACCTGCTCTGGCATGGGGCTCCTCCATGAATTGTGGGTAGATCCCTGCATGCCAGTGGATCTTCATGGGCTGCAGGGGGACAGCCTGCTTCACCGTGTTCTTCACCATGGGCTGCAGAGGGATCCCAGCTCTGGTGCCTGGACCACCTCCTCCCCCTCCTTCACTGACCTTGGTGTCTGCAGAGTTGTTCTACTCACATGTTCTCACCCCTCTCTTCTCTGACTGAAATTGCAACTGAACCACAATTTTTTTGTTTTCCTTTCTTCTTGAATCTGTTATCACAGAGACATTGCCACCATTTCTAATTGGCCTAACCTTGACCATTGGCACATCCATGTTTGGAGCGAAGAGGGACTGGCTCTGCTGGACATGAAAGAAGCTTCTAGCAGCTTCTCACAAAACCCACCCCTGTAGCCCCCCTTGCCTCCCAGTACCAAAACCAGGCTATGCAAAACCAATATACTGGACTTCCTGTATCAATGCACACACAAATTGAAGGCTAACACTCTTCCAATGTCCGAGAAGAGTTTTCAGCTTTCCCCTGTGAGAGAGTGGACTGTTAATGGTTAATGGCTCAAACAATCAGCAGGATGCTTTGCTGATGATGAGCAAAGTAACCAATTGGTTGCAGAGGGCAACACCCACAACCTCAGGCTACAAGCTGGATGTTGAACAAGATAAGGGAAGAGGCTGATAAGAGGCAAATCCTGCCAGGTGGAATAGTGCTTTTTATCATGCCAGTGTCCTTACACAGGTGGCTCAGGTGTGAAAATTCCCTTCCAGAGAAGCACTGGGACATTCACACAGAATATTCACATGTAGGTCTGAAGGTATTCATCCCTTCTGATGGCCCATAATTGACTCAATTATGCTGACCTAAGAGGCAACTGTAATGTCTTAGAAGGTGTCATAAACCATCAAAGACTCCCAAAGTTTCCAGTGATTCATAGCATTACAACATTAAGTGTGAAACTCCCCACTGAGCCTGAGCATATATTATCCTACGAACTTTGTGTTTCTTGGGCTTTCCCCATCCCTGATGGATCGAGACTGCAACCATCACTTCAACCAACGGACATTGCAATTGCAACAACCAGATCTCATCACTGGACTTGAGGGTGGTGACTATACCTTTCTACTCTTATCCTTTCTTTCTCTTTCTTTTCCTTAATATATTTCCTTACATGTTATGCTTTTATATTGCTATATTACAATAGATAATTGTGAGAGAATAGATTATGGGACATTAGGAATGGGGCTGCAGCCGAGCCTCATCCCTAATGGGGTGCAGCTGTGTAAGACAGGTGAACAGCATTGAAGGAAAAGAAGCGTGGAATGCTGATGTGTATGGACTAATCACAAAAGAGTAAAAGGGCACACAGGTGTTATGCATGTGAGAATGAAGGTATAAAAAAGTTGTACTGGGGAATAATAAAGTGCTGATGCTTGCCACCATTTTCTGTGTCAGGCATGCATCCTCCTTTAAATGGTGACCCTGACGTGATTGGGGTAGAGAACTGCAGACCTGAGAGCAGCTGTCAGTGGAGCCCAGTCTAGCAAAGCAGGCAGCAACAGAAGCCTGAAGGTCCAGACAACTTACCATCATAGAGATGCTGGGCCCCAGGTGAGCGACTGGGAAACATAATAATGGGGGCTCAAATAGCAGCAGAAAAGGAATCTATTTTGGACATTTTACTGGAAATATTACAGAGGAAAAGTATTAAGTGTGAGGAGTGGGTACTATGCACCTTGCTCATTTGGTGTAAATGGAATGGAGTGAGACTGAACACACAGACTGCCTTTTTTGTTGAAACATGGGAAGGAGCAGGGCACGTACTGTGGGATGCAGCTACTAGGGAGGATGAAATAGCAACAGGGTTGCTTACAACATGGCGTTTAGTTCGGGACTCATTGCTACAAATACAAGCTGATAGAGAAGCGGCAGCCACTGTCATCATCGCTGCTGCCCCCCCAGTCCCAGCCGCAGCCACTGTTCCAGCAGCCAACTGCCTTGCTGTGGTCGTGTCCCCTTTGTCTACTCCTCCCTCTGTGACTGCTCTTTCTGTGAAGGGTCCTATCCTGATGGTATTCTTAGCGTAGGAATAAAACACATATAGTCATGGCAGCATGGCTATATGCAGTGCTTTTATTTTGTGCCCAATGAGAACCGGGGTTTGATACCCAAATCTGGTTCTAGGGAGATACATTCAGATTTACAATTTATACCTTTTGGTTGCATAAAATATCAATGATTAACTTCAATATTATTCCATTTGTCTTATTGATTTCACTGAAGCATGAGACTTTGAGTTTCGGAAAAACATCCCACTACCACGGTTACAATTGTTTTCTATATTCCTATGTTATCCCTTGATTGGTTCTAATTACACTTAATAACTATATCTATGCACTTGGTCACACTTGGATTAACTAGTACAAAGCAAAGCTAGCTTACTGGTTTTCCATTCACCCCCCCCCCCCCGCAAGGGGTTTTTCCACTCTCCTCTGAAGTCTTGATTCTAACCCTTAAGTACATTTTTCTAAGCAGCTAAGATTTTAACCCCAATGCTATCAGTATTGCCCAAGAGTGATCATGAAATTATAGAATTATAGAATTCTCAATATTTGGTGAAATCAGGAGGAGCACCAGTAAGACTCTTGCATTGGACTTCTGGAGGGCAGACTTTGGCCTATTTAGGAGACTTATTCAGAGCATTCCTTGGGAAGCAGCTCTTAAAAACAAAGGAGTCCAGGAAAGCTGGGCATGCCTCAAAACAGAGATCTTGAGGGCACAGAGACAGACTGTCCCTGAGTGCCGTAAGGTAAGTCGACGAGGTAAACGTTCAGCCTGGATGGGCAAGGAGATTTTGGAGGAACTTAGGAATAAAAAGATGTATCATCTTTGGAAGGAGGGTCAGGTCTCTCAGGAAGTATTTAAGAGGGCTGCTAGAGCATGTAGGAAAAAAATTAGAGAGGCCAAAGCTCAGTTTGAACTTAGAATGGCGACTGCTGTAAAGGATAATAAAAAAAGTTTTTACAAATATATTAATAGTAAAAGGAAGGGTAAGACCAACCTTTGTTCTTTATTAGGTGAGGGAGGGAACTTAGTAACTACAGATGAGAAGGCAGAAGTGCTTAATGCCTACTTTGCCTCACTTTTTAGTGGGAAGATGACTTGCCTTCATGACAACTGTCCTCTTGGGTTGGTAAATGAGGTCAGGGAACAGAATGATCCCCCCATTATCCAAGAGGAGGCAGTCAGAGAATGAAATACTTGGATATCCATAAATCTATGGGCCCAGATGGGATTCATCCCAGGGTGATGAGGGAGCTGGCAGATGAGCTTGCAAAGCCACTCTCCATCATTTACCGACAGTCCTGGCTCACTGGTCAGGTTCCAGATGACTGGAAGCTGGCCAATGTGACACCCATTTACAAAAAGGGTGCGAAGGATGATCCTGGTAATTACAGACCAGTCAGCCTGACCTCAATACCTGGTAAGATAATGGAACAGTTTATACTGAGTGTCATCACACAAAATCTACACGATGGCCAGGGTATTAGATCCAGCCAGCATGGGTTTAGGAGGGGTAGGTCATGTTTGACCAACCTGATCTCCTTTTATGACCAGGTGACCAGACTGGTGGATGCAGGGAAGGCTGTGGATGTTGTTTATTTGGACTTCAGCAAGGCCTTTGACACTGTCTCCCACAACATACTCCTAGATAAGCTGTCAGCCCATGGCTTGGATAGGAGCACTCTTTGCTGGGTTAGGAACTGGCTGGATGGCCAGGCCCAGAGAGTGGTGGTCAACGGTGCTGCATCCAGCTGGTGGCCAGTCACCAGTGGTGTTCCTCAGGGGTCTGTGCTGGGGCCAGTTCTGTTCAATATTTTTGTTGATGACATGGATGAGGGTATTGAGTCTTTCATTAGTAAATTTGCAGATGACACTAAGTTGGGAGCATGTGTCGATCTTTTGGAAGGATGGAGGGCTTTGCAGAGAGACCTGGATCAGTTGGATGGGCAGAGTCTAACAAGATGCAGTTTAACAAATCCAAGTGCCGAGTCCTGCACTTTGGCCACAATAACCCCCTGCAATGTTATAGACTGGGGACAGTGTGGCTGGACAGTGTTCAGGCAGAAAGGGACCTGGGGGTTCTGGTTGACAGCCAGCTGAACATGAGCCAGCAGTGTGCCCTGGTGGCCAAGAAGGCCAATGGCATCCTGGCCTGTATCAGGAATAGTGTGGCCAGCAGGACCAGGGAGGCCATTCTTCCCCTGTACTCGGCACTGGTGAGGCCACACCTTGAGTATTGTGTCCAGTTCTGGGCCCCTCAGTTTAGGAAGGACATTGAGACTCTTGAGCGCATCCAGAGGAGGGCAACGAGGCTGGTGAGGGGCTTGGAACACAAGCCCTATGAGGAATGACTGAGGGAGCTGGGGTTGTTTAGCCTGGGGAAAAGGAGACTCAGGGGAGACCTTATCACTCTCTACCACTTCCTGAACGGTGGTTGTAGTCAGCTGGGGGTTGGTCTCTTTCTCCAGGCAGCAACTGACAGAATGAGAGGACACAGTCTCAAGCTGCGTCAAGGGAAGTATAGGTTAGATCTTAGCAAAAAGTTTTTCACAGAAAGAGTGATAAAGTACTGGAACGGCCTGCCTGGGGAGGTGGTGGAGTCACCATCTCTGGATGTGTTTAAAAAAAGACTGGATGCAGCACTCGGTGCCGTGGTCTAGTTGGGGTGTTGGAACATGGGTTGGACTCGATGATCTTGAAGGTCTCTTCCAACCTGGAAATTCTGTGATTCTGTGAAGAATTGTGCTCCTCCCCTAGATGCCAATGACGACAATCCAATGTCTTGAGCAGTGGCACCACCCCGGCCCAGCCATGGTGGAGCCACTGTGTCCCTACTGCCTGCGTGAGTGCAGTGGCCTGCAGAGTTTTGGGGTGGCAGCAGGGACCCTGCACGGGTTGCTGAGGAAGCGCTGCCAGCTGCTACAGCTTCCCTCAGCGGGCAGCCACCTCTGCCTCTGCTGGGGCAGCGCAAGGCTGACTGAAAGCTGCTTCCGGGTGCTGCTGCCGCAGATTGAGCTGGTGCTGCTGGGCCCCAGGGAGAGCTAGCTGGGCTGTGTGAGAGTCATTAGGCAACCCCTGGCTGAGCTCTGCAGCCCACAGGGTGCTGTGGTGGAGGCCGTGTGGAGCCTGCTGATGGACGAGCGGGCTCCCCACAGGCAAAAACTGCTTGCAGGTCTTGTTCACAATCTGCGCCTGTTTTGATCAATTTATTTGGGCTGGCAAAGTCAAAGGGAGCGGGTTGTCAGCCAACCGCCCCTCCACTGCAAGACATATTTATACTAGAGCCAGTGGCCATCTTGGTGAGGGAAGGAAATCTAAAAAGATTTTGGGAAAGATTGTAGGAACAAACTAGGGAGGTGGGGGAGTCAGATTTGGCGAATCACATTCTATGCATGTCCTGTGATCTGAATTAATGGCGACAGCCCTGATGAGTAGGATCTTTTTCATTGGAGTGTAATCAAAGACTTAAGAAACACGGTGATGCAGCATGGGTTTGCTTCTCATTTTGCTCAGTCTATGCTGCAAGGTATCTTTACTGAGTTAACACCCTTTGACTGTTGGCAGATAGCACAAATTTGTTTCTCCCAAACTCAGATGATGATCTTTGAGTTGCAGTGGAGACGGTTAGTGAATGAGGCCGCAATGGGAAATTTAGAACGTTCTCAGGATGACCCTTGTTTTGGAGCAGGTCCAGCCCAGCTCATGGGGGACCCTCCAATTAACACCCTGCAATTACAAGCCCAACTGCATTCATTAGTGTTACAGCAGGGAAAGGAGCTCGCATTTCTCGTGATGCAGCGTGTACTGGATGTAGGGGCTCCTCGTCAGTCATGGATGACAGTGAAGCAGAAACCCAGCGAGCCATATATAACGTTTAAAGATTGTCTTAGGGAGGCAATTGAGAAACAAATTGACAGTGTAGCAGCCCAAGAAACTGCTTTTGCAGATGGCTAAAGATAATGCGAATACAGACTGTAAGCAAGTTTTATTGCTGCTGCAGAATCCTACACTGGTAGATATGATTGAGGCTTGCAGCAGAGTGGGGACAACACAGTATCAGATGGAGCAGCTTGCAAAGCAGGTTGTTGCAGTTGTGCGAGTTTCCAAGAGTTGTTTTTATGTGGTCAAGGAGGGCATTTCAAAAGAAATTGCCTTAACCAACCTCGTGGCTTTTCAGTGCCAGGGAATGACAGGCAGCACACTGTCAGGCCATGTGCAAGCTGCGGCAAGCCAGGGCACTATGCCAAACAATGCCACTCTAAGGTTAATAATGAGGGATGAGTGCTGCCACCTAGAAGGTTGTGGGGAAATGGGAAGAGGAGCGTGATGGGGATGTGCTCTCAGACACAAATACATCCAACCAATCTCATCCAGGCTTATGCGGCAAACTCAGCACCTCAACCAAAGGGAGTGCTGGAGTGGATGTCATCACAGCTGTCTCAGTCACCATAGGTGATACCAAAGTGCATAAAATACCATTAGATGCTTTTGGACCTTTGGGATATGGGTTAAGTGCATTGTTGGTGGAGCGCTCAAGTGTTACCTTGCAAGGATTGTTTGTGTTACCTGGAGTTATTGATACGGACTATCTTGGGCAGAATTTTGCCATGGTGTGGATGCTGTCACTCCCAGTCACCATACCTAAGCAAAGTCATATAGCTCAATTTATGCCTTTTACAGTGCAAGTACCTGGGGCAGAATCTGTTGAAAGAGGGACTGGAGGGTTCAGATCTACAGGCACCCCCAAGGTCTTTTGGACCCAAACAGTTACTGATTCTAGGCCTAATATGAAGTGTTGTCTAAAACTCGTACAAGGTTCCCCTCCGCAAGTGACTATTACTGGCATGATTGACACTGCAGCTGATGTCATTATTATTTCAAAGAAACAATAGCTGCCTACTTGGCCCACAGTAAATTCTACAGCACTGGCAGGTGTTGGGGGAACAACTGACAGTTACCAAAGTCTACTACTGGTGAATATTATTAATCCTGGTGGGCAGGTAGCTATAATCCATCCTTATGTAATCTTAGTACTCCTGAATTTGTGGGGATGTAATTGTTTGACTCAATGGGGGGTCACTCTGAAAACAGAAAAGCTGAATTTTCATAGGGGCCACTGAGGAAAGCAGTCAACACAGACCTACCATCCCATTACAGTGGTTGACCACACAACCTATATGGGTGGACCAGTGGCCCTTGACTCATGAAAAATTAACCACTCTCAAAGATTTAGTCAATGAACAGCTGGTACAAAACCATGTTGAACCATCACAGAGTTCTTGGAACACTCCGGTGTTTGTGATGAAAAAGAAATCTGGTAAGTAGAGACTCCTACATGGTCTTCACCAGGTTAATGAAGTGATGGAAAGTATGGGAGCGTTGCAACTAGGGATGCCTCCCGAACCATGATTCCAGCTACTTGGGATATTTGTATTGTTTATCTGAAAGATTGTTTCTTTATCATACCCTTACACCCAGATGATGCTCCCAAGTTTACTTTTACTGTCCCCTCTGTTAACAATAGTGAACCTGGGGAAAGATACCACTGGGCTGTGGTGCCTCAAAGAATGAAAAACAGCCCTACCATTTGTCAGTGGTATGTGGCACAAACATTATCACAGGTTAGGAAACAATTTCTGCAAGTTTATTGCTATCACTATATGGATGATATCTTAGTCACTGTGCGAACTGTAGAACAGCTCGATGTGGTAATGCCTGTAATGCAAGAGGCTTTAACAAGTTATGGTTTGTGTGTTGCTCCTGAGAAAGTGCAGTGACAAGCTCCCTGGAAGTATTTAGGAATGAAAGTTTTGGACTAAACTGTTGAACCTCAGAGGGTGACTGTTTAGCATTCTATACAAACATTGAATGACTTGCAAAAATTGTTAGGTACAATTAATGGGATCAGACCATTGTTGGGATTATCAAATGTGCTGTTGGCACCACTTTTTTATTTATTATAAGGTGATCCCTCCTTGTTATCTTCCAGGAGCTTGTTGCCTGATGTGCTTGAAGCATTAAAGCAAGTAAAATTAGTAATACAAGGGAGAAAATCCTGGAGAGTAGTTTCCACCATATCTCTCAGTGTATACATTTTACTGTCTCAGGACCATCCTGTGGGCCTCATAGCCCAATGGCATGACAGTTGGCTGGATCCTTTACATTTTTTAGAATGGGTATTTCTGTTGTATCAACACAGGAAAACAGTTACCACCCACTTAGAGCTGGTTGCTCATGTAATTTGTAACGCCAGACAATGGTATGTCCAACTATCAGGGCAAGAGCCAGCCATTATGACTGTACCCTTAACCTCTGAATATTGGGATGTATGTATGGCCAATAGTTCTGTTTTATAAATGGTCATGGTAGAGTTCCCAGGAAAAATATTATTCCATCATCCTGCACATAAATTTTTGCAACTGCATCTAGAATTGCAAATTGTAGAATCATCACTGTGTTCATCAACCCCCTTACAAGGGCGTACAGTTTTTACCAATGGATCAGGGCGAACAGGAAAGGTAGTTGTTACCTGGAAGGATGGAGATCAGTGGCATGACCTTATAGGCCACCAAGATGGATCCCCTCATTTAGCAGAATTACGAGCAGTTATAATGGCTTTTGAAGCCTGGCCTTATGAGAATTTAAATGTATCTAAATCTCAATATGTATGCAACATATTTGGTCGATTAGATCGTGCTGTTATGAAAGAGGTAAATAACAAGGAATTGTTTTATTTGCTAAAAACATTATGGCATACTTTACACCAACAAACTGCACCGTTTTACATTCTTCATGTTCATAGTCATACTAACTTGCCTGGGTTCATTGTAGAAGGAAACGCCCATGCGGATAAGCTGACAGCCCCAGCGTGGGCTGCCCCGGTACCAGATACAACAGGCGATTCAGTCACATCAATTTTTCTGTCAAGGGGCTCATGCCCTACGACATCAATTCCATCTTACATCTGCAGCAACACATGATATCATTGCCTCATGCTCTGATTGTCAGCAACATGTCACCGTGACTCATGATGGAATAAACCCCAGAGGGCTACAAGCTTTTCAGCTATGGCAATCTGATGTTACTCATGTTTCAGAATTTGGTCACCTTAAATATGTACATGTTTCAGTGGACACTTATTCTAAGGCCTGTTGGGCTTCTGTACATGCAGGGGAAAAGGCAAAAGATGCAATTTCTCATTGGAGTGGCACTTTTGCAGCCTTGGGTGTACCACGTGTTGTAAAGACTGATAATGGTCCTGGTTATGTAGCTCAGCGCACCCAACAATTCTTGCAACTTTGGGATGTTCACCATGTCACCAGTATTTCACATTCTCCGACTGCTCAAGCCATCATAGAGCGTTTTCGCTTTACACTCAAAGCCTTTCTTCAAAAACAAAAAGGGGGAATGCAAGGTGAAACCCCGCAGGCAAGAGTTTGGAAAGCTGTGTTTACACTGAACCATCTTACTATTCCTCCCTCATGTACAATACCTGTTATTCTAATGCATTTTTTGTTGTTACAGTCACCAAGTGACAGGACCCGTGGCCCTGCTCCAGTCTGAAAGGGCCCATAGGATCTTGTTACCTGGGGATGTGACGCCTGCGTCTCTACAGATGCCGGCGTTCGGTGGGTGCCTGCTCATTGCGTTCAACCTGTGTTGGATAACACCCCTCGGAGCAAAGAACCTGGCTGTGGCTCACCTGACTCCCTGGAATAGCAAAAATGTTTGGGTGATGGGAATGCATAGGCTCTAGCTTATCTTTGCATGTTATTTTAGATAATCGTGTAGCTACTAAATTCTTGTTAATATCTCATAGACATAGGCATAAAGACTTTGATGATATGTGTTGTGTTTGTTAATATTCCATAGGCATAGGTGCAAAGACTTTGATGATATGAGTTGTGTGAATCCAGGGAATGAATCAGGGTCAATTCATAGATGCATTCCAGAGCTAATGGGAATTACACAAGAACTGCTTGTACTATGTTTGCTCTCTTTTCTGCAAAGGGCCCTGCAGAGGATGGTAAACACGCCATTTGATATTTAAAAGAAAAGAGGGGGAACTGTGAGAGAATAGATTATGGGACATTAGAAATGGGGCTGCAGCCGAGCCTCATCCCTAATGGGGTACAGCTGTGTAAGACAGGTGAACAGCATTGAAGGAAAAGAAGCGTGGAATGCTGATGTGTATGGACTAATCACAAAAGAGTAAAAGGGCACACAGGTGTTATGCATGTGAGAATGAAGGTATAAAAAGTTGTACTGGGGAATAATAAAGTGCTGATGCTTGCCACCATTTTCCGTGTCAGTCATGTGTCCTTCGTTAGATAATAACCAAATGACTACAGACCTGCTTTCCATTGCACCCAAATTGTTCTAAAATAAACCCTACGTATATATATTTACAAACACCAACCATTCAGTGTCATTTAACTCTAATCCACCCCAAGGGATCTATTAGCAAGAACCTGGGTTATCCTCGCCTTTTGAAGTCAGTCGTAACATGCGTCATAACACTTCCAAGTAGACTGAATTCAAGAGAAAATAGAGGATGTGGAAAGATGGCTGAGGGTAAAATTAGAGGAAACTGAGAAGTTATATTCACATCCTAACAGAAGTTATAATGGTACAGAAATTATAAGGTAAAATGAAGCTGCTTCTCCCCTGAATGGAATGTGGTTGGCATGCTGGAAACCTATTCCATGATGATTCCCCACATCCACAGTCTGCAGCCATAGCACCTGCTAAGGGGGGTGGAATGGAGGGTGGAGCAGAGTGGAGGTACTGTGGCCAGTCTCTGTAGAAATCCTTGCAGGGAAGGGAACTCAATGGTACTTTGCAGCTGATAAAGCCCATAGCATCTGTCACCCAAGGGAGAGAGATGTCTTGCTGTTGAGCCAGCAACTGTGGTGAAATCATTCTTCTTGGATGAACTTGGTTCCTTATAGCCTAATTGTGATATTAACACATACCTCCATTCTAAAGTTATCTCCCTCCAAAGTATGACTGTTGTATTCCTCTGAGAAATTTGTTTTTCCCCTCAGAGCCCCCCTGAAGCCTGTGCCATGTAGTTGGACCCTTCCTCCCTATCTTACCTATTCCTGACCCTATTGGCTCAGGGCCAATATCTTTCCTTGGCCCTAAACTAGATAAACCCCTGTCTCTTCCTGTTCTCTCTCTCTCTCCTCGCTCCCTTGGAACACCACATGAAGAATAAAGCTTGGACTGAAGCTGAGGGGTGAGAGCCACCCTTTTGAGATCATTATTCTGTCTCTATGAAATATATCTCCCTAAAACCCCTGAGAAACTGAGCTAGCTAGAGCCTGGGAGCTGGCTAGAGGGAATATATTTCATATGACCACCCCCCACTGGGCATGCACTCTAGATTTTATTGACTATATCTTTAAGACTGAAGTGAGACAATTTTACACCAATTAGTAACAAAGGTATACATGACTAGAGTCACTCAAGCTCTACCTAAACATAATGAAATAGTATAAAAGTAAGTTAAGAATGAGGGAAAAGTTAGGGAAGACTCCATCATAACTACTGGAATCAATCGATGGGCTGAACCTGTCTTCTCCCCCATAGGGACACCTATTGGGTAAGAACCATATGCTATATGCACTGAATATTTTATTGAGGATTAGACCTTGTCTCTGTATTGCTTTGAATACATTTTGGCAGTCAGATACTATCACCAACAGTCCTTAAATCTTAACCTGTCACAATTTTTTATTAATAAAGTGTTATTTCATAAACTGTTAGTGTGAGTCCTTCATAGGCATTAGCAGTCACCAGCAGCGGGTAACATACTCAAATAAAGTGGAAGACCTGCTGAGGGGTCTCCCTTATGATGTTAGTGTGTGTCCCTGAATAAGTCATTCAATCTAGCAGGACTGTTCAGTGAAGGATTCCCCTAATGGGACCCTGACAGGCTGGTCCAGCACAAGGGTCTTGACTTTCCAGGGGTGCTGACAGACAAATCAAACACTAAGGGTCGAGGAAATCTCCCCTTTTCACATGACACAGGGTTATGGGCTGAATTTTGCTATTGGTGAAGGAGGAAAGAAAAAAAAATTAAAAAGAAAAAAAAAAGGTGTGAATTGCTACTTCTACATAGAATCATAGAATATCCTGAGTTGGAAGGGACCCACAAGAATCACTGAGTCGCACTCCTGGCCCTGCACAGGACAACCCCAAAAGTCCCATCATGTGCCTGAGAGTATAGTCCAATTTTGTTGTCCAAATGTTTCTTGAACTCTGACAGGCTTGGTGCTGTGACCACTTCCCTGGGGAGCCTGTTCCAGTGCCCAACCACCCTCTGGGTGAAAGACTTTTTTCTAATATCCAAGCTAACCTTCCCCTGACAGAGCCTCATGCCATTCTCTCAGGTCCTGTCACTGGTCACCACAGACATCAGTGTCTGCCCCTCCTCTTCCCTTCACGAGGAAGTTGTAGACTGCCATGAGGTCTCCCCTCAGTCTCCTCCAGGCTGAACAAGCCAAGCAACCTCAGACACTCCTCATATGACTTCCCCTCTTGACCCTTCACCATTTTCATAGTCCTCCTTCAGATTCTCCCTAATAGCTTTACATCCTTCTTATATTGTGGCACCCAAAACTGCAAACAGGATTTGATGTGAGGCTGCATCAGCACAGAGCAGGACAATCACCTCCCTTGACCATCTGGCAATGCTGTGCCTGATGCACCCCAGGTCACAGTTGGCCCTCCTGACTGCCAGGGCACACTACTGACTCATATTCAACTTGCCATCGACCAGGACCCCCAGGTCCTGGTCTCTTATGAGGAGAAGCTGGGCCTGTTTGGTCAACAGAAGAGAAGACTGAGAGGGGATGTCATCAATACATACAAATATCTCAAAGGTGGGTGTCAAGTGGATAGTGACAGACTCTTTCAGTGGTGCCCAGCGACAGGTTAAGGAGCAGCAAACATAAACTAAAACATAAGATGTTCCATCTCAACATGAGGAAGAACTTCTTTCCATTGAGGGTGGCAGAGCATTGGAACAGACTGCCCAGGGAAGGCATGGAGTCTCCTTCCCTGAAGACATTCCAAACCCATCTGTATACATTCCTTTGTAACCTATTCTAGGTGACCCTGCTTGGTAGGGGAATTGGACTAGATAATCTCAAAAGGTCCCTTCCAACCCTAACTGTTCTTTGATTCTGATTGTCCCTTTCTGCAGCTCTGCTTTCCAACCTCTTGTTCCTCAGACTGTTCACACATCCAGGGTTGCCCTGTCCCAGGTGCAGAATCTGGCACTTGTCTTTGTTAAACTTCATATGGTTGGTGATTTCCCAGCCCTCTAATCTGTCGGGTCTCTCTACAGGGCCTCTCTGCTTCCGAGGGAGTCAGCAATTTCTCCCAGTTTAGTATCCTCGAAAAACTAACTTAGTATCCATTTGAGACTTGCTTCCAAGTAGTTTATGAAGATGTTTGATATGCTAAGGCCTGAACATCAGGCTGTATTGGTTCTGCAAGGCCTGGTTTTTGGTGGGGGAATAGGGGCGACAACCAGAGGTGCCTTCTGTGAGAAGCTGCTAGAAGCTTCCACCATGTCTGGAGGAGCCAATCCCTGATGGCTCTGAAGATGGGCATGCTGCTGGCCAAAGCGGGGCCAATTAGAGATGATGGTAATGCCTCTGTGATAACATATTTAAGAAGAAAATCAAAATAAAGTGGGGGTGCAATTTGAATTCCAGCTAGAGAAGAGGAGGAGGTGAGAACATATGAGGGAAACAACATGGAGACACCAAGGTCAGTGAAGAAGGAGAGGGAGGAGGTGCTCCAGGAGTCAGAGCTGAGATTATTCTGCAAGCTGTGGTGCAGACCATGGTGAAACAAGCTGTCCCCCCTGCAACCCATGGAGGTCCACGTGTCCTAGGTTACAATGTAAAATTGTGCCCAAGGTATGTATTCTATCCCCATGAGCCGTTGGAGCCAAGGTGGGGCAGTGTTTTCCTTATCTTCTGTTAACGAGCCTAACAATGCCTTGCCCATGACTCATAGATAACTTCCTCCGGGAGTTATCTCTGTTTAATGGGCCATCAAGGATCCACTGCATGACTCAGAATGAGATCATCCCCATTGTGAGATGCTCCGCCCAGGGGGAGGAACCAAGCATTCCCACCTGGATAAATCCAGGGTTTGGGACAGCACAAGCAGCTTTTATCCACTGGACTCCCAGAGGAGACAAGAGCTACCAGACCTTTCTACAGGAATCACTGCTTCGACAAGACCATGTCATCTGGACTGCCACTACCACCCTAACAGGGTGTCAGGTTGTATTCTGACTCTGTCAGTGGTTTTTTGTACTATTACTTTTATTTTGCTTTCTTTTATTTTTTTTCTTTTCTTTTCCTCTTATTAAATTGTGTTTCTGACTTGGAGTCTTTCACTGGTTTTGCTTTCAAACCAGCACATATTTTTGGTGCCCAACGTGGGGCACGAGGTACTGAGAAAAGTCAGAATTACAATTTTGTATTGGGAAAAAAGAAACCTTTTCACTATGATGCTCAGCATGTTTACATGTGTCTTGTACCTAGCTCTCTATATTTTTCCGCACATGGGGCAGTATCTGCAGATCTTAATATTCTGGTGTAAACCAGGGTACAGCACTAAAATTGCTTTATTGGTCTATTATGTCTATTGCATGATAACCTCCGAGGCAATGAGCACAATACAGAATATGTACTCAATTTTGTTGTCTTGTCCCGGTCTAGGATGTTTTGTTTGGGGTCTCAACAATCTCACCCAGCCACAGTGGGGAGGGGTAAAGAATAATTTTTTCCCGTCTTTCAGGCCTGATACAGCAGTTTTTGAAAATATTGAGTTTTGTCTGGATACCAAGGATAGCATAATGTTGTTGTTAGTGCTGCTTTGTCTTCTCTGCACAGCCCGCACCATGCTTAGAAACAAAAAACTCCATGATGTAGTGCAGCATCTTCTTGAGGCCGAAGAGAAAAGAGCCAAATGCACAGCAACAGCCTTCGTGTCCACACACATTGTCAGAGAGGAGAAAGGAAGCAAAAGCCAGGCAAAAGTGTTCAAGTCTACGCAGACTGTCACAGAAGAAATAGAAGCCAAAAGCCAGGCAACAGTGTTCGAGTCTACACAGACTGTCACAGAGGAAACAGAAGCTAAAATCAAGGCAACAGTGTCCGAGTCTACGCAGACTGCCACAGAGGAGAAAGGAACCGAAATCAAGGCAACAGTGCCCACGTCCACGCAGACTGCCACAGAAGAGAAAGAAGCACCAAGCAAAGCCACGATGTCTGTGTCTGTGCAGGCTGTCACAGAGGAGAAAAAAGCCAAAAATGCCAGCATTTCCACACAAACCATCACTGAACTGGAACAGCCTAAACCGGTAGCAGTTGCTCCTGTTCAGAAGAAGAAAGCAGAGCAAATCAGTCCGCATAGTGACTGATGAGGATGCAGCAGGACCTTCGCACCCAGCAGAAGAGACAGAGCCAGAGATCATCACTCGCTCTCTGTCCCTGGGTGAGCTACGTGACCTGCGGAGGGAATTCACCCGCCAGACAAATGAATCCGTCCTGACCTGGCTGCTCCGTATCTGGGACGCTGCAGCCAATGACACCATTCTGGATGGAAGTGAGGCCAGGCAACTGGGATCGCTGTCCTGGGACGTGGTCATTGACCAGGGGATCGGGAGAACCCAAGAAACTCTCAGCCTCTGGCGACGACTGCTAACAAGTGTGAAGGACAGATACCTTTGTAAAGAAGATCTCCAGGTGCACCAAGGAAAGTGGAGCACAATGGAACAAGGTATCCGATGCCTGAGGGAATTGGCTGTGCTGGAGATCATTTTCTCAGAGGACGAGAGATTTCCTAAAAGCCCAGATGAAGTCCAGTGCACATCTCAGATGTGGTTGAGATTCGCACGGCTTAGACCAGAGATGTACTCCCGTTACCTGGCAACGCTGCAATGGAGGGCAGGCGAGGACAGGGTGGGTGTCTTAGTCAATAAATTAAGAATTTATGAGGACACTGTCACTGCCCCATTTCGTACCCATGTCTCATCCGTGGAAACAAGGCTGGCTGAGCAAGTCCGAAGCTTGATGGAAGAGGGCCATCAGAAACTGAAAAAAGAACTTAAGGAAGAAATTTACCACGTCTCGCCAGAACCAACAAGAGTCTCTGCCATTAGGAACAGGCGTCCCCCAGCCAGGGAGAGAACATACACTCCACGAGGTAACCTCTGGTCTTTTCTTCGGGAGCATGGAGAAGACATGAGGAAGTGGGATGGAAAACCCACCTCCTCCTTAACAGCCCGGGTACGTGAACTGAAAAGAGAGACCCCTACCACAAGAAGTTCATCTCGAGTCAATGCTTCTCCAGTCTCTCGAGCACAAAACTCCAGACAGGAGAGGAATGATGATATGACTGGTCCTCTCGAAGGAACCTCAGGAACATATTTACAGGAAGAGAGTAGCGTGTACCATGACCAGGAATAGGGGGGCCCTGCCTCTAGCCAGGCAGAGGAAAAGGACAATCGGATCTATTGGACTGTGTGGATCCGATGGCCTGGCACATCTGACCCACAAGAGTATACGGCTTTGATTGACACTGGTTCTCAATGCACCCTGATGCCATCAAGGTATGTAGGAACAGAATCTGTTTCTATTTCTGGAGTGACAGGAGGGTCCCAGCAGCTGACTGTAGTGGAGGCCGAAGTGAGTTTAACTGGGAACGGATGGCAAAAACACCCCATTGTGACTGGCCCAGAGGCCCCATGCATCCTTGGCATAGACTATCTCAGAAATGGATATTTCAAAGACCCAAAAGGATATCGCTGGGCTTTTGGGATAGCTGCTGTAGAGACAGAAGGCATCAGACAACTGAATACCTTGCCTGGTCTCTCAGATGACCCCTCTGCTGTGGGACTGCTGAGAGTTGAAGAGCAACAGGTACCAATCGCCACAGCAACAGTGCACCGTCGGCAATACCGCACCGACAGAGACTCTGTGATTCCTATCCATGAGATGATTCGTAAACTGGAGAGCCAAGGAGTGGTCAGCAAGGCTCGTTCACCTTTCAACAGCCCTATATGGCCAGTGCGTAAGTCCAGTGGAGAATGGAGACTGACTGTGGATTATCGTGGTCTGAATGAAGTCACGCCACCACTGAGTGCTGCTGTGCCAGACATGTTGGAGCTTCAGTATGAGCTGGAGTCCAAGGCAGCAAAGTGGTACGCGACCATCGACATTGCCAATGCCTTCTTCTCCATTCCTTTGGCAGCAGAGTGCAGGCCTCAGTTTGCTTTCACCTGGAGGGGTGTGCAGTATACCTGGAACCGACTGCCCCAGGGGTGGAAGCACAGTCCCACAATCTGCCACGGACTGATCCAGACTGCATTGGAAAAAGGCGAGGCTCCTGAATATCTCCAGTATATTGATGACATTATTGTATGGGGGAACACAGAAGGGGAAGTCTTCAAGAAAGGAGAGAAGATTATCCAGATTCTACTGAAAGCTGGTTTTGCCATTAAGCGAAGTAAGGTTAAGGGGCCGGCTCGAGAAATCCAGTTCCTGGGAGTCAAGTGGCAAGATGGTCGTCACCAGATACCCACAGAAGTAATCAACAAGATCACCGCGATGTCTCCACCAACCAGCAAGAAGGAAACACAAGCTTTCCTAGGCGCCATAGGCTTTTGGAGAATGCACATTCCTGAGTATAGCCAGATTGTGAGTCCTCTCTACCTGAACGATTTCCACTGGGGCCCTGAACAGCAGCAAGCCTTTGCCCAGATCAAGCAGGAGATCGCTCATGCGGTAGCCCTTGGCCCAGTGAGGACAGGACCAGATGTGAAGAACGTGCTCTACTCAGCAGCCGGGAACAATGGCCTGTCCTGGAGCCTTTGGCAGAAGGTGCCTGGTGAGACTCGGGGTCGACCACTGGGATTCTGGAGTCAAAGCTACAGAGGGTCTGAAGCCAACTACACTCCCACGGAGAAGGAAATCTTGGCCACCTATGAAGGAGTTCAAGCCGCCTCAGAAGTAATTGGCACTGAAGCACAGCTGCTTCTGGCACCCTGACTGCCGGTGCTGGGGTGGATGTTTAAGGGAAAGGTGCCTTCCACACATCATGCCACCGACACTACTTGGAGCAAATGGATTGCCCTCATTACACAGCGTGCCCGTATTGGAAACCCAAATCGCCCTGGGATTCTGGAAGTCATAACGAACTGGCCTGAAGGTGAGACTTTTGGATTATCCTCTGAAGAAGAAGAGGAGCAAGTGACACGTGCCGAGGAGGCCCCACCATATAACGAGCTACCAGAGACTGAGAGACGATACGCCCTCTTCACTGATGGTTCCTGCCGAATTATAGGCGCTGACCGGAAATGGAAAGCTGCAGTATGGAGCCCCACACGACGAGTTGCACAAGCTACCGAGGGACAAGGTGGATCGAGTCAGATGGCAGAGCTTAAAGCTGTCCAGCTGGCTTTGGATATTGCTGAACGAGAGAAGTGGCCGAGGCTCTATCTCTACACCGACTCATGGATGGTAGCCAATGCCCTGTGGGGATGGCTGAATCGCTGGAAAAAAGCCAACTGGCAGCGCAGAGGGAAACCCATCTGGGCTGCTGAGATTTGGCAGGACATTGCCACCCAAGTAGAGAAGCTAACTGTGAAGGTTCGACACGTAGATGCACACATACCCAAGAGTCAGGCTAATGAGGAGCATCGCAACAATGAGCAGGTAGATAAAGCTGCCAAGGTGAAAGTATCACAGGTGGATCTAGACTGGCAGCACAAGGGAGAATTATTCCTCGCTCGTTGGGCCCATGATGCCTCTGGTCATCAGGGAAGAGATGCAACATACCGATGGGCCCGTGACCGAGGGGTGGACCTTACTATGGACAGCATCTCACCAGTCATCCATGACTGTGAGACCTGTGCTGCAATCAAACAGGCCAAGCAGGTGAAGCCTCTGTGGTACGGTGGACGATGGTTGAAGTACAGGTATGGGGAAGCCGGGCAAATTGACTACATCACCCTTCCCCAGTCCCACCAAGGCAAGCGCTACGTGCCGATCATGGTAGAAGCAACCACAGGATGGCTGGAGACCTATCCTGTGCCTCATGCTACTGCCCGGAATACCATCCTGGGCCTCGAAAAGCAAGTCCTGTGGAGACACGGCACCCCGGAGAGAATCGAGTCAGATAATGGAACACATTTTATGAACAGCCTTATAAACACCTGGGCCAAAGAACATGGTATTGAATGGATATACCACATCCCTTATCATGCACCAGCCGCCGGGAAAGTTGAACGGTGCAATGGACTGTTAAAGACTACCCTGAAGGCACTTGGCGGAGGGACCTTCAAGAATTGGGACATAAACTTAGCCAAAGCCACCTGGATGGTCAACACCCGAGGCTCCATCAATCGAGCTGGTCCTGCCCAGTCTGAACCCTTGCACACAGTGGATGGAGATAAAGTTCCTGTGGTACACATGAAAGGGATTTTAGGAAAGACTGTTTGGATTAATCCCACCTCAGGCAAAGGCAGACCCATCCGTGGGATTGTTTTTGCTCAAGGACTTGGTTATACTTGGTGGGTAATGCAAAAAGATGGAGAAACCCGTTGTGTACCACAAGGAGACCTAATTTTAAGTGAGAACTAGAATTAGTGTGTAAGGTTTCATTCTGTGTATATATGTATGTATCTGTGAGGGTTTATGATGTAGATGGTGATAGAATAAGGGGTGGATTATGTCCTAGGTTACAATGTAAAATTGTGCCCAAGGTATGTATTCTATCCCCATGAGCCGTTGGAGCCAAGGTGGGGCAGTTTTCCTTATCTTCTGTTAACGAGCCTAACAATGCCTTGCCCATGACTCATAGATAACTTCCTCCGGGAGTTATCTCTGTTTAATGGGCCATCAAGGATCCACTGCATGACTCATAGAATGAGATCATCCCCATTGTGAGATGCTCCGCCCAGGGGGAGGAGCCAAGCATTCCCACCTGGATAAATCCAGGGTTTGGGACAGCACAAGCAGCTTTTATCCACTGGACTCCCTGAGGAGACAAGAGCTGCCAGACCTTTCTACAGGATCACTGCTTCGACAAGACCATGTCATCTGGACTGCCACTACCACCCTAACAGGGTGTCAGGTTGTATTCTGACTCTGTCAGTGGTTTTTTGTACTATTACTTTTATTTTGCTTTCATTTATTTCTTTTCTTTTCTTTTCCTCTTATTAAATTGTGTTTCTGACTTGGAGTCTTTCACTGGTTTTGCTTTCAAACCAGCACACCACGGATGATGCAGCAATCCACCCACAGCCCGTGGGGGAGGTGCTCATGCCGGAGAGGATGGATGCCTGAAGGAGGCTGTGATCCAGTGGGAGACCTGGTGGAGAGAGGGGGCCCCTGCTTCCAAGGTGGAGCAGCCTGTCCTTGGAGGACTTCACCCCATGGAAGAGTTATCCAGGCCGCCGCAGTTTTGGGAGGACTGTGTGCCCATGGGAGGGACTCACATTGCAGCAGTTTTGGGAGGACTGTTGCTTGTGAGATTGGAATCACATTGGAGAAGTTTACGGAGAACTGTTTCCTGTGTGAAGGGACCCCACAGCGTAGCAGGGGAGGGACTTGTCTCCCTGAGCAGCAGAACATCTCGGGTGATGAAATGATCAAAACCCCCATTCCCTGTCTCCATGCACTGTTAGTGAGAAGGAGGGAGAGGTTGGGGGGAAAAAGGTGTTTTTAAGGGCTTCTTTTACTTCTCATTATCCTCCTCTGTTTTTGTTAGTAATAAATTCACATTGTACCTCTAAGCCAAGCCTGCTATACCCTTGGAGTGTTTTCTCCCAGTCCTTATCTCAACTCATGAACCCTTCATTAAATTTTTCTCTCCTCTGCCCAGCTGTGGCAGGGGAGGGTGAGGAGCAACTTCCATGGGTGTCTGGAATTTGGCCAGCATCAAACCATGACACAGGCCTAAGCCTGAGTTGACTTACAAGATGAATCTTGAGCATGATGCTGTTAATACCATCAATGTTCTTTAGTTAAAAATAGATGATTAAACCATTTATATTAGCTGTTCTTAATGCCAAACCAGCTGGTGTAGAGATGTTTGTATAACCCTGCATAGGATATATCAAGAAATGCTTTCAACAGATCTCCCTAAAGACTTGTTAGTAGAATACTTTAGGGTTTAGGCTCTGGACAAGCCCTGGCCCCAGCTGGTTGGGAAGTGGGCCATCAGAAGTAGATGTTTTCTGCACAAAAAGGTAAACAAGTCATTTGGACTTGTCAATTTGGGCCTATAAAAGCTGGACCCCTTTTTTGGGTGAACTGGAGACCTCATCTACGGGTGAATGCACTGTGTAGGATTTTCCCAATTGCCCAAAAGGGTTCTCCAGGTCCTCACTGCAAAATGGGGCTCCCCAGCAACTGTGGACTCTGGATGATGGTAAAGTATTTAGGCAATTGGTAATGTATCTTTCTCAATCACTATTCTCTCTTTCATATAGTAAAGATTAGATGCATTACCTTGCTTATTTTTACTTGTTGCTAAAGCCAAGTGAGTAATAAGCTTATTGTTTTGCTAACTGTATCTTTCTACCTCTGTTTTGCCTCAATATTAATAGTAAAATAAGATCATTCTTCCTATTGGTGTCCATGTCCATTCCATTGCCCCTGTTGATTGGCAAAACAATGCTGAAGAGCACTAGCCCTAAGATGGATCCCTGCAGAACCCCAAAGGTGATCTGTGGCCAGCCTGATGTCACCCCATTCACTATAACCCTTTGCGCCTGATGCATGAGCCAGTTGCTCACCCATTGCATGGTGCGTTTATCCAGCTGTGTGTTGGACGTTTTGTCCAGAAGGATCCTGGGAGACACAGTATCAAAAGTTTTGCTGAAGTCCCAAAAGACTAGATCAACTGGCTCCCCTTGATCACTAAATGGATAACCTCGTTTTCAAAGGAAATTAAGTTTGTCAAGAAGGACTTCCCCCTCATGAAACTGCACTCACTCTGACCGATGATGGCATTGTCCTTCAGGTGTTTTTCAATGCTTTCCAGAATAATCTTCTCCATAATTTTACTACACACTGAAATGAGACTGGCAGGCCTGTAGTTTTCAAGGTCATCCTTCTTGCCCTTCTTGAAAACTGGGACAATGTTTGCCAGCTTCCAGTAAACTGGGACCTCTCCAGATTCCCAAGACTGTTCAAAAATTATTGAGGGAGACCTAGTGATGAGATCAGCCAGCTCCTCCAGTACTCTTGGATGAATCCCATCAGGCCCTATAGACTTATAGGGATACAGCTGGAGCAGAAGATCCCACACAAGTTCAGGATCACCTGGGAGTTTATTGTTCTCACAGCCATGGTGCTCCAGCTCAGGGCACTGGGACCCCCTTAGCCCATCATCAGTGTTGAAGACCAAGGTGAAGAAAGCATTGAACATATCTGGCTTGTCCATGTCCCTGTTTGTGAGGTGACCATACTCATCCTGTAATGGGCCAGTGTTATTTTTGCACTGCCTTTTGCTACTGACATATTTTTAAAAGCTCTTTTTATTGCCTTCCACAGTTCTTCCCAGCTCAAACTTCAACTGAGCTTTGGCTGAATGAATTTTCTCTCTACAGTGGCAAGTAGCATCTCTGTATTCTTCCCATGTCACCTGACCTTGCTTCCACTTGGCATACACCTTCCTTTTTTGCCTTAGCTCAGCCAAGATGGTCTTCTGCCTCGCACGCTTGACTTCCAACGTTTTGGAATTGCCTGCCTCTGTGCTCTTAGGAGTTGGTGCTTAAGAAGTAACCAGTACTGATGGACCCCAGCACCTTCAACAGCATTTTCCCAGGGAACATTGCTAGCTAGTTCCCTGAGCAGCCTGAAGTCTGCTCTCTTCATGTCCACGGTTGGAGTTTTGCTGGCACTTTTCCTCCTTTCACCAGAAATTTTAAACTTCTTTGTGGTCGCTGTGGTCAAGATGGCCACCAATCACCACTTCCCTCATGGGCCCCTCTCTGTTAACAAGCAACAAATGAAGGAAGGCACCTTTCCTAGTAGTTCCTCTTAGCACCTGTACCATGATGTTGCAATCCAGATGTTTTAGGAATCTTCTGGACCTTTTTATGCCAGGAGTGTGGTGTTCCCAGTTAACATACAGCAAGTTGAAGTCTCCCATAAGGACAAGGGTGGTTGACTTAGAGGTGCCCCTTTGTTCCCTTAAGAATAATTCATCGGCATCTTTGTCCTGGCTGGGTGGCCTATAGTAGACTTCCACAAAAACATCCACTTTATTTGTCCCTTAATCCTTACCCAGAGACTGTCAACTGTGCCACTGCCAACTGGAATTGCTAAGTTCCCCCCCCCCCCCCCCCCCCGCCACTCTATGATCTCAGAAATGCTCCTTAGGACTCAGCCTTGCCAAACAGCCCCGTGGCTGAGCTCCTCTTGAGCTTATCAGAGACACTGTTCACTTCAGGAACTGGTGCTGTCTAATGAGCTCCTGGTTTTAAAAAACAGCCTTGAAATTTTTTTTTTTTTGCCTGAATAATGTTACCAAACAAGTTATATTTCTTTAAGAAGGAGTCTATGCAGCAGTGGGGGAAGATGTCAGAAAATTCTTTTAACTACACCACAATCGTGTATGATCCCTATATCCATTGTTAATGCTTAGTTTGGTACCATGCAGGGCTTAGTACAAATGCCAGAGATTATGTGGCCTTGTGTTAACTCCCTACATTTGTGACTAATAGTCTTGTGCTAGCTAATGCTTCCTTGTTTACTTATATTAGTGATTAATATGTACTAGCAGATGTCTTAGTTTTGAGAACAGAGATAGAGTGCCAGAGCAAAGAAGGATAAGAGAAGTGCATCATAACCTGACCACATATTTGAGATACTCTCAAGAAAAGAAGATTCATCAAAGATCCAGAACCATTAAAGGGATTTTGAGGAATATGTTCCCAAATGAACACCAAAGACTCTCCAAAGACTCCTATTCATTTCCAAATAAGTTCACATAAATAATTAACATATATGCATGTATTCAGGAAATGTAATGAATATGTAATAGAAATGTGATAAATATGTATTAGTTTCATTATATAACCAGCTCTGTTAAGTTGCTGCTTATGCATGCTTTGAAGAGAAATCTCCATGCATCCAGCACTGTTAATAATGTCAGCTTTCTAACCAAACAAATTGGTTGGAGAGTTTATTTCCTGCTTTTCAGTGACAGCTTCTGGCACCCCAGGTGGGACAAAGTGGCAGCAATTCAGCAGTCCAGAGGACTGGTTAGCACTCTAGCACACACCAAAGTATTTTTGGGAAGATCTTCAATTTCACTGGTCTGGTAAGTCAACCACACTTCCCATTCTGGAACAAAGAATATTACATTAAATAAGGTATTTTATTTTAAGGTATTTTTTGCCTGCACATGTCACACCGAGAGAAAGTATGCAGTGTGAGGCTGAGAGGTTTATGTAACTGGTTGCAGGCTTTGGTAAGATCATGTGCTACTACAGGGATGCCTGGAGTGCAATCTTGGTTTTGAGAAAGGTTATGAAAGGTTATGAAAGGTTATAAAAAAGGTTATAAAATGGTTGTAAAAAGTTTTAAAATGTTTTGAAGGTGTTAAAAGGTTTTTAAAGTGTTAAATATGGGAGCAGGGCTATCTTGACAGTTCCTGGAATAAGAGATCCCAAAAAGCTTCCCTTTGGGTTGTGTCCAAAGGAAGTGAAAATGCTTGGGGGGACGACCCCCTGATGTGAAAACAACTTGTGAAATATTGTAATCATTAGTGCCCGATGTATAAGCTTGATGATCCGGAATAGTGGCCTGTTAATGTGACTGTAAATTATAATATCATTTTGCAACTAATGCTGTTTTGTAGAATGGAAGGCAAGTGGAATGAAGCCCCTGATGCTGATTTATTTTTTGATTTGCAGAAGGAGTGTATGCATGTGCCTAGAGATCCAATGATTTTACCATTAGAAAAGGAAGATGAGAAACCACTCAAAAGGTGTTGCTCTGCCTGTAGCATAGGTAAATGTTGTATTAAACACAGACAGACAAATGAGGAGGAGGATGTGGATTTATTAGTGTATAAGGGGAGACCAAATAAGAAAGAGGAGAAAGGCAGGGAGCAGATGTGGAAATGGAAGAAGAAAGTGACTGTAGTAGTAAAAGTCTTAGCTGTGACAGCTAACAACTGACCTGAAAGCCTCACAGGCACAAGTAACCCTGACCTTGACTTGATCAGCCCATACCTATGATAGAAAGGAAACATCTTTGGGAGAGAGGGCACTAAGAGGCAGAGGGACTTAGCTGCAGACAGTGGACACCAGACAATCCCCGACAAGCATGTAAGCAGGCAGTGATTGGTCAGTGAACTGGGCAGCACCAAGATTCTAGACAGTTGGGGTCAACCGTATAAAAGCAAGTGATGAACAATAAAGTTGGGGGATGAGGAAATAGAATGTCTTGTAGATACCAGAACTACTTACTCTGTTTTAAATACTTGACAAGGACAATTAAGCAAACACATTGTCTCAGTTGTTGGTGCAATAGGGCAAAAGGAAAATCAGCCTTTCTTTCAACCATTAAAATTTGGAATTAGTAAATGAGTGTTAGCCCATCAATTTCTTTATATACCTGAATGTCCTGTACCAGTACTAGAAAGAGATGTACTGAGTGATTTAAATGCACAAATTTCATTTGAAAAAGGAAAAATTCAAGTTCCTGTTGCTGAAGAAAAGGTCTTGGAGACCCAAGTCTGTCTGCTACAGAATCCTGAATCTGAAGCAGAAATACCGAGGAAGTGGACAACGCAGTCATCCCATTGGTATGGGCCACCTGAATTCCAAGAGAGCTAGGAATGCAGAACCAGTAAAGATCCTTTTGAAGCCAAATGCCAGACTTGTAAGACAATACCCTTTGAAATTGCTAACTAGGAAAGGACTGGAATCATTAATAGAAACTTTTCTTGGACACAAACTGCTTGTGGAATGCCAGTCCCATTTTAACACACCTATTTTGTCAGTAAAGAAACCACACTTGAATGAACATTGACTGGTACAAGATCTTAGGGCTATCCATCAGATAGTCCAGGATGTACACCTGGTGGTTGCCAATCCTTATACTTTATTGACAACCTTGAAGAATTTGGATCAATGGTTCACAGTGTTAGACATAAAGGATGCCTTCTTTTGCATCCATTTAATAAGTGAAAGCCAAGAGCTGTTTGCTTTTGAGTGGGAAAGTCCAAAGACTGGGAGAAAGACTCAATTGACGTGAACTGTGTTACTGCAAGGATTCAAAAATAGTCCAATTATTTTTGGTAACCAGCTAGCTAAGGAATTAGAAGGATGGCAAAAAGAACATGAGGGTGTAACATTGCTGCAGTATGTGGATGGTATCTTAATAGCTTCCTTGACTGCAAGTGAATATATGGAACTGTCCATTAGTCTGTTAAATTTCTTAGGACAATCTGAATACAAAGTTTCTAGGAAAAAGGCGCAAATTGTAAAACAAGAGGTGTTGTATTTGGGATTTACTATTTCACAAGGACAAAAGAGTCTGGGCCAGGAAAGAAAAGAGAAAAGTTCTATCAAACTCCTGAGTCCCTTTCTAAAAGAGAACTGAGAGCATTTCTGGGAATGCTCCCAGGTGGGGTCGCCTATGGATACTCAACTTTGAGTTGATTGCTAAACCTCTATATGAGGCAGTTAATGAAAAGGACAAAGTCCTTATCTGGACTCCTGAATGCAGGAAAACCTTTCAGGAATTGAAACATGCTTTAATGATTGCCCCTGCATTGGGACTACCAGACTTAGAAAAACCTTGTGAACTGTTTGTGAATGAAAGTTCTCATTTGGCATTGGGGGTATTGACACAATGGCTGGGATCCTGAAAGAGACCTGTTGCGTACTTTTCTAAATAACTTGATGATGTCAGCAAAGGATGTCTGTCCTGTTTTAGGGCAGTAGTGGCAACAGTCCTCCTAATCCAGGAAGCAAAAAAATTAACCCTGGGACAGCAATTGACTGATTTTGTGCCCCATAGTTACAGCGGCATTGGAACAAAAAGAAGAACACTGGTTATCACCAAGCAGGATGTTAAAATACCAGTCAGTGTTGCATATAGGTAAAGCCTTATAAAATAAAGGCCTTGTTACCCTTGTAAAATCACAGCTCAGGCCTGCTACTTAGGCTAAGTAGAAGGGAACTATGGGAGAGTGACTCAGCTGGAATAGGGGTAGAGAGACGTGAGAGATGTGCTGCGTGACTGCCTCATATCCACATTGTGGTGTATGGTGGGTGGTTGGTTGACTTGGGCTTGTTGTGCCTTAAAACTACGTAAACTGATAACCGGCTAACTGCTTAAAAAGGACTGGTTTTTGCAATTAAGGGTCTCTCCTTTGCACCTGCCTGGGGACTTTGTGTTGCTTTGCTTCGTACAAGTCAGTATTGTTAGAATAAGATGATTAGTTAAAAGTAACTAACCTTCTGAATCTAGCAGTGTTCTTAGAAGTTGACCTGGAAAAAGGGGAACCAACCCATGATTGCTTGCAGACCACTGAATTGGTGTATTCCGGTTGAGATGACTTATAGGACACTCCCTTGGAAAACGGGGATTGGGAACTCTCTGTGGATGGGAGCAGCTTTGTGAAAAATGGAATCCAAAAAGCAGGGTATGCAGTGGTAACTCAGCATGAGGTAATAGAAGCCAAAGCCCTAACCCCCAACACATTGGCTCAGAAAGCAGAACTGATTGCACTGATAAGAGTGATAGAGTTCACACAGGATAAGACGCTAAATATTTGGACTGACTCTAAATTTGCTTTTGGAATGGTCCATGCCCATGGAGCCATTTGGAAAGAGAGGGCTGTTAACCTTTCAGAGATCCCTGGTGAAATATGGACAAATAATAGAGATTGTTAGAGGGAGTGCAGTAACCTTGAAAGGTGGCAATAATGCATTGTAAAGCTCATCAGTTTGGAGAAACCCCAGTAAATACTGGAAATTGTCTGGCTGATAAAGTGGCCAAGGAGGCTGCTGGTGGGAACACCCTATTAGCCTTACCTGAGAAATATCAGCATTTGGACAAGGAGGTTGATGATTATCAGGCTGAAGAAGAGAAATTGGCAAAATTGTTAGATGCTGAAAAGAGTCCTGAAGGACAGTGGATAACACCCAGAAAACAGGTAATAATTCCCCAACATCTTATAAGGAAAATCACAGAAGAACAACATAAGGTAACTCATTGGGGAATAGAGTCTATGGTAGAAGCAGGGAAGTCTCAAGTGTTGAAATCATGAAAAGCATTGTTAAAAAGTGCCAGACCTGTTTAAAGAACAATACACATCAAATTAGATGGCCTACACCTGGGACTGCTAAGAAAGGAAATTGTCCAGGAGACTACTGGCAAATAGACTTTGCAGAGCTTCCACATCAAAATGGGTGCAGGTATTTATTGGCACTGGTAGATACTTTTTCAGGATGACCAGAAGCTTTCCCTTGTCACACCAACAAAGTTAGGAGGTGGTAAAGGTTTTGTTGAAGGAAATTATCCCGAGGTTTGGAATGCCAGTGGGAATGTCATCAGACAGAGGTTCGCACTTCATTGCTAATAGTGTAAAGCCCGGCTAAAACGTTAGGGGTGAAATGGAACTTGCACACCTCATGGAGACCTCAGTCAAGCAGGAAAATAGAAAGGATGAATCAGAGTATAAAGAGACAAATTAGCAAGATTTGACAGGAATCATATTTACAAAGGCCAGACACCCTTCCCTTGGCCTTACTGAGGGTATGAATTAGAACTACATCCAAGGAAAAGGTGAATCCATAGGAACCATAGGCGACCACATCAGGTTAGAGAAAGCAAAGGGAATATCCAAATCAGTGGGGATCAGAGTCTAACAGAATATATTATAATCCATGGGAAGATGTTGTTTTCTCTCCACAGATACGCTGTGCTGACAGCACCCACAATGTTGGACATTGCAGCCCATCCTTACCAACCTGGAGACTGGGTGTACCTCAAAACCTGGACTGAAGAACCTCTCCAACAAAAGTGGAAGGAACCATATCAAGTGCTTCTAATTGCTGTGAAGGTGCAAGGAGTAGATTCGTGGATCTACTACAGCCAAATCAAGCCATCGCCAGCACCAGAAAGGACTGCTGAAGCCACAGTAGCTATGTACCTCAAGTTAACCAGACATAAATTTTGTTGATTGTAGTTTTGTGGACTGGAATAACAAGGGTTAATGCTGATGGTCTTCATCCCATGTTACCTCAGTGAGAGGAAGACAGAAACATCTGGGCATTATTGGCAAGGAAAGTGATGAATTCATCCTCCTTCTGCATAAGTGCAGGGGATTCAGTAGGATCAATGTATAACTCCTGCTTGGTGGGATTTCCAACTCCTTTAGAAGTACTGAAAAATGTCACCATGTTACAAAACTTTAAAACAGAAGTTTTACAAAACTCTCACCAAAAACTAGGAATAAACTCTCCAACCAATTTGTTTGGTTAGAAAGCTGACATTATTAACAGTGCTGGATGCATGGAGATTTCTCTTCAAAGCATGCATAAGCAGCAACTTAACAGAGCTGGTTATATAATGAAACTAATACGTATTTATCACATTTCTATTACATATTCATTACATTTCCTGAATACATGCATATATGTTAATTATTTATGTGAACTTATTTGGAAATGAATAGGAGTCTTTGGAGAGTCTTTGGTGTTCATTTGGGAACATCTCATTCCTCAAAATCCCTTTAATGGTTCTGGATCTTTCTGATGAATCTTCTTTTCTTGAGAGTATCTCAAATATGTGGTCAGGTTATGATGCACTTCTCTTATCCTTCTTTGCTCTGGCACTCTATCTCTGTTCTCAAAACTAAGACATCTGCTAGTACATATTAATCACTAATATAAGTAAACAAGGAAGCATTAGCTAGCACAAGACTATTAGTCACAAATGTAGGGAGTTAACACAAGGCCACATAATCTCTGGCATTTGTACTAAGCCCTGCATGGTACCAAACTAAGCATTAACAATGGATATAGGGATCATACATGATTGTGCTTGTAGGGAGTTGGCCATGGCTCAGTGCCAGGTGCCCACTAAGTCGCTCTATCACTCCCTTTCCTAATGGAAGAGGGGAGAGAATAAGATGGAGAACAACCATCAGGGTAAGATAAGGCAGTTTAATTACAGTGAAAGAAAGAAAGAAGCAAGATTCTGTGCACGCATAAACTAAAGAAAAAAGTCAATCTCTACTTCCCATTAGCAGCGATGTTCGGACACTTCCTGGGAAGCAGGGCTTCAGCACACGTAATGGTTTCTTTGGAATGCAAACATTGAGGAATCATGAATGCCCCCCTTTCCTCCTCTCTCCCTTAGCTTTATATAGCTGAGCTGATGTCATATGTTATGGAATGTCCCTTTTGCTAATTTGGGTCAGCTGGCCTGGTTGTTCCCCCTCCCAGGATCTTGTCCACTCCCATTCCTTTGATGGGGGAAGGAATGTCAGAGGGACAGTGCTGCTCAGCAGTAGCCAAAACACTTGTTTGTTATCAACACCCATCCAGCTACCAATGCAAAGCACAGGACTTTAAGGGCTGTGAACTTTACCTCAGTCAGATACAATACAGTGCTACAGCTAAAAGAATTTTCCAACATCTTCCCCCACTGCTGCATGTACTCCTTCTTAAAGAAATGTAACTTGTTCAGCAGCAATAGCAACCGAAGTGAATAATGGTTTTGTTTTCAAGCTTTCAAAGAAAGTTACTGACCTGAATTGAGGCCAGGATGGAAAATTGCTATGACCAAAGCCCACTTTCTTGTGGGCATATAAACAGCAGTCTAAAGTGAGAGCCTTTGAGCTTTCCCAGACTGCAGTGGGCTGCAACCAGCAACCTCCCACTGAGTGGAGCCTTTCAGAGTCAGCAAACTCAAATTTGCTATACTCAGAGGATTGCTAAACGATGACAATGGATCCTGGGCTGATACTCCCACTCCTCAAGGCTCAATCCTTTGCCTGCTGAGAAGATGCAAAGGCATCTGAAGTGAGCATTTCACTAAATTAGATGGGAATTTTTCACAGGTATCTTGTACAGACTCTTTATGTCTGTGTACGTGAGAGTGTGAACATGCTATAGCAAATGTACCAGGAATGTTGCTCTCCTAGATTCTCAAGTACATTAGATTTGTAAGTTAGGTCTGTGAGTTACTGTTGTGGTATAGTAAATTCTATATGAATCCTTTGCTAAATTATTTGACTTAAGTAATTGTTCAAGTTAAACGATGTTAAGTGCGGCTAAGTTAAGTGCTGTTGGGCCTTTCGACTGTATTCCTTTTTATTTTTACCCTCTCCTATCTTTTTGTCTGCCCCTCCCCCCCAGCCTTCACGTAGATAGTTTGGGGTTTATTTTGGTTTTGATTGATTGATTCTGGGTTTTCATTTGCTTTTTTCTCTGTGTGCTTTATCCATCTAGTAAGTAGTAGAGTGAACCTTGCCACAAACTTTGTCATGCTGTTGTTTTTATATGAAACTTGTTTTTGTTGATACCTTTTCCAGTGATTCTTTAAGTGGCCTTAAAACACTCATTCAAAACAGCTCTGTACACTCCATCCCCTCCATTACACAGTCAGCTACCCTCTGCCTTTCCTGCCCTGCCCATCCCTCCTAAGGAGCCTGTAACCTCCCAACATGTCGATGAACACCCTTTTGTAGGTAAAACACCTTCTCTTTTTGTATACTTTTGCTATCAATATTGCTGTTGTTATTGTGTGTGTCTAATTCCATTGTGTTGTGCTTTCAGTAAATTGTTATCTCAAACAATGGTCTCTGCTTTTGTCCCTCCCTTACTGGGTGGGATGAGGGAAGGGGAGTGGCTTATTTGGAGTTTAACTTCTGGCTGGTGTTAAAACCAGCACACTCGCCAAATAAGCATCAAGTGATCACCTGCACTAACTTGCTCAGCAGTTCTGCCAGCAATACCTGTCTGCATGTGTGTGGTAATACTGACATTGATGTAGCATGCAGCAGGAAAATGGAGAAACAGAAGCCCCTCCTGTACCTGCAGGTCTCAGTGTCTGTGCCAGTAAGGTTTTGAAGGACAGAATACACCTGAGATGCTCCATGTCCATTTGGTCACATTTTCCACAGCTAGTTTAAATGCTTTCCCTCTGCTGAGTTACATAACACATGCTGCCATTAGAAATAGGGAGAAAGAACCCAGGAGTCCAAATATTACTCCCAAATCTAGACTAATATAAGAGGCTTTTTTGTCACTGAAATCTCAGTGACAGAGTTGTGAAATTGTTGTTATCACCTTCTCAGACCAACAAGTTGGCCTGGTGAGGATACTGCTGTTCATTTGTCATGTGAGGGGAGAAATAGAGTTTTATAGGGCAGATGTCATAAGCAGTCAGTTACTAGATAGTGAACATAGACAATCTAATTGCCATTAGGTCAGAAGGCAGGAGAGGGGAAAGCATCTGTAGTCCACTGAAGACATTGCTGACACTGTAAGACTTCTACAGGAAAAATGTTACTGTAGAAATCTATACAGCTGGGAGTTACTACTAGAAAACTGATATGCATCTTCCTTCTGGAAAGCAAACTACCTTTAAGGTTTTTAAAACACCTTAGTAAGCTTGGGGCTGACAGTGGACATATTCTACATCAGTTTATTCCAAACACTGGATTTATGAGAAAGTACAGGTTCATGATATTTCTTTCACTAGATCTTACTGAAGACATTCTGATGACACCATCATCCACACAGGGGTATCCATGAACACAGTGATATCCAAAGTGTGCTGCTACCACTGAATGATACTTGGTAAATGCTTGAGGTGACCTTCAAGTCAATCATAAGGACCTTTCTCAAGTAAACAAACATTTAAGCCAGAAACATGATGTGAAGGAAAAAAAAGAGAGCAGATTTCCACAGCAATCTTCAGAATAGGAAAGGCTAACAAAGCACACAATCTCAGCTTTCTGACCTTAGCTTCTGAAAATCTAGACTAGTAAAATAGTAGCTTTCTTTGGCATGATAAGCAACCAGGATAATATCCTTTCCCCAGAAATCTTATCTTTGTTTACTGAAGCAGAGTAATAAATGGTTTTCTGATCTTTTAATTTTTTGAGTTTTTATTTTTTCTTGTTTCTAAGAACTCCCTGAAGAGGGATGAAGAGATTTATTTTTGTTGAAATGAACTGTGCAAACCCCAAGATTCATCAGTGTAAGGCAATATTACTCCAGATACCTAATATGTGAAGTCTCTCATAAGAACCCGAAAACTGATCTGAGGTTCTTGCACACATCAAGCTGAGACTGATACAGATAACCATCCCACAGCTTGTGGAGTGCAGGATTTGATGAAAGAAGTGACAGGGCTGCTGTTGGTACAGTCTGCCTTGAAACAGGTCATGATTGACCTTGGCTTCCTCTAGTAATTCATCAAGCACCTACCAAGTGTCACTTGAGGTAAAGGAAGGGAAAATGGGAGGAATGACAAGAAACGTCTCAAGGCCATGGAAAAGATCTGTAAAAGCAAGTCCAGAGGAGGGCCATATAGATGATTAGAGGGATGAAACACCTCTCCTATCAGGAAATGCTGAGAGAGTTGGGGCTGTTGAGCCTGGAGAAGAGAAGGCTCTGGGGAGACCTCATGGCTGCCTTTCAGTACTTGAAGTGGGCCTATAAGAAGGATGGGGACAGACTTTTTAGTAGGGCCTGTAACAATTGGACAAGGGCTGATGGTTTTAACCTGAAAGTGAGTAGATTCAGACTAGATACAAGGAAGAAGTTTTTTAAAATGAAGGTGGTAAAACACTGGCATAGGTTGCCCAGAGAGGTGGTGGATGCCCCATCCCCAGAAATATCCAAGGTAAGGTTGAACAGGGCTCTGAGCAACCTGATCTAGTTGATGTCCCTGCTCATTGCAAGGGGGTTGGACTAGATGAACTTTAAAGGTCCCTTGCAACCCCAGCTATTCTATGATACTATTATTTCTGGCAAGCAGAATAATTTTGCTCTCTAGCCATCCCTATATATACTCCCAAACCCATTGCATTGGTCCTTTCTTACCCCTGAACAGAGGAATGCCCTGTGGCCAGCTGCTCCAAGCTGTCTTCCACTCGAATGGCACAAAGGAACTGCACAGATCCTTGCTCTGTATTTTCCAGTTAACTGTGCTTTACATCAGAAAACAGAATCAAAAAATTCCAGACAAAGCCCAAAGAGGGTCTTTGAGAGGCTCCTCAGTGACTTAAAGAGCTGTACACAGGGTCAAATTCCTGTCTTCTACTGTAGTAATAATGAATGAAGGAAATACCTGAAGGCCCAACTCCAGAGAAACTTTCAGAAGAGTGATGTCTGGCCAGCTGTCCATGAGTGTTGCTATTTTAAATGCATCCTGGGCAAGTTTGAAGATGTGTGATGAGGAGTGGATATTTTTCTGAATGGATTCTAACACTGTTTCCAGCCTCTGAACATCACCTGCAAGGTGTAAACAGCATCACCAAAACAGAACAAGCTTCCAAAACATACAGAAATGCATTATAATTGAGTTTGCCTTTGCTATGAAATAGTACAATGTTTCAGTTATGCACATTTTGATTTTATAAACCTTCCATAAAGAAATTACATGAACAAAAGACACAAGACCACAAATTCCTCTAGTGCCTGATGGTGTTAGTGTAGTACACGGCCAAAAGTCATCCCGACTTGTGAATTTTAGAAGTGATTTGTCTACTTCTGGGTTTCACAGTCTATATTGTGTCAGAAGAACAAAAAGCTGACTCATCAGCCTCAAATCAAGCCCATTTGGCTACTATCTAGCTAATTTAACCACTTTTCTAGAAAATTAAGTGACAGGTTTAAGTCAGTTCAGTTTGGTTTTCCCATTTCAAGCTCCTGTCAGACTGCAATTTGAATTTCTAAACACAAGTTTTATAATCTGTTTATTTCATGAAATATTAAAAGCATACACTTAGTTGAGTACATAATTGACAGCAATGTACCTTTGGCTGCTGTCAGCATGGTAGATGCCAGCTCACACTGCTGGGATTCGATGTGACTTAGGGTGAACCAGCGGGGATACCGGTTTGGAACAACTGATGCAATGTGATGTGGACGAGATGTATCTCCCAAAGGAGCCATAGATTCCAATACTAGCAACCTGGAATAAGAAAGAAATACTCTTTCATCAAATCATTATTATATTAGGTTACTCATAAGCAAAACTAAAGCTGCAAGAACACTTGATCTTGTTTATTAAATGTGCAGTTTTGGGTATAAAGATATAGGAAAACCACTTCTTTTCTTGGGGAATCTTAAAAGTCCATTTGCCAAACTTGCCTACATCAGCGGAGATCTGTAAGAATTCACAGGACAATTAAGCCATTGTGCTGGTTTGGGCTGAGGTAGGGTGAATTTTCTTCATGGTGGCTAGTACGGGGCTATGTTTTGGATCTGTGGCCTTTGCTGCTTTTCGCACTGCCAAACTGGCAAGGAGGCTGGGGGTGCATGGGAGGTTGGGAGGACACACGGCTGGGACAGGTGACTCAAACTGACCAAAGGGATATTTCAGACTGTATGGCCTCATGCTCAGTATATAAAGTGAGGGAAAGAAGGAGGAAGGGGAGGACATGTTTGGAGTGATGGCGTTTGTCTTCCCAAGTCACCGTTGTGCATGATGGGCCCTGCTTTCCTGGAGATGACTGAACACCTGACTACCCATGGGAAACAGTGAATCAATTTCTCACTTTGCTTTGCTTGTGTTCGTGTGTTTTGCTTTACCTGTTCAACTGTCTTTATCTTAACCCAGGAATTATTTTGCTTTTACCCTTTGGATTCTCTCCCTGATCCTGCTGGTGGGAGAATGAGCAAGTGACTGCGTGAGGCTTGGTGGCTGGCTGGGGTTAAAACCATGACAGCCATTCACTAGCCAAGGCAGCAGAGACTTTCTGCATCATCCATAGAGTTGAAGCTTTTTTCCCCTGCCTTGTTTCAGTCTTTGAACCACAGTCCTCAGGAAGGAAAGTGGAGTAGTTCTCCATCATACTGAGACTATGTAAGTATTTTCCAATATTTGAAATATACTTTCTTCACTTGCATGTGCTCAAAGTAAAGGAGAAGGATATTCAACAAGTCATAAGGTTTTTGACCTTGCAATAAATTCAGACATGCCAAAAAAGACATTTTGCTGTTCAAATATGAAGTAATTTTAAAAGTCCTTAAACTGTAGTCTACCAACAATAATGTGCATGTTAATATGAAAAAAGATCCTTCCCTTTTGTTTTGTATCAAGAATCAAATTTCTTCACTAGTACTACTGAGACACCTCTATATAGCTTTATATATGTAAAAATAAAATACATATAAATTCCCCAGCTGATTTTTTCCAAGCATAGAGAGGGGAGAAAAAAAAATCATTATTAAATCATTTCAACAAACAGGAAAAATCCTAACTAACATGATGCAAAAAGGATTATTAGGTTATGAGTAACAGCAAATAGACAAAGATCATGAAAGGAAAATCTATCACTTTGAATTTCATTGCCTGCTTCTATGTTCCTTTGCTGTGAAAAGAAATGCTGTTGTGAATTTATGGCTTTCATACAATTTTGGCAAGATTAGGGAACATTAGCACAAGCACAAGCAGATTTAGCATTCTTCACTTTTCTGCCCTTTGAAACATCAATTATTTAGCTAGTTTTTAGCAAAGCTACTTTGTGATTGAACATCACCGTTAAAGGCTGACTCACAAAGCCTGGGTTGAAATTCAGGCATAACAGGGAATCAGCCAAACAAAGCCAAACATTTGAATTCACATTCCAAGGGAACAGTCAGCTAGGTCACTTCAGATCCACATTCTCCAAGGCTGTACTCCATGTTTCAGTGCTGCAAGCAGAGAACTGTAGACAAAAGTGACCATCAAGGATAGCACACCCTGTCCTTGCAGCCCTGAGGTGCATGCATAAAAGGCCTTACAGTCTCAGATTCTATTGATTTCACACTGAGTGTTCCACACACTGAAAGAAGATTAAAAAAAAAAGAAATGGCAACAGATGATGTTGAATGCAGAGAGGCAAAATACTCCAGAGTTGCCATCATGGGTCAATGACCTGTGTAGACTGACACTAAACATGTCTGGAGAGCAACTAGCTGTCGTCTTGAGAAGTTAGCTTCTTTCATAAATGTTCAAGTGAAGAACACTTCCAAAAGCATAAGCAACCATGCAGGTTTCTATGTGGAAACATTTTAGCCATGCCATAAAGGAAGAGATGGTTAAATGTCCCTCTTCTGATCCATTCCACCTCACAAACATGAGACATACATTTGTATTGGGTTTGCACAGCCAGGTTTTGGTAGTTGGGGGGCTACAGGGGTGGCTTATGGGACAAGCTGCTAGAAGCTTCCACAACGTCCGGCAAAGCCAATCCCTGGTCGCTCCAAAGATGGACGTGCCACTGACCAAAGCTGAGTCAATTAGAAATGGTGGTAACATATTTAAGGAAGAAAAACAGAAATTGTTGCGCAGTTGCAATTTCAGCTAGAGAAGAGGGAGGTGAGAACATGTGAGAAGAAAACTCCACAGACACCAAGGTCAGTGAAGAAGGACAGGAAGGAGGTGCTCCAGGCACTGGAGCTGGGATTCCTCTGCAACCTGTGGTGAAGAACACGGTGAAGCAGGCTGTTCCCTAAGACACTGATTTTAAAGTATTAAGGATTTTAGAAAAGTTAAGATTGTAGTTAGAGATAGGCTTTGATTGAATTAATTGCTTTGCTAAAAATAATTATGAGTTAATGGTTAGTTTAAAGAAACCGGATCTGGGATAGTTATCCCAGATCTAAATAACTAATTGCTTGTCATCTTTATGTTTGTTTAGCTGTGTTTATAATGAGAAACAGAGAAACTGATAAAGTAGATCTGAAAGAACAAACACAATGGTAAATTTCTTAACATCCAGAAACTTACTGAGCAGTCACGAAGCCAGGAAGCTGGACTTCACCCAGCCACAATTTGTCTTGGTATCCATTGAAAAAGTTGAAAGTTTAGAATGAGGAAGACTCGTTTTACTTCCTCTTTTTATGACCCCTCCCCATAAAAAGGACCACCAACCCATTTCAAGAGACAAACTACACATGCTTAATAGCTTTTTTGCTAATTACCATATGAAGCGGAAAATGGGAGGTGACAGGGTTATGAATATGCATTTGTATTTTGGGTATTCAACACTTTTGTAAATAAAAGGCTTTGTAGTCACCTGTAATTTTTGCAGTGCATATTAGGGAACTATCCCACACACTCGCCCGGCATCACATTAGACATGCACTTTCTAAATCTAAACTGTTAGAGACTCTTTTGTCTGTCACAGTTGGGTATCAATATTAGATCAATATCCATATTTTAATAAATCATTCCCCAGCAGCCCATGGAGGTCCATGGGAATGCAGAGATCCATCCGCAACCCATGGAGGAGCCCCATGCCAGAGCAGGTAGATGCCTGAGAGGAGGCTGTGACCCCGAGGGAGGCCCATGGAGACAGGGGCCTGGCTCCCATGTTGAAGCAGCCAGTCTTTGGAGGACTGCACCCCGTGGAAGAGTGCAGCAGTTTGGGGAGGACTGTTGCCTGTGGGATGGACTCACATCGGAGAAATTTGAGGAGAACTGTCTCCCATGGGAGGGATCCCACAGTGGAGCAGGGGAACAACTCCTCTCCCTGAGCAGCAGGAGAAGCCACAGGTGATGAACTGACCATAACCTCCATTCCGTTTCTCCTTGCACTGCTGGGGTAGGAGGCAGAGCTGGAAGGAAGGAGGGGTGTGGGGAAGGTGTTTTTAAGGTTTTATTTTACTTCTCATTATCCTGCTCTGATTTTGTTAGTGTAATAAATTCAATGCATATCTCTAATTTGAGCCTGTTTTGCCCATGATGGTATTTGATGAGCAATCTCTTCCGATCTTTATGTCAACCCATGAACCCTTTGTTAAACTTTCTCTCCCCTGTCTAGCTGTGGAGGGGAGTGAGAGAGCAGCCTTGGTGGGTACCTGGTGCTTGGTCAGCATCAACCCACTACAACATTCAATCTTCCTGTTTTCTTTCTTCCTTCCTCCCCTCAAAACAACATTTAGGTTTAGCTAGTTATTAATTTGGTTTGTATCAGGAGTGCTTTGTATACTGAAGTATCACTTTGGCATGAATGGAAAAAGTAAACAACATTCTTTATAAGAATTTTTGAGAAGTTTCAAGGAACACAGACAGATATGGGATAGAAAGTGTCTGCATCTTCTGTTGCTGCAGTTCAAGATAGAAGTCCACATTTCTTAAGAGTGCCAAATATATTAAAAAATATTTAAAATGCATCAGAAAATAATATTAAAAAGCTGAATTCCCATCTGCCTTAAAAGTGATGCCAAGAGAGCTATAGAAAATAGCCCTGATTATGCTGATGTCTCCTGTGATGTTACCACATAGAAACTAACAGACAACTCTTTTTTATACTGGTCTGTTTGAGAAGTAACTTCTTTGGCTGAGATGGTACCTTCATGCCAAAAGATGGCTGGAGCTCCCCATAATCAACTAGAGATTTGGATTTTTCAGTGCCTTGCTTGTTTTTCCAGTTGAGAAAGGAAATTTCCAGAAAAGAAGTTATCAGTTATAATTTGTTTCTGGGGAAAGCCCAAATACTTCTTCAAGAGGAATGGCATGTTGCCATAACATTCGCTGAAGCATTCAGTGCACTGTGCAAAGCTACTTGTAGATGTCTATTGTAGCCTTTCAATGTGGTCTCGGTAGTTTAGTTTAAGGAGGAAAACTTCCCACAGCATCTGAGAAACACTTTAAGGTAGTGACTGAAATTGAGTACAAGGACACAAGTGTACTTTATAAAATTGATCTTTTTTAAATTCTAATTCTAAAAATTCTTATTCAAAAATTCTAATTGTAAGCAGCAAGTATGCAAAGTTGCTTCTCATATTTCTTACATTCCTTCCCTAACACCCACTATTAGACACTCTTGGAGGGAAAAAAACCCAAACAGGTGAAGCAGACCTTTGGCCTGACTTGAAGGTAGCTATGTTTTGTTCTTATGCATGCCCTCCCATTTAGTCCTTTGAACATGGGACTATTTTCTCCTCATTTGGCTTTCTAAAGTGTGCTAGTTTGATAGATTTGCAGCAGGTTGATAATATAGAGATGTTTTCGTTATTGCTGAGAAGAGCTTACACAAAGCCAAGGCCTTTGCTGCTTTTCGTACTGCCACTCTAGGGAGAGGCTGGGGGTGCATGGGAAGTTAAGGGGAGACACGGCTGGGACAGGTGATTCCAACTGACCAAAGGGATATTTCAGACCATATGATATCATGATCAGTATATAAAGTAGGGGGAAGCAGCTAAGCAGCAGATGATCCTAAGACTGCTGGTGAGGTGCCTCTTTCCTCATTTCCCTGCCACTAGCATCATATACACGCAACCATATCAGTAAAAGAACACACACGTGCTAAAGCTGTTGTTCAATAAAAAAACACAAGTCCCAGTAGTGGAATTCTAGAAGGATTTGTAACATAGAATGCTGTCTTATAATTGTATATAAACACTAATTGTACATTTATAAATTATACTGTAGTTGGTACAGACATCAATTGCTTTTACAGATGACAGAACCAAAGTATTGTGGTTTAACAGATTGTTTGGTTTTTAGTTGGGGAGGGGAGTCCACAGGGTGCGGGGGTGGTTCCCTGTGGGGACCTGGCAGAACCAATCAACTGGCTAGTTTTGAAGAACCAATAAGCTGGCTATTTTTTGAAGATTGACACCCAGTTAAACCACTTAGAAGAGTTGAACACGCCTCTCTGGAAAAACACATTTAAAAATGAACAAAGCCCAGGAAAAGCTCTCTTGCTTCCGGCCTTTGAACAGGTTACTGGCTGGGCTGGTGCCGTGCGGCCAGCGTGGCTGAGCTGGGTCGGGCTAGGCCAGGCCAGGTCGAGCTTTGCTGCGGTGCTGACCCCTTCCTGGGAAGCCCGCCAAGCCCTGTTGCGGCGGGGCGGCTGAGGCCCCTTCCCAGCAGGATCGTGCCCCTTCCTTGGTGGAGTCTGCCAGTCCATGCCGCCAGGGGCCATCCCAACACTGGGAGCAACCATGAGGCTGGGACCAGCACCAGGAGTGGCCCCACGGTCAGCCCTGGGGGTGGCCCTGAGGCCAGGAGTGGCTGGGGCCGGGAGTGGCCACTGCCATCCCGGACCAGGAGTGGCCACAGGGCCAGGACTGCGTGGCCTAAATTGGCACAACTGGGACAGCATGGCTGCCTCGGCATGGCTTGCAATGAACTTTGTTTAGCTACTTTTAGCCAGCCATGCTGCGTACAGAAGGACAAAAACAGCAGCAGCAGCTTTTCTTGTTTTTGGCACTCCACATGAAGAAAAGCGCTGAGTAGAGCAGGCAGCCAGCACAGCTCACATGGTGTTGGCGGAGACCACGTGACCAGCAGCGAGAGGCACGGCGAGCGATCTCTCTGATGCAGAGCCTAGATGAGATCCACCTTTCAGCGCTGCAGAACTCTTTGAAAACTGTTTCAATTGATAAAGCTTGAGAACAAATGAACCTACGAACACCAATTCTCTCCCGAATCAGGAAAAGGAAAGGGTGAAGACATGTAGAGAAAACAACACGGGACACTGAGGTCAGTGAAGAAGGAGTCAAATTCTAGATGGGAGGGGATTGAGGAGATGCCTTAGTCTTGAGCTGAAATTCTTTTGTAAGGCTATGGTGAAGATATATTTGATATATCAGACTTTGTTTTTTTTTCCCTGTAACTCATGGAATGCATTGGGGGGATGTAGCATTCTAACTACAGCCATGAGCAGAAGCATCAGTGTTGAAATAAGTAGATGTTGCAGTAGCTTTGATCCAATGAGAAGTTTGAACAGAGACATGAGAGAGATGAGAAACCTTGTCCCAGGAATAGAAGAAGAAAACCTCTGTTTCCCAGAGATGGATGAAGAGAACTTTTGCATTTATGCTAGAACAGCTCATCCTTAAAATAGTACCCCATAAGTTGACATGGCCCATGAAAGCAGCTGTGGGAAAGCTGCAAGGCATGGGAGGGACTTTCACACTGCAAACAGATTTTCTTTTCCTGGGCAGCTGATGCACTGTGACACTGAAGCCACAAGAGAACAGTTTCTTTTGGAGAAGTCTCCATGGCATGGCAAGAGAGGTTCCTCTCCTTAAGAGAACTGAAGAAAGACTATTCTAGAGGTGGTAAACTGACTGAAAGTCCCAGGTTTTGTCTCCTTACGTTGTCAGTGGGAAAGAAAAGAGGGTGTGGGGGGAGAAGTGTTCTGAAGGTTTTATTCTGATTTCTTATTATTTTTTATTTAAGTTCTGTTAATAAAGTTTTCTTAATACCCTTTAAAGTTTTGAGCCTGCTTTGCCTTCCTCCTCCTAATGCTTATCTAACAGCAGGAAATGAGTAAATAATTATAGTGGGTGCACTGGCGTTTGGCCAGCACTAAACCCAATACACAAAGTAATTTCTCCTTAAACAGAACAATGCTTTTAGAAAAAAAGGCTAGGTCGACTACCAAGCTTTTTCCCATTTTTCAAACCACTACTCATATTCTTTCTAGATGACCTGTGATTACATACCGCATGGCTCTCAGTGCACTTTTGTATGCCAATTCAGCATCATGAGGTAGGAGACAGGTGAAAAGATACTTGGCAAATGTGTGCATTGGAACACTGTCTCGATGGATGACTTCACCTAAACCACTATATGGTCCAGCTGTGGGAAAGAAAAAGAGAATATCAGTCATTACAGACTGTTAAAACTCAACTTCTGGACCTTTAGAACCCATTAATTACACCTTGAGTTAGAGTTGGTATTCAGAGACAGCTTGCTGTACAAAAGGTAAAGGTCTATTGATATGTCTGCAAAATATATTACAAGTATATTAAATACCATCTATTCTTTGAGACAACAAGATACATTGCAAATTATATAGTACTAAGTACACTACCAATGCACATATAAATGACAGAATGGTCCCAGGGCTCCATGGGGCTCATTCAGCAAATCTATGGTATACAAAAGTAGAAGGTGATAATCCTAGCTTTGCCTCTGTGTAGTTATATTGTGTACACTAATTCCTATGTACCCTCTGTTGGTGCATAACTGTGTTATCACAAATCCACAGGAAAAAAAAAGTGGCTACAGCAGAAAACCAGGTATCTTGAATTTACATGACTAATCAGTCCAGCAGCATCTGATCCTTATTAATCTCACCTGACATTAGGCATTTAAATAACCCTTTTGATCTAGACTTAGTCTCCAGAGAAGACTAGGTCAGATCTTGCATCAAAGCTGCTTTTGTTAGTCTATTATAGCCATACAATCTTAAAAATTATATTTGTTGTGGGGAAACTATTCCGATTGTTGGGGCAATAGATTTTGCTCACACTCAGTGCAGTACTTCATAACAGCAGTGTTAAGACTGACAACAGAAATGACAATTTTAAAAAATTGCATGAAACTGCTTGCTGAGTTCTGAGTATTCATAGTGCATAGGAATTCCATTTTTGCATTTTTCCTGCAACCTTAAGAATGTTATTCCTATTAATAGGAACGTTGTGTCAAGCAGTTTTTTACTTCAGTGGTTAGAGGTTCAGATGTTAAACATCGCAAGATACAGAATAAGACTCTTACATTAAGTATTATTGGACAATTATTGCACAAATAGCAGCCAGCATTCCTACAAGTTACCACTTCCTCTTCTACTAGAGATTCCAACCCACCACACTTGGATGGATGAATGACTGTGAGCACACTTCTTCACTGCAGTCACATGTGTCATAGTTTCCAGCAGTGGTTCAAACTAACATGACTGACCCTTCACTGAAGAAGATGAGTACTCACAAAATTTATTCAACCACTTCTGCTGCATGGGATGACAAACTCGATGAGAGAGACGTTAACAACTTAGACCAGCACAGCTGTTTCAGCAATGTTTTTGACTGGTGCCTTAGCACAAAATGCAAAGATAAAAATCACTAGGCATGAAAAAATCTTAGCTCCATAGGTGGGCATTTCTGAAGGCTGGAGCTGATCACAATGGAAACATCAATGAAGATTAAGTAGGTGACAGTGTGTCTCAATCATTTTAAATTGAAAGCCATTCAAAACTAGCTGCCATTGCTTGTATGAAAGAAGCCATTTCATGTCTGTTTGCCAGTTGGTGGTCCATTCAGAAACTCAGTTAGAAGACAAAGAATAAATGACAAAGCATTTATATGAAAATATATTCTGCCATTAACTTAGCAGTCAAGCAAAAAAATAGATCAGTTCTTGCACCACAGTCTTATGTTCTGCTTTCCCATGCATTCAAATGGTAGCTACACACAGCATGCATTAATCTGCATTAACCTGCATTAACAGCATAGAAATCAGCTTAATACTGGATTAAACTTTCTTTACTGTATCTACAGAACTTCAACTATAAAACCACAATTTATATGATTAGAATCTTAAATCACTGCACAGTTTTTCCTCCATGTGATCTGGCAGTTTCTGCCTAACTTAGAGTAAACTGAAGTTATTGCAGAAAAGGCAGATTTCTAAACACAAAGTAATGCAAGACCATTGTTGCATGCTGCTCACCACAGTAATTTTGTAGGTAGCTATTTTAGCAGGTTTCCTGATATGATTACTTGTTTACTACTCTAAGAAAAAAAGTATATCACTGATCACAGTTGTAAACTAGACATATCAGAGAATACTTGAGAGAAATCCTGCCTTTTCCTCATACAGCATCCTGACCAGTAAACAGATGCAACAAATTGATTTTATAATCCATATGATCCCTCTATGGTGGTGAATAGCTGGATCCAGCAAGAAGCTATTCTTGTTCAAAGGCCATAAAGCAGCAACTCTCCTTATGGTGCAGCTTCTCTACAGTTTCAAATGGTACCACTAGTAGGTACCAAAGCCTTAAAGGATCTGGGCAATAATAATGACTCAAAGCTGAGAACTCTAAACAACATACTGCATCTCCTCCATTAAAGAAATAGTTTTAAAAGACAAACGTCTTATAGAAAGAAAGCAAAACCTGACTGCTGTGTAACAATCTTCACAACTTACCTAGAGCAGTATCAAACTCCCCACCATCCCTTGAGAAAGCACTCAAAATTTGGACCATGCCTTTAGATACTTAGTTTCTTTAAAGTTTTTTCCTCAAGTTAAAAACCCCCAAAAACTAGAATAGCAATCTTAGAACTCACAAGATTACTCCTTGAAAATAAGGCTTAAATGTTATATGTCAAGCCTTTTTAAAAGCTAAGGCAAAAGCATGCACTTTTTGTACAGATTTTACTGCAATATACAACTGCAATTCCCAAACACAAGTTATTTGTCTTAGTCAAAATTTAGTCACAAGACCAGGCCGTAAGCTTTAATATTTGTCCATATATTTCAATTTTTATGTATGATACAAACTTCGGAGACAACTCATATTCCTAGTTGCTACAAAGGAAATGTTATATTTCTGACCTAGCAAATTTAAGTGAATTTTCTGAGCTCTTCACTGGGGAATAGAGGTAAAAATCTTCATACATTTACAAAGCTGCCAGTCCTTTTTCAGGATACAAATGGCATTTTGAAATTTACTACCCAAGAACTGTTGATGATAACTGATGTCTATATTATTCAGTTGTGAGCCTGGGTTGTATAATTAGGATACTGAACAAATCTAAAGAAGAAAATGCAATAAAAAATTTAAAAAAAGGCTTATAGGTTAGTAGATGCCTTATCTCTACAGTCATGTGATATACGAAGTATGTTTGATTTTCATAAGAGATTGGAAATAAAATTTTGCTGGAGTTCTACATCAAAAAATATCTTAAGTATATAAGGCAGTTTCCACTGGAATACTAATTCTGTGGGCTTGTGTAAGTGAAGACAGTTTTAAAAAGCAGTTAGCATCTACGTTGAGCTACCTTCTAATAGGAAGACTGCTTGTTTTCGAAAAATCTTCACCAGAGTATCATCCAGTTCAACTTCCTGTAGCTTAGAAATGAGCTGCTCCTCATTTCGACAAACCTTCTCTTGTGCATACAAGCCATCTGGCATTATTCGTTGCTGTCCCAGTCCTATCAATGCTACTTCCACAGCCAGCGTTAAATAAGATTCCCCTTCTTCTAAAAACTTGTGTGCAGGCAGGTGCTGGTACTCCAGAGATTTGCATTGCCCCATGTTCTCTGTAAAGGGCGACACAAAGAACAACACATCAGGAAATCATTAAAATCTATAATCTGCCTATAATGTCACATTTTCAAATGCTTCCTCTGTCAGTATTCATTTTTAAAAATATTTGAATTATGAGTGCAATCTCAATATCCAATCATCCAATATAAACTACCTGATCCAATTTCACATCACAGAAATACACAAAACAATTAGGTTTTAAAAAATCCACTCTAGTAAAAATAAAAATTTTCATTTTAAACTACATGATTTGGAGAAAGGCAGTTTCTCCAGCTTTGTGTTAATAAGGCCAACATTGGATGATCTATTTCAATTTTTTTCCCCCACCTATTTCTGTATCTCCTTAAAGCTTTGATGTTGTATAAGTGGAAAGGGAAGGTGCTTATACACCTGCATAGATTTCAGTTGAAGCTATTAGGATTATGCAAATACAGTAGGCCTGGGAATTCCTTAATTTTAAAGCATTCTGTTTGCTAAAGCACTCTTCATGCTTTTTTATTTGTTAGTTGCATTTATGATAAACACGCATAATGTTTCTGACTTTTATTAACACTAGAAATGCTACTTTTAGTAAAGATTACTTGTAAATTCCACACAGACCAAGCCATAATTGCTTTAAAGAGTACTACGGAATGATTTGGCACTTCACCAATATACTGTACAACAAAATGCTATATCAACCTCTAGCAGTTTACAGTCTGGTTTGGGAACAAAAAGTTGCAATGTACAGATGTAAGGAGATGGACAGTTGCAGCAAATGAGATGCCAAAATGCATTTAGTAGATTGTATATATGAGTGTAGGGGGAATTTACATTTCAACACATACTACTTTTATTTCATGGGGTTGTTTTGGATTCTTTTTATCTAATTGCAAAGAATCTGATTTCTTTTAATTAAAGTTCTTCCAGAATTGGTGGATATGGGATTAGAAGTTTATTGAAGAAAATCTAATTGAATAAAATTAGTTTTGAGGAAAAGCCCCAAGGAGATTTGAGTTGCACATATAAAGGATCTATAGGTAGAGGAATGACAAGTTTCTGACCACACAGAAGGTGATAAGAAACTACCACAGAGGTGGAAAGAGACTGAGAATAAGGAACAAATCAGTTAAGCTCCTGAGAAGCAAATACTGAAGTTAGAATGGGCATATACATCCTGTCCGAAATCATGTAACAATACTACAATGCTATTTTTTAAATTCATAACCTTTATAAACCAGGTACTTTATAGACCATTTATGTTATAAACTTTAAGTGTTTTGTCATCACTTTGAAGTATTATGTACACTTGTAGCTAAGAAGTCAATATCCTGGACCGCATAGGAGGATTGGAGGTAGTGATCCTTCCCCTCTTCTCAGCACTGGTGAGCCCACACTTGGAGTGCCATGTTCAGTACTGGGCTCCCCATGGACCTACTGGAGCAGATCCAGTGAGGGGCCACAAAGATGATTAAAGGACTGAAGCATCTCCCTTATGAGATACTGAGACAGCTGGGATTGTTTAGCCTGGAAAAGAAAAGGCTCAGGAAGACCTTACCAAAATATACAAATATCCAATGGGAGAATGTAAAGAAAACAGAGCCAGACTCTTCTCAGTGGTATCCTGTGACAGGACAAGAGGCAATGGGCACAAACTGAAATACAGGAAATTCCATCTGAGTATAAGAAAATACTTTTTTACTGTGAGGAAGGTTAAACACTAAGAGGTTGCCCAGAAAGGTTGTATGGTGTTCATTCTTGGGACGGTTCAAAACTCAGCTGGACACAGTCCTGGGCAACTTGCTATAGGTGACCCTGCTCTGATCAGAGTAGGTGGACTAGATGATTTCCAGAGAAGCCTTCCAATCTCAACAATTCTGTGATTTCCTGTAATTTCTCCAAAAGAGGATACAGCAATGTATGTAAAGAGGGTTGTTGCTATAAACTCTTATTCAGTTTTATTTCAAATGTAAAATACTGAATTGCCTTCAAGAATGAGTAACTGGTAATTTTTGAAGGCTTCATATAACAGTTTTACTTTAAACATTTTCTCTACCTTGTGTTTTCTTAGAGAATGCAAATGTGAGTTCTTATACTATAAAGACACTGGCTTTGAAGTTAATTGGGAAAGGTAAGGTAGAAAAATATCTCTGGTTACTGAAGACTTAGAGAAGATTGCTCCCTTTGCATGGCCTTACCCGTGAAGTCTGAGAATCCATGGAAGCTCTCATCATCCACCCTGCAGGCTTCAATCAGGCTACTGAAGAGGGTGCCAATTGGATCCAAAGGATGTCCCACCCAACCTTCAAGATTTGTTATTGAGGTTACTCCTATTTGAAGAAGTTCTGTGACAAGAAAGATGGAGGGAGGAGGGAGGGAAAGAGAGTGCGTATTATCCCCTCAAAACATATATAGAAGTAAAACGGATTAAAATGCTCTTCTGCTTAGAAAGAAAAAATATCTCAGTGTGAATTCATAGCCCTTTGTAAATATGTTAAAAGAGGAAAAAAAGAGAATGGACAAAGGCCAAATATTTCGAGCATTAGCAAAGTACATTATAGGTCAAAAATTTCAATTGCAGTATCTTTTGAAATCTCTAACTTGATACCAGTAACTTCTGAAATGTCTGCTGAAAAATTATAGCAAAGACTCTTTTTGGTAAAATATTCACCACTGTTTCCTCACTCAAAAGATGCAGTACCATTTTCACATTTTAAGTGAAACTGATGGCACTGCAATAAAATATTCTGAAATGTTCAGTTTTAATAAATAAAATATGAACTTATTGCATCTGAATATTTGTTGAAGTAATAAACTCACAATGACAGTTCCTAATAAAAAAAAGAAGGAAAAAAAATGGATAATGTGTTTAAATTAGGTATAAAATTTAAAAATTGCCCTTTAAGTACATTTTTTGTCATTCTAAAGTTTTAATCAACAAATACCTTCATGGATACTTTGTTTTGTGGCCCTCATCCATCAATCAGTTACAACATGAAAAAAATTGTTAAGCACAATGAATTGAAGGAAGTGCCGCTGTGGTAAAAGATGCTAGAGATGACTCAAATCCCTTTTTTAACTAAGAAACTTATGTCAGTAGTTCCTCTTCAACTCCCCAGCTTTTTCTCCTAGACACATACACATCTGAACTATGAGAGATCAGGTGCATTATGGGTGACCATTTAAAAATTGTGTACAAGTCATTCATATAGAGATTTAACTTTAAATCATGCAGCTGATTCCATGAATGTCAGATCAGTCATATGAATGAAAGCTAAGTAGAAGCATGTGGTGGTTGCTGAACTGAAACTGTAGCTGCAGAATTATTCTGCTTATAAAGAAGACAAGTATATTTTGCACTATTAAGACAAAACATAAGAGTGAAAAAACTGAAACAAAACTGAGTAACAACACAGACTTCATGTTAAGGAAAGATATATTACATGATAAAAAGACTAAGAAAAATTCTCCTAAGTAATAATGCAAAGTGCTTTTAAGTTTTGTTGAAATCTAGGATCCACAATAGTGCTCAAAATTTCTTCCTTGGGTATTGTGAAATGAAGGCACATAGGAACTGCCAAATATTTTTTTTTCAACCAGATATCTACCTTGTCTTCAATTTCTAAATGAACATTTCTGGGAAAACACCTGCACATACAGTTAAAAAATTTGCACTTGACTTCACACTGATATTTTTGCCTACAATGCATGAGGATGCACATAGTTAAAAGTAGCAACAAAGATCTAAAATAAAATTTGAATTAAAGGTTTTCTTGTAGTAGCTCAGAATGTTATTCTAATTTTTCCGCATGCATTTTTAAGCATAGTCACCCTTTTCTTCTTCCACTACCTCTCCAAATTTATGACAAAGTTCAGTGAAGGATTATTTTTGGAAGAATGTTCCTTCAGAAAATAAGGGTAGTGTTTAGAGGAACACCACAGAACATTTTATAAAGCCAGTGTTTCAAAAATTTGATTTCCAATTATGTGAATACACTAAAGTTTTAAGCATCCTCAGGGACTTTTGGAAGAAAATGTCAAACTGGATAAATTTCTGTAGTGCAGACTTTGCCTTGTCAACTTTAGGCTTCCACCTCAGAAATATAGGTCTGCTAAATTGCACCTCAGAGGAGAAAAAATATTTTAAGCACCTGACATTCCAAATGCAAATCTGTTTAAAAGCCTATAAAGTACACAGGATGAATATTTACACTATGTAACCAAAACCTCTGATTGGAATAAAGACCTCATCATGTTAGACATTTTGCAGAAGGCAGAACAAAGCTCTTGCCCTGCAGAGCTCACAATCCAGCTTAAAAAAACATCCAGAATGTGACACTACCACTATGATTGTTTGGACTGAAGAATTAGTCACCTCTTTTGCTTTAGTTTCAAAAGCAGTTTTCTCATGCAAAGTTCCAGTCCGGTGTTATTGTCACCTTGTCATGTCCTTTGCCCTTCTCTCTTCCCCGCATTTACCTTTCTTCTGAGCCTGGAACATTTCCAGCTGTTTCTGCTGCTGCCTTCTTAGTGTATTAACAATAGCTATTGCTAGCCTCAGTGCTTCTTGTGGGTATCCATGAGATCGTAACGCATCCACCCTCGCACAGGCTGTAGGAACATGTTCTAAAATGGAGACAATAATTGAGGAATAGCAATGCTTCCATGTCTGCAATAGCCTGTTTTGCTAGGTTAGTCAAAAGGGCTTTTTTGTTTCCTTTGATTTGTTTTTAAAACTTTGCAAGAGAGAGTTAAAGGACTATTTCTGAGCCAACATTCCAAGGGAGCCTCTGTTCTTTTTGCCAGGCTTTTCATTTAGCTCCCTCCCTCCCCCCCAAAAAGAAAAAATAATTCTATAGAAACTGAACAAAGCAAGTCATGGAAACATCTTTCCAGTTTAACCACTTACCATGCCAGAGGGGCCACCCTCGAGAGTCAAAGAGTGAGTTTTCAGTGTGTTCATGGTAACAGTAGTTGGTGTATAGGTCACTGCTGATAATGTGCTGTAAGTGGCTGTCCTGCCAGTGCAGTTCGCATGCCTCTATGGCTCTAGTGAACACTGTCCGATGTGGCCTGTTTGATGAATCTGTCATTTTCAGAAATTCAGAAAGCTGCATCAGCTTTTATTCATTCATATGTGAATCAGTCATTCACAGTATTCTTGTCTTCTGCCTATTCACCAACCCTTAACTGATGGCAGTCTACCTTGACCCACTCTGCAAGAAGCAGACCACAGATGACATTTCACATCCTGTTACCCAACAGCTCAGGCAAAGTGTGTGCCATTCCCTTTGCATTCAGAGAGATCTACAAACCATCACAGCTAATGCTAAATAGGACATTGCAAAGGGAACAGCTAGACATGCAGGACATTAAACAACACATACAGAATTCCCCTAAAAACAGACTAGAAAGTATATGGCACACAGCTACTCAAGCATCCCCAGCTTCTCTCCTCAGACCCAGAGCCACTAGGATGAGTGACAGATAAACATCACATAAAATATTTTTAGTTGTTCTCTTTGAGAAATGACATTAACTTTGAGCACTTGTATAAATTTTTGTCATAAACAAATACAAATACTGCAAAGAAAGCAAGGTACTGAGGCCATGGGACTGAATCCTCTAATGGACATCTTCCGATGGCAAAAGTGCTCTGTTGACATGGCACTGTGTCTATGAATGTCAAAATGTCATGTCAGAATTGCTACTAGCATGCCCAGGTTGGTCTGAACATCACAAGATCCAGAAAGCCAAACACCTCTGTAGGAAGTTACATGTTGCATGAACTTCTGTCCGCAGCTAGCTGCAAGATTTAAACATGAACCAAGTCTATTTCCTTCAGAGGTAAACTTCCAAGAGAAAGAAACAAGGAAAAATCCATCTAAGTCTAATTCTACCACCTTTCACAAGCATTTAATTTTAACTTTTATTAAATATGTATCAAAATATTGAGAGGTTTGATGATTATGAAGGGTTGTTTTTTTTTTTCCCAGGTAAATAATCTGCATCTTCCTCAGTTATTAGCAAAGTAGCAATCTTTGCTTGAAGATGACTGGAGAAGGCTTCTGTCAGGTTTGATAATCACATTTTAGATTAGAAAGCGTGATATCGAGTAAGAAGAGACACCTCCTCCAAGAAGGCAGTGTTGCCTCTGCACCCCCCCACACCTGTCAATGCAGACTGCGCAACACAGAGCACATCCCACAAATAGCTGCTTTAGTTTCTCACATACTCAGTTTAATGCAGTCACAACAGATCTCCCTTTAAGTAAGTATCAAAGGCTTTGTAACTGCAAAAAATAAAACCCCCAACACCAGAAGGGATATAAGATTATAGTCAAGCAAAGAAACAACAGGCTTACATGACATACTTTAGGGACATTCAATTTTTATGTAACAAGTATTTAGAAGGACTGAGTGAAAAGTTAGAAGACCTAACTTGCTTTAAAAACATTGCAGCCCCAGCACAAAAATAAACCCTATTTATCCTTTTTGCGAGGACAGTATCAATGAAAATAAATTTGGCTGGTCAATCCTCAACAAGAAAGTTACTTGTCCCAGGAAAGACTGCTGTATTCTGCTGCAAGGCTCAAGTATGTAAGACAGAGGCTATATTATGTGTTGCAGTCAGTGCATATATTTAGGCTCACCTTGGTTAGCATTTGCGCCTGGAGGCAAAGCATTGGTTAAATTGGGCAGATCATTTCCATGGTTTCCATCTTCCCAGGGACAAACATCCACACCATTCCATTTTTTCAGCTGTGTTAGCCAACTGACCTTCTGCTCCAATTTGCAATGGGGATTTAAGACTATACACATCCACAGAGCACCTGATTTTAAAGAAAATTGCTAAATTAGGTTTTTTATTAAAAATGCAGCAGCCAATGGCTAATTGTAAACTTTTATTCTGTAACACTTTTCCTCCCCTCTAAGGCTACACTGCTTGTTTCCCAACTATGCCTGACACCAGGCAGACTGAATTCCTGATGCAGAATCTTGGAGCTGGTATGGCCCATCCAAAGCAGTTTAAAGACTGTATCAAGCCAGTCTTCTCAATTAAAAGACATTAAATGGGTCTTTTTAATAAGGAAATCCATAGTTCACAATGTACGGCCCATCAGACAAAAGCAAACAAAAATTCACATAAAGTTACAGCAGGAAATTACCCAAGTTTTTCTTCTAATTTTTGTACAAAACTATGTTTCTTCCAGCTTCACATTACAGGAACCAAATAAGTGTATTAGTAAGACATGCATTTTTTAAACATATACTTCCACACTTGAAACCCAGCAGAAGTAGAAATCCAGTAAACACTAAATTTGTGCAGTGTAATAAGAATAAGATATTTTTGCTGCTCCTAGTTCAGTTATTTGGTTTCACTATACAGAGCTTGAAGGGAAAGCTAATTTGCACTGGCATTTCACATGTACCATCACTTTAGAACCTGCTTCCTGATACTATAGAGCAGGACTGGCATAAATAAATCAGGGTCTTTAGCAACAATTTTCAAATGGAAATATTTTTCTCTAAATCAGCTGTTTCTTCATCAGGATGAACTTTGACACAAGCATGAAGACATCTGAAAGTATTGTTCATTTGCTCATTAAGAACATGTCTTGTACACTACAAGAGATTTCACAGGATCACAGAATATTCTGAGTTGGAAGGGACTCACTAGGATCATCAAAGTTCAATTCCTGGCCCTGCACAGGATGGCCTCAAGAATAAAATTAAAAGAATATGTTTAAATTATGTAATCTTCATGACAGGCTGAAAAAAAAAGAATTAAAATGCAGCTGTTTCTTCCAAGAAATTAGAATTCTCATATTCAAGCATTCTTTTGCTAACTAAGAATGCAAAATGGATACCCAAAACACAGGTCATCACATTACATTCATTCCTAAAGTAACTCAGTATGTCGGTATGCCACAGCACAGGAGTCAGTGGATAAACAGAGCTTCATCCTTAAGGCTTCAAGTCTGCTGTTATTCAAGCTGACATGGAATGAGGAAGCAATATCAAAGAAATCTTGAAACCACAAAAAAATATGATACGGTATAGTGCAGAACACCAGAGAGCCACTACACTAATGCACATTATTACTACTCAGTAGTTACACACAGTAGAACATGCAGCTTGTTGGTTTTTTGTTTGCATTTTTGGGAGGTTTTGCCTTTGTGGTATTTTTGGGAGGTTTTGGGTTGTGGTTTTTTTAAGTGCCATGGGAGTAAATAAAGCAAATACTGTTTTAAAAAACTTCTTTTAAAATCAAATCATATGACTTCCTTTAGACACACTGTTCAACACACTTCACTCCCCAGAGTCAAATTATAGAATAGAATCATAAAATGGTTAGGGTTGGAAGGGACCTTTAAAGGTCATCTAGTCCAACCTTCCAGCAATGAGTAGGGACATCTTCAAACTAGATCAGGTTGCTCATAGCCCCGTCCAACCTTACCTTGAATATTTCCAGGGATGGGACATCTACCACCTCTCTGGGCAACCGATGCCAGTGTTTTATCACCCTCATTGTAAAAACCTTCTTCCTTATATCTATCCTCTTTCAGTTTAAAATCATTACCACTTGTCATATTATTACAGGCCCTACTCAAAAGTTTGTCCTCATCTTTCTTGTAAGCCCCCTTTAAGTACTGGAAGGTTGCTACAAGGTCTCCTCGAAACCCTCTCTTCTCCAGGCTGAGCAGCCCCAACGCTCTCAGTCTGTCTTCACAGATGTGCTCCAGCCCTCTGATCATCTTTGTGACTCTCCTCTAGACCCACTCTAACAGGTCGATGTCCTTCCTGTACTGGGGACTGTGACAGGACCTTTCACCCCTGATACAGCAAAAGCTTATCTCCTTGTAACATATGGCTAGGTTAGGCCGGAATGATTTGTCATGTGATGAATTATCTCAGCTGAGAACCTCCTTAGCCAGAAATACACATCCTGGCTTGAATGGTGAGAAAGGAAAATCTAAAATTAGTGACTGCAAAGCACAAGTATTTTTACAACTATAAAAGACCACTGATTTTCATGAAATTAGAAATCTCTTATACACTCTCTGAGTGTGAAGAGAGTTCTCCTCGATGTTAAGACATGGGAATTGACTTACTTCCCTGGGACTGAGAGAAACTGGGAGATTCCCTGCACACCGCTATCATTTGTTGGTAAGTGACATTGATTCCTAATCTATACTATTTCTTCACTAGCTGTAACATAAGGTACCTTTTTTATTATCATCGTGCACTGTATTTTTATCTACTAGTAGTTTTTTGTGTTATCCTGTGTAGTAAGTAATCTGTTTAAGTCTTATGTCTGTTTTCCTTGGCCTGTTCAAATAAATAATTCATGTTTTAATAGGCCTGATTAGTCATTATTAAGAACTTGCGAGCAAGAGTGGGTTTTGGGGTGCTGGCCACCTCAATAAAGCTACTGCCTACTGCCAGAAAACTGGAAAGGCAGGGATTTGTCTAAACTCGCCCCTCTCCATTCGTAACAGGGACCCCAGAGTTGGAAGCAGCACTGCAGGTGAGGTCTCACCAGAGCAGAGTAGAGGGGGAGAATCACCTCCCTTACTCTGCTGCCCACACCGGTTTGGATGCAGCCCAGGATACGATTGGCATTCTGGGCTGCAAGCACACATTGCCGGCTCATGTCCAGCCTCTCATCCACCAGCACCCCCAAGTCCTTCTCTGCAGGGCTGCTCTCAATCCTTTCACCCCTCAGCCTATATTGATACCAAGGGTTGCCCCAACCCAGGTGCAGAACCTCACGCTTGGCCTTGTTGAACCTCATTAGGTTCTCATGGGCCCACTTCTTGAGCTTGTCCAAGTCATTCTGAATGGCATTACAACTGGTTCTTCTTATTAAGCATCAATGCATTCAGTACTGCCCTAGACAAAGGACTATATTTCTTGCAACATAAAAAAACAAAACAGAAGATGAGGCACATTGGAAAGCCTTGTAGAATAGTTATCTTGGGCTTATTTATTTTATAAATGAATGATTACTTTAGGGCACTGAGGAGTCACCATACCTCTCAACATCTAAAAAATTTTTAAAAAGCCAATTTAATACTTTGTAACCAGATTCCCAGTGATTTCAGACTGAAGCAAAAGCAAAGTGGAATATCTTAACCACATGCAGCAAGTATTTCAATCATCCAGCAAGGCAGAGTGCACACTACTGATTACAGTGTGCCCCTACAAAATGAGTGGCTTTTTTTTGCATCTCAGAAACACCACTAGAAGCAAAGGAATTCACTTGCTTTCTTCAGAGACTTCACTATGTATGTGGTACATCTAAGAGGCAGAAAAGGGAAAAGATACTCCAAAATACCAAAATCCTTTAAAAACTTCTTTGATTTAAAGAGGAAGCCTCAGAAATCCATGCTATTTTTATGCAAATGAACACAAGGAGAAGTGTATTTCTAATAAACCCCACACAAACCACTTAAGGAAGAAGCCTGAAGGATATTCTTCCTATTTCACTCTGATGCTGCTCTATAGAAGCCCTCATCACCAGCCTGAAAGCTTACAATGCCCTCAAAAGATTCTCTGTTTTCTACCTAATGGCTCCTATATGGGGAAACTACTGATCATACTTACCCCATACTACAGATAAGGCTTATGGAAAAATGAGCAGCAGCTAGTTGTAATTAATTTGTGGGGAACATATCTAAATCCCGTTCTTGTGACCTCAGCCTGGAAACTGCTGTTGGCAACAGCCTATACTCAAAAGAAGTTTGCCAAAATACATTCCTGGTATTCTCAAGTAAGTTTAACTGTTTAACTAGATTTAATGGTCACCCGCAATATGAACAAATGCCTCATTTATTAGAAAAAAAAAAAAAAAAAAAGAAAAACCCCCAAAACAGAGAATGTTTTTACATATTCTGGTTTTATAACACAGCTCATATTTTTGTTTCTTTTTCCCCAGGCATCAAATATCTTTTTATACCAGATCTCAGAAGGCTGACACATCCCCTCCTCTTCCTCCCCCCCCCCCAAACTAAACCAAAAGTAAGGTTCTGATTTGGTTCCATTGACTGTGACCCATGTCTTTCCAATGTGAAGCTCCTCATGGCACAGTGGCAAAATATCACAAACCAATTTACAAAATTTCCCTCCCCAGAAGATAACTGGAAGACAAGTCATGCTGTGACTGCAATTTGATATTAATTTCACAAGGGAATGAATATTAGAACTGCCGTAATGGAGTGAGGAATTGCCTATTTTGGTTCTAAAAACACTAATCCTTTTGACCTGGAAAAAGCCAGCTTTGCCAAAACAGACCTTTTGTTCAAATAGCCCTCTTTGAAAATGCATGATTGTCATTCATCTTTAGTGGACCTCACACTAAAAAGAAATAGGTTATATTACTGCTTTACACAATGAATGCATGCCTTGTACATACAGAGGGAACATCAGTATTTTTTGTATTTCTCAGTAGACATCCATACCTCTGAATTCACAAGGGAGAAAGGAACGGCATGCCTTTACACTGGTCAGGATTTAAACACGCAAATTGAAAAACATTAAGAAGAATTAAGTCACTGTAAAAGTAGGTGTTGTAATAATTATACATCTTGTGTATGCATGTATTCATGAAGTCAAAGAAATTGCAAAGAATGTATACAGACTCTCCAAGGAGATTAAGCATTGCTCACTTTTCATATCTTACTCTTATCCCACTAAATGGGAGGGTGGTGGTGGAAACATTTTAGTGGGGGTTAGGACACTGAGCATGACTGAAGATCCAGCATACAAGTCTGTTAGACTGATTGCAGTCTTCTCAAGAAATATGCTTTTCCTGAAATCTTATGCTATCTTGTAAGGGCTACTGTAATAGCCCTGGTTTGGGTCAGCATTTCCTCATTTACAATACCTGTGTAATCAGTGGCTAAAACTTGGCTTTGGCTTTAGAATTTTGCTGTATACTTAAGATCAATCTATTTATTTGCAAAATTAAAATAAGCAAGAAACTGATGCATGTTTGACATGCCTTTGCTCTTCCCATTAATCATAGAATCATAGTCACAGAATGGTTTGCATGTTAATGCATGTCTCTTACAAAAACTAAAAACCCAAAAGCTATGAGGTTGGTAACATTTGATTATTTCAAAGAAAGTGGAGCCAGGTAAACATGATCATTCCCTTTGTGCAACAGACAAATTGGCTTCAGCACTCACTGCAAACTTGCCATGTGCCCCATTTGAGCCTAATCAATTCTATTACAAAAGTATCATTTTCCAGCACTGGAAGTGCCACAAAAGAAACAATAATAGGAGACAGAAACTATGATTCCTGTAAAAAAGAAGTGTCAGCAAAGAATTTTAAAGTGAGACCCTCTTAGAGTGCCATAGCCACTTGGAAACCTCAAAGAGGTAGTGTATGTTATTTATTGCTTCTTGGAAAGAAGGAAAAATGCCTTCAGAATGACTGGCAAATCCACCTCTCTCCTCCAGGAATGGAGAGATGTCCAATAGAACAAAGCATACTGAGAAGTCCCACTGGAGAATGCTCCAATTGAACAGTTGATTTTATGAGGTATCGAAGATAGGCAAAGCACTTAAGCGCTGATCTCAACAAGAATCAGAATCATTTAGGTTGGAAAAGACCTCCAAGATGGAGTCCAACCTTTGACCAATCTCTACCATATCCACTAGACCATAGCACTAAGTGCCACATCCAGTTGTTTCTTGAACACCTCCAGGGATGGTGACTCCACAACCTCCCTGGGCAGCCCATTCCAATGCTTGACACTCATTCAGTGAAGAAATTATTCTTGATGTCCAACCTGAACCTCCCCTGGCAACAGCCATTCCCTGTTGTCCTGTCTCTATGGCTGCCTGGGAGGAGAGGCCTACCCCCACCTGGCTACAACTTCCATTCTGGTAGTTTTAAAGAGTGAGACAATCTGTACTGAGCCTCCTTTTCTACAGGATAAACACCCTCAGCTGTTCCTCAAAAGACACTCCCTAGACCCTTCACCAGCTTCATTGCCCTTCTCTGGACATAGTTCAGCACCTCAATCTGTCTTGTAGTGAGAGGCCCAGAACGGACACAGTACTTGATGTGTGGCCTCACTAGTGCAGAGGGGACAATCACTTCCCTGGTCCTGCTGGCCACACTATTTCTGATACAGGCCAGGGTGTCATTGGCCTTCTTGGCCACCTAGGCACACATTGGCTCATGTTCAGCCAGTTGTCAACCAACATCCCTAGGTCCTTTTCCAACTGGCTGCTTTCCAGCCAATCTGCCTCTAGCCTGTAGCACTGCATGGCATTGTTGTGACCCAAGTACAGGACTTGGTACTTTGCCTGTTTGAATCTCATACCGTTGTTCTCAACCCATTCATCCAGCCTGCCCAGATCCTTCTGCAGACACTTCCTACCCTCCAGCAGATCAATGCTCCCACCCAATTTAGTGTTGTTTGCAAACTTACTGAGGGTGCACTTGACCCCCTCATCCAGATCATCGATAAAGCTATTAAACAGGGCTGGCTGCAATATTGAGCCCTGGGGAACCCCACTAGCAACTGGCCACCAACTGAATGTGGCGCCATTTACCACCACTCTCTGGGCCCGGCCATCTAGCCAGTTCTTAACCCAGCAGAGTGCTCCTATCCAAGCCGTGGGCTGCCAGCTTGTTAAGGAGAATACCATGGGAGATAGCATGAAGGGCTTTACTGAAGTCAAGGTAGACACATCCATAGCCTTCCTCTCATCCACTAGGTGGGTCACCTGGTCATGAAAGGAGATCAGGTTGCTCAAACAGGGCCTACCTTTCCCTAAACACATGCTGGCTGGGCCTGATTCCCTGGTTGTCCTGTACATGTTTTTATGATTACACTCAAGATGATCTGTTCCATAACCTTCCTGGGTACCAAGGTCAGACTGAAAGGCCCCGAATCCTTCTGACTTCTTGTAGATGGGCATCACATTGGCCAACCTCCAGTCACCTTGGATCTCCATGGTTAGCCAGGACTGATGATAAATGATGAAGAGCAGCTTAGCAAGCTCTTGGGCCAGCTCCCTCAGCACCCTTGGATTAATCCTATCTGGCCCTATAAACTTGTGAGTGTGTCTTGGTTTTGAAAGAAGACAGGTATCTGCTAAAAGAGAGGCAGGGCCTCTCTTGGAATGGATAATTCAAATCCCTTTCTCTCAAATTATTATAATTTAGAAAATTAAAACGGCTCTCAGGCAGAGATATGGGAATAGGAATAACAGTTCTTTACTAATAGGTATAACAGGGCAAACAAACAACAACAACTACAGCAATTAATAGCGAAAACAGAACCAGGGACCTTGATGGAGCTTGGTCTCACAAAACCTGGGGCAGTCTGGTCTCTGGGGGACTCTAAAGAAAAGGTACTAAGCTGGAACGGTGGGGAATCTCGGGCTGGTGGATCGGATGAAGTTCGGAGCTCTGTCGGTGGTCACTGGAGGGCAGGGATGTCTGGCAGGGAGGCCAGTGCGGGCCCGCGGTGCAGAGCAGCTCTAAAACAGCACCGAGGCAGTGGGACAGGGCTGAGACAGCTCTAGCAGGGCAGCAAAAAGAGGAATCCTGATCTTCCTGGGCACACGAGCAGATGATAGTAGCTCTCTCTCTCTAGGATCAGATCTCGGTGGTGCCAGTGAGAAACTCACGCAGCAACGGCAGCCCGTCCGCTCCCGACGCAGACTACACTAAAAGTGAAGCTGCCCCCCCCCAGCCCCTTTCTCTCCCCCCCCCCCCCGGGGGAAACTCCCGGAGACAAAGGGTGTAGCTAAGTGCCAGCTTCTATGCTTTGTTTTCACTTGAGTACTGATAAGTACCCGGCAATCAGTTGCCTTGCAACTCTTGGGAAAAAATTCTATAGGTGAAAAGGATAAACAAGTCTAACCCCCAACAGAGTGTCTAAGTGTCTAAGCAGATCACTAACTGTGGGAACTGACAGTGGTCAGAAAATAGATTTTAGGCTTCAGGCACTAGCTTGAGGCCTGTGGGAAAAGCTAAGTACATAACTCTCAACTCTGGCCTGGGAAATCATAAGGAGGAACCCAAACAATCCTTGTAGATATTTTTTTCCTGACACCTGGTGTTTTTCCAACTTGTTTACTGGCAAAGATGTTTACAAAGAGGTGTAGGCTCTAAATAACCAATCATATTGATTGTACTGAAACACTGTATAAAAGAACCTGTCTTTCAATAAACTTTCGCTATATGCCCTCCGATTGAAGACTCAGAGTCTCGTATCGTTATGCCTGCCATCCCAAATCATAACGATAACTAACTACCTCCCCCTGGATTGTAGAGGGTCTATTCTGCTCCCTGTCCCTGTCTACCAGCTAAGAGGTCTGGCTGCCCTGAGGATAACCAGTCTTACTGTTAAAGACTGAGGCAAAGAAGGCATTAAGTAACTCAGCCTTTTCCTCATCCTTGGTGACAATGTTCCCCCTCGTGACCAATAAGGGATGGAGATTTTCCTTGGCCCTCCTTTTGTTGCTGACATATTTATAAAAACATTTTTACTATCTTTCATAGCAGTGGCCAGATTGAGTTCTAGTTGAGCTTTCACCTTTCTAATTTTCTATGTACATGACCTAACGTCATCCTTAAATATTTCCTGAGTTGCCTTCCCCTTCTTCCAGAGGTCATAAACCCTCTTTTTTTCCCTGAGTTCCTGCAAAAGCTCCCTGTTCAGACAGGTCAGTCTTTTTCCCCTCAGGCTTGTATTTTTGACACAGAGGGACAGCCTGCACCTTCAAGATTTCCTTCTTAAAGAATGCTCAGCCTTCCTGGGCCCCTTTGTTATTAAGGGCTCTTTCCCAGGGTACTCTCTGAACCAGTGTCCTGCACATGCCAAAGTCTGCCCTCCGTAAATCCAAGGTCAAGGTTTTGTTGATCCCCTTCTTTATTTCACCAGTAATCAGAATCATTTCATTGTCACTGTGCCCAAGACAGCCTCTGACCACCATGTCTTCCACCAGCCCTTCTCTGCAAACAGCAGGTCTAGCAGGGCCCCACATCTGGTAGGCTTGCTCACCAGCTGCATGAGAAAGTTCTCTGCCACACACCCCAGGAACCTCCTAGACTGCCTCTTCTCCGCTGTGTTGAGTTTCCAGCAGACATCCGGCAGGTTAAAATCTCCCACAAGAACAAGGGCTGACGATCATGAAACATCAACCAGTTGCTTCTAGAATAGTTCATCCACCTCTTCATCCTAGTTGGGTGGTCTATAAACACTCCCACCAGGATCTCTGCCTTGTTGGCCTTCTCCTTGATTCTCATCCATAGGCACTTGACCTTACCGTCACTATCCTTGAGCTCTACGCAGTTAAAACCCTCCTTAATGTACAGAACCATCCCACCACCTCTCCTTCCTCTCCTGTCCATTCTGAAGAGCTTGGAGCCATCCACTGCAGTATTAAGGAAACTTCCCTGTCCGACCATCCAGGAGCCAATCTGGTACTCACCCTCACACCACCTGAGCTGGAACCGAAGCCCCTTCGCAGCTACACCCCCCATACTCACTCAGACCAGGTTTCCTTACTGGCTTGACCCCAGGTTTCCCATAGCACTCTCAGACATCTAGATACTTCAAATAGTTTAATCTTGGTGCAATAATTAAATTAAAAAATAACAGCTGGGTGCCTCTGAGGAGGGACCCCAAACAAAGGAACCCCTGGGCTTTTATATCCTCACGGTCTAAGTGTGGGAATGTCTGGGGGTCCTCAGCTCCTTGCTGTGTGTTATAAATACATATTATAAAGTTGGCTTTTTGCAAATATTAAAATGAATACTATATGTATAATGTAGGAAGATTTTACTGTATTTTCTTTTATTAATAGAGCTTAGAAATGTGATGAATGTATATTTTCTTTTTGCTTGTAATATAGTGTTAAAAGTAAAAGACTAGAGGTTTTTTTCTGTAACATCTAAACTGGCCAAACCAGAAGGTAGGGGGAGTACCCCTGCATTCTGGCATTCCTGCATTAACCAAAGGAAGATAGCAGTGGACCAAAAGCTACAGAAAGGAATTTATTGATCTCCTGGTATCAGAAGAATAAGACACAAGAATGACTGCAAGACGCCAAAAAGAACTTTATCTACAAGAAGTAATAAAATGATAATTTAGTGAACTAAGACAAATTGTGGGAAGCAAAACCAAGAGAACATCTGAACTTAAAGGAATATTTGAATAATGCATTAAGGTCTGTTGAAGATGTAACACAGAGATCCTTAAAACAAAGGATCTGAAGGGGTAAGGTGTGCTGGCTGGCTAGGTGCCAGACACCCTTGGCCAAGAAACTGTATTTTGCTTTTGTCTCTCTCCTAATTGTCTATTTTCTTTTTAATTTTTATTAAACTTCTAAATTTTTCTAAGAAAGTGAACCCTTTTTTTCACAGTGTCTCTCACTGTCCAGTCCTCTGGCTTAGCCACAAGTCCCCGCGTCCTTTGTTATACAAAGCAAAGCTGGCTGATTAACACAATAAACTACCTGCAGCACTGATGGCAAGAGGGAATCATTGCCCTTCTGCACACTGAAATTGAAATGCACATTAGGAGTGATGGTGTAAACCAGGAACAAAAATATTGTTTAATTCCTTAAATTTCTCTTTCTTGCTGCCTACATCTGCTCCAAGGGTTAAAGGCACATTTGTATTTAGCTGAAAGAAAACAGGTATTTACATTTTGAGATTCTATTCTAAATGATCATTAGGTACTTGCTCCATCTGTGTGTGTGAAGTAATGAAAAACTCCTGCTCCCATCTTCCTGAATTTTCATCATTCAGCCCAATGAAAAAAGGAACTAACAAAACACTTCTGATGTTTTGCATGAGCCCGTTGTTCTGGGTTATACCTTTTTCAGTTTGTTTTAAAAACAGTTGCATCTTTGTGGACACTGCCATTTGACTAAAGGGTTTCATAGAAGAGAAATTTGCGTGAAAGGTGTAGTTTACAGTATCATAGCCTGAGACTACAATCCCCTAAAAGAGCATTTAGGTATCTGTCACATGTCCATTAGATGCCCCTCTATGCACTTATAATACCCTATAATCTAATCACCATAGCAAGGCATGGGCTATTAGTCTATAAAGCTAGGGTAAAGTATAAAGCACCTGCGAATGAATCTCACTGATTAACTTCCCTAATATCCACAAAGTCATTCATTTGCTCATAGACAGTCAATTGAAGATGAAAACACTGCTAATACTAGCACAAATAGTACAGAAACACTCCTCTATGAATAACGACATGTGATGTCGGAGTCCTAGAAACTTAAGATTTGGGGGTTTAGTGTATAGTAATGCATATGAGTTAAGATGGAGGATTTTGGGCATTGTCTTTGTCCTTCTTCACCTTCTTCTTCACCTTCTTCATGGATTTGGGTGGTTTTCTCTAATTGGATGAAAAAGGTCCGCATTGCAGGCCTTGGGTGGTCATTATTGGGTCAAAAGTATAGATAAGTGTCACCTTGGTATTGGGTAATTATCTCTTAAATAGCCTTGGTAAGTGTTAGAAGCTCTCCATTTTGTCTTGTTTCTCTAACTTGCAAGTTGGAGCTCACACCTCCTGAGACTGTAAATAGATAAGATATAATAAACAACCAAGATTTTACGTCTCCCGTGTCTTTCATCCTGACCTCGGCTGAGATAAAGCAGACAGAACTGTAATAAATGGTGCCTCTCGTGTGAGGAAAACACCTGCTAGTGCTAAGGTCAGGACCACTCTGAAGGAAGAAAACAGCGGAAAGCTGGGAAAAAGCAGCAAAAAGCTGGGGAAAAGAAAAGAAAAACCATCTCGGATCCAGGAACTCGTGTCTGCAGGTCGGCTACGGGAACACCGGAGACCGAGGGAAAGAAGCTGATGGTGAAGTCAGGTAGGAATTCTTTTATAAATACTCCTTCAGAGACAATCCAGTGTAAATATGGGAAATGTAACATCCAAGACACAAAAAGAAGGCCTGGATAGGTTAGAGTTCATGATAAAAAATCATCCTATTTCTGTCTCAAGAGATCAAATAAAAGATCTCCTAAGCTGGGTACAAGAACAGTTCCCAAAGGCAGATGCAGAACTGCTTTTTCATCCATTTCTGTGGGACTCAGTATAAAACTTTATAATCAGACAACTCTTGGAGAAAGTACAGCTGCGAAGCTTCTCCCTTTATGTAGAGTAATATATGAAGCAATTGTTAGCAGATATGAAGCCGAAAATCGCTTCAGCGACACTGAGTCCGCACGGCAGAAAGCGGAGGAAGTGCAGGAATGGGGGGGCAGTCTCTCCCCCTGTCCCATCAGTGTCCGCAGCGTCACTGCCACCTGAAAAACCGCTGACGGTTACCCAGCATGAGGTGGGGACAAACCTGGGTGTTAAGGGAATCCCTGACCTTGCGGAGGCTTTACCCCGAGACAGAGGACCCCAGAATTTATGGGAGAACAGTGCGGAAACAAGCGAATGCGTCCATACGCAAAAAGCGGCTATCAAGCAAATTTCGCAACTCACGCTAACTGCGCAGCCGACTGTTGCACATACCACCTCAGTTACGCGAACAGCACAAACCTCCGATATCGAACGGCAGGGAATGAACAATCCAGGCACAATAAGCGAGACGGACGGTAAAGCCCGCTCGCACAGCGCAAGTAAGGCAGCACAGCTTGGACCGGGAGGACCAACTCCGAATCTTGCTGCGGCAGGACCCACACCGCTCGGACAGAGCGGAGCGGGCGAGCTAACCCCCTCGGAGGCGCACGTAAATATCGTAGCAGCAAAGCAAGCAGCGGGCGGACTGGCCCCGCAGCCCGGGGTCCACGAAGTAACCCCTCCTCACGAGGCGTACGGGGTGGCTCCGCGCGGACCGGGCGGTGTGGGCGGGGCGGACAAGGCAGCCCCCCCCGCGTGAGTCAAGCGGAGCGGCGCCGCCAGAAGCGGCAGGGGCGGCTCCAACGCCACCCGCAGCGTGCAGAGCAGCGTCGCCATGGCAACGGCCTGTGTACTTCCGTAAACAATGCTATATACGTCCGCTGATGCCATCTTGTGACAATAAGACGCTAAACCTCCTGCTACACCGCCGCCACTGGCCGCTTGTATTATTGCACCTTCCAATACTTAAAATGTGCAACAACGACTGACAGTTTAATCCACACGACAAAACAATTAAAGTTACAAGTCTCCTGGATTTAGGAGCGGAGGCAACAGTGATTTCTTATCTGTGCTGGCTAAAGGACTGGATTTTACTCACACATTTAGACCTTTTTGCAGATATAAAAGTCACAAGATGTCTACAAAGCAGATGCATAATCGAAGTTAAAGGACCTAAAGAGAAGACAGCAGCCAATTCGTCCTTTCATTGTGCAGAAGCCTATCACAAAATAGGGAAAAGATTTACTATCACAATAGGGAATAAAATATTAAATGAATAGAACTGAAGAGACTCCAAGTTAATCACTGTTATGCATTGTGTATGTTGTGTGTTGCGTTGTTATGCTGTTTATGGTTGTATTTGAAGTTCTAATGTCACATACCTGTTATTTCCAGTTGCTTGTGCCAGCACTGTACCCTGTATTCCAAGTTGTATAGCCCTTTTCCCCCCAAACCCCGGGTTTCCCCTTTCCATCGGGTTAAGCCTTCGCCGCTCCCCACCTGCTCGTCGGGCCACGAGACCCCGCCCAATATGGAAATCGAGTGGGCCCCCTTAACGATCAGAAGCCCATTTAGCAACAAATGGTGCCTGTAACAACGAGCCCACCCAAAACCGAGACTTATGGAAGACACTGCTGTGGGAAGAGGACATCCAGCTACCTGAGGAGGGTCTCCAACTTGTTGAAGTGTTCTCGCTGACCTAAAGGGTGACTGAAGGAAGAGACACCCCTAGACCGAGCCAGGCAGATTTGACTTCCAGGGAACCCCCGCGAGCCAAGGCAGGAGTCCCGACCCTGCAGTGAGAAGAACTGCAGTGTCGAAAAACAACCTCCTCCTCAGCGGTGCCCAAGGGAGCGGCGGCGGTGGCAAAGGCGGCGGACCCCACCCAAACCCATCTAAAAGAGCTAATAAGGGCACAAAAGGAGTTAAAACCAATCTCCTGCCCTTTTTGTTTATTACAAAATAGAAGTAGATTTTAGTCTGAGTCATTTACTATATTCAGGTTTAAGTTTAGGTTAAGTATTGCTCAGTTAAATTATGTCATTTTAAGTCTTATTTTAAGTTTGGTCCCTGATAAGTTTAGGTTAGTTTTAAGTTTTATAAAGTTTAAGTTTTATAAAGTTTAAGTAATAATAAATCTATATCCTATTAATTTAAAGTTTTATTACATATAAGTCTTGTAAGATTAAGACTATTTAAGATTCTTTTGTCAAAATTTATTCATATTGAGTTTAAGTATTGTTTAATTTAAAAATTATCTTAGGTTTTGCAAAAATATGTTTATCTAACTTGCAAAGTCTAGTTATTTTTTCTTAGAGATAAGACATTCCGACTGAGACAGCTGTGATGAAGCATTGATAAATATCTATTTGGATAAAGAAGATACAGTGTGTTCACCTTTGATTTTATTGAAGATTCTGTTGCTCGTTACAATCTTTGCTATTTTTGTCTTTTATAGGTAACACTGAAGAATAGTGACTAATTAATACTAAATGGTTTAAAGTTTTTTACTCTGTTTCATTTCTTGCCACTAATACCAGAATGTCTCGAAAATATCCTAATTTCCTCAGACACTTGCTATTGATATATTAATTGTGTATTGTGAATTTATTGATTTTATGATGAGTATTCTCTATAAGATGTTATTTCTATATTTACAGCCAGCTTCTCATATGCTTTAGCATCTCTTTGTGTAATTATCCAAAAGACCCGTGTCATTTCAGGATCCTTTCCTATATTTTGTAATTACTTAACGTTTCATAACTACTATTGCTAAAGACTTTGTTTTAAAAATAAATGGAGGGACATCACTCTAGTTTAGTGCTTGAGTCCTGGCCAGACTCTTGACTGTATCTGGACGGATGTTTTTACCAACAAACCCAGATATTTTCTGCACCAAAAACTAGATACAAGCTACTTTGACTTGGCAATTCAACCTTATAAATATGACTGCTGGACTGATTTTTGGAGTGAACATAAGAACCTTTCCCAGGAAAGGATATCCAAGTCATCACTGGAAAGAGGTTTTTCAACTGTTTGCAGGCTCTGGGGGAATGGTACAATATTTTAGTAATTAATAATCATTCAATTTCATATGTGTTATCGTTAATAGTCATTAATTATGCTTGTCATCTGAAATATTCTTAGTTGTTGTATCTGAATTTTTTCCTAATTGTTTTTAGTTTTTAATAAGAGTTATGCATTTTTCTATCAAGGTACACTTTCTCTATTAACCTGTGGCAAAGAGCTTGCTTGTGTTTCTGCAGATACAGAATGCAGGTGGATTTCAGCAAAAGACCTGAGGTCATATCAGGCACAAAGACGCTCTGACAACTCCAAGAACAAAGAAGCAAGCACACAGATGTGAACTGCACAAAGACTGCAGCTGATGGCAGACATCTTTTGTCCCACATGCAAGAACTGTGAACCTTGGGTTTTGTGTCAATGTAAAAAGTGTGAAAATCATTGGTATTGTACAGCTCTATTGGCACAAGCGTGGTGTACATCATGCTATAATTTAAAAGCTCAAACACAGTATAAAGCCATAATGTAGAAGACAGTTTTTGAGAGAATCAGGGGAAATTCAAATATGTGGAATTGAATAGAAACAAAACAATCTAGTGCCACATCTTTGGGTGGTTCCAGAACAAATTTTGAAGAAAACAAAAAAAAGAATGTGCTATAAGATTTGCTTGGAAATTAAGAATGAAAAAGAAAATGCCTTAAATCAAAAAATAACCAAAGAAAAAACATGAAGTTAAATTAGATATCATGTTCATATTTTGGTTTTTTTGTCTTCAGCAATGCGACCTTACCTGTCAATCAACCAAAGAAAAGTTTGGGGATCAGTAATATTGTAGAATTCCTTTGTTAGATGACAGTTTAAAGGAAATATGAGGTTCTATCGAATGTTATGCTTATGCTTTTCGCTTACTTGCTTTTAGTAGCGCAAATTTACTAGTTAGACAATCTAAAACAAATATCTGGAAGACTTTAGCTAATGCATCAGATTTGGATACCGTATGTCTTTCCTATACACAAAAAAAACCTGGTTCAAACAGAAGGGGGAGATGTTGGAGTCCTAGAAACTTAGGATTTGGGGTTTTAGTGTATAGTAATGCATATGAGTTAAGATGGAGGATTTTGGGCATTGTCTTTGTCCTTCTTCTTCACCTTCTTCATGGATTTGGGTGGTTTTCTCTAATTGGATGAAAAAGGTCCGCATTGCGGGCCTTGGGTGGTCATTATTGGGTCAAAAGTATAGATAAGTGTCACCTTGGTATTGGGTAATTATCTCTTAAATAGCCTTGGTAAGTGTTAGAAGCTCTCCATTTTGTCTTGTTTCTCTAACTTGCAAGTTGGAGCTCACGCTTCCTGAGACTGTAAATAGATAAGATATAATAAACAACCAAGATTTTACATCTCCCGTGTCTTTCATCCTGACCTCGGCTGAGAGAAAGCAGACAACTGTAACAACATGTCTATTAGATGCCCCTCTATGCACTTATAATACCCTATAATCTAATCACCATAGCAAGGCATGGGCTATTAGTCTATAAAGCTAGGGTAAAGTATAAAGCACCTGCGAATGAATCTCACTGATTAACTTCCCTAATATCCACAAAGTCATTCATTTGCTCATAGACAGTCAATTGAAGATGAAAACACTGCTAATACTAGCACAAATAGTACAGAAACACTCCTCTATGAATAACGACATGATTCTTCACAATTTTAAGTAGTTGCCAGCATTTACAGCTAGGCAGTGAACACAAAGTATGCTCCTGCTCAAAACAGAGACTAGATACTTTATCAAATATTTTAACTGGTAATACACAGTCTATTTTTAGAATAAAAGTTAATGTCACTACTAAGTATAAATACACTACATCTAAATCTGTAATAGACATGAATGAAATAGTTAATCCTTTTAGGAAGATGCAAAATTGGACAAGTTTGAGAAGTTTGTCAAACAAAACAAGACATAAAAGAAAGGGATGAAAGTACATCTCATTTTTTAAGAGTGGAGCAAGTGCAAACACTCCCTTGTATGGTGGAAAAGGTCAGGAAAATTGTATGATTGCCACAACTATGTTCACAGAAAGTAAATAATCCACTATAAATGGCCAGATGAACACATTCTGATTGTCTAGTTGTCATGACAGGTAAAAGAATTATAAAAGAAAAGCCTCATAAAATCAGGCCTGCTCTGCTAAATTGCCAAAGTTAGCTTGTCACTTCTTCTAAGTATTTTCCAAGTTCCCATGCGAAAACAATCTTGGTATGAGAACTTGTTAGCATAACAGCCTATTCCTGGGTTGAAAAACAAATGTACCTGCAATAACAAGGGATTTGTCCCATGAGAATCAGTAAAGAAAATATGTAAACAATCCAAGAATAGAGAGATTTGATGGACAAGTAGAATATCTTTTACTAACCAATAGAGTAATTGGCAAGAAAGCTATTAATCAATAAAAGTTGCACACGACATCTGTAAAAACTGTATAAAATGAGTTGCAATAAAAAACCGGCTTTTCCCACATGAAGATAATGGAGTCTCGGCTGACTTATTACAATATCTAGTATGAATTTCTTCATACTCTAAGATTTCCTGAGTTAATTTTACCTTCAAGTCCAAAAGTGATGGTTGAGTTTTTACAAAAAACAGCATACTTAAAAATTTAGGATTGCCAATGTGATAAACTAGCACAGCTGGTTAGCTGATCTACTGCCTGGCTACCATGACTTCAAAATTCTAAGCTTATTTCTAGTTTTCTCGTTAAATTTGTCCGGCTCCAATTATAATATTCAGTTGCCTTTTGTTTGAATGGTAGAAGGGTCTTCATTATCAAGTTTTAGTGTATGTAGGTCTCTTAAATCATGAAGGAGATCATCCTCCTTTGTCTTGCATGACAGGCCCGAGCAGATTGAGATTCTTGCATTTCTCACTTTAGATTACTTTTTCAATTCTTCAGTTATTTTTCCAGTATCCATTCAAGACAGAAAACTGAAAAATTCCAGATTGCTGGAATGCAGAAGTTAGTGAAGATTCAGTAATTCTTCTCCATCAAGCTATTACTTCTCCTTAGCTCTGATATTTACTAGAAGTGATATCAAAAAATTAAATAGCAGCTTAATGTTATTGAAGTATTAAAAATAGAGAAAGAAAAAAAAAAGCTGAGTACCAGTTTGGGCTCACAGTAAAACTCTGACCTTAAAGTTGTAAGTCACGACTACAGTTAGGGCCACAATAAGTTTTATACTAGCTCCAATGCAGAACAATTTTTAGAACATTTTAGAACATTTATAAGTAAATCAGTTCAACAGAGAATAAAAAGTCCAAAAATTGTATTAATTTAGGTAACTTGAAAAAATTTGGCTCCTACTATTGAAGTACTTTCCATCCAACTGAATTAAATGGAAACCCAAGCTTTCTGCATGGCATTAAAAATAACCTCCTAAACCCTAACCCCCCAATCTATGCTTAGAGTTAATTACTTTCTCCATTATTCCTCATAGCCAATAAAAGCAGTTTAACTACAGGAAAGAATACCATCTTTGAAAACAGCTCCCACTTACTGTCATATTCCAACCTCATATACACTCAATTTCAAATACCATTATGACATATGCCAATAATATTCTACTGTTTGTAATGAAGGAGGAAGGAAATGATCCTCAAAAAAAAAAAAAAAGAAAAACGGACAGAACCCATCTTTACACAACGGCAGCCTGGCCTCATTCACTGGCTCTGTGGGGACAAATCAAAATGGAATCGGAAAACCAATGGCAACACCAGATAGCTGGAACTGTGGTGGGATGGGTACTGGAGCCAATTTTCACACCCCAGTTGACAGCATTACAGAACTGAATGATGTTATATAATTGTACTGCACAAATATAAACATTGGCTAATGCAACTCATGGGAGACTAAAGGAATTAAATCTACAAGGAACTGTAGTGGTTCTAATCAGAAACTAAGCCCAGCTGCACCTAGTCCCTCTGAGGATCAGCTGGAACACAAGGGGCTTTATTTTCTGCTAAATTTCTATACCCTTAATGCAACATTTAGCTTGATTTTGGACCTTTAAAATGTACCAAGAACATTATGGGTTTGGCTTTGTTCTCTGCAGTGTTTACATATTGTCCCAAGGGGCATCTTTAGTAAGTTTTGAGTTGTTTGGGGATTTTTTTTTTGTTGGGTTTTGTTTCTTTGTTTTGGGTTTTTTGTTTGGTTTTGTTGATTTGCTTTTATATGTATATATATTTATTTTAATATTTCATGCCACATAAGTCAGGAAAAGCAATATTGACCAGAACACATCTCAAGACAGATTCCTGTAAGTCTAAACTTGAAGTGTCTTTCCAGATTGAATGACAGCACAGGTAACTACTCCAAGATCCATGAATCACAAGGCAATTCCATTTATGCTGCATCTTTTCAATTTGCTTTGAGAAAGCCTCCAAGACAGCATCCAGAACTTTACTACAGCTAAGATATACACATTAATTCCTTCACTCATACACTCAGTGAATTATCTTTTAGAGAAACAAATTAGATTTACTACAGTATTGAAAATAATCGCTTTTATCTTTTATATGCTTACATACCAACCGGTTAGTGGTTTGTTCCAGTACCCTACATCTAAGAAAACAATGCTGGTTGTTACTTAATATTATTCTTTTCACTCACCTACCCACCTTTAAAATATTGGTGACATTTAACTTCAAGTTGTTTTTAACGTCCCCTTCCTACTGTGAATTCCTACAGATTTTGAGAACTTCTGAAGCAGCAGTTCAAAACTGTCTCAGTGAGTTTCTTGAACACTTTAAAGCAACTGTCTTCAGACCTTAACAGTTTAAATAATTCCTTCCCCATTTCAGCATATATTCTTCTCTCCATAGTACATGTTATATCTGGTCACAACTGATCTTTCCTGTAAAACAGTGTTAGTTGTTATAGCCCTCTCTTACTTGATCTCCTTTCCTACTCAGTAAGGGACTTCTGCTTTCCTTTGTTGCTATCTTCTCATACTCTTTATGAATCTTTTCTTTTTGCCTTCTATTTCTCTCTAGTTGTTGATTTCTTCCTTAAGCTTTCCAGTTTAGCTCTAGTGGCTTCTATACTTACCCTCAGTTGTGTAGCTACATTCCACTTTTTGTTTTATTCTTTTTATAGTTCCTCAAGTACTTACAACCTGTTGCAATCATACTTGATTCAGTATGCTTTCTCTCCTCCAACTGTAATTGTCTCATATAGTAGATCAGAAATTCAATTTCATCCAACCTTAACTGAACAAGCAAACCTGAAGAAAATTAACTTGCTTTACCTAGTACCACAATAAGTTTACACCCCAAATATGTAATTGTTTCTTCATTATACACATGAACACCTAAATGATTTTGAAGTCTATGCACTTACCCAGTTCATCCCAGAGTTGCCTATACTTGTCAGTCATTGCAGTTCCTTGTTGTGTCCAAAGCAACAGACGAGGGTCAGCCATGAACTGTTCTGTTATCAATGTCAACATGCGAGCTCCATTTGAATCTCTCATCTTTAGCATCTCTCGCACCTAGGAAATGAGTCTTTTAATATAAACTTGAAAAAACCCTAAAACAAACCACAGTACAGACAATATGCTGAAGTGTTAAACATTCCACCTCTGTTAAATAAGACATATAATTTATATATTTGATGTGAAATTTTTATGTAGAAAAAAAATAATCTGCCTTTTCAATTTTAACAATTTTTAGTTTCAATATCCCATTGCAATTCTGCAAACACACTTCTTCCACAAGTAATCCACAGGTGTATTATGCAAGCTGCTGCAAGACCATAATTTCTACAGGTCTTTCCAACATTTTGAGGGTAGGAAGGAAGAGAACAGCAAAGCTGTAGACAGTTGAAATGCTACTTCATATCCTTAAACGAATCTCAAGACACACCAGATTGCATCCCATTGCATTATTAACTTGCTATCATGTTCCCAGGGCTTTGTCTTGTTTTAGAACAATAGGACTGAGTAAGACCTGGACAAGTACAGACTGGATGGGGGAGTGGGGGGAGAGAAAAGAGGGAAGTTTGAGTACTCAACATACCTTTGCAAAAAGCAAATTGAGTTGCTTCCCTGATCCATGGTATCCACCCTGGGAAAGGAAGAGTTTAACCTGTTCTTGGACCTGTTCCTCATCCAAATGCCAACAGTTTTCATCATCTATGCTAGCACCTGCTGTTGGGTCAGGAGCACCTGCAAACAGCAAGAAGATAAATCATTATGTTCTATGTAAAGAAAAGAGGTTTGTGGGTCCGGGGCAAATGAGTACTGCAAAGGGTTTTGGATTTGTGTATTGTCCCATTTTGGATGTCTTGACTTTAAATGTTCTTTAAAATAGACATAAATTTCTCCTAAGTAGTCTTAAGCACTTAGAAATGACAGCCTATGAAAAGGTATTTAAACAAACAATCTTTTACAATAAAACATTAAAATCAGAATGAGTTTCTTCCTCCCACCTCAACAGTTATTCTAGAATGCTTTTACAAACAAAATTACACTTAACATAATAATTTCAACAACTGCAATGTTGAAACCACTCTCCCCAGAACACCTGTGTGATTTCTGTACCTTCAGCAATCTTGCTCAGGTTTAAGTTACTGCTAATGAGCACTGCTATTGATGAACATGAGGAAAATCATCACTTCAGTGCCTTTGAGCTGTGATGGCTCTGCAAAGCTAAACAAAGAATAAAGAATAAAAAATAATCCCCAAGCAAATCCAAAGTCTTTAAGCACTAAAGGCATTAACATAAATAAGTTACAGCTCTGTAAGATTGTGGTGCTTCTGAAGGAGCATTTTTACAATAGGCAATGTCATCAGCACACAATTTAAAGCAACTCTACCTGAATTAGCTTAGTGCCAACTGAAGTGACTGGCTTTATATCAGGCAGTGCTTTGGCCATAGGTTGCTCTAACTAAGATTTTGTAGTTGAGATCAGTGATTTTCCCCTTATAGCCTTTTCCAAAGTCTGACAAAAATAAAACAAGTTCTTACAGTATTGAACAATCTACATATTTCTGAAGAAACATGCACTGTCACTGGATATTTTTAATAGATATTCTAACTGAAAAGGTTGAAAAGCACTTATCTAGACTGTCAGGGGAAAAAATGGTAGTGCATCAGCATACTCATATGTAAGGCATTTTTTCATTTCCAAGACTGAAGTTAACTTGACATTTTGTTTTTGGGCTTGTCACAACTGTGTAATCTCTATTAGGTTTTGAGATGTTAGAAATTGAATTGCATCACACTATTACTTAAATCCTAGATCGTGTTACCTCTGTAGCCAATACTAAAAGAAGGATACTGGCAGGGAAGGAAAATTACATGGTCAGATTTGTAAAAATTTGCTTTCAAAGAAGTCCTGAGAACATGAAAAGCAAAGATAGCTACAACTCTTTAGATGTATAGAAACATTGATTCTATTGATTTAAGCCTTTATTTCACAATTGCATCTCTGCCATGTAAGTGAATCTTTTAAGCAGTTGCAGAGAATGCTAAAATCTTTATTCAATGAAAACACAACCAGAGGGTCAGAGGGATATCTTGCCTACTAGTTGCTGAGAGAGTAAAAAAAAAGTCTTTCAGCTCAGAAACTTCCTAAACCGCCTCTAACATCAGAGCCCACAGCTGTGAACATTGCACTATTGTCCATTTTTTTTTTTATTAATAAGAAATTGTGTCTTTGAAGATGTGAAAGAACTCTTCTGCCTTCCACAGGAACCATAAGACTGTCTCAGAAGACAGGAATCAAGTCCAAGACAGCACAAAACCCAAGGAATGAGAAACTTGCCCTTCTGTGAGTGCTTCCCTCTTTACTATGTTTGTTTTAAAGGGTTTTAAATTCAGTCAGCTACATGTAACACATGCTGATAAGTCTTCAGCTGCAAAAAAATAGATTAAAAGGGAAATCAAGCCACATGAGATCAAGCAGTGCAGTTGTTGAACAGACCCAGATTTGCAGTATCACCTTGTGAATAGTTTAAATATTTCATTGATCTAAAACAGAGGAAAGACCTGTGAAAAGGAAATACATAAAAGCACCAATATACAAAACACACATATTTATCCCCCACTTGAAAGGAGATTTATCTTTAAATAATCTCGGTATTGTTACTGAACAAGTTATATTTCTTTAAAAAGTAGTGGGGGAAAATGTTGGGACCTAATCAACAAGAGGGGAGATTTAATCTGTGGAACATATAGTGGCTGACAGACAAGCTCTGGTTGATGTCCATGTATTAGAAAAACAAAGTTAGCACTTGACATGCTTCGGTGCTTTCAGACTTGGGGGAGGAATTTAAAGCCTGGGAGAAAGATACATTGCTGAGAACTGCACACCAGGAATGCGGAATTTATAGACTACAAGGACATTTTGCAGAAACCAGAGATAAGGAAGAAACTAACAGACAATTCAGCAATTGTACTGAAACTCTCCCTATCTGGGAAAATGATGATAAAAAACTGAAAATGTGGACTAATTAGCATGAGAAGCAAGAAATCATTTACTAATAGAGGATAGAATTCTAATTAGTAGAACTATGTAACTTGTAGCCAATGAACACTAATTCCTTTGTTTGCTAAAATGTATAAGTAGTTAGAAGGTTTTATAATTGGTGTATATTATAGGTGGATTGATCCCCCATGCACCTCAGTGCTGAATAAAGCACTGCCAACTTTCTAACCTAACAAACTGGTTGGAGAGTTTATTTCCTAGTTTTCAGTGACAGTATGGCTACTTTTAACTTGTATATTAAAAAGCCCAAGATTTCTCAGCTACACTTCCCTATTTAGGGAAAAAACCCCAAATTCTTTCCATAACTGTTTACATTTTATAAAAAAACTCATCATGATGCTGTTTGGTTTTTGCCTTTTTTCTATGTTCTTTGTATTCTTCATACATATATTTGTAGCTCTATAGCCTATTGTATTAGTGGCTAGTTTTCCCAGTACTTTTCCATGGCCTTTCCCTAGGCAGAAAGACAAAACAAATTCCAGAGCTCTAAGCCCCAGAAGGTACAAGGCTCCAGTGCTATCTTGGTTCTTCCTGGAAACCAAGGCCGAGAACAACTCTTCAAGATACATTTCATGGACAAAGCACAGCTAGTGCCAAGGGGGGACTCCAGAGAAGGAGCTTGACCTGGGGGAGAATTGCATCACCACTTGTCCTCCTAATTGGTGCTTTTTATCAATTATGCTAATTTCCTAAAACCTATAAAAATGTGCTCACCCCTGGAGAAGGTGGGCTTTTGTGGACATCTTTCCATAACTGCCTCTGAAGGCCTTCAAATAACGATCTGTTCTTATATTACCTGCTTACTAAAATTATCTCAAGTTTCATTTCCAGGTTGGGAAAAAGGCAACAATCAGTCAGTTTGCACTATACCTTCCCCAGTGGCTCAGCATTGCTATACTTACACCAGTGCTATTTTCATGCCACTGGGTAAGAAGACTATAAAAGCTTAAGACAACAAGCTGAGAGTCCGAGCTCTACAATACTATTCAGCACAGTACTACAGGTACTTCTGACTCAGAGCAATATTTTCTCACAAGATCATATATAAGCTACACTCAGTATGATCCAAATTTTTAACCAGAATGTATAAAGAATTTTCAATATACATGTAACTGGCACTAGCTATGGTTTTTAATTAGCTGATCTTTCAATATCATTGGCAGTCTTCAGCAATAGCCATTAACTAACAATGCAAGGAGAAAGCATGTCAGATTGGGCACAAGTCCAAAACCCATTTGCAGCCCTGGCAGCAGCCAGGCATCCTAATGTTGCTGTTGGAGAAGCCTCAGCTCCCACTGCCCATGTTATTCTTGTTTTGGGGTCGAGACATATCCATCTCCACATCTCTCAACCAGGCACTTCTCCAGATCACTACATTCACTTACAGTCAGGTTATTAAGGAAATTTCCCGGTCTGACCATTGACCCGAGATTTTCACTGCTGGGACCAAAGCCCCTTCACAGCGGGTGGCTCCAGTGAGTTGACAGGTGCCCCACCTGACTCCCTACACACACCACACACAATCAGACCAGGTTTCCTCACTGGCTCCACCCCAGGTTTCCCATAGCAGTCTCAGACCTCTGCTTCCTTCAAGTAATTTAATCGTGGTGCAGTGACACAATAACAGCTGGCTCTGGTGTCTCTGGAAAGGGACCCCAAACAAAAGAATCCCTGAACTTGTACTACAGTCTGTGCACCCATTCCAATGGTGATTTTGGGTCTGGGGTCTTCTCGTTGTTCATTGGCTTCTGCAGGGTCTCTGGATGATTGACCAGCCAGCGCCACAGGTCTACTTGCCCTTAGGCAAAGGGTCGGTGCCTGATCATGGCTCATTGCCTGGGGCTTCAACCATTTCCCTCACCCAGGGCACACTTTGCAGCTTGCACTGCACCTACACACTGACCTACCGGCCCTAGGTGTATTCCTCAGCAAGGTGAACACTGACTGATCTAGTCTGCTTCCTCTCCCTCTAGCACACCCATCATTCTTGAGCAACAGATAGGATTTCTACACTGCTGCTTTTCTTCGGAAGACCTGGGAGGGAACTATCTTAATGGAAAAGATAGGTGCTAATGTCTTTACAAACGACTCAATGAGTGAGGGTCTTCAGGAGAAATGGGTGTTAATGTCTTCGAAATGGGTCTTAATGTCTACAAACATCAAGTTGCACAAGTTTGTTACAGAACCCAGACAGTTTGACCAGACAGTTTGAACTCCTGAACTTTAGGGTAATAGGACAAATAGGTCCATAGAAAGTCTATTGCAGAACTCAGCCTGAACTTCTGAACTTTGGGGGAAAATGAGGATACATGTTCAAGGGGGAACATATGGTAGGTGGTTTGGGAAGACTGAAGCTTCCTAGTACCTCAGCCAATGGGGAAACAAAGAGAGCAACATGCAGCCAGGAGTTTAGGATAAAAGCAGGCTGCACCCTCCAAAACGTCGAGAGACACCCCACAGGATATGCCCTAGTGGAATCTGTCCCTTTATTCGAATAAAGTTGCACGATTCCTCTGTTTCCTTTGCAGACACTGGCTTTTCATAGCGTGACTTTTCCACCCAATCTGAACAAGCAACAGGACCACAGAAGGGAGCTGCCTTGGGAACTGCCTTAGGAGCTGTGAAATACTGGAATGGCCTGCCTGGGGAGGTGGTAGAGTCACCATCCCTGGATGTGTTTAAAAAAAGACTGGATGCGGCACTCGGTGCCATGGTCTAGTTGAGGTGTTGGAGCATGGGTTGGACTCGATGATCTTGAAGGTCTCTTCCAACCTAGAAATTCTGTGATTCTGTGATTCTGTGAAATGAAGCCCGAGCAATAGCTGGCAAGTAGATCTGAAGGGTCAACCCGAAGGCAGTGACCTCACTTGGGGTGCAATGTGGCCCCGAGCAAGCACAAGGCTTCAGGAGATGGACAGTTTGGCTGAGGAGAGGAACATGGGCAGCCCTGAATTTAATCACTGCAATGCAGTTTGGTACCAAGACCAAATCCTTTTCCCCAATTCTAAACTGAGGATGTGTTCTTAGGTGCTTTAAAGGGATGTTATGAGAATAAATTAGTACTCAATTGAACTATGAAAGAGAAAAGCACTGTATACTAAATATTAAAACCTGTAATTAAACTGTCACTTTATAGACACTAACAGATTAATCTCCCTTCCTTCGACCTCTGGCTTTGTTAACTTCTGTCATGACTGGTTTTTGAAATAAGTTTAACATCATGTATTTACAGTTAAATAAAATAAGTAAAGTATTTACACTCAGTATATAGATACAGTCATACATACATACTCCTGCTGTTTTACTAAAATTGCTAAATTGCAATCTTAGTAATAAAAGCAGGAATACCATGCACATTTTTTTTGTAACACTGAACACCCATATATGTCACCCTGATTTTTCAGCCTTATGATGTTTTCATAGTTTCTGAATTCTTTCTCATATGAGTGTTATAAATAGAAGTAATGTTTATGGTAAATACGAGTGTTTTTCATTCCTCTTTTGAGGAGGGAACAACCGATAGACTTTTGGTTTGACCAATGTGGTTGTGATGCCTTAGCTTTTATATTTTCAGATTCTGTGCGTGCTGCCTAGGGATGAAGCCTCATATTAGGAACTGTACTGTGCTCCTTCTACGGAGCAGGTAGACAAAGCAAATCCATTTCTGCTGGAAGACCAAGGACAACTTTCAGGCCAAGAACACAAACAACGATGGACTGAGGGGTGGAACAAGAAGGATGGGACCTCATGGCCTGGGGCTGTAATTGGGCAATTGGACCCCAATATGCAAATAGACCTAAACTTATAAAATGGCAAAATCTCGTGACTGCGGGGCCACCTTTGCCACCACTTGCAGACCACCCTGGGTGCAGCCTTGCGTAGGCTTCTGTAATGCCCAGGGTGGATTCTGGGGACCTTTTAATAAATCCTAATTTTACTCTCTAGTTTTACCTAGCCTCTGTTTCAGGTCAGCCTTCCCAAGGCAACAGTTGGAAAGGTGGCAGCCTTATCCTCCAATCCATGGTCTGAGTGTAAATACTATATAATTGGAGTCACACAGAATAAAGGTCAGAGGGTTTTGCCCTGTCGACTGGAACGGAGTCTGTGTCTTCCTTTCGTGTCTTATTGCGACACATACATTTTGAAAACAGGGTAAAAGCCTTCTATATTTATGGTCATAGCAGGTGACATCTTAAATATAATCAACTCCCAAGTTATAAGAAGCAGCAGCATTTAAAAAAAATTAAGGACTTTGATCATTACATTAGGAATTTTAAAAGCAACTACTTTCAAACTGAGCAACCACATTCAAGAACTGGTGTCATATATAAAGAACTTAATCTTGAAAAGTAAATAGAAACAAAGAGGGGGTTTGACTAAAATAGACAAACAATAACCTATATCACAAATTACTCAGGGTATAATAGTAAACTCAATAAGTCAAAATAAGATTCAATAAGACGAAGTGCTGGGTCCTGCACTTGGGTCACAACAACCCTATGCAGTGCTACAGGCTGAGGGAAGAGTGGCTGGACTCAAGGGTACTGATTGACAGCTGGATGAACATGAGCTAGGAGTGTGTCCATGTGGCCAAGAAGGCCAATGGCATCCTGGCCTGTATCAGCAATAGTGTGGCCAGCAAGACCAGGGAAGAGATTGTCCCTCTGTACTTGGCACTGGTGAGGCCGCACATCAAATCCTGTGTTCAGTTCTGGACCCCTCACTACAAGAAAGATATTGAGGTGCTGGAGTGCGTTCAGAGAAGGGCAACGGGCCTGTGGAAGGGTCTGGAGAGTAAGTCCTATCAGGAGTGGCTGAGGGAGCTGGGGATGCTTAGTCAGAGAAAAAGAGGTTTGGGGGGACCTTCTCACTCTCTACCTGACAGGAGATTCTAGCAAGGTGGGGGTAGGTGTCTTTCCCCAGGCAAGTAGCAACAGGACAAGAGGACATGGCCTCAAGCTGTGCCAGGGGCGATTCAGGTTAGACATCAGAAGGAATTTCTTCATGGAAAGGGTTGTCAAGCATTGGAATGGGCTGCCCAGGGAGGTTGTGGAGTCACCATCCCTAGAGGTGTTCAAGAAACAAGTGGACTAGGCACTTAGTGCTGTGGTCTAGTTGACAAGGTTGAGATCATTCAAAGGTTGGACTCGATGATCTCAGTGGTCTTTGCCAACCTAAATGATTCTATGATTCAAAATTTTTGTTCATATAATGGCAGAACATAGCGTCTTCAAAGTAAACTGCTTCCCTGGTCCTTATTTCTGAAGTACCACAAGAGTTGTTTTAATCTTCAAATGAAATTATGCCACATTATTTATTCAGCCATGCTGAATTTTTTGAACTTAGTTTTATAAAAATATTATGAATTTAAGTATACAAGTGAAATGTAGATTAATAAATTTTTATTAAATATAATCTCATGGCAGAATCAAGAAGATATGGGAAAACAATTACAACTAAAAGCATGTGTACTATGCAAAGATTGAATGGTCCAAGCTAGAAACCAATAATGTTGTATGTTGATTCACAACAGAATAGTAACTGATTTTATAAACTTAGTGTGTTCAGAATTATTCTAAATAGTAGTTATATAGAAACAAAGCAGATAAAATTACTTATTGCAAAATATTATGCCTTAGATTCCCCAAATGATTCAAAGTTTAGACATAAGTAATTTCATCTTGTGTTTCATTTCATAACTCTTGGGTAAAATATAACAACTGTTCGGTAGTGCATAGCATTAAAGAAAAACAGGAACTACTGTGAAGCAGACAGTGCTAATAAGAGAAAATATAAATAAAGGACTGGTGTGATAGTTTTGACTGAGTTAGTGTTAATTTTTTCCACAGTAGCTTCTATGGGTGTATTGGGTTTGCACAACCAGGTTTTGGTGGTGGGGAAGCTACAGATGTGTCTTCTGTGAGAAGCTGCCAGAAGCTTCTCCCATGTCCATCAGAGCCAGTTCCAGTCAGCTCCAAGATAAACCCCCTGCTGCCCAAGGCCGAGCCCATCAGTGAAAGCGGTAGCACCTCTGTGATAACATATTTAAGAAAGGGAAAGAAATTACAGCACAGAAGCAATTTGGGCCAGCATAGAGAGAAATGAGAATATGTGAGAGGAAAAACTATGCAGACACCAGGGTCAGTGGAGAAGGAGGGGGAGGAGGTGCTCCAGGTGCCATAGCTGAGATTCCCCTTCAGCCCACAGTGAAGACCATGGTGAGGCAGCTGTGTCCCTGCAGCCCACGGAGGTCCACAGGGGTGCAGAGATCCACCTGCAGCCCGTGGAGGAGCCTCATGCTGGAGGAGGTGGATGTGCCTAAAGGAGGCTGTGATCCCGTGTGAGGCCCCTGCTGGAGCAGGGTCCTGGCAGAACCTGTGACCCTGGGGAAAGTGGAGCCCATGCTGGAGCAGGTTTGGTGGCAGATGTGACCCTATGGGGGACCTACACTGCAGCAGCCTGTTCCTGAAGGACTGCACCACGTGGAAGGGTCCTACATTGGAGCAGTTTGTGAAGAACTGTACCTTGTCAGGAGTCACATTGGAGAAGGTTATGGAGAACTGTTTCTTGTGAGAGGATGTGCTGGTATGAAAGTAAACTGGTGGGAGAAATAAACCCCACTCAATTACCTTAAAGAGAGATTTCAGGATGGAATTAGAATTTAATAGAGAGATTACAATAAATGCAATGATACACAGAAAACTGGCTTAAACCCACAAAGTCAGAGAACAACCTGGCACCCTGTTGGTCAGGGTGATGGTCGCAGTCCTATCAAGTGGTGATTGCAGTTGAAAGCAGTGGTCTTGTGGAAGTTTTGGTCCTCCTCTGGATCTGTCAAGTGGTGGTAGTGTCCCAAATCCCCAAAATCAGAGATTATATATGCTTTAGGTTCCTGTGGTAATGCTCAGTACCTCCCTCAGGGCAGGGACTTTCACAATAGAATGATGTAATACTGCGAGTCATTGCAGTTGCCTATTTTGCTGGTGCCATTGAGTCCATTATGGCCCATTAGCAGAGGTGACCACCTCAGGATGGATGCAACTGAACTCTCCAGAGGGAGTTATTACAGCTGAGTCATTGGTGTGAAGAAAAAGAAACACTACCCCGCCTTGCAGGATTGCCTCTTTTTTCCTTATCTCATTTAACATCCATCTTGTAGCCTGAGGTGTCAAGTGTGCACTGGGCAGCTACTGCAAACGACCCATCATTAACAGTGTGTCAGAAATGAGGCAGAGAGGAGTTTAATATATCGTTTGTTACACCCACATACTGTTAACTGGCACTCTACTCCTGTAACCAGGACCGAGGGAACCCACATTGGAACAGGGGAAGAGTGTGAGGAGTCCTTTCCCTGAGGAGAAAGCAGTGACAGAAGCAACATGTGATACCATAACGTAAATATCATAAAAATTACAATTAGGTTGAAAGGGACTTCAGGAGGTCATAAGACACTAATTTTGAAGAATTAAGGATTTTAGAAAAGCTAAGACTATAGTTAAAAATAGATATTGCTGAACTAGCTAAAGTAGATAGACAAGCCTTGCTGAAACTAATTAAGAATTAATGGGTAGTTAAAAGAAACCAGATCTAAATAACTAATTGCTTGTCAACTGTATGTTTGTTTAGCCGTGTTTATAATGAGAAACAGAAAATCTGATAAATAGATCCCAGGAACACAAGACAATTGCAAACCTCCCATGTCCAGAAACCCATTGAAGAGTCACGGAGACAGGAAACAAGGAGTTCTACCAGGGCTCATTTGTCAGATTTGCATTGAAAAGGTAGAAAGGTCAGAATGAGGAAGACTTAGTTTATTTCCTCTTTTTGGGACCCCTCCCCATAATAAGACCACTGACTCAAATCAAGGAACAAACTACACATGCTTAATAGCCTATTCATCTAATTTCCATTTGAAGTGGAGAATGGGACGTGACAGGGGTGTGAATATGCATTTGTATTTTGGGTATTCAACACTTTTGTAAATAAAAGGCTTTGTAATCACCTGTGATTTTTGCAGTGCACATCAGGGAGTTATGCCCAGCGTCATAATAAACATACACTTTCTAACTTTAAACTGTTAGAGAGTCTTTTGTCCGTCACAGTTAAGTATCGATACTAGATCGATACTCATATTTTAATAAATTAGTCACACTCCTGAGTGCCACAAAAAATAATACAAAAAACCAGAGAGGGAATGAAACAAAAGAACAAGCATCAAACTTACCATGGACTTGATTGATTTCTGAATTCTGAGAAAGAATTTCATCTGCTAATTTCTGAGCAGTTGGCAAAACTTCTGTGTGGTGCACTGTGATCAAATACTGAACAAATTTTTGTAGTTGGTCTCTGTTCATTTGAAACAGTGTCTCTGAAATGGGAAGATGCAGTTTGACCTGATCTGGCTTGCGGATCCGGTATAAAGAGAGTGCCACAACGTGGGCACAGTAAAATATGTCCTTGTTTCCACAGCTACAGGTCACTGAGGTAATCTTGCAACGATCAAAGCTGATAGCTACATTGCAAACAGTTTCTGGCTCTGATTGCATTGCAGGGTCTGTCACAGTGCCACTCAAGTGGAAACCTGTGAAGGGAAAAAAAGGAGGGATTACATTCTTAAATAAAATACCATATCTCAGTTTTGATAACCTTTAATTAATCAAGCAAAAGTCATCTTGTATTTCTGAGAAAGAATATATCTCATAGAACTTGCTTTAATTACAAGTATGATGAACCCTGTCTTTCTGTCATACCCTTTTTATATCAAATAAAATCAAAAGGAGCTGGTTTACAAGCCCTCTGCCATTCCATCACAACATTCATAAAAGTTTGATAGTAAGAAAAAGTCACTTGATAAATGATAGCTGCAGAAGCAGAGTTGCATCCAATTAAGACCAATGTGAAACTCCCAGTAGTTCAGCAAGCTGGCAGCAATTTTTCAAACCTCACACCAGTCTACACCTACCAGCAAATTTACCCATTCTCTCAATAAGTAAGAGGAAAGAAGTGCACTCTAGTGGCACAAACCCTGGTCCTAATCTCAACTCTGCCACTGATTCACTGACACAAGTCAACCTCATTGCTTTCACCTCTCCCACCACTGAGCTGATGCTAAAGCTCATCATCAACCCAAGCAATCTGGTAGGGCAGCTATGTTGGTGTAGCTCTTGGGAAATGGAAAGTGCTGCAATTACCAATACACAGGATATCAGATTCATAATAGTCAATGAGACATGCACACACTGTTTCAGAAGTGTGAATCTCCACTTGGCATGATAAAGCACAAGGCAAAAGAACTGTTTTTTCTTATATTTTAAGAAGATATGGTATACCATAAGAAAGATCACTTCAGCCATTACTCCACAGAGCACCCTGTTGAACCAAGGTCTCAAATGCTGTTCTTTGAAGATCAGACCTGAACCGATCTCTGTTTTCTCAATGTTAAGGCCTAGCTTTGGCTCTCAATACTTTATCACTGCAGAATTTGGGTGTTTCTTTTGGATTTTATGTAAATATGACATTGATTTTTGGTTCAAGCATTGTGTCAGAGGTATAGCTACAAAGCAATACAAACAAATTACATATTATCAGTATTAAACTTGAACAGACTGTATACATAAAATCTGGAATGGATATTACAAGTAAGGTGTTATACATTAACTATTTATAATGGAAATAATATAAAGCTACACTCCCTCAAAGTCCAAAACTGATTCAGTATTCTTGTATTTCAATAAAAATATGTTGTAGGAAGAAGTATCACTTGAAAATTAGCTGGTAAAAAGGAAATATATGCATAGCTATAGTCCAAAATATTGCATCTCAAAATTTTTTTAAAGAAACTCTTCAATCTACTGGAAATAAAGAGGAAAATCTAATTTTTTCCATTTGTTTATACTGTGCATTTCAGAGCAGGTTGTGCAGTTAGTATCAGTGTTTGGATTTCATTCAGCTACAGAAATTTGATACTCTACTCAGAAGTCATAGACACAGACTCATGATTTTTGCAAGGTAATGTTTATCAGTTAAAGAAGCTAGAGTTGAAGAGGCTGTAAGCTGTAAAGTGCACAGAGAGGAAGGGGGGGAGGATGAAGAAGCCCATGCATACTTGGCATTCTTGCTCTTGGCTCCACTCAACACTTAAACAGAGAAGGGGAAGGGAATTGCCCCTTGAATCATGAGCTCCTCCCTCTGACTTTCTCTTTGATTTTTAAATAATCATAGCATGCTCCTGTGAATGCCCTCTCTCAAAAAAGAGGTATTGTTAAAACTTATCCAGCTCTATTTCAGGTTAACTTCCAATAGAGATATATTGGTGGTCTCGCGGACATTGTATAGGAGATATCTTTTTTTAATATAACTTTCCTATGAAGTATATATCAAAGTCTCTCATCTATGACCTGAGGAAAAGTGTAACACTTGAACACTCAAAAAGGGCCTGATCCTCCTTCCTGCTCTCAGTAAGTAGATGAATCGGGTCTGGTTGAGCTGGAGTTCATTTTCCCATAGCAGCCCTCCCAGTGCTGTGCTTTGCATTGATAGCCAGAAAGGTATTGATAACACACCAGTGTTTTGGCTACTGCTGACCAGTGCTGGCACAGCATCAGTGCTCTCTCCAACATTCCATCCCATCAATAGGGTGGGGGTGGGCAAGATCCTTGGAGGGCACACAAGTAGGCCAGCTGATCCAAATTAACCAAAGGGATGTTCCATACCATATGCCATCAGTTCAGATATAAAAGCTAAGGGAAGGAGGAGGAAGGGGGTTATTTGTTATTTACAATGTTTGCCTTCCAGAGCAACCGCTATGAGTGCTGAAGCCCTGCTTCCCAGGAAGTGTCTGGACATTGCTTGCTGATGGGAAATAGGGGATAATTTTTTTCCCCTTTGCTTGTGTGCATGCAGCCTTTCACTTTTGCTTTAGCAAACTGCCTTATCTCAATGTACTAGTAAAAGCCTCCCCTCTCATGGCCATCAGTGATGATGACTGAGGGGGACTGGAGGATTCTTCCCTGGCAGAAATTCTGCTTACAGCTAGGATGGGAAATGAGGAGGTAAAAATTTTAGTAGATCTGGGAGCTAGTTACTTGGTGCTAAATACAGTAAAAGGAAACTTGAGTAATGATTCTATAACAATCATTGGTGCAACAGGGAATCATGAAACTTAGCCATTTTTCAAAGCCATTGATTTTAAATTAGGAAAACAATGGATGACTCACCAGTTTTTGTATCCACCCAATTTGCCAAAGCCTCCCCTTGGGAGAGATTTATTGGAAAAACTAAATGCTGAAATCAAATTTTAAAATGGAAAAATAAAGGTTATTATTCCAGAACCTAATTATGTGGAAGCCTCTATTTTTGCACTACAGCCTCTGAAATTGGACATGATCCATCTGCCAGTATCACTTGAGGATGCAGTAATTCTGATAGTCTGGGCTGGAGAGGTGCCCAGAAGATTCACAAGATTTAATCCTGTAAGGATTAAATTGAAACCTGGAGCAGGACTAGTAAGGCAAAAGTAATACCCTTTGAAAATAGAAAGTTGTAAGGGGTTATTATCCCTTGTGGAAAAATTTATAAAATACAGCCTATTGAAGGAATGCGAATACAAATTTAATAAACTTATTTTGCCAGTTAAGATGGCAAATGGAAAGGATTACTGGCTGGTACAGAACCTTAGAGCCATAATTAAGATAGAAGAAGATATACACTTAGTAACAAAACCTTATACCTTGCTAACAACCTTGAGTGAAAAATTAAAATGGTTTACAGAATTAGATTTGAAAGATGCCTTTCTCTGTATCCCTTTGAGTACTGAAAGTCAAGAGCTTTTTGCTTCTGAATGGGAAAATCTGAACACAGGGAGAACCCGACCGACTTGGACAGTTCTACCGCAGGGGTTTAAAAATAGCCATGCCATAATCAGAAATCAATTGGCAAAAGAACTGCAGGAATGGAAAAATCAGAACCTTTTTGGAGTCTTGTTATTGCATGTAGATGACATTCTGATAGCCACTGAAACTGAACAGCAATGTTGGGATCAGACTTTGGCATTCTTGAATTTTCTGGGACTAAGTGGATAAAGAGTATCCAGAGACAAAGCACAAATAGTCCAGACCACAGTAACCTGCTTGGGATTCAAAATCCTCCAAGGACAAAGGAGGCTGGGACAGGAATGAAAAGAAGCAATTTGCCAACTCCCACAGCCACAAACGGTAAGAGAGTTGTGTGCCTTTCTCAAGATGATCAGATGGTGTTGCCTGTGGATCAGCAATTATGGGCTGCTGGTAAAGCCATTGTATGAACTCTTGAAGAAAGCTCAGAGGGACTTTATAGTCTAGACCAATGATCCACAGGCTGCCTTTTTACAACTCAAGTGAGCCCTTATGCAGGCCCCTGCTCTGAGGCTCCCAGATCCCATGTGCCCGTTTGAACTATTTACTGATGAAAGACAAAACATAGCACTGGAAGTGCTGTCACAGTTCCTCAGGGACCAGAGGTGGGCCATGGCCTACTTTTCAAAGCAACTAGATGTCAGCCAAGGCTGGCCTAGTTGTCTGAGGGCAGTATCAGCTACTGTTCTCTTGATCTAGGAAGCTTGAAAACTGACTTTGGGACAAAACATTGTTTATGTATCACATATGGGGTAGCCAGTACTTGAGCAAAAAGGGGGCCACTGGCTATCTCCTAGCCAGATGCTAAAATATCAGGTTGTCTTGCTGAAGCAAGATGATGTGACACTCAAAACAACTTCTGTCATTAACCCTGCTATGTCCTTATTTGCCCAAAAAGTAGAAAGAACCTCAGAGTATGATTGCTAACAGACTATAGAAGAAGTGTGTTCCAGCAGACCTGACTTAGGAGACTGACTCTTGGAAAGACCTGATTGGGAATTGTTTACTGATGGGAGCAGCTTTGTCCAAAATGGAAAACAATTATGGGGATATGCAGTGACTACACACCATGAGGTAAACAAATGGGAGCACTCCTCCTCAATGTTTCGGCCCAGAAAGCAGAACTAATTGCACTCACTCGAGCATTGGAACTGAGTAAAGGAAAACGAGTTAACATTTGGACTGATTCAAAATACGCCTTTGGAGTGGTACATGCACATACTGGGCCATCTGGAAAGAAAGAGACCTTTTTACATCTCAAGGCACATTGATCAAAAATGGAAACCTTGGATTTACTTGAAAGTATCCAGAAACCAGAAGTTGCCATCACGCATTGCAAAGCACACCAAGCAGATAAAACCAAACTGGAATTTGGGAAATCATTTAGCAGATAAAGCTGCCAAAGATGCTGCAGAAAAAGGCACATTAGAAAACAAAGTTTTATCTTTAATACCCCTGTCAGAGATACCTCTCCCAGTAGAGAAACCAAAGTATAGTGCTAGGGACTGTCAATTAATTGAAACCTTAGAAGCAAAATTTGATCCACAAAGCTGGGCAGTTACCTCAACCAGGCAAATAGTAGTCCCTGAACAGATCTTGTGTGAAATAGTGGATCACGAACATAAAGCCACTCATTGGAGTACTGAAAAACCTTTCAAACATTTGCAAAAATCTATAATTAGGCATAAAATGGCTCAGACTGTGCAATCAAGAATCCAATAATGTATAGTTTGTAAAAGAAACAACCATAACACAGCTATCAAAGTAGTGCTAGGAGCCACAAAATCTGGAAAAGTTCCGGGTGAATACTGGCAGATTGATTTTACTTAATTGCCCAGAAAAGGGGGATATAAATCCCTCCTAGTTCTGGTGGTTACCTTTTTTGGGTGGCCAGAAGCCTTCCCTTGTCACACCAACCAGGCTAAGGAAGTGACTAAAATACTATTGAATCAAATACCTACATTCGGGCTATCTTTGGGAACATCATCCGAAAGAGGTTCCCACTTTATTGCAGAAGTGATACAACAGGTTAGGAAAGCCTTGGGAATAGCTTGGGATCTTCATACTCCTTAGAGGCCCCAAGCTAGTGGCAAAGTAGAGCAAATGAATTATGCAATCAAATTGCAGTTGGGCAAAGTATGTCAGGAAACCTCCTCGACATGGGCCCAAGCCTTACCTGTTGCTCTACTTTGAATTAGAATTCAGCCACAAGGGCACCAGCAAAATAAGCCCTTATGAGCTGCTATGTGGTTGAACCTACCAAGTACCACACATTCCAGGAAACACACATGTAAAAGGAGGGGTCAATTTGAATAATTACCTCATTTCTCTTTGTAAAACTTTACACGATTTGCAGCGAGCAGTGATCTCCAGACTGATGGGATTGGACAAACCAGTGCATGACTTCCAACCAGGAGATTGTGTCTACTTAAAAGACTGGGGAACTGTTCTGCTCCAGCCAAAGTAGAATGGACCTTTCCAAGTACTATTGACAACTTTTGCTACACTGAAACTGGACAGAGTAAAATGATGGATACATTATTCCAGAATTAAAAGGGATGAAGCCCCCTGGTTAATCTAACAGTTGTCTGAGAAAAAACAAGATGTCTAAGCCTTGTTTTGCTATCTTGATAATAGTTAATTTAGTCTTGATTTGGGAGAAAAATTTCCATCTAGTTTTATTGATGCCATTTTGGTTTTTGCCTTTTTTTCCTTTTATAAGCTCTCTATATTCTTTGTACATATATTTGTAGCTCTATAGCCTATTGTATTAGTGGCTAGTTTTCCCAGTACTTTTCCATGGCCTTTCCCTAGGCAGAAAGACAAAACAAATTCCAGAGCTCTAAGCCCCAGAAGGTACAAGGCTCCAGTGCTATCTTGGTTCTTCCTGGAAACCAAGGCCGAGAACAACTCTTCAAGATACATTTCATGGACAAAGCACAGCTAGTGCCAAGGGGGGACTCCAGAGAAGGAGCTTGACCTGGGGGAGAATTGCATCACCACTTGTCCTCCTAATTGGTGCTTTTTATCAATTATGCTAATTTCCTAAAACCTATAAAAATGTGCTCACCCCTGGAGAAGGTGGGCTTTTGTGGACATCTTTCCATAACTGCCTCTGAAGGTCTTCAAATAAAGATCTGCTCTTATATTACCTGCTTACTAAAATTATCTCAAGTTTCATTTCCAGGTTGGGAAAAAGGCAACAATATTACTAAATGTGATCCAAGCGTTGCACAAAAATGGGAGAAATTAATACTAGTAGAACAGAACAGCGTAGCCTTGGGAGAAGTAGATAAAGGACGTAACTTAGGCAAACAGAAGTCATGCAAAATGCAAGCAGGATGCCAGCTCAGCTCTGCAAGGCTGACAAAGCAGAAGTTATGTAAAACAATGATATTGCACTTATTCAAAAGTGGGGATTGAGGAACAGCCACCTAGAAAGAACGTTGGACATTGAAGATCACCAAAGACCCCAAAGAACCACATAAGGACTTCTGATAAGGAGTACGACTGTGTAAAATAAAGTAATACATATAAATCAAGAAAGGGGGATAGCTAATGAATATGTAATCGGTGTGTGTGATAAAAACTCTGTTTACCTGATGCTCGGGGCACTCAGAGGAAGGATCTTCTGAGTGACCAGCATGCTGCAGTAAAGAATGCCTGATTTCTAATACTCAAAATTATGTTAAAAAGTTTCTATCTGGCTGATTTTGGTATAAAAACATCAGGACATCTAGGAAGAGATACAACATACAGATGAGCTTGTGATCAAGGGGTGGACCTGACCATGGAGGCTATCACACAGGTTATTCATGAATGTGAAACATGCTACAAAATTAAGGGAACTACTCAAGCAAAATCTCCCTGGAATAGAGGGCAGTGGATGGGTTTCTGACATGGTGAGGCCTGGCAAATGGACTGCATTGGACCACTGCCATGAACATGCCATGGCAAGAGCTGCATACTCACCATGCAACTACTGGTTGGCTGGAAATATACCCAGTAAACCATGCTACTGCTCGAAACACCATCTTAGGCCTTAAGAGACACATTTTGTGATGACATGGTACCCCAGAGAGAACTAAGACAATGGGACTCATTTTCAAAATAACCTTATAAACTCTTGGGCAAAGAAACATGGCATTGATTGGATATATCACATACCTTATCACCCACAAGCCTCTGGAAAGATTGGGAGGTATAATGGACTGCTGAAGACTATGTTAAGAGCATTAGGCAATTGGGCATGGAAGCATTGGGATGCAACTTTAGCAGAAGCCACTTGGCTGCTTAACACCAGAGGATCTGCTAACTGCCCTGGTCCTGCCCAAACAAACCCCCTACACACTGTGGGAGAAGATAAGGTCCCCATACTACACATAGGGAAGTGGCTGGAGAAGTCAGTGTGAATTTCTCCACCCATGGGAAAAGGCAAACCTATTTGTTGGATTGTCTTTGCCCAAGGACCAGGGTGTACTTGGTGGGTAACGCGGAAGGATGGGGAGACCTGGTGTGTGCCTTAAGAAGATTTAACCTTGCAGGAAAATAATCTGTGGTGTGAGATGTATGTTGCACAAAGTAAAGTAGCAGAAATTACGTGAACTGAGAAAGAGTGAATTTAGTGAGGAGCAAGGAGTGCAACAATGACTTGAGCTGGGCCGGTGTCAGTGCCCAATGATTGAGTGTGCTGTTTCTCCTGTCCTGTCTCTCCAATATTCTCCCCCACCCCATCAATAGGCTAGGGGTAGGCAAGATCCTGGGAAGGAACACAACTAGGCCAGCTGATCCAAATTAACCAGAGATATTCCATACCATGTGATGTCAGCTCAGATATAAAAGCTAAGAAAAGGAGGAGGAAGGGGGGGTGTTTGTTATTTACAATGTTTGCCTTCTGGAGCAACCACTACATGAGCTAAAGCCCTGCTTCCTGGGAAATTACCTGTTGTAGTGCATCCTCCCTCTTTTTCAGGCCTCACTGCGATCTGAGAGATGCTCGTTAGACCTCGGCCTTGACAAACAGCACCTGGGCTCAGCTCCTCTTGAGCTTATCAGAAACACTGTCTGCTCCCAGGAACTGCTGTTGCCTAATGAGCTCCTATTTTCTTTATGAACAGCCTTGGAAACTATTTTTCTTGCCTGAATGGCATGACATCCTTGTTCTCACACTTTCAAAGAAAGTGTCGTGACCCGAAGTGTGGCCAGAATGAAATACTGTTCTGGCTAAAGCCCATTCTCTTGCAGCCCTATCAACAGTGGTCCAAAATGAGACCCTTTGAGCTCTTCTGGACCACAGTGGACTGCGACCAGCAATCTCCCTCTGAGTGGGACACCTCTCAGAGCCAGTGAACTCTCAAGTTTGCTGAACTCGGAGGATCACTGAACAACGGAGTCCTAGGCCAGTACCTCCACTCTTTAAGGCTGAACCCTTTGCCTGTTGAGGAGATGCAAAAGCATCTGAAGTGAGTATTTCACTACCTTTGCGGGAAATTTTTCTCAGGTACCTTGCACTGACTCTTTATGTCTGTGTGCGTACATGAGTGCATATGCTATAGCAAATATGGGAGAAATGCTGCTCTCTTATATATTGTTAGGGTAACAGGTGTTGGTGTAAGGAAAGAGTTAAACAGAGAGCAACAGCAGCAGCACCAGCAGCAGCAGCATCTCTGACACAGCCTGTACCTGAGACAGAACTGGATGAACAAGTTTCTACGTCAACACAGAACTGTACACTCTTCACTCCTTTACCAAGGCTTTGGAGAGAACAATGGAAAATGTCAAGAGCACAGATTTATTGTAGAACTGTGATTATATCTGTAAGCTGTAACCCAAAAAAAGCTCTTAGGAGTAAAGATATATATACTGATGCTTCTGAATAAAATCTCAGATTCACTCTCTGCTGGTGGGTCTTGTCCCTTCATGTATCACAAGATGTTTAAGTACCTTAGATATCTAAGTAAGTTTAATATAAGTTAGGTTAAATGCTGTTAAGTGTTATTCCTTTGTTAAATTGTTAAGGTTGAGTTATAGGTTAAGGCATAAGTTAAGTGCTGTTAAGTCTGAGTGCTGTTACGATTTTAGGTCCTATTCCTTTTTATCCTTGCCCTTTCTATCCTTTGTCACATGCATCTAAACACACACACGCACCACTCCTCCTCCAGATAGTTCTTGGCTCATTTCTGTTTTGATTGACTGGATTTTGTTGGGTTTTTTTTATTTTTTCCTTGGTGTGCTTTAACTGTCTGGTAAGTAGTAGAGTGAACCTTGCCAATGAACTTTGTCATGCTGTCACTTAATATTAAATCTGGTTTCTGCTGATAGCCTTGCCAGTGACTTTTTAAGCAATCTTAAACACTCATTCGTAACAATTTGGCCTAGTTGTGGCAGGATGGCAAGTAATAAGTCCAAGCCCTAAGTTCTCAGACAAATGGGCTCAGGATAATTTGTATGACCAGGAAGCTGTAAAAGAACATTTAAAAGTTGCTAGACGCTGTTCAAAGAACGTGAAAGATAAAGAAAATATGTGCAAAATGCTAGGCACCTGTCTAGAAGCTGTTTGCCAATATCACAAAGATAATATTAGAGAAACAAGAACTGAAAACTAAAGTGGAAACTAGGAAAACAAATGAGTTATTGTTGTCCTTGCAAATAGAACAGATGAGACTGTTACAGGAGAAACAGAAAGAGAAACAAGAGCTGGGAGAAAAAGTTGAGCTGATGCTTATGCAGGCTCCAAAACCTCCTGACATTGTGCAAATTGGAAAATTAATTATATCTCCTGAAGATTGGGATGGTAACATACGGGGTGCTACCATTGATAATGAACCAGGGGAAGATTATTTTTTACCTCCTTACAATTCTGTGTATGAAACCAGACCCATTATAAAAACTGAGTAACCACTGGACCTCGGGGTGGACAGGGAAATCATACCGAAGAAACAACCCTGTTTGATCCAATTCAGATGGCTAATTTACAAGAACACTATGGCCGTAAGCCAGATGAAACTGAATATTTGTGGCATTTTTTTTAACTGGAGGAGATCAAATGCTACTGAACGATGAAGAGGCCAATGGGTTCTGGGGTCCTGGTGTTATTTTGTCTTCTGGTCCTCTTCCCCCAAATGATCCCCATTCAATAACAAGCAGGGTAGCATACTGGGCTGGCAGAATGGATGTGCAGGAGAGAGAAGAGCCTCTGGTAATACCTATTAATTCTTTGTCTGAGCTCTCCCCTGCTATTAAAAAAGCTGACTACATCCAAGCCGTGCATAAGCATCAATCTATTGATGCTCCTGTTATTGCAGCCGAGGCCTTAAGTACGTTAAAGCCACTAATTAAGGGGGCCCCTGCCTTACTCAAATCCTACCTTATTGCAAAATGATGAAGAGATGCAGCCTTTAATGCACAGTTGGTTAGTGGGGTGGCAGCAGCCTTAAACCCTAGGGGAATCCCCATCTGGGCAGCACTAATGCATAACACATCATAAATCATGTCCGAGAGATGGGTGGAATGATCTCCCCAGTGATACCAAACATTGGCTGTAATGTCAAACTATTCACGGGAACCAGGACTTAGAGATCATCCACCTAAAAATCAGAGGTGTAAGGAGTTATATAATCAAGCATTGTCACTAGGCATTCCAAAAGCTGCACTTCAGAGACTGTCTATTAGCACTATCCAGAACCTAATTAATGCATTTCTGAGATGACATGACAAAAATCAGGGATTAAATACTCTAAACACACAGACACCAACACTGGTACGACCATCAACTCCCAGGGGGAATAGTAACCCTTTTTCTTCCTGAAATCAGGACTCAAAAACCAAATAAAATCCCGATGGCATCTGGGCCTGCCAGTCCGGCAAGTAGAAGCTTATCAATGGATAGATAACAATAGCCCATATATTCTGATTCCAGTTGGTCCCCGTTGTCAATTGACCAAATTTCTAATAGATACAGGAACACAATTTCAATATTAACACAGCATGATGCCAAAAAGCTGGGTCTGCAACTCGGACAGCAAAGAGTAAAAATCACTGGAGTAAACAGAGCAAGTGCTGTGTGTAAAACTGCTAAGGTTAATTTATGGCTACTGGGCAAGAAACGCATATCTTCTACTCACTTTGCAATTAAAGATTACAATGAAAATATTCTGGGCTTTGATGTCATGATTTGACACTGACCCAACACCAGGCACCCACGAGAGTCACTCGCTCATCCTCCCCTGCCACAGCTGGGCAGAGGAGGGGGAAAAAATTAACGAACGCTTCATGAGTGAGATAAGGACCAGGAGAAATATTTCAAGGCCAAAGCAGGCTCAAGTTAAGTTGCAAATTGAATTTATTATTAACAGAATCAGAGGAGGATAATAAGAAGTGAAATAAGCCCTTAAAACACCTTATCCCCCCCCAGCCCCTCACTCCTTCCCGCTGGCAGCGCAGGGAGATGGCATGGGGGTTTTGGTCAGTTCATCACCAAGATTTTCTTTCACTGCTCTGGGAGAGGAATCCTTCCCCTGTGAGGCCGTGGGGTCCCTCCCACAGGAGACACTTCTCCGTGAACTTATCTGGCGTGGGTCCACTCTCACGAGTAGCAGCCATACTGCACCTGCTGCAATGTGAACTCCCCTCACGGGCAAACAGTCCTCCCAAAACTGCTGTGGTGTGGGTCTCTCTTTCCACGGGGTGCAGTCCTCCAAGGACAGGCTGCTCCAGCCCGGAAGCAGGGGGCCCCCTCTCCAATGGGTCTTCCACTGGATCACAGCCTCCTCCAGGCATCCACACGCTCCAGCATGGGCACCTCCCCCACAGGCTGTGGGTGGATCTCTGCATTCCCTGTGGACCCATAGGCTGCAGGGGGACAGCCTGCTTCACCATGGCCTTCACCACGGCCTGCAGAGGAATCTCGGCTCTGGCACCTGGAGCACCTCCTCTCCGTCCTTGTCCACTGACCTTAGTGTCACCATGCTGTTTCCCTCACATGTTCTCAACTCCTCCTCCTCTTCTCTGACTAGGAGCAAAAACCTTGTGACTTGATTTTGATTTTCTTCTTAAATATGTCATCACAGAGGCATTACCAACCTCTCTCATTGGCCTAGTTTTGGCCATGTTATAAATGCATATTATAAAGTTGGCTTTTCGCAGGTATTAAGGTGAATATTATATCTATAATAACTTTATTGTAAGGATATGGTTTATATTTCTGCTGTTAGCAGGGCTGGGACATAGTAGTGGCATAGCTGATATGTAGTTATGCTTGTCATTGAATGGCCTGTTTGGTTAGATAACATCCAGTGAACATGTGATGAGGCCCCTGCTGCTGACATGCCAACTATCAGCACCTGTCGTGTGTGGAAAGTATGGACCAAGGCCCAAGCTGGAGGTGATAGTGAAGACACAGCCAAGAAACACGCATGCTCTAAAAAGGTAGACCCAAGGAGAGACCATGCTAAACAGTTCCTGGAGTATGGAAACTAGTTTATGGGAAAATATGAATATGCAACAGACTGATGCAATAGGAAGGGTATAAAAAGAAGGCCTCTGAAGCAGCAGGTCGTGGACTTGGCAAGATGCCAAGTCACCTGTCCAGCCATATTTCCTTTGCTTTTTATCTCTCCTAATTGTCTTATTCTTAATTTTATTAAACCTATTTCTTAAAATTTACCAGGAAAGTGAACCTTGTTTTTCACAGCCAGCAGCATGTCCATCTTCAGAGCTATCAGGGATTGGCTCTGCCAGACATGGTGGGAAGTTTCCAGCAGCTTCTCACAGGAGCCATCTTTGTGGCCCCTCTGCTGCCAAAAACCAGGCCATGCCAAACCAATACAGATGTTTAGATCGGTTGAACCTGGCATCTGCTGGATGGCAGCATGTGGTCCTTTGGTTCTAATATCAACCTTTACCCAGTTGAGAATTCAGAATTTATGCTGGGTGTACTCTTCACAGCACCTGCACTCCCCAATTCAAAAATTACTTATGTACCACAATACCCAATTCCTGCTGCAGCACACAAAGGAGTTTCTGAGGCTATAGCATATTTGGAGAAACAGCAAGTCAGCTCCTGAGTGCATTATCCATATAATTCACTGTTGTGGCCGGTGAAAAAGCCATTGAGGCAGTGGCATTTTACAGTTGATTACCAGCATTTAAATCCCAACACAGATCCACTAACATTGGCAATCCCTAATATTGCAAATGTAACAGCTACACTGCAAGCAGCTGCATATCCATGGATGGCAGTACTAGATATAAAAGATATGGTTTCTATGGGTCCCTTAAAAGAGGAAGATAAAGAGAAATTTGTATTTACCTGGGAAGGTATGCAGTATATCTTTAATGGGCTCCCTCAGGGGTATAAACATTCACCCATGATTGCTAATGCTGCACTTGATGAATTGCAAAAGCATCTGAAGTGAGTATTTCACTACCTTTGCAGGGAATTTTTCTTAGGTACCTTGCACTGACTCTTTATGTTTGTGTGCATACATGAATGCATATGCTATAGCAAATATGGGAGAAATGCTGCTCTCTCAGATGTCTAAGTACCTTAGATATCTAAGTAAGTTAGGCCTGTAAGTAAGTTTAATATAAGTTAGAATAAATGCTGTTGTGTTACTCCTTTGTTAAATTGTTATGGTTAAGTTATAACTTAAGTTTGAATGCTGTTAATCCTTTTTATTCTTGCCCTTTCTATAATTTGTCGCACACACACACCCCCACACCCACCCCATTCCTCCCTCAGATAGTTCTTGGCTCATTTCTGTTTTGATTGACTGGATTTTGTTGGTTTGAGTTTTTTTTTCTTTTTTCCTTGGTGTGCTTTAACTGTCTGGTAAGTAGTAGAATGAACCTTGCCAACAAACTTTGTCATGTTGTTGCTTAATATTAAATCTGGTTTCTATTGATAGCCTTGCCAGTGACTTTTTAAGCAATGTTAAACACTTGTTCATAACATTGCCAGACATTGCTTGCTGATGGGAGAATATCTGTTTTCCCCTTTGCTTGTACATGCACAGCCTTTCACTTTTGCTTTAGTAAACTGCCTTATCTCAACATACAAGTTGTTTTCCATCTTATTTTCTCTCCCCTGTACAGCTTAGAAGAGGGAGTGATAGAGCAGCTTGATGGGCACTGGGCATCCAGGCAAAGTCAATCCATCACAGTATCTAAATCCCTATTAATTCTGATAGAAAAAAAAAGATATTTTAAAACTTGCCCAATGATCTACTCCAACAATATTGTCACTTAATTTGTCAGCAAATAATTCAAGCATCCACAAGGCTAAAATTTTCCTGAACAGATGAGTGTCTCCAGAAATATTTAGTTAACAGCAGATCTGCCTTTAATTTCCTACTTACATTCAGACAAATGCAGCTCCCACTTTCTCCTCCCTCTCCACTGACATTTTTTGAGAATTTATTTTACAATCAGCAACATTTATAAACAAAGATGTTAATCAAAACAATTACAGCACTAAAACAGTCAAGTTACCCTGTGAGTTCACTGTGGTATTGTCCTGGTTCTGACCAGGACAGGGTTAATTTTTGCAGTAGTCAGAAGAGGACATGGCTATGACTTGGTGGTTATTCTATACCACCTCACATCATTGCCAGGGGAAGGGAGTCTCTTCCGAGGAGAGGGGGTTCCTTCCATTCAATTAAACATGGTGGAGGGAGCAGTGGAGTGGCCCCAGTTCCGAGCTGGAGGGAGCAGTGGGGATAGCATGTCAGGGATTTCCACGGTGAGCAATAACATTTCTTTTCTTGTACCCTCTGCCATTAATATTATTGTTTCTTATCTCATTGCTGCTTTCAGTATATTGTTCTTATCTCAACCCATTATCTTTACCTTTTGTGCCTCCAATTCTCCTCTCCAGCCCACTGCAGGGGGAAGGGGAGGGAGGGAGCAAGAGAACAGCAGTGTGGTTTGGAGTTTCAGTGGGAACATCAAATTGGGCAGTACCATTACTAAACCACAACAGGTATGTTGATCCTGACTGCACACCAGGTGCCCATCAAAGCTGCTCTATGACTCTTCAGCTGGAGATGGTGGTGGTGGTGAATATAACAAGAGGCTCATGGGTCAACATAACAGAGAAATTACTCACCAATTACCATAATGGGAAAAACAGACTCCACTTGGGGAAATTAGTTTAATTTATTATCAATCAAATCAGAATAGCATAATGCAAAATAAAACCAAATCTTAAAAACACCTTCTTCCCACCCCTCCCTTCTTCCTGGACTCAACTTCGCTCTTGATTTTCTCTACCTCCTCCCCAATAGTGGTGCAGTGGGATGGGGAATGAGAGTTGCAGTCAAACACACGTCGTTTCTGCCACTGTTTTCTCCTTGGGGAGAGGACTCCTCAAACACTTCTGCTCCAGCATGGGGTCCCTCATGGTAGACAGACCTCTACAAACTGCTCCAGTGTGGGTCCCCCACAAGGTCCACAGGTCCTGCCAGGAGCCTGCCCCAGCATGGGCTCTCCATGGAATCAGAGCTGCATTCAAGTGCATCCACGTGCTCCGGCGTAGAAGCCTCCATGTGCTGCAGGTCGATATCTGCTCTATGGACTTCCATGGGCTGCAGGGGCACAGCTGCCTTACCATGGTCTTCACTGTGGGCTATAGGGGAATCTCAGCTCTGGCACCTGGAGCACCTCCTCTCCCTCCTTCTTCACTGGCCTTGGTGTCTGCAGTTGTTACTCTCACATATTCTTACTCCTCTCTTTGGCCACAATTGCTTCTCCACAATAACTTCTTTCCCCTTCTTAAATACATTATCCCAGAGGTGCTACAACTGTTGCTGATGAGCTTGGGCTTGGCCAGAAGCAGGTCCATCTTGGAGCTGGCTGGCATTGACTCTGGGATGTGAGGGAAGCTTCTGGCAGCTATTCACAGAAGCCAACCCTGTAGCTCCCCGTTACCAAAACCTGGACACACAAACCCAGTACGCCCACACTTCTAAAGTTACAGAGGATTTAAACAAAAAAATTTACTCCCCTTGCAGGTAAAATGTAGAAGCTTTGTATTAACAACTGTGCAATGATGTACTATGCCTGGTAATTATGCTGAAATTTTTTCCTCTTCTTTTTCTATTTGTGTATTTAAAGAAAGAAAATGTTGCTACTAAATACAATCTTTTAAAAGATTTCAACATGTGTGTGCTGGTTTTGGCTGGGGTAGAGGTAATTTTCTTCTCAGTGGTTGGTATGGGGCTATGTTTTGGATTTGTGCTGAACACAGGGTTGATAATACAGAGATGTTTTTGTTATTGCTGAGCAGGGCTTACACAGAGCCAAGACTACTTCTGCTTTTTGTACTGCCATGCTGGTGAGGAGGCTGGGGGTGCATGGGAATTTGGGAAGAGACAGCCAAAACAGGTGATCCCAACTGGCCAAAGGGATATTCCAGACCATATGACATCATGCTCAGTATATAAAGTAGGGGGAAGAAAGAGGAATGGGGGGACATTTGGAGTGATGGTGTTTGTCTTCCCAAGTCACCATTATGCCTGATGGGGCCCTGCTCTCCTGGAGATGGCTGAACACCTGCCTGCCCATGGGAAGCAGTGAATTAATTCCTTGTTTTGCTTGCATGCACAGCTTTTGCTTTACTTGGTAAACTTTTTATCTCAACCCATGAGTTTTATAGCTTTTTACTTTTAAAATTCTCTCCCCAATCCTGCTGATGAGGGAGTGAGTGAGCAGCTGTGTGGGGCTTGGTGGCTGGCTGAGGTTAAACCACAACAGCGTAACTAAACAATTCAGGAAATTTCAGCTCCGAAGCCATAGTAGGGCTGTTAAAATTTAACCTACCAGACATCAATTCTCCCCCTCTACTCTGTCCTTGTGAGACCTCACCTGAAGTGCTGCATCCAGCTCTGGGACCCCCAGCACAAGAAAGACATGAATGTGTTGGAATAGGTCGAGGAGGGTCATGAAGATGATCTGAGGGCTGGAGCACATCTATCAAGACAGGCTGAAAGAGTTAGGGCTGTTTAGCCTGGAGAAGAGAAGACTCCAAGGAGACCTCATTGTGGCCTTCCAGTAATGAAAGGGGACTTATAAAAAAGAGGGTGAGCAATGGGCAGATAAGGACAGGAGATTCAGATTGGATGTTAGGAAGAAATTCTTTATTCAGAGGGTAGTGAAGCACTGGAACAGCTTGCCCAGAGAAGTTGTGGATGTCTCATCCCTGGAAGTGTTCAAGGCTGGGTTGGATGGGCCTCTGAGCAACATGATCTGGTGGGTGGCATCCCTGCCCATGTCAGATGGGGTTGGAACTAGATGATCTATAAAGTCCTTTCCAAACCAAACCTTTCCATGATCCTATGATCAAAGGCTGCCTTCCCCAGTAGCCCACAACACTGTAGAGTACTGAACAGGAAGGGCTATTCCTATCCTACAAACATAGTCTTAATCTTTCTGAACCTAACTGTCTCAGGATCACAGTATATTCTGAAAGGGACCCAAAAGTATCATCAAGTCCAACTCTTAAGTGAATGGCCCATATGGGAATTGAACCCACAACCTTGTTGTTAATTAACACCATGCTCTAACCAACTGAGCTAATCTCAGGGTCTAATCTTCTCCAAACAAAATATCAAAATCTTGTAGCATGAAAACCAAAAGATGCACTGTTCTTTGCAAGAAAGCTTTCACCAGCAGTAAGCTAGAGCCTGCCAAAAAGAGAGATGTAGCTCTGGAAGAAGGCAAAAGGAATCACTTGCATGGACACTCAACAATAATGACATTTTACTAAGATCCAAAGGGACAAAAAAAGTCTTTTCAGCTCAAAGCTGCAAGCTCTCACTCAAAATATGTATTTCCCATCAAAAGGAAAATTCCTCTTTTATTCAAAGTTACAAACCTTCGTTGGCGGTATTTCTCCACACAAAAAAACCTCACCCAAGAATTCTAGTGTTTCAGCCTTTAAAATAAAAAGCTTGCTTGTTATTATCTAAAGACAATAAAAGATTTGCACGCAGAAAAGCATGTGTTTATTACTATTTATGGAGCAGGCATGTTTCACCTTTGCCCTTCAGCTGCTGCAGTTCAAAATGTTTTACTGTTTTCAAACTATCACATGACCAGTAATTCAATCTCTGCTGACATTTTCAATGCACAGAAGCTTTGCATTATACAAAAATGCATGTAGAAAAGCAGTTAGAGCATTTAAACAACATATCAAACATTCATGCAAAGTTATTTTGTTTCTGCTGAATATTCACCTCAGAAAGAAAAAATCCCCCAAAATTTATTAAAGGGTAAAATATAGCTTTTTCAGCTGATCTACTTTTGGAAGGAAACTGCCAAAGTGCCATCAGGAGGAAAGCATTAAGCCACTACAAAGTAAGTTTGCCAAAATATGTTTGACAGCATCCTATCTATGGATTGATGGAAATGAAAATTCACAGAATCACAGAATGATTTGGGTTGGAAGAGACCTCTGGAGATCATGTGGTCTAACCCTCTGCTAAAGCAGGTTCACCTAGAACACATGGTACAGGATTGCATCCAGGTGGGTTTTGAATATCTCCAGTGAGGAAGACTCCACAACCTCTCTGGGCAAGCTGTTCTAGTGTGCGGCCACTCACACAGTGAAGTTCTTCTGCATGTTCAGGTAGAACTTCATATTATTACAATGTTGTATTTGCCAGCAGAAGTATATACACTTCAGACATCCTTCTGAGTTTTGTCACAGAAAAAAAAAATACTTTAAAACAAAAACCTTCAAACCGGAAGGCACTAAGGAGGAGAAATGACAGTGGAATGCAGGGAAACAGCAGCAGATTAGCTTTCAGTTACTCAAGTCAAAAGCAAGTTTTGAAATAGAAAGTTCTACTAATTCAACAGCATAAGCAGCAAATCTACTGCACTAAATAAGCATCATCAATAGCATCTCACAAATTTAATTCATTTTTACTGTCATCCTATGTTAAAAAGCATCTCCCTCAATCTACCCAAGTCTGAAGCTGTACTATCAAAGACAATGACCAAAATGAGCAAAACCTAATCAGAAAAAGCAGCCATGTAAAATGCTGGGGAGGGGTGTGGAAGAGAAAATTTACACTGAAATTTCACATTGCTGTGACTCAAGAAAATTAAAAAATAATTCAAAATTCTAAAGTATAAAAAGCAAAGAAAAAAAACTCATTCAAAGGGAGCTGCATCCATTTCTTATTCAGTCAAAAACACAGCAAGCTACTATGAAGTGAACTTTAACTGAAAACATACTTTGAATGATTCTGTATCATTAAACTTTTTAACTACATCTTTGGCCTGGTTGCAGTTGGGATAGAGGTAATTTTCTTCTCAGTAACTGGTACAGTGCTGTGTTTTGGATTCAGTGTGAGAAGAATAATGCTGATAACACACTGATGGTTTGGTTGCTGCTGAGCAGTGCTTACCCTGAATCAAGGGCTTTTCAGTTTCTCATGTTCTGCTAGGGAGGAGCTGCACAAGAAGCTGGGAGGGAGCACAGCTGAGACAGCTGATCTAAACTAGCCAAAGGGATATTTCATACCATAGAATGTTATGCTCAGTATATAAACTGGGGGGAGTTGGCCAAGAGTCACTGCTGCTCGGGGACAGGCTGGGCATTGGTCAGAAGGTGGTGAGCAACTGTATTGCGCATCACTTGTTTCTCTTGAGTTTTATTCCTCTCCCTCTCTCCTTTTCATTACACTTACTATTATTTGGTTTAAATTATGAAACTATTCTTATCTCAACCCATGAGATTTACTTTTTTCCTGATTCTTCTCCTCACCAGGGGGTGTGTGTGTGTGTGTGTGAGCAGCTGTGTGGTACTTAGCTGCTGATTGGAGTTAAACCACAACAGTAATTTTTGGCATACAACATGAAGCAGGAAGCATTGAGATAATGACAGATCTGACCAGAGTGTGTTAAAACTGTTATAAGCATTTATTCTATTAGTTTAATAGTTGCTGGTCACAATTTTGTTTCGTTTACTCTCCACGTTCCTGTGCATGTTCCTGCATGTGTGCTCACAGGCGTTCTTGGTGTGTCTTCTCTGTGTTGATGTTTATCCTCCGTGGGGCCTAGGCTAAGGTTATCATTGTCTTGTTCTTTACAAAAGTGACTTATGATATGATAGATTCACTGGTCATGAACCTCATCTGATATGTGTACTCAGCATTGCTGTTGCCTCTGTACTTCAGGAACTATTAATAATTACACTTTTTTGTCTTTTTTTCCTTGGAGAGCCAACTTATGGGAGAAACATCTTTCAAATTTCTTTCTCTCTTTCTCTCTTTCTCTCTTTCTCTTTCTCTATATTCTTTATACATATATTTGTAGCTCTGTAGACTATTATTGTATTCATAGCTAGTCCTAGTACTTTTCCCTACCTTTTAGCTACCCTGATAGGCAAAAAGACAAAACACATTCCAGAGGCTCCAAGCCCTGGGGAGTACAAAGCTCCTATCCTATCTTGGTTTTTCCAGGGAACCAAGGCTAAAAACAGCTCTTCAAGACACATTTTTATAAACAACATTTAGTCTCTGTCTAAAGGGGGGGGCTGGGATTCAGAGACAGTTGAACTGGGAAGAATTACTTCATCACTCATGCTCCTAATTGGGGATTTTTTGTCAAATATGCTAATTTGCTAAACTTATAAAACTGTATGCACCCCATGTAGGGGCGGGCATTTTGGGTATTTTCCATATCTGCCCCTTGGAGGCCTCCAATAAAGACCAATCTTTATATTACCTCCTATACTAATATTACCTCGAAAGTGTGTTGTTTCATTTCTAGGTTCTTTAAGGCCTTCCTTCCTTCCTTCCTTCCTTCCTTCCTTCCTTCCTTCCTTCCTTCCTTCCTTCCTTCCTTCCTTTTCCCCCAAGCTGATTACAGTAGTGTTTGAGAATTTTAAAGGTTTTGCATATCTTTTGAATACCCTTGAAACCATCCTATCCCTTTTGGTAGGAATCAGCATGTTGCTGCATGTGGTTAAGGTCTTGGTTAGGGTTAAGGAACCATCTGTGGTCACCACAACCCCCATGACAAGCACTGCAGCTCAAAGGAGGAGGAGAAGGACTCAAACTCCAGCAACAGGCACTGCAGCTACTCAAACACCAGTGACAATGGCCACTCAAACTCTGGAGACAGATGCTGCAGCTACTTTCATCCCCACTACAAGCACTGCAGCAACTCAAATTACAGTGTCAAGCACTGTGGCTGCTCAAATTCCAGCTACTTCAATCCCTGCAACAAGCATTGCAGCTACTCAAACCCTGATGACAAGCACTAAAAACACTCAGACCCTGGCAATGGATAATGGAGCTGAACCAGTGGACAAACTCATATCAGTATCAGTCTCCCCTACACACAAGAAGAAATGGACAATGAAAGGAATCTTGTTTAGTAAAGGAGGATGAAGCAAGGCCATCACAGGAACAGGAGGAAGAAGCAGAACAAGACCAAGACGTAACCACTTGATCCTTATCCTTGATCAAGCTGCAGGAGATAGAAAAATATTTCAGCCATCATACAGGTGAGCCCATTATCACCTGGTTGCTCCAGGGTTGGAGTAACAGGGCTAGCAGTTTGGAATTAGAGGATAGGTAAGCCAAGCACCTGGGATCACTTTCTAGGGAAGCAGGCATTGAAAAGGCAATTGGAAGAGGGACACGAGTCCTTAACCTCTGGAGGTGACTCCTGTCAAGTGTGAAGGAAAGGTATTTGTTCAAGGAAGATGCTTTATGTCTGTCAGACAAGTGGACTGCAGTAGAGAAAGGTATCCAGTACCTGAGGGAATTAGCTGTGCTAGAGATGATTCTTTTTGACTGGAACAACAGCAGTCACCCACATATACAGACAAACTCCAATGCCTACTACCCATGTGGTGTAAAGTTGTATGAAGTCAACTATTGTCACATGCACCCACAGGCATTAATAAGCTGGAAAGACAATGCACCACCAACAATGGATGAAGTGGCTCACCAACTCTGGGAATATGAAGACAATCTCACTGACTGTCTCATCTCAGCTGTGGAGAAACTGTGCAAGGAGTTCCAGCAATTCAAAGAGGATATGTGCTACTCCCCACTTGTACAGACCCACATCTCAGCTATTAACAGAAAGCGTCCTTTCACTCAAGAGGAAGAATATAGAAGGTAAACACATTGGGATACCCTGTGGTTTTACTTGCAGGACCATGGACAAGACATGAGGAAGTGGGATGGAAAACCTACCTCAACCCTAGATGCAGAGATACATGAATTGCAGGGAAAAACAATCAGAAATGGGGGTTCTTCCAGGAAAATTCCCACTCCAGTTTCCAGTGGGCAGTTTCCCAGGCAGAGCGGAAGGGATGATTTTACTTCCAATTCTATGGAAAGGAATTCTAATCTGTTTCTACAAGAAGTAAGTGGAGACTCATATGACCAAGACTAGAGGGGCCCTGTTGCCAGCCAGGTGGAGAAAAGGGACAACTGGGTTTACTGGACTATGTGGATCTGATGGCCTGGCACAGCAGCATCACAGGAGTACCAGGCTTTAGTAGACACTGGTGCACAGTGTACCCTAATGCCATCAAGCTATGCAAGGGAAGAACCCATTTGTCTTCCTGGAGTGACAGTGGAATCCCAATGACTGACTGTATTGGAGGCTGAGATTAGCCTGAGTGGGAATGAGCAGCAAAAACACCCTATTGTGACTGGCCCAGAGGCTCTGTGCATCCCTGGCATAGACTATCTCAGGAGAGGGTATTTCAAGGACCCAAAAGAGTATCAGTGAGCTTTCGGTATAGTTGCCCTGGAGACAGAGGAAATTAAACAGTTGTCTACCTTGCCCGGTCTCTCAGATGACCCTTCTGCTGTGGGGTTGCTGAAGGTTGAAGAACAGTGATGCCTTAAGTTTTAGCTTTCATGTTTTTCAGATTCTGTGCTGCCTAGGTGTGTAGTTCTGAGCCTCATATTAAGTGTTAGTAAGCTCTCTTCACAGAGTAGGTAGACAAAACAAATTATTTTCCTGCTGAAGACCAAGGAGAATGGGTACAAGTTTTCAGGCCCAAAAAAGCATAAACAATGGAGGGCTGAGGGGAGAGAACAAGGAGGATGGAACTTCATTGGACAATTAACCCCAATATGCAAATGGACCAAAACTTATAAAAGTGTGAGACCTCATGACCAGTCATCCATTTTGCGACTATTTTGGGTCCATCTTGGGTGTAGCCCTGGCCAGGCTCTTGTTCTGCCCAAGGTGTATCCTTTTAAGGCCTTTTAAAAAATACCTCCTTTATTCTCTTAGCTCTGTCTAGTCTCTGTTCCAGGTCAGCCTGGTGCCAATTGCTACCATAATGGTGCACCAATGGCAATATCACATCAACCAAGGCTCCATGATTCCCATCCATAAGTTGATTTGCCAACTGGAGAGCCAAGGAGTGATGACCAGAACCCACTCACCCTTTACTAGTCCCATATGGCCAGTGCAAAAGTCTAACAGAGAATGAAGGCTGACAGTAGACTATCGTGGCCTGAATGAAGTCATGCTGCCTCTGAGTGCTGCCATAACAGACATGCTAGAACTTTAATACAAGTCAAAGTCAGCCCAGTGGTGCCACAAGTGATATTGCCAGTGTGCTTTTCTAAATCTATCTGGCAGTAGAGTGCAGGCTTCAGTTCACTTTCACTTGGAATCAACTGCCCCAGGGGCAGAAACACAGCCCCACTATTTTCCACGGACTAATACAGATCACACTGGAACAGTGCGAAGCTGCTGAAAACCTGCAATACATTGATGACATCATTGTGTGCGGCAATACAGCAGAAGAACTTTTTGAGAGAGGGAAGAAAATAGTCCAAATCCTTCTGAAAGTCCTTTTTTTTCCCATAAAACAAAGTAAGGTCAATGGATCTGCATAGGAGATACAGTTTTTAAGAACAAAAAGGCAAGATGGACGTTGTCAGATACCAATGGATGTGATTAATAAGATAACAGTGATGTCTCCACCAATTAGTAATAAAGAACCACAAAGTTTCTCAGGGGTTGTGGGATTTTGGAGAATGCACATTCCAAATTACAGTCTGATTATCAGCCCTCGCTATCAAGTGACCTGGAAGAAGAATGATTTCCAATGGGGCCCTGAGGTTTGAACAAATGAAGCAGGAAGTAGTTCATGCAGTAGCCCTCAGGCCAGCCAGTCAGTTCTCAATCCACCTCACTGTCCACTCATCCAACCCACACTTCCTGAGTTTGCCTATGAGGATGTTATGAGGGACAGTGTTAAAAGCCTTGCTGAAGTCCAGGTAGACAATATCCACTGCTGTCCCCTCATCCATTCATGTAGTTGTTACATTGTAGAAGGCAATCAGGTTAGTCAAAAATGACTTACCTTCAGTGAACCCATGCTGACTATACCTGATCACCTCCTTGTCCTCCATGTGGGTAGAGATGGCCTCCAGAATGAAGTGCACCATCACCTTTCTAGGGACTGAGGTGAGACTGACTGGCAAGTAGTTCCCTGGATCCTCCTTCTTGTCCTTTTTGAAGACTGGGATGATGTGCTTTTTTCCAGTCCTCAGGCACTTCTGATCACCACAGGCTTTCAAAGATGATCATGAGCAGCCTCACTATGAGCACTATGCCAGTGCTCTCAGCACTCATGGATACATCCCATCAGGGCCCACAGACTTGTGGATGTCAAGTTTGTTAAGGTGTTCTCTTACCCAATCCTCCTTGACCAAGTTAAAATCTTCGTTCTAACATACCTATACCCTGTTCTCCTGGGTCAGAGATCCCTGAGAACTGGTCGTATCGGTGATGCCGAATGTAAAGAAGGCATTCAGTAACTCTGCCTTCTCTGTGTCCTTCAGAGTTACACCAGGGTCTCCCCTCCATTTACTAATGGGCCCACATTATCCTGTTTTCCTTTTGTTATTGATGTATTTGAAACAGCCCTTCTTCTTCTTGTCCTTGACATCCTTGGCCAGGTTTAATTCTAGACATGCCTTTGCCTTTCTCATCTCATTTCTTCTTTGACAACCTCTAGATTCATTCCAAGTTACCTGACCCTGCTTCTACCTCCTGTGTGTTTCCTACTTGTGCTTGAGTAATGACAGGAGTTCTTTATTCACCCATGCATGTCTCTTGCCCCCTGTGCCCAATTTCTTGCTCATCCTCGGGATGCATTGTTCTTGAGCCTGGAGGAAACGATCCTTGAATATCAACCCCAACTCTTGGACCCCTCTTCCCTGTGGGGTCTTTTCCCATGGGATTCTTCCAAGAAAATCCCTGAAGAGGTTAAAGTTATCTCTCAAGAAGTCCAGGGTTGTAACCTTACTTGCTGTCCTGCTTCCTCCTTGCCTGATAGTGAACTCCACAATATCATGGGCACTAGAGCCAAGGCTGCCCCCAACCTTCACATCTCCAATAAGGCCTTCCCTGTTTGTTAGTATAAGGTCAAGCAGCACATCATTCCTTGTGGGATCCTCCACTACCTGTGACAGGAAGTTGTCATCAATGCTTTCCAGGAACCTCCTGGACTGTTTGTGCTTTGCTGTGTTGCTTCTCCAGCAGATGTCAGGGTAGTTCAAGTCCCCCACAAGAACCAGAGCCTGAAACTGTGAGGCTGCTCCTAGTTGCCTGTAGAAGGCCTCATCCACTTCCTCCTCCTGCTCAGGCAGCCTGTAGCACACACCCACAACAGTGTCACCCTTTACTAGTCTGCCCTTTTATCCTAACCCATAAGCTCTTGACCTGCTTGTCATCCACCCCAAGACAGAGCTCCATACATTCCAAGTTTAGCCTCGCAGAGAGGGCAACTTCACCACCGCACCTTCCTGATCTGTCTCTCCTGAACAGCGTGTAGCCCTTCATGACAACATTCCAGTCATGAGAGCTATTCCACCACATCTCTGTAATTACAATGAGATCAAAGCCCTATGACTGCACACAGATCTCTAGTTCTTCCTGTTTGCTCCCCATCCTGTGTGCATTGGTGTACAGGCACGTCATAGAGGTATTTTAGTGTGTGTTAATATCCTAGTGGGAGCGCAAGGGGATGCCCCATAGTCCTGTCTTGTAGTCACTGCTTGTACTTGCTGGAGATATTCCCTCTTAAGCCTCCATTTGCTACTTGAATGTTCACTATAGCTCTCCCCTTTCCACACCGTATCTCTGTCAAGCCTGGCTTTGTTCCTGTCCCCCTTCCCATCTAGTTTAAAACTCTCTCAAGGAGCCCTGTTAACTCCTGAGCCAAGATCCTTTTCTCCCTTTGAGACAGGTGGACTCAATCTGTTCCCAGCAGGCTCAGTGTCATGTCAACTGACCCATGACCAAAATCCACAAAATTCAGCTGGTATCACCAGTCGTGAAGCCAGGTATTCATCTGCATGATCTTCCTTTTTCTTGCCCCATCATTCCTTGAAACTGGCAGGACAGAAGAGAACACAACTTATGTTCCAGATCCCTTGACCACTTGTTCCAAGGCCTTGACATCCTTCTTGATTGTCCACAGCCTTCTTGTTGGAACCTCATTGCTTCCGATCTGGAAAACCAGTAGCAGGTAATAGTCAGTGGACTGTACCAGGCTGGGAAGTTTCTTGGTCATGTCCCTTACCCGGGCCCCAGGGAGGTAACATACCTCCCTGTGGGTTGGGTCTGGTCAGCATATAAGACTCTCCATTTTTCTTAAAAGAGAGTTGCTAATGACAACTACCCTTCTTTTTTTTCTTAACTGAGGAGGTCATGATGCAGGGGGTAGGCTGCTCTGCCCTGGACAACATCTCCATCCCAGAAGAACTTTCATCCACATTGTCATTTCCCTGGTCCTCAGATTCCAGGGCCTCATACTTATTGAATAAGGGCACCTGGAAAGGTGAGGTAGGTAAGGAGGGGATTGGCCTGCCACAAAGCTGTTTCTACTCCTCTCCATCTCTAAGGTCCCATCCTTCTGCCTGGTGGTGAGAGGCTAGGGGATCCATTGCTTCCTGTGAAGTTGATAGCAGGTGTAGTTGTCTAAGCCATGGATTACAGCTCTACCAGTCAATCTCCTCCTCAGAGTCCCTAATACTTCTCAGTCTTTCTACTGCATCTTTCATCTCCGCCACCAGGCTGACCAGATTGTCCACCTGATTACAACTCACACAGCTGTTCTCCCTGCTGTCCTCTGAGAGCAGCACCAGGCTCTGGCAATCCCTGCAGCCTGAGACCTGGACCCCTGCATGCTTTCATGGGCGCTCTGTCTGGGTTGCCGCATCCTTTCTGGTGTGCACAGAGGAAGTAACTTTTGTCCAAGTGGACACCACACCTGAGCTCCCTCAGCAAGAGAGATGACCAACAACTGAGCTAACTGCTTGAGCTGCAGCACCTTAGTACCCTTCCTGCGCAAATTGCTGCAGGATGAGCACAGTCAATGAATTAGATCTTACAATGTTATTTCTATATAATACTTCATATTATCACTTCTATGGGAGCTATATGTCCATCATGATACTGGACGCCTTGCAAAGCCTGTCTCCACCACTCTGGATTTGGGGATCTGAACCCAACTTCATTTCAATCGCCACTTTAATTAGGATGAATTTTGATGAAACTGAACAAGCACGTCAGTGATGGAATCAGAACTGCTTTCAAAGTGCAATGATACCACGCACCATATTTCCTGCTTGAAGGACTGTTATGACAGATAGAGTCCAAGACCATGGACTAAATGGACTCAATAGACTTTTATAGGGATGGTCCAAAGACTAAGGGAATGTTATCTGTGGGTTTATCTATGAAAAGACAGGAAAGGTGATGGGGCATTGGAAAGTGTGGACCTGACATGACATGAAAGGTATGGAGTAAAGGGTAGATAATGTCCTGATTTTAGCTGGGATAGAATTCATTTTCTTCTCAGTGGCTGGTACAGTGCTGTGTTTTGGATTCAGTGTGAGAAGAATAATGCTGATAACACACTGATGGTTTGGTTGCTGCTGAGCAGTGCTTACCCTGAGTCAAGAGCTTTTCAGTTTCTCATGCTCTGCCAGGGAGGAGCTGCACAAGAAGCTGGGAGGGAGCACAGCTGAGATAGCCAATCCAAATTGGCCAAAGGGACATTCCATACAATGTCATCCCCAGTATGTAAACTGGGAAGGGAACTGGCTGGGACAGAGTGGAAATCAGTCAGCAAGTGGTGAGCAATTGTTTCTCTTGGGTTTTATTCCTCTCTCTCTCTCTTTTTCTCTCTCCTTTTGATTACAATTATCATTATTATTTTTTACTTTGTTTCAATTATAAAACTATTCTTATCTCAACTTATGAGGTTTATTTTTTTTACTGGTTTTCCTCCCCATCAGGGGGCAGGTTGTGAGCAATCAGCTGCAGGGTACTTGGATGTTGGCTGGGGTTAAACCATGACACTATTCAAAAATGTCAATAACATGACATCAAAACAAACACATTACCAGCTCAAAAAATAGCAGACTATTCTTACTGTTGAGGAATACACCTAGGGCCGGTAGGTCAGTGTGTAGGTGCAGTGCAAGCTGCAAGGTGTGCCCTGGGTGAGGGAAATGGTTGGAGCCCCAGGCAATGAGCCATGATCAGGCACCGACCCTTTGCCTAAGGGCAAGTAGACCTGTGGCGCTGGCTGGTCAATCATCCAGAGACCCTGCAGAAGCCAATGAACAACGAGAAGACCCCAGACCCAAAATCACCATTGGAATGGGTGCACAGACTGTAGTACAAGTTCAGGGATTCTTTTGTTTGGGGTCCCTTTCCAGAGGCACCAGAGCCAGCTGTTATTGTGTCACTGCACCACGATTAAATTACTTGAAGGAAGCAGAGGTCTGAGACTGCTATGGGAAACCTGGGGTGGAGCCAGTGAGGAAACCTGGTCTGACTGTGTGTGGTGTGTGTAGGGAGTCAGGTAGTGCACCCATCGGTTCACTGGAACAACCTGCTGTGAAGTGGCTTCAGTCCCAGCAGTGAAAGTCTCAGGTGGTGAGTGTGACTGCCAGAGTCGCTCCTGAATGGTCAGACTGGGAAGTTTCCTTAACACTTATGAACATACGATAATAATACTTTTTAAACAAAATTTCTAAATAGAAATCCAAACCTCAAAATGTATCTTTGCTGTCAAGAATTCTAATGTTAATAAAAATAATCAGTTTAAGTTCACACTAGCAATTGAAAGCTTTGATTGAAATGCAACCATAGTTTGACGCTTGGTATTGTTTATTCTTTATAGAAAATACAAAAAAGATCAGAACAGGATTAGAGAAATATGTTAAAGCTTAAAAAAACAGTTCCTTTGAATAACTTTCTGCCATGTACCTTTTGGGAGCACCATGCATTCCCCATCTGCTGTGCATCTTAAAATTAGGAAGTGTTACCAACTGTATTTGGAAAACATAAGTATTCTTTACTATTGATCCACTGACCTTTTTTCAAGTAGTTTACAAGAATCATCTTTATATTTCTATTTTAAAAACAAACAAAAAAGCTGTCTTATGTTCCCAGAAGAAAAAGACTAGCAGATGAGGTGACTTATAGGAAAAAAAAAAAAGAGAACTTATTTCAAGAGCTGCAGAGTATTCAGTGAGCAAGACCTATGTGGGTTACTTCCTCCTATGTAACTTTAAGTTGGCAATCAGAATCATACACTCTATTTTTAACAGTCATTTAAATTAACTTGCAGACCTGCCAGCTAAGATTTATTAAGACTACTATATACTATATTACTTGACAAACACATACTATGTGAAGTGAAAAACACCTCTGCTTCATCTTGTCTACTAATCAACAAGTACTGCTTATGCAAGTAATTCCCAATTGTGACCATTAGCTATATTTTCATAACTTAGATCAGTGGTTGCATTCCTTCCTCCCCTCCAACAAGGAAAAGTCTAAACCATGTTTACCTTGCTCAGATTTTGTCTTTTAGGAAGTGATTTTCCTTTAAGATGGCAAAGACGTATGCTACATTCAGTTCTTCTGAACATTGGAACACTCTAAAAACAGATCAACCACATACTTTGAAATGATTATGAAGTCAAAACTTTGCATGCCACCGCTTAGCCTGAAGCTAATGTTAACAACCTATTTATAGACCAGAAAAAACACTGATCTAAAATAGAAAATAGTTACCCTTAGTACCCTAAATATGCTGTTAAAAGGTAATAACAAGGATGGGGGGAAGGAGGATTAATTAACACAAGCAGAACATAAGATTTTGACTGTATGTAATGAACACACAGGGTATAAGACAGCTTTTACTTTGAGAGCACTGCCACCTAGAATAATTTTGTCATTACCACTGCACCCAAACACCAACAGAGGACCAGTCACAAACAAATGCCCAGATTCCAGAACTCACATTCATAAAGGCAATTGTCAGGATTTAATATTTCAAGACTTTTGCATGCAAGACAGAACTTGAAAGTTCACTACTGCTAGCACACATCCAAGTACATGCATGCTGTAACAGTACCAGCACTACTGACTTGAACCATGAAAATAATTTGTCCCAACACTATGAACTCAACAGTCCATTTTAAAGAAAAAAATTCTTCCAGGACTTCCTTTAGCAAACAAAACCTTGAAGTCCAAGAACTGTTCAAATAATTATGTTCATTAGACAAAGGCCTCCACTAATCCCTCAAGTCAAACTATATAATGGGTCTGTATCACATCTGCTGCTCAAAAGCAATCACAGAACATTGTGGTCCAAGCAGGGACCATGGATAACCATGGATGGGATACATCCATCCAGACTAGTCTTTCCTGAAGAGAAGGAAAGGCCATTCAATCAGCAAATGACACAGCAAAATACCTTCCCCCCTCAACAGACATATGAGATCTGAACTGTTTAAAGACATGCAAACTGCAGCAGCTCCTGCTGTCTGCAAGTAGAGACGTTGAACAAAACATGCTCCCCATGAGCATGGCCTTGGGGGTCTCTCCAAGTTTCACTGCTACCCCTGTAACTAAACAACTTCCAACATACTTTATAGAAACCCCATACAAAGCACAGAATGATGTTCTCACCAGCATTGCTCACAGCCTCAGACCACACCTCTGAAAAACCTAAAAGTTGTCTGCACTCCAACTCCTTCAATATGGATATAATCCTAGAAGCTAAAGGGGGGCATTGGCTCTCCCCACAGAGATTCCTGAAGTACCAAGCTATACTAGTAGGACAAGATGATGTTGAGATTGTAGTAACTAATATTGTGAACCCAGCTTCCTTCCTCAGCGGAAGTATGGGAGAACCTGTGATCCATGATTGCCTGGAGACCATCGAAGCCACCTACTCCAGCCACCCAGATCTGAAGGATACCCTGCTTGAGGATGCTGAGACCTGGTTCACTGATGGGAGCAGCTATGTCATCAGTAGAAAGAAGCATGCTGGGTATGCTGTTACCACAAGCAGAGAGGTAATAGAGTCTGGACCATTACCAACAAATACCTCTGTGCAGAAAGATGAGATAATTGCCCTAATTCAAGCCCTAGAGCTGGCAGAAAGAAAAGAAATTAACATCTATAGGGACGCAAGGTATGCATTTGGAGTAGTTCATGCACATGGAGCCATTTAGAAAGAGAGAGGACTGTTGAACTCACAAAAGAAGAATATTAGCCGTCATGCACATTAAAATGCACCAAAAAGTGAGCTCTAAATTAATATGCTAGAAGAAAGGGGGGCAAAAGAAGCAGCAAAAGGTAAGATACCTGATGAGACAATTGAGGCAGCATTGATTCCAGATAGAAAAATTTCTATTGAAGGTAAGCCAATATACAATAAAAAGAATAAGAAACTTATTAAAGTAGAAAAAGCAAGTTATAACCAGGAGAGATGGGCTGTAACAGAAGAAGGGAAACTTGTAGTACCCCCCTATTTGTTGTGGTCATTAGTACAGAAGGAACATAAGAAAACACACTAGAGAATAGATGCCCTGTATAACCATTTGAAAGAAAGAATATAGCCAAGAAATTACAGGGCACAGTGATACAAGTAACTCATCGGTGTAGCCTTTGCCTCCAAACTAACCCTAAAAATACCCCAAAGCCTAAAGTGGGACAAATTGGAAAAGGCTGTGGACCTGGGCAACAATGGCAAATTGATTTTACAGAACTGCCCAGAAAGGGAGGGTACTGTTACCTCTTTGGTGTTAACTGATACCTTTTCAGGATGGCCAGAAGCCTTTCCTGCCAGGACAGCTAAGGCCCAAGAAGTGATCAAAGCACTGTTGCAAGAAATAATACCATAATTTGGAGTTCCAGCCACCATATCTTTAGATAGGGGCCACACTTTATTTCAAAAATTTTGCAGCAAATAAAAAAATGAACCAAACAACAAATTAGGAGATTGGGGCAGGAAGCAAATTTGCCCTGGCCCCAGGCTCTTCCATTGGCATTATTGCAAATTCAGACAAAACCAAGGGCAAAAGAGAAACTAAGCCCTTTTGAAATATTTTATGGAAGGCCGTATGCAGTTCAAGAAGGAACTACACCCATTCAAGTGGGAGAAGAAACCCTACATAGATATATGGTGGCCCTAAATAAACAACTTAGAGAAACTGAGAAATATGTGGCTGGAGCTCAAAACAGAGAACTAGATGGGCCAGTACATGATATACAACCTGGGGATTATGTGTACGTTAAATCTTTTGCAGAGAAGACCTTAGAACCGCAGTAAAGACCATTCCAGGTGCTCCTCACTACCTTCACTGCAATCAAGATCAAAGAACAGAAGGCCTGGATTCACCACTCCTGAGTGAAGAAAGTCCCTGAGAGAATTTAGAAAGTCACACCAGGCGATAACGAACTGAAGCTGAAGCTCACTCAGAACCACGAATAAATGGACTAATAGTTATTATGGACATTATGTGGAAGGCTGTAACTATTGTAGTAATTACCTTAGTCATAACAAGAGTTAACGCAATACCACGTAGGTATAATGTGACTGAGATACACTGGTGCCAAGGAAGAGCTTATGACCCTTACTCTCGTAAGGCTTTAAACAAGATGCTAAAAGTCACAAATGCAAGCTTGTGAGAAGGAAGAAATGTTTGGGGATGTAAGTATGCATTCGTACAGGATGGGTTCCACGAGGCTTACCACCCACCCATGAAACCCATCTGGATCAGTCCTGGATGCTGTGATGCAATCAGTGGCTGCTGCAGTTATCAGAGAAGGTAGATAGGGAACATTCCCTGCAGAAATTCGAAAAATTGTTTGAGACAATGCCTCTGATATGGAGAGGGAACTTCAGTCTTAGTGAGTGGTGGTCAATTTCACCTATAACCCTGTGACTAGTATAGTGACAGCCTTTGTTTTAATTATACACAATGCCTCAGTAGACCTAATACATCCAATAGTCCCCTTAAGATTAAACCATGAAGTAACTGTATTATACCCTTCTGAACACAGGATGTGGGCACAGAAATTGAAGGAAAATAGCAAACCATTAATCTAGAGTCCTGAACTGTGACAGGACAAGGTTGTATCTGTCTAAGGACAGCATGCCCCATCATAAGGATAGACAGCCAAATTATAGATGAGACTTAATTCAATTTGTGTACAGAGACCATCAAAGAAGTTTTTAAAAGGCTTGAGGAACATTTGTCTCATCATCAGTAGGATGTGCTTTTTAGGTGGTCTCTGACAGCAACTGGTATACTAAATGCCTTAGTCCACCCTATAATTGTGTTGCTTATTTTAGTTAGCATAAGTCTGGTGTTATCTGTTATAATACTTATTTGGAATTGGAAGATGCTACGACGAGTAGCAGCTTTAACATCACTATCAAAGGCATGTAGCTTAGTCTTAAGAGATACTAGCTGTACAGCTTAGATAGATGAAGAAAATTCTGCATATTGAGTAAAAGAATTTACTCATTTCAAAGAAGTGGAGAAACTGAGGCACTAATTTTGAAGACTTTAGAAAAGCTATGTATATTGCTGATTTAGCTGAAAAGATAAGCTTTGCTGAAATCAGTTAAGACTTAGAGGATGGTTAAAGAGAGACCGGATTTTAGATAAGCTATCCCGGATCTAATAATTCATTGCTTGTCAACTTTGTTTGTGTGAAGCTTCCTTGTAATGAAAAACAGAAGCTAATCAATACCCCAGGAATACAAAACAATTGCAAACCTCCTGTTTTCAGAAACAACCTATTGAAATAGGCCTGGAAAACAGGAAACAGGGAGTCCTACCAAGGATCCATGAATCATGACACAGCAAAAGGTTGAAAGGTTAGAACGAGGAAGACTAATTTTACTTCCTCATTTCTAGTGACCCCTCCCCAGAATAGACCCCCGACTCATTTCAGGGAACAAACTACACATGCTTAATAGCCTTTTTGTCAATTAGCCTATGAAGCGGAGAAGAGGAGGTGACAAGGGTATGAATATGCATTTGTATTTTTGTGTATTCAACACTATTGTGGATAAAAGGCTTTGTAATTACCTGTGATCTTTGTAGCACGCATTAGGGAAATATCCCAGCACTGCCCAGCGTCGTAATAAACATACACTTTCTAACTTAAGCTGTTAGAGAGTCTTTTGTCCGTCACAGTTGGGTATCGATATTAGATCGATATTCATATTTTAATAAATCAGGACGTTCTCTGAAAAGTGGGGCTAGATTGCAGTGCAATTGACCTGAGGCCAGCAGTGGCATAGTGAGTTAGTTCCCGTGCTGTGGCTCGGAAGTGCGGTGCTTTGAATGCTGTCTCTTCTTTCTCTCTCCTGCTCCCTCTTTCTCTCTTTCCCTGGTTACTTTCTTGCTCATAACTGTTGAGATATGGGGTGTATATTCTCTTGTGAGTGTTGTAATAAAATACCCAGAGATAGCCCTTTGGGGTTAGTATTGAAAAACTGGGGAGACCTGAGCAGTGGGGAATCATTGATTTTTAAATACAAACTTATTAGATTCTCAGAAAAAGATCTGGACGACTTATGAAGTAGATAGAGATGAAACTTGGCCAACATTCAGGAGTCTTGATAAGAAGTTAATATCAAGTTTAATCTCCCGCATGCGGGAAGACCAATATTTCGACGAGCTAGAATATGCTAGGCTCTTTATGGTATTAGCATGTTGGCAAAGCCCAGAGAAAAAGGATAATATATTGGTCTTAAAGAAAAAAGAGGGGAAAAGTAAAAAAGATGAGTCGATATCGGATAGGGAATGTAAAAACAAGGATGAGGAGTTAGACCTCATCACCCCAGATTTGAGGGCGGGGCCGGCCCCAGACGCACTCATGCTGGGCCCGGGCCCAGGTCTGGGTGGGGCCCCTCCACCCCCGGTGCCGCCCCAGCCGGTCCCGCAGGAGCTGCCAGTGCCGCTGGCCCCTCCACCCCTGGTCCTGCCCCTGACGGTGCTGCCCCCGCTGGCGCCGTCACCGGTGTCGTCACAGCAAGGGGAGGCGTGTAGAGGTGTGCCCCTGGCAGGGTCCCAGCCAGTGAAGGTGGAGGGGTAGGGCTTTGGAAACCACCGCCACCACCTCCGATCAGGCTGGCCCCCCCGCTCCCCCCACAGCCCCTGGTCGGAGCAACAGGGCACCTGCCGCTGCAGCTCCCAGTTTGGCTGGTCTCCCTGCTCCCGCCGCTGCTCCCAACAAGGCTGGTGCCAACGCAATCCAAGCAAGGAGGGATGGGGTGGGGCGTGTCCCTGGAAGGCTCCCAACCAGTGAAGGAGGAGGAGAGAGGGCTTTGGCAGCTGCTGCCACCGCTGCAGCCATGGCTGTCCACTCCAGCTGACACCCCCTCCTCCCATCCCCACTCGTTCCTGGTGGGTCGGGGGCAGGGGGTGGGGATGGCCAGCAGGTGCAGCCCACGGCACTGCCCCTAGGGGAGGAGCCGGGGGGGGGGGGGGGGGGGGGCAGAGCCTTCTATAAAGAGGGCGGAGAGGGGCCCTCCCGTAGTGGGAGTGGTTTCTCTCCAGCTCTCAGGCCGCTGAGTTTCCATAGCAACCCCGAACGCCGGGGAGCTGCCTCAGATGATGTCATCATTGTGCGCAGTTACACAGCCCGGCTCTAGCGACGTAGTAAGTCCTGCATGGCGTTTCCTATGATCAACTAAGCAAAGTAGAGTATATGCTACAACAGAGGCAACTCTGGCTAAAGTAACTCTGAGGAGGAGGACGAGATTGATCAGATTACTGCTGCCCTAAGCAGGCAAAGGAGGGAAAAGATAGCGAGACAAGGCATCAAAGAACATGGCCCAATTGCCAAACGTACTACATCAATGTTATAAATGCATAGTATATAGTTGGCTTTTCGCAAATATTAAAATGAATACTGTATGTATAATGTAAAAAGATTGTACTGTATTTTCTTTTATTAATAGAAGTTAGAAATGTGATGAATATATTTTTTTATGATCGTAACATAGTGTTAGAAGTAAAAGACTAGAACTTTTGTCTGTAACTAGCCAGACCAGAAGAAAGAAGTGTTATCCTTCATTCCTGCATGAAGATTGCTGACCAAAAAGCTATTAAACTTCTGTTATCAAGTATCTTGTCCAAATGAAGATGACCAGAACCCTGGGAGAAGAATTTATGAGACCTGTGCTATCAGACGGAATGGAGCCACCCGCAGATGAGTCAACCAGATAAAATGGTTGGGGGGAGCTGAAACTAAACAAAGAAAATTCACATTCAAAAAGAATGTTTGAATCATGCATGTGAACTTTTAAATATGCAACAGGCTGATACTTTTAAGGAACAAACTTTTTGTTAGCAAGTGTGTGCTAGCTAGTTCTGTGCCAGGCACCCTTGGCCGAGAAAATGTATTTTGCTTTTGTCTCTCCTAATTGTCTATTTTCTTTTTATTTTTTTTATTAAACTTCTAAATATTTATAAGAAAGTGAACCTTGTTTTTCTTTTTCACAATCAAAAAGGGAAAAAGGAAAAGAACTGGTTTTACAAGCCCCATTATGGCAAGCAGTCGGCAACCAGGGGCCAATATATGTGAAGGTTCCATACTCCCTTATCAAGATAGAGCAGTGGAAAACTACTGTCGGGAAATATAAAGAGAACCCAGATAAAGTAGTAACATTAGTAGAATGAGCAATTAACTCACAAAACCTTGAGTGGGCTGATTTGAACTCTATGTTAGACACATTACTTGATCCTACTGGGAGACGAATGGTCAATAAAGCCATCATAATGTCAGACGAGGTGAGCATTGCAAATGGATTGCTTCAAGGCACTGTCCCACGCATATTCCCCCTTGAAAATCCTGGGTGGGATCCAAATATACCAGAACACATGGCAAGGTTAAAACAATATCAAAGCCTTGTGGTATATGGGTTAAAAGATGGTGTCCCTAAAGCTAAAAAATTGGTCAAAGATTTACAAAGTTTGGCAAAATTATGATGAATCATCCACTGATTTTTTAAATAGGTTAAGAGAAACTGCCATCAAATATACAGATTTAAATCCAGAATCAACTGATGGTAAAGCACATCTAGTACTTTTGTTTACGGGTGTGACAGTCGGCCCGAAGACCCTCAATTTTGTCTCACATTTTTCGTCGTGGAGACTTTGGGGGGGAATGAGAGGGAAACCTCAAGAGCTGATGTAACTGCTAACAGAATTGCCATTTTGCTCAGGTATGTTTGCTTGGGAACAGAGTTCCCGGATATCCTGCTGAAACAATGGTAGTCGCAGCACACTACACTGCCCCTGGATTCTGTACCACCTGTGCCTGAGGTGTAGCAGGACAGCTTGCCCTGTTCTCCCCCTTCCCTCACAATGTGCATGGTCCTAGACTCCATCACGGGACTTCCCCCCCCTCTCCTTGTGCATTGGGCCTAGACTCATGAGATTTCTCCCCCACTCTGGCCGATTGCCTCTCGCCTTGGAAAAAACTATATATTCAGCCTCAGAAGAGACCCCTTTTGAGGACCTCCCCACAGAAGACAGTCTCCATCAGCTCCACGAGAGTTTGCAGCATCAATCTATTGGCTACACGCCACGAGGATTGCGAAGGCGAACTTATTGGACAGCTGCGAGGATTCTGTCTCTGTGGTAATTATTCCTACCTGTCCTATCTCTCCTTTTCTCTCTCGCTTTCATCTATATAGCTTTCTTTCCTCAGTCTCTTTCTCTTGTTATTGCATATCATTTTGGTGGATATATTAAATAAAGCATATCAGTTTTGGTGGGTACATTGATATTGAATAAAGTATACTCATTCTGGTTAAACAGCATTTTTTGGCCTCCTTTGTACTCTGAGATCTCTACGAACCTAGTTCACTTTGAGCAGGTCGTAACAACGGGTCAGGCTTCAAATGATATAAGGTGAAAGCTGCAAAAGATAGAGGGAGTTCAAGACATAGATAAACTGCTAGAAGTTTCCTGGAAGGTGTTTTGAGACAGGAGCCCGGCTGAAAAAGTTAAATCCCAGCCTTGTAAGAAGGCAACTCAGGAAAAGTCATCTAAGAAAACTTCCCCTACAGAGAAGGATCAGTGTGCACACTGTAAGAGGTGGGGACACTGGAAGAATGACTGTCCAGTGTTGAAAGAAAAATCCTCAGTCTCCCAGCTCCCAGTAGTACAAACCTCAAGTGGCTCAAGTTCTGAGTGATTGGGACCGAAGGTTTCTCCCCCGGCAGAACCTTCGGTTGAAGCTAAGCTGGGGAAAGATGACCGAGTTTTTGGTAGATACTGGAGCTGCATATTCTGTGTTAAATACCTTGGAAGGGAAACTGAGTCGCGATACCATATGTGTTGTTGAGGCGACCATGGTAAGTGAAATACGGCCTTTCTTTCAACCTTTAAAATTTAAACTGGGAAAGCACTGGGTAACCCATCAATTCCTCTATATGCCTAACTCCCCTAAACCATTGCTGGGGAGGGACTTGCTAAAGAAATTGGGAGCAGAAATTAAATTTAAAAAGGGTAAGGGTGCACAAGTTGTAATTCCTGAATCTAAATTTGTCCAAGTTGCTGCACTTTTTATACAGGAAAAATGTGGTGAAATCCCTGCTGAAGTTGAAAATATCACAAATCCAATAGTGTGGGCCAGTGATATCCCAGGAAGATCCAAATGAGCAGAACCAGTGAGTATTGCACTCAAACCAGGAGCCACATTGGTAAGGCAAAAACAATGCCCTTTGAAATTAAAGAACCATAACGGACTGGCATCTGTAATTGAAAAATTCCTACAATATGGGTTATTAGTGCCGTGTGAGTCCAAATTCAACATCCCCATTTTAGATGTTAAGAAAGCAGATGGTAAGAATTATTGATTAGTACAAGATTTAAGAGCAATTAACAAAATTACAGAGGACATACACCCAGTGGTAGCCAATCCCTAGATCCTTTTGACCACACTGACAGACAAATTAGGGTGGTTTACTGTTGTAGACCTGAAGGATGCCTTATTCTGCATTCCTGTGCACAAAGACAGCCAAGAGCTTTTTGCTTTTGAGTGGGAAAATCCCAAGACAGGGAGGAAAAGTCAACTCACTTGGACAGTTTTACCCCAAGGTTTCAAGAACAGCCCAAAAATATTTGGAAACCAGCTAGCAAAGGAATTAGAAGACTGGAAAAGACAGGAGCCAGAAGGAAGTATTCTGTGGGCTCGATATTTCTGAGCCTGAGAGCTGTGCTAGTTTCCCAAGGGAAACCTTTCAGTAGCTCTCTCTCTTCCCAAAACAGTTTTCTAGATAACTGCTTTTCTCTCATAACATGTTAAGTAAACAGTTCCCTTTTTCTCATAACACCCGCTCTCCCAGGTGTCGTCTGTTGTTTCTGTTACTTAACCAATGGAGAGAAGTGTCAGCTTTTGTAGCGGAGCATGCTATGAAAGAAGCCAAAGAAATTGTAATAAAGCCTTCTGTTTTTCTCATGCTAAGAACTAGAGTCATTCTTAGCCTTCTGACATCGGAGTCCTGTGTCATTGTGGTTCAAAACAGCATCAGTATTATTCAATATGTGGATGACATCCTGATTGCAGCCAGAACCAGAGATGACTGCATATGACTTAATGTAAGCTTATAAAACTTCTTGGGACTGAGTGGGTACAGAGTTTCCAAAGACAAGGCACAGATTGCCAAGGAAGCAGTAGTTTATTTGGGGTTTGAGATCTTCCGTGGACACCGACAGCTCAGAAAAGAACAGAAAGAAGACATCTGTCGACTCTCAGAGCCTCATACTGTGAGAGAGATGCAAGCTTTCCTGGGAATGGTAGGTTGGTGTTGTTTGTGGATAGCAAATTATGGACTGCTGGTAAAACCCCTATATAGAGCACTAAAAGCACCTGAAAAAGGAATTATCATATGGACTGAAAACACCAGAGCAATTTTCAAACAGCTGAAACACTCTCTAATGTCAGCTCCAGCAATGGGACTGCCAGACTTAACTAAACCTTTTAAACTTTTTACATATGAGAGATTGAATGTGGCTTTGGGGGTACTAGCACAGAGCCTCGGGAACCAATGGAGGGCTGTGGCCTACTTTTCAAAAAGTATGATGTTACCTTGAAAACAACTTCTTTTGTTAACCCTGCCATGTTTTTGTCCTCCACCTTAATTGACAATGAGCCTAAACATATCTGTTTACAGATTATTGAAGAGGTTTATTCCAGCTGACCAGACCTGACTCTAAATATGCATTCAGTGTTGTCCATGCCCATGGAGCCATCAGGAAGGAGAGAGGACTTCTGAATGCTCAAGGTAATCAAATCAAACATGCTGAACAGATACTTGCCCTCTTAGAGAGCATTAAAAAACCCTCAGAAGTAGCTATCATGCAATGTAGAGGTCACCAAAAAGGGAAAACCACTCCAGAATTGGGAAATCGCTTTGCTGATGAAGCAGCAAGAGAGATTGCAGAAAAAGGTATTCTCGCAGTAATTCCACAAAAAGAGATTGATTTGTCAGGGTTCACCCCAAAATATGACCAAGCAGACCACAAACTAATCAAGTTTCTTAAAGCTGAGATCACAGAAAGTGGATGAGCTGTTACACCAGTGAATCAGGTTGTAGTCCCACCCCTGATCCTTTGGGAGCTAGCTCAGCGAGAAGATGAAAACACACATTTTGGGGTTGAAAATCTTTTGAAACATCTAAGAAAGGTAGTAATAGGAAAGGGAATTACTGACATTGTACAATCAGTAGTGAGAAAATGTGAGTTGTGTTAGGAGTAACAAAGGCAGGGGATCTTCCTAGAGATTACTGGCAAATAGATTATGCAGAGTTTCCTTGCAAAAAGGGATACTGGTACATACTGGTATTAGTTGACACCTTCACTGGATGACCGGAAGATTAACCCTGTCGCACTAATATAGCCAAGGAAGTGGTGAAAGTTTTGCTCAATCATATAATTCCAGGGTTCGGGATTCCCTTGGGGATGTCATCAGACAGGGGACCACACTTTGTTGCAACAGTGGTTAAGGAAGTTAGCCGGATTTTGGGAATTACTTGGGATCTGCATACACCTTTATAGATCCCAAGCAAGTGGTAAAGTTGAATGTATGAATGGGACTCTCAAAATACAAACTAGCAAAATTTGTCAAGAGACATCCATGGCATGCGTTCAAGCCTTTCCTATAGCTTTACTGAGAATCCGCATACAACCAAGGCGGAGGGATAACATCAGTCCCTATGAAATATTGTATGGTAGACCATATCAGATTCCACATATTCCAGGTGAAATTCACATGAAGGGAAAACTTGATTTACCGAGATATCTATTGGCTTTAAGTTCTACTTTACAGAAGCTCCAGGCTTACATCGTGCTATCCAGAACCATAAGACTGGACACACCTGCACATGCCTTCCAACCTGGAGACTGGGTCTATGTTAAGTGGTGGGACAATGATCCTCTACAAGCCAAGTGGAGAGGACCATTCCAAATCCTGCTGACTACCCTCACTGCAGTCAAAGTCACTGGCAAAGGACCCTGGATTCACTACTCCTGAGTTAAGAAGGCTTCTGCTCCTGAAACAACTGGAGAAACAGAGACTGATGCAGACAAAAATGTGTTTTAAATGATTCCTCTTCTGTGCCTAAAGAACTGTTCACAATAATCATTATCCTTCTTTGCATGATACCCAACTGTGCAAGACATTATAGCTGTTAGATGTTTATTACTGTTTATTATTATTATTGCTATTAATGCTAGATATTTACCTATTATTAGATATTTACTGTTGTTAGATGTTGTGGTGGTTTGGCCAAGAAGTGATTTTTCAGGAAGTTATAGTTTGACAAACCAATTAGAAAGGGATACGTCTCTGTGAACACACAGGGGTTAAATATCGGAGGATCCCGGGAAACTGCCCTTTTTTCTTTCCCGCCTCAGAAGAGGTAAAAAGGCAGCCAGGCTCCCTCCTTGCCGGGGGGTGGGGGGGCCGGGATGGTCCGGCCTGTCTGGGACAGGCCGGGGCTGCCGGCAAGGGAGGGGAAAGTCACGGCTACTAATATCTAGCCAACTTTAAAACTGCCGGCGCTGCATACCTGGGCCCAAGGGGAGATATCCCCTGGGTCCCAGGGAACAGCTCTGAGCTGGGCCCACCCCCCAGGCCTGGCACAGCTTGGCTGGGCTCAGCCGTTGCTGTAGTCCCAGCAGGGGGCCAAGCTGGGCCCCGGATCCTGGCAGCAGCCGGCAGGGAGGAAAGGGAGGCTGCAGCTGCTAAACATCCAGCTGACTCTGAGGCTTGCCTCGCTGCTGGCTTGGGCCGAGAGAGATGTCCCATGAGCCTCAGGGAGCAGCTTCGAGCCAGGCCAGCCTGTATGAGACCAAAAAGTGGAGGAGGTGTTACCAGTGGGATAAAATTATGTTGGTTGTATAAAATAGGTTTTGTAGTAGTAGTTATGCTAAGGCTTAGTTTTGGCTGTTCCTCATGTAGGCCCTGGAAAATGTTTGAGAATGTGCAGAGAACATACCGAGAAAGGAAGAAAACAACGTTCATAGAGATCAGTCAAGCATGCGGAACATACAAAGTTTGCAGGTAGTTTCCTAGAGATAAAGTTGAAATAGAATATGTTTGGTGGAGGGAGCTAAGCAACAAAATTAATCTATAGTTTTAGGTTAGACAACCTTTTAAGATTTATGGTTTGGGGGGATTGTTATTTGAGTAACAAATGTAACGGTTGTATAACAGCTTTGAAGTAAAGAATGTTAGTTTTGCACGTAGCCATATGAGGTAATCTTTGTAAAAGGGTATAAAAGCTGAAGATCTGATGGAGGGTCTCGGGACTCTGATTTGGGACATTAGTCCCCGGTCCCCGGGGCCTCAAATAAAGCACCGCATAAACTAACTTTGTTGGTTTGTGTTTTACCTCGGTATCGGGCAACAGAGGGAGGCATCCACCAGCCTAGCTACTGAGATCCTGGCCGCTGTCCCTGAGCCTTCCCCCCCCTTCCCCCCCATCGGCAGGGTTTTGAAATTCTAGAGCCTTGCAGCCCCGGCAAAGATCACATGATCATCACAGGCCCTGGGCAAAGGAAAATTAACTCTTTCTTGGCACAAAATGAAACTTCCGGAGCACTAATTGTTCTCTGAGTAAGGAGAAAAGGGACAGAGTGAACGTAGAGAAGACACACCATGAAGTCAGTGAAGAGAGAGTGAAAGTCCTAAGTGGGACAAGGGAGTGAGGAGTTGCCTCATTGGCTGGACTTCTCCTGTGAAACCATGGAGAATGGGTTAAATTTCCTGTAACATATGAATGCTGTTTGGGGGGGATGCATGGCTCTAGTTAAAGTTTGTGGACTGATATAATTGAGATTTAAAGGAGAATTTTGAATAGAGGAAGAAAAAGTGATATGAAGCCCTTTGCTCCTAGGGAAACAGGAGATCTCTAGTTCTTGAGATGAAGGTGATTTTCGAGATAGAGGAAGAGAATCTTTGTTTTATACTAGAAAAGGCATCCTTAAAAGGTACCCTAAATAAGCAGACATGACCCATATGCAGTGTTGGGAAAGCTGCTAATGGGTGGGATTTCACAGTTTGCAGAAGTTTCTTTCGGATGGCTGCAGATTCATGACATGGGAGCCACCAGAGGACTGTTTTTCCTTGTGGCGATGTCTCGATGGGATTCTAAGAGAGACTCCTCTCCCAAAGAACTGATGAAAGATTATTTTTAAATGGTGAAACTGACTGAAAATCACAGGTTTTGTCTCTTTATGTTGTTTGTGGGAAAGTGAACACTTTGTGGGGGGAGGAAGAGTATTTTGAAAGTTTGATTTTGATTCTCATTTTCTCCTTTTGGTGTGTGCTAACAAATTTATCTTTGTATCTTTAAGCTTGGGCCTGCTTGCCCTTTTTTCTCCTAATCCTATCTCACAGCAGAGTAAACACTCAAACCATCACACAAATGGTGCGTTGGCTGGGAAAGGTCAAAATTAGTGAATGTGAAACCATTACAGAAGTTTATTTTAAAAAATGTTTATTATTGTTAGTTGTTTACTATTGTTAGATACTTATCTGTTATTGAATACCTATTATTAGTAGATGTTTAGAATAGAGACTTGACAAGGAAAAGGCCTTGTGTTGGGGGTTAGACTTGTTTCTTTTTTCACCTATAGAATTTTTTCCCAAGAGTTTCAAGGCAACTAATTGCTGGGTACTTATCAGTGCTCAGGTGAAACAAAGAATGGAGGCTGGGTGGAGGCTGGCACTTGGCTACACCCTTTGTCTCCGGGAGTTTCCCCCCGAGGGGGGGGGGGGAGAAAGACGGGGGCTGGGGTCAGCTTCACTTTGGGTGTGCTTTTCGTCGGGAGAGGACGAGGCTGCTGTTGCTGCGGGAGAAGTTCCACTGGTACCACTGGGTCTGATCCTGAAGAAAGCTACCACCATCTGCTCGTGTGCCCGGGAAAATCCTGAGCTCTCCTCCTGCTGCCCTGCTGGAGCTGGGCACTGTCTAACCACCACTGCTTTTGAGGCTGCTCTGCACCGCGGCCCCACACTGTCCTCCCTGCCAGACATCCCTGCCCTCCCAGTGACCACCGACGGAGCCCTGGATTGTATCCGATACACCAGCCTGGGATTCCTCACCGTTCCAGCTTAGTTTTTTTTGTTTCGGAGTCCCAAGAGACCAGACTGCCCCGGGTTTTGTGAAACCAAGCCCCGTCAAGGTCCCTGGTTTTGTTCGCTATTAGTTGCTGTAGTTGTTGTTGTTTGTTTGCCTTGTTATACATATTAGTAAAGAACTGTTATTCCTATCCCCATATCTCTGCCTGAGAGCCGTTTTAATTTGTCTAAATTATAATCATTTGAGGGGAGGGGATCTGAATTATCCATTTCAAGAGAGGCACTGCTCCTCTTTAGCAGATACCTGTCTTCTTTCAAAACCAAGACACCTTGTCAAGCTTCTATGGGGGGAAATGATGCCTTGAGTTTTAGCTTTCATGTTTTTCAGATTCTGTGCTGCCTAGGTGTGTAGTTCTGAGCCTCATATTAAGTGTTAGTAAGCTCTCTTCACAGAGTAGGTAAACAAAACAAATCCTTTTCCAGATGGAGACCAAGGACAACCGTTACAAGTTTTCAGGTCCAAAAGCATAAACAATGGTGGACTAAAGAGAGAAAACAAGAACAATGTGACTTCATAATCTGAAGCTGTAATTGGACAATTAACCCCAAATATGCAAATGCACCAAAACTTATAAAAGTGTGAGATCTCGTGACCAGTCATCCATTTTGTGACCATTTTGAGTCCATCTTGGGTGTAGCCCTGGCCAGGCTCTTGTTCTGCCCAAGGTGTATCCTTTTAAGGCCTTTTTAAAAATACCTATTTTATTCTCTTAGCTCTGTCTAGTCTCTGTTCCAGGTCAGCCTTCTCAAGGCATCAGTGGCAGGACTGTCCTCCCCCTCTCTAGCACAGATGGTTGGTGCACATATGAAAGAGAGAACCTAGGGGCTGATAGGCCCAACAAGGGGTCATCTCTGGAGCCAAAAGGACTCAGGCCTCAGCTAAGAATCAATATCTTAGTCTGGTGAGCACATGTGGGAAGAGATAAAACAAATATTCGTTACTGAAATACACTGTTTTACAAAATATAAGACACCTGAGTTATCACAGAGGCAGAAACCTCCTACACACACACCCTGAAAGTGTGGAAGACCTCTCCCTGAAGTTTGGACACAAATTCTGTGGTTACTTTCCTGGGGATTGAGGGAAAGGATCTCAGTGTGTGCCTCACCAACAAATGGATGGTAAGATACATTGAATTCTAAGTTATACTATTTCTTTACTAGCTGTAACATTAATAGGTACCTTTAACCTAACGCTGTATGTATCTACTAGTAGTTTCTCTTTTTGTCCTTACTCCTGTGTAGTATTAGTTTGAGTCTTATATCTGTTAATTTTCTGTCTATTAAATAAATAATTCATTCTATAATAGACTGAATCAGCAATTAATAAAGAACTTGTGAACAAAAGTGGGTTTTGGGGTGCTGGCTGCCTGAATAAAGCTACTGCCTGCTGCCAGAGGCCTGGGCAAAAGGCAAGGGACTTATCTAGACCCCCACATTCATTCGTAAAAGGTGTTTGCACCATTAGCTTTGTGGAGGGAAAAAAAAGTTGGTATAATTAAAAGATATGTAAAAAAAACCCCAAATCCACCCACCTTCCAGACAGCAGTAACATAGAACTCTACCTCTAGAAAAGTGATCTTCAAATTGTGATCTAGGATGCTATGGCAAATGATACTTTTGCAGAAGCAGAAATCTCTTCAATTAAAGGTTAAACATAGTGCTGAGCATTTGCTAGAAGTGTGAATGCTGATCAATTCCCATCAGGTCAAGAAGACTAGCAATCCATGGCTGCAGGCCATGCTTTATCAGGTTTAAAATTGGATTGTATGTGTGTAGCAATGTACAGCTGGTCTACAGCTGGACATAATGAGTCTGATCATAACAGATTCAATTCAGCTGAACTGGCTTGTTCTAGAAGTCCCTAGGGGAACAAAGACCTCAGCCAATCCCATCCAAGCCCTGGATGCAGACACATCACTGGCCAGAGATCTGAGCGGTGCAGAGATTCCCAACCAATCAGCTTTCCAAGCTTGGGAAATTCAAACTCGCTATAAAAGGAAGCTTGGAACAATAAATGAGGCTGTTTGCTGAGGACTCTGGAGGTTACTATGTCATGCATCTGTCTCCAACCCACGACCCTCACATTACATGTGTTTTTCAAAGGATATAAATTTAAAACAAACTTTGTTCCTTTATGCTGAGTTTAACAGCTCCTCTCTTAGTACAATGTATCATAAGAGTAGCAGTAAACAAAATACAGAATAGGTAGAGAAATCATGAGTGAAGATGTGCCCAGGAAGAAGGGAGGGGTGGGGAAAACATGTTTTAAGATTTGGTTTAATTTCTCATTATCCTGCCCTGATTTTGATTGGTAATAAATTAAATAAATTTTGCCCAAGTCAAGCCTATTTTGTCCATGACAGTAATCAATGAGTGATCTCTCCTCGCCCTTATCTCGACCCATGAGCCTTTTGTTATATTTTTCTCCCCCTGTCCAGTTGAGGAGGATAGAGTGACTTGGTGGGTACCTGGTAGCCAGCCAAGGTCAACTCACCACAGGTATGGAATATGGTAAGCCTCAAACTTTTGAGGGCGACTTAATAGGTTATATGAGCTGAAGGAAAACAGCTGGAACACTCATACAGCATCTCACTGCACCAAAAGTATGAAGTGGGAATCATTAAGTCTAAAATGCCACTAAAGAGAAACTAGAAGTAAATTCAAAATGAAAGGTAAGGAAAAAAACCGTAAAAAATACTCAAGAAAGTTGCTAGAGGTGGAGCTACTCCCAAATAATTAAGCTTTTAACTAACCATGCTGCTAAGACAGTCCAGCTAGTATAGACTAAAATGTTTAGAATGGAATATAAATGCAGGCAGGCATCACACTCAAGCTTACATTCAGCCATAACAAAGGCTGGAAACAAAAGGTTAAGACATATCTAATAAACAAACCTTCACTGCTGGTGAACTTCACAATCACATCACAACATTTATGGGGAGAAACTAAGCTTAGTTACTACAGCACAAGTATAAATATAACGGAAAGTGACTGCAAATGAGGAAGAGCAACAAAAACACTCGGATTAAACCTCCTGCTTTCATTAAAATATCCTTAAAGCAATACAGCAAGAAATAGGCTGCTCTTACATTCACAAAAGTAAATACTTAGGGACTATCAGTTATTTTAAGCAACTTAGAAGATGATTTGAGTGTCAAACAGATAAAATATGGGAATTTGTTAAAACTGCTATTTACATTCTTATTGCTAAGAGGTAAAATTTTCCATATTACATGTCTACAGTTAACAGCTTACCCTTAACTAAGAATCATCTGTCTCCACCAAAAGGAGATAACAGAAATTAAATCATCTGAGACTCAAGAAAACCTCCAGCCTGCCCCTTTCACCTTCAACTGGCTTAATGCATGCACTTTTCCCATTTATTGTGATTTAAGCCCAGCTGGCAACTAAGCACCAGGCAGCCACTTGCTTACTCCCTGCCTCCCACCCTGGTGGAATGTGGAGGAGAATCAAAAGTAAAACTTGTAGGTTGAAATAAGAACAGTATAATAACTGAAAAAATTAAAATATAAAATTATAATTATAGTAATTTTAAAAAAGAGGGATATAAAATCCAAGAAAAATGAGTAATGCACAATAACCATTACTCGTCACCTGCTGACCAATTCCCAGCCAGTCCTCAAACCACAGTCAGCCCCTTCCATGTAACTCTCCCCAGTTTATATATTGAGAATGACATGGTAGGATATGGAATGTCCCTTCAGCTGTCCTGGCCATGCTCCCTCCCAGCTTTTTGTGCAGCTCCTCCCTAGAAGAGCATGAGACACTGAAAAGCTCTTTGTCCTAGGTTACAATGTAAAATTGTGCACAAAGTATGTATTCTATCCCCATGAGCCGTTGGAGCCAAGGTGGGGCAGTGTTTTCCTTATCTTCTGTTAATGAGCCTAACAATGCCTTGCCCATGACTCATGGATAACTTCCTCCGGGAGTTATCTCTGTTTAATGGGCCATCAAGGACCCACCGCATGACTCATAGAATGGGATCATCCCATTGTGAGATGCTCCGCCCAGGGGGAGGAGCCAAGCATTCCTACCTGGATAAATCCAGGGTTTGGGACAGCACGAGCAGCTTTAATCCACTGGACTTCCAGAGGAGACAAGAGCTGCCACACGTTTCTACAGGAATCACTGCTTTGACCAGACCATCTCATCTGGACTGCCACTACCACCCTAACTAACAGGGTGTCAGGTTGTATTCTGACTCTGTCAGGCTTTTTTTTTTTGTACTATTACTTTTATTTTATTTTACTTTACTTTATTTTCTTTTCATCTTATTAAATTGTGTTTCTGACTTGGAGTCCTTCACTGGTTTTGCTTTCAAACCAGCACATATTTTTGGTGCCCAACGTGGGGCAGGAGGTACTGAGAAAAGTCAGAATTACAATTTTGGGAAAAAGACACCTGTTCACCATGATGCTCAGCATGTTTACATGTGTCTTGTACCTAGCTCTCTATATCTTTCCACACATGGGGCAGTATCTGCAGATCTTAATATTCTGGTGTAAACCAGGGTACAGCACTAAGATTGCTTTATTGGTCTATTATGCCTATTGCATGATAACCTCCGAGGCAATGAGCACAATTCGGAATATGTACTCAATTTTGTTGTCTTGTCCCGGTCTAGGATGCTTTGTTTGGGGTCTCAACAATCTCACCCAGCCACAGTGGGGAGGGGTAAAGAATAATTTTTTCCAGTCTTTCAAGACTGATACAGCAGTTTTTGGAAATTTTGAGTTCTCTCTGGCTACCAAGGACAGCATAATGTTGTTGTTAGTACTGCTTTCTCTTCTATGCACAGCCTGCACCATGCTTAAAGTGCAGCGTTTTCTTGAGGCAGAGGAGAAAAGAACCAAATGCACAGCAACAGCCTTCGTGTCTACACAGATTGTCACAGAGGAGAAAGGAACCAAAAGCCAGGCAACAGTGTCCGAGTCTACGCAGACTGTTACAGAGGAAACAGAAGCCAAAAGCCAGGCAGCAGTGTCTGAGTCTACGCAGACTGCCACAGATGAGAAAAGAACCGAAATCAAGGCAACAGTGCCCACGTCTACGCAGACTGCCACAGAAGAGAAGGAAGCCACGTGCAAAGCCACAACATCTGTGTCTGTGCAGGTTGTCACAGAGGAGAAAGAAGCCAAAAATGCCAGCATCTCCACACAAACCATCACTGAACTGGAACAGCCTAAACTGGTAGCAGTTGCTCCTGTTCAGAAGAAGAAAGCAAAGAGCAAATCAGTCCGCGTAGTGACTGATGAGGATGCAGCAGGACCTTCGCACCCAGCAGAAGAGACAGAGCCAGAGATCATCACTCGCTCTCTGTCCCTGGGTGAGCTGCATGACCTGCGGAGGGAATTCACCCGCCACACAAATGAATCCGTCCTGACCTGGCTGCTCCGTATCTGGGACGCTGCAGCCAATGACACCATTCTGGATGGAAGTGAGGCCAGGCAACTGGGATCGCTGTCCCGGGATGTGGTCATTGACCAGGGGATCAGGAGAACCCAAGAAACTCTCAGCCTCTGGCGACGACTGCTAACAAGTGTGAAGGACAGATACCTTTGTAAAGAAGATCTCCAGGTGCACCAAGGAAAGTGGAACACAATGGAACAAGGTATCCGATGCCTGAGGGAATTGGCCGTGCTGGAGATCATTTTCTCAGAGGATGAGAGATTTCCTAAAAGCCCAGATGAAGTCCAGTGCACATCGCAGATGTGGTTGAGATTCTCACGGCTTGGACCAGAGATGTATTCCCGTTACCTGGCAACGCTGCAATGGAGGGCAGGCGAGGACAGGGTGGGCGTCTTAGTCAATAAACTAAGAATTTATGAGGACACTGTCACTGCCCCATTTCGTACCCATGTCTCATCCGTGGAAACAAGGCTGGCTGAGCAAATCCGAAGCTTGATTAAAGAAGAAATTTACCACGTCTCGCCAGAACCAACAAGAGTCTCTGCCATTAGGAGCAGGCATCCCCCAGCCAGGGAGAGAACATACATTCCACGAGGTAACCTCTGGTCTTTTCTTCGGGAGCATGGAGAAGACATGAGGAAGTGGGATGGAAAACCCACCTCCTCCTTAGCAGCCCGGGTATGTGAACTGAAAAGAGAGACCCCTACAACAAAAAGTTCGTCTAGAGTCAATGCTGCTCCAGTCTCTCGAGCACAAAACTACAGACAGGATAGGAATGATGATATGACTGATCCTCTCAAAGGAACCTCAGGAACATATTTACAGGAAGAGAGTAGCGTGCACCATGACCAGGAATAGGGGGGCCCTGCCTCTAGCCAGGTAGAGGAAAGGGACAATCGGATCTATTGGACTGTGTGGATCTGATGGCCTGGCACATCTGACCCACAAGAGTATACGGCTTTGGTTGACACTGGCTCTCAATGCACCCTGATGCCATCAAGGTATGTAGGGACAGAATCTGTTTCTATTTCTGGAGTGACAGGAGGGTCCCAGCAGCTGACTGTAGTGGAGGCCGAAGTGAGTTTAACCGGGAACGGATGGCAAAAACACCCCATTGTGACTGGCCCAGAGGCCCCATGCATCCTTGGCATAGACTATCTCAGAAATGGATATTTCAAAGACCCAAAAGGATATCGCTGGGCTTTTGGGATAGCTGCTGTAGAGACAGAAGGCATCAGACAACTGAATACCTTGCCTGGTCTCTCAGATGACCCCTCTGCTGTGGGACTGCTGAGAGTTGAAGACCAACAGGTACCATTCGCCACAGCAACAGTGCACTGTCGGCAATACTGCACCAACAGAGACTCTGTGATTCCTATCCATGAGATGATTCGTAAACTGGAGAACCAAGGGGTGGTCAGCAAGGCTCGTTCACCTTTCAACAGCCCTATATAGCCAGTGCGTAAGTCCAGTGGAGAATGGAGACTGACTGTGGATTATCGTGGTCTGAATAAAGTCACGCCACCACTGAGTGCTGCTCTGCCAGACGTGTTGGAGCTTCAGTATGAGCTGGAGTCCAAGGCAGCAAAGTGGTACGCGACCATCGACATTGCCAATGCCTTCTTCTCCATTCCTTTGGCAGCAGAGTGCAGGCCTCAGTTTGCTTTCACCTAGAGGGGTGTACAGTATACCTGGAACCGACTGCCCCAGGGGTGGAAGCACAGTCCCACAATCTGACATGGACTGATCCAGACTGCATTGGAAAAAGGCGAGGCTCCTGAATATCTCCAGTATATTGATGACATTATTGTATGGGGGAACACAGAAGGAGAAGTCTTCAAGAAAGGAGGGAAGATTATCCAGATTCTACTGAAAGCTGGTTTTGCCATTAAGCGAAGTAAGGTTAAGGGACCGGCTCGAGAAATCCAGTTCCTGGGAGTCAAGTGGCAAGATGGTCGTCGCCAGATACCCACAGAAGTAATCAACAAGATCACTGCGATGTCTCCGCCAACCAGCAAGAAGGAAACACAAGCTTTCCTAGGTGCCATAGGCTTTTGGAGAATGCACATTCCTGAGTATAGCCAGATTGTGAGTCCTCTCTACCTGGTTACCCGCAAGAAGAACGATTTCCACTGGGGCCCTGAACAGCAGCAAGCCTTTGCCCAGATCAAGCAGGAGATCGCTCATGCGGTAGCCCTTGGCCCAGTGAGGACAGGACCAGATGTGAAGAATGTCCTCTACTCAGCAGCCGGGAACAATGGCCTGTCCTGGAGCCTTTGGCAGAAGGTGCCTGGTGAGACTCGGGGTCGACCACTGGGATTCTGGAGTCAAAGTTACAGAGGGTCTGAAGCCAACTACACTCCCACGGAGAAGGAAATCTTGGCCGCCTATGAAGGAGTTCAAGCCGCCTCAGAAGTAATTGGCACTGAAGCACAGCTGCTTCTGGCACCCCGACTGCCGGTGCTGGGGTGGATGTTTAAGGGAAAGGTGCCTTCCACGCATCATGCCACCGACACTACTTGGAGCAAATGGATTGCCCTCATTACACAGCGCGCCCGTATTGGAAACCCAAATTGCCCTGGGATTCTGGAAGTCATAACGAACTGGCCTGAAGGTGAGACTTTTGGATTATTCTCTGAAGAAGAAGAGGAGCAAGTGACACGTGCCGAGGAGGCCCCACCATATAACGAGCTACCAGAGACTGAGAGACGATACGCCCTCTTCACTGATGGTTCCTGCCGAATTATAGGCGCTGACCGGAAATGGAAAGCTGCAGTATGGAGCCCCACACGACGAGTTGCACAAGCTACCGAGGGACAAGGTGGATCGAGTCAGATGGCAGAGCTTAAAGCTGTCCAGCTGGCTTTGGATATTGCTGAACGAGAGAAGTGGCCGAGGCTCTATCTCTACACCGACTCATGGATGGTAGCCAATGCCCTGTGGGGATGGCTGAATCGCTGGAAAAAAGCCAACTGGCAGCACAGAGGGAAACCCATCTGGGCTGCTGAGATTTGGCAGGACATTGCCACCCAAGTAGAGAAGCTAACCGTGAAGGTTCAACACGTGGATGCACACATACCCAAGAGTCGGGCTAATGAGGAGCATCGCAACAATGAGCAGGTAGATAAAGCTGCCAAGGTGAAAGTATCACAGGTGGATCTAGACTGGCAGCACAAGGGAGAATTATTCCTAGCTTGTTGGGCCCATGATGCCTCTGGTCATCAGGGAAGAGATGCAACATACCGATGGGCCTGTGACCGAGGGGTGGACCTTACTATGGACAGCATCTCACCAGTCATCCATGACTGTGAGACCTGTGCTGCAATCAAACAGGCCAAGCGGGTGAAGCCTCTGTGGTACGATGGACGATGGCTGAAGTACAGGTATGGGGAAGCCTGGCAAATTGACTACATCACCCTTCCCCAGACCCGCCAAGGCAAGCGCTACGTGCTGACCATGGTAGAAGCAACCACAGGATGGCTGGAGACCTATCCTGTGCCTCATGCTACTGCCCGGAATACCATCCTGGGCCTCGAAAAGCAAGTCCTGTGGAGACACGGCACCCCGGAGAGAATCGAGTCAGATAATGGAACACATTTTAAGAACAGCCTTATAAACACCTGGGCCAAAGAACATGGTATTGAATGAATATACCACATCCCTTATCATGCACCAGCCACCGGGAAAGTTGAACGGTGCAATGGACTGTTAAAGACTACCCTGAAGGCACTTGGCGGAGGGACCTTCAAGAACTGGGACATAAATTTAGCCAAAGCCACCTGGATAGTCAACACCCGAGGCTCCATCAATCGCGCTGGTCCTGCCCAGTCTGAACCCTTGCACACAGTGGATGGAGATAAAGTTTCTGTGGTACACATGAAGGGGATTTTAGGAAAGACTGTTTGGATTAATCCCACCTCAGGCAAAGGCAGACCCATCCGTGGGATTGTTTTTGCTCAAGGACCTGGTTATACTTGGCGGGCAATGCAAAAAGATGGAGAAACCCGTTGTGTACCACAAGGAGACCTAATTTTAAGTGAGAATTAGAATTAGTATGTAAGGTTTCATTCTGAGTATATATGTATGTATCTGTGAGGGTGTATGATGTAGATGGTGATAGAATAAGGGGTGGATTATGTCCTAGGTTACAATGCAAAATTGTGCCCAAGGTTTGTATTCTATCCCCATGAGCCGTTGGAGCCAAGGTGGGGCAGTTTTTCCTTATCTTCTGTTAATGAGCCTAACAATGCCTTGCCACATGACTCATAGATAACTTCCTCCGGGAGTTATCTCTGTTTAAAGGGCCATCAAGGATCCACTGCATGACTCATAGAATGAGATCATCCCCATTGTGAGATGCTCCGCCCAGGGGGAGGAGCCAAGCATTCCCACCTGGATAAATCCAGGGTTTGGGACAGCACGAGCAGCTTTAATCCACTGGACTTCCAGAGGAGACAAGAGCTGCCAGACGTTTCTACAGGAATCACTGCTTCGACAAGACCATCTCATCTGGACTGCCACTACCACCCTAACTAACAGGGTGTCAGGTTGTATTCTGACTCTGTCAGGGTTTTTTTTGTACTATTACTTTTATTTTATTTTACTTTACTTTATTTTCTTTTCATCTTATTAAATTGTGTTTCTGATTTGGAGTCCTTCACTGGTTTTGCTTTCAAACCAGCACACTCTTGACTTAGGGTAAGCACTGCTCAGCAGCAACCAAACCATAAGTGTGTTATCAGCATTATTCTCACACTGAATCCAAAACACAGCACTGTACCAGTTACTGAGAAAAAAATAACTCTATTCAAGCTGAAACCATGACTCCATTTAATGGGAAGTGGGAAAAAAACCCATAAAGGAAGAAGAGAGTAATCACTGATATAAACTTTGGAAGATATTTAAAAATATTAGAAAATAAATACTTTCTGAAGAGTGTGTTTGGATTTCCAAAGCCATATTTACAGTTAGAGAAAACCCAGCACAGAATGTCTGAAATGCAGGCAATCCTGAAATAAAAGATATTTAGGCCATTTCAACAACATAAAATCTTTAACTGATTAAGTAATTTAAGATTGCACTCAAAGATTTAAAGTTTAAGCTATGCAAAAGCACTATCCAGTATAATTTTGAAACTAAACTGATGTTCCATCAGGAAGCATTACACTTGTCCTAAAAGAGGAAACTACTGTCGCCCTGGTTTTCAAAGCCTTCTGATGTTTGCGTTCTTGGAGTCAAGAGTTCCCACACTTTTTACCAAAACACTATGTGTTTTCGCATTCCTTCTTGGAGGAGGAGAAAATTGACAGACTGTTCACCTGGGCAGTGTGGTTCAGAGGAGGGATGTCATCCTCCAATCCACTCTCACTTTGGAGAATCTATAAATTCTGGAAAACTGTAAATAAAGTTCTCTTTTTTACCTTGGGTGACCGAGCGTGTGGTACGTGCTCATTTCGTGTCTCAGCATGACAAACTACCACTCCCATTTCCATTACTAGCTGTGGAATAAATAATTTTCTTTGTTTAAAAGGGGAAAGGAAAAAAAATAAATCAATATGGCACTTGTATCAAATGAAAAACATTAAAACTCTTAGAAAGTGTGACCCTTTCTTTTTGGCCATGATTCTATTCTTTCACTTACATACTAACTGTTTAGAAAGACTTAATTCTTCACATTTACAAAATTCTTTTATTGCTTTAGTTTTATTTATAACAAATGTTTGTGTATTACTGCTAGAGTCAGGATGGTTACCGAAGTTGTTTTATTCATAATCAAAATGGAAGTAAAAGGAGAAAAAGATTATTTTAAAGTGCAGAAACAGCAACAATGTAGTTAATTTTGGACTGTAAATTTTACAAGATAAGTGTTTTCAGCAACTTTCTCTGGTCACAAGACCATTACAAGGGACTCCAGCAAAAATAATGAAGTATGATGCAGTATTTCCAAACAAAGCAGGGGAGAAAAAGCCACTAAAACCATAGGGTTGAGAGAGTTCCAGGATGAAAGTCTAAAAACACACCATCATAGATGAGTCACCCTTGCATGGCTGCAGCCAACATCAGGGAGAAACATCTTTGTTTTTCTAGATGTCCAGGGCCAACCACAGTAGAGCATCAAATGCAGACTAGAATCGAGTGGCACTACTGTAATAAAAATAAAATCTTAAGGAAAAAAAAACCAGGTACATGCAAAGGTTGCTGAAAGGAATGAGAAGGAGGTGTCTTAACAAAGAAACTGTGGGCCTGATGGTAGATAAGGCCAGATACAGCAAGATGAAAGAAGCAATGGGGGAAACCATAAATTCCATAGGAATTCCACTAATTGACACAGATTGTTACTCACTCAAGACTGTGCTAAATCTCTGGATTTAGAGAAAAAGAACAGAGACACAAAGATAAAGAAAAATGGGGGAGTTATACATTAGAAGGGGTCTTAGGTATTAGGCATTTCAGGAAGTCTGTATCTCTCAAGAACCTCAGCCAATGGGGAAAGAGAGAGGGAAATGCGGCCGGGAAATTAGGATAAAAAGGAGGCTGTGTCCCCTAAAAATTTGAGAGACCCCAGGGGAAATGCCCCATGGCCTCTCCCTTTATTCAAATAAAGTAACGGGACTCTTCTGTCTCCTTTTTGGACATGAACCTCTGGTGTTTGTGGATTAATTTTCCTGACAGTTACCTATATTATTGTCTTGGAGTGATTTATGATGATAGTGTATTCCATGATCCTCTGCTTTGTGCACAAAAATGGTTATTGTATCTTTAAGACTTGGCCGCCCAGGACCGATGTGTGTGGGGTCGGAGGTGGGGAGAGTTTGTGGTTTTTTTTTTTTGCTCTGCTGCGGCTGTTTTAAAAGCTCCCAGTGCGGGTTTCTCTATGGTTTTGTGCAGCGTGATTTTCGCTTGGCTGGCTTGGTTTTTTGGCCCAGGCAAAAAAGCTTTTCTTTTCCTTGGCTTAGAGAAAGTGAAGTAGCGATCTTTGGGCTGCCTTGGGGCGAATTAAGCAGCTGCTTGTCCAAGACCATCGAGATCCCGCCGGCAGAAGCAGAGCAGCCCCGCTCCAGCCCAAGCCTCTGTGAGCCGAGCTGAGCCGAGCCAGGGAGAAAACACACCGAAGAGACTCCAGCCCAGCTGCTTCGCCTGCCGTGACCGTTCCGTTGAACTCTGCCATGGGGAGGAGGTCGACGCCGGAGGAGCCACCGGGCCTTCATCTGCTGCTGGAACTGCTTCATGAAAGCTCCTGGTTTTCCCCGAGAAGAAAGCCAGCGCCATCTTCTATCGTGTGTTGAGAGCGGGTATTTCTCTGGCATTTTGGGGTTTTGTTCCGGTGGGGGGGAGTGAGGTCTGACAGTTTAATATGCAGCAGTTATTTACTTCTTTTCCCTTGCCTGATGGACATTCTGTTTGTTAATAAACCAGTGGGTTTTTTTTTCACTTACATCTATTAGTATTCATTTACTTCTGGTGAGGGGATTGTTGGAACCCTTTAAAGGAGATGATTCATTCCAGTGTCCTCTTTTAAATTGTCTCAGACTGAGACAATTATAAATCAGAACATCCTTAATAACACTGCCACACAGTCTAAACCCACACAAAGGTGTGAAATGTAGGGTTGTGTTTCGTGTCAGGTAGAAAAAGATGGCCTTTGTACTTATGGTTGTGAAATGTGTGGAAAAGGCCATAGGATAATTATAAAAACATCTGTTTAATGAACAAAACGGAAAAAGTGTGGAAAGGGGCTTTTGAACTAATATTTTGATTGCTTATAAGTGAATCATGTGAGCCTATAAGGTTTTTAATAAAAGGGTCTGAACTATAGCTTTAGAATATATATAGAAAGAATTGAAATCACCTAAATAAAAGAAGTGAGCTATTCCAAGCTAAAAATTAATGACAATGAGAAGAAAGACAGGACCCTCCTGGAAAAAGAGATAGACCACCATCTGGAAGCTGGACATCACCAACAACTGATTTATAGTCCTGAGAAGGAAGGCTGAATCTCTCATCTCTGGTGTTTTCTTCTGAAGAAGGAAATCTGGATGTCACCACCACTAATTTATGATCCTGAGAACCTCATCATCACAAGATGTTATTTCTGACCTCACCAATTTCATAACTTTGAAGTATAAAAAAATTAACATCACCAATAGAAATTGATCACAATGGGTATAGAAATTAGATTTCAAAAATAGAAATTAGGAGGAAACTAGAAAAAAAAGTTGCTGAAAAATGCTTATGAAAAATCTCAATAAATACCGGCAGAAAATCAACAGTCAGCGTGCAGTTGGAGGGGAAACCCCCACTGTACCCAGTGCTGCTTTGCTCACATTTTACCATTCTGTATTAATTAATAAATTGATTGCTGCTTGATATATTGGCCGAGTCAAGCTCTTTATTTATAATAAAGGGACATATTGCATGAAGACAGCTTCTTGTGGTTTACAGCTTTTCCATACTGTTGTTAAGGTAGATCCTAATTTTCTTCTCTGTTCAAATTATTAGTTGGTGAAATCAAATCAATATACAGAAGTCCTGGCTAGTGCACCCCATCATCAAAACTGGCTGAAAAGACTTGTTATACTGCTCTATATTAGGCATGCATCACCTCTTTCCAGACATACAATGCTACAAGTAGGCTTCACGTAAGAAAAACGGATTTCCAAAAGCACAGAAAACTGAGTACTAGTCACTTGCATATCTTTTTGAATTTATAAAATACAAACATCTGGTAATTCGAATAAAAAACATTTGTGTATGCTAATTTCTAGGAGTTGCATGCTGTATAGCACTTAGAATAGGTAAAGGGTAGGTGTGTGTGAGTGGGGGAGCCTGATCTATGTTCTACTAAGCCAATTCTAGCATATTCAGAGCACACGAATGTTCCTCAAATCATGCAGATAAGATTAATATGCAATTTTCTTAGAGGTATATTAAGAATCCACTCATTCATCTAAAGCCACACACTAATTCTCCTTGAATGAGCAAGGCATATGTCCTAGTTGACCTAGGTGACCCAAAATCGTGTATTCCATATCTTCTCTGTCAACCCGTGTAAGGTAGTTTACTGTCTCTTTAAGACCCGGAGTCGGAAGCAAAAACCTGTGTTTTGCCCCGGGTTTACGGAAGGGGGAGGTGCTGGGTCCCTTTACAAACAGGAAGCAGTCATACAGAGCGCTCTCTTTTGTTCTCTCCGGATTCTTGAGAGCCTCAGGAGGATGGGGGACTCCAAAGGGCTGTTTGCCCCAGTTGCTACGGCAACCACTGCTTTTTTTGGAGCTGGGGAAGATGTTTCTTCGGACTTTTCGCTGCTGCCGCTCGAGACAGCTGCCCGTCACCAGGGGTTGGAGCCGCTCGATGAGTTTCCAGCTGCTGAGGGGAGTCAGCCCTGCAACTTCCGGGAAGTTTCTTCTCGCGTTTCGGCTGCGTTGGAGCCTTTTGGAAAAAAATAGTTTTTCCAGGTTTTGTTTTTCCTTGCTCTCGTAGTTGGTTGGGGGGGGGGAATTTTGGAACCGCGGAGGCTCATTTACCATGTGTTTTCCTTTGTTCTCTCCGTCGCGCGGCTCAGAGAGGGGACTGCCATTTTTGTCTGTGTTCCCCGGGACAATTGGGGGGACCTCCTCCACATTTGTGGATAAGGGTTGAACCGGTTCCCTTTGTATTTCTTGGTTATTGCTGTTTGCTTTTAGTAAACTATTTTTTCACTTATATCTCTTTGCATTTGTTTCTCCTTATTGGTAGAGGGGAGAGGTTGAAAACTAAGGGGAGGTAACTTCTTTCAAAGTCTCCACTCAGTAAAATTGTCTTAAACTAAGACAGCATACCATTCTTTCTTGCCAGAGCCAAGGAGTTCTTAGGAATATTTACCTGTAACATGCAGCACCCTGACCTTTAACAAGCTAGTTATTCTGACTATTCAAGAGATTCTAGATAGTGTTTTAGCATGTAATATGGTATCCAGACCTCTATGAACATGCATAGAGTTTAACAATAAAATGGAATATGAGACTTTTCTGTCTTAAGTGTCTCACACACAGAACATCAAAATTTTCCAGATAACACAGACTGAGACAGCTGAAACTTTGGAAAGGCAGGAGGAAACAGGAAAAAACAGAACTGAACAATCAAGGCAGAAAATACAATCTAAGGAAGGAGGATAAATAATACAACTAAACATAATTTAATTTGTCATTTAGATTTATTAAGCAAGTTACTGGAATTCAACATGCTGTGGGGTTTGGCCTCCTGTCAGAACCCAGGACATCCCTTTAGATGTCCCGGGCAGTCCAAGACCCCAGGAGGGGGTCCCGAGACCCTGGTATAGTGATGAAAATGCCAGTGCCCTTGATTTTAGCCCTTGGGAGCGATTGCCAACATTATATGAAGAATTACAAGTCACAAGTGTGTGATTAAGATATTAAGTAACTTATTTTTGTGTATTAATGTAGATTTTGGGAGTTCACAAAGGAGGCTCAAGGAGACAAGATGGAGAGATTTGAGTGTGTCCCTTGTCTTTCTCCTTCTTCTTCTTGTCCTCCATCTTCAGGTGAGGTGGTGGCATTTTCTTATTAGTTTAGTGTAAAGGTGCACAGTTTAATAAAAGTAGTAGATATTAGTACAATAGTAAAAACAATTAGGACGTAACGGTTAGTATAAAAGATTACGACCGCCCATGAGCGAGGCAGATAGCCTTGAGCAGCAGTGTAGGTAATACCTACGCCAGCTGAAGAGAAAATATTTTGGAACATCGAATGAATAAACAATTTTGATAAAGAAATCGACGCATCCTGACTCTTCCTTCTGGCACGGAGCATAGAGAAAAAGACTTTACCCGCAATTCTCAGTAAGCTATCAGCCTAAGATCCGAGAGCCTCCAAGATCAGGTCTTACAGTACCTAAGCTATTAGACTGAGGACCCCTCCCCCCCAAAAGGCAGCACTTCTAGTAACATATAAATTTTCATTGTCAAGCCAACAAACACAACTCTCGGTTCTTGTTTCTTTGGGCTGATGTCCCCCCGAAAATGTTGTCTAAAAGTCCTTCTCCCAAGCCCCGGTGCCAGAAGAGAGAGTCAGGATGCATCCCTGTCGTTCTCAAGGATGTTTATTATCTCTTATCTAGGTACATTTAGTTCTCACCCCGAGGGTGCTAGCTACAATGCTGGATCATTGTCGACAGACTGCCCCAAGGGCGGTCGTAATCTTTTATACTATGTACTAGTGTTCTATGTTTACAGATAAATACCAATACCTATCACCTATGTTAGACAGTGTATTTCTACTCTAATCCAATCCAAAAGTGCCACCACCACAGCAGAAGATGGAGGGCAAGAAGAAGAAGCAGAAGGACAGGGACATGCCCAAATTCCTCCATCTTGCCTTCTTGAACCTCCATTAAACCCCAAAATTCTACATCTACACCAGGTGATAAATTAACATTATACTAATCAAACTCTCGTGGCTTGTCTCTGGACCCCTTGCCAGGGTCTTGGATCACCCAGGGCACCCAGAGGGATGTCCTGGGTTCTGACACACAACTATCCTTCGACAGAGGAAAAGCAAACAATTACAAAAACACCACCATGTACTTCATTTTTTGCAGTGCACTGCAGGCAGATAAAAAACCAAGGGGATGGAAGACAAAAACCTCAGGGATAGCTAGTCTCTCTTGCTGCCAATGAGCCAAACGTTGCTTAAATGCAATGAAGTAATTCTCTCTCCCTTCCAGATCTCTGCATTCTCTTGCCACTTAAGGTTATCAGAAGCTGAAGCCCAAAACGATCTTCACTACAAATATTAGCATTTGTGATAAGCTGGTAGGTGTTATAATTGTGGAAGCATGCTTAATGCTTCATTTTGTTAGCTTTGGTTGCCTACTAAAATACTCAGGGGTTAGGATTGTTGATTAACATGAAACCAAACCCCTAAGTACATTGCTGACTAATTTTATGTTGCAGACAGGTAGAGATATAAAAGAAAGGTCTTATAAAATATGGTTTAGGCCCTGCTACTCTAGCTAAGCTAGCAGTAGCTTGTAAGTTCCCATAAGAAAGAATCAGAGGAATGAAAAGTCCATTAACACAGCAACCTATTCTTGGAGAGAAAAATAAGTTTGCACCTGCATAAACAATGAATCTGTCCCATGAGAATCAGTGAAGAAAATATGTAAACAATCCAAGAATAGAGAGATTTGATGGAAAGGTAAAATACCAGTTACTAACCAATGAATTGAATAGCAAGAAAACTACTAGCCAATTGGATTTCAACATGAGGTCTGTGAAAACTGTATAAAAATGAGTTATGTGAATACAGAATCAGCTTTTCTTGCATGAAGAAACTGAGTCCTGTCTGCTTATTAATGCAACATCTGGTGACCCCACACGATTGCAGAAGGCTATGGCCAAGTCTGCAGTTAAAAAGGACGTGAGCCGAACCGGCCATGGGACCAGGTAGTGAGATGGGACTTAGTTGTGAAAGGAGATGGCCACAGCCTGGGCTGCGGGAGAAATGTGAAAATAAGCACGCGAACACAACCACTGACAAGAATGCTGGCTGCAGGAAACGAAACTCAAGTGGGGAAGATACAAAGTCGCATGGCCGGACCGCGGACAGCATAACACAAACACAATCCCGAATTCTGGGGGAGCACAGCCGAGTGAGTCATGAAGACAGTGGTCTTGAGAACTGTGGAACACAGAGAATGGTCACAAACCGGAGAATACATCATGTCCACTGAGGCGTGGGGGCACGATGGTGTATCATGGAGAAAACGCCGCAGAGCAAAAATCGTGGTACGGAACGCATGTGCGTGGGAAGGCACACGCGTGGAAAGGCACGGCTGCAAGAAAACACACTGTAGAGTAAAATCGTGGTACAGAATGTGACTTTAAAGATCATCTCGTTCCAATAGACCTGGTTGTTCAAAGGCCCATCCAACCTGGCCACGAACATTTCCAGGGATTGGGCATCTACAACTTCTCTGGGCAACCTGTGCCAGTGCCTTACCACCCTCACAGTAAAGAACTTCTTCCTGACATCTAATCTAAACCTACTCTCAGTTTGAAGCCATTCCCCCTTGTCCTGTTACTATCTGCCTGTATAAAAAGTCCCTCCCTCCTTTTTATAAGCCCCCTTTAAGTACTGGAAGGCTGCAGTGAGGTCTTCCCAGACCCTTCATTTTAGGATGAACAACCCCAGTTCTCTTAGCCTGTCTTCATAGGAGAGGTGCTCCAGCCCTTGGAGAATCTTCATGGCCCTCTCTGGACCTGCTCTAACAGGTCCGCATCTTTCTTGTGCTGAGGACCCCAGAGCTAGATGCAGTAATCCAGGTGGGGTCTCATGAGGGAAAAGAGGAAGAATCACCTCCCTTGACCTGCTGGCCACATCTCTTGATGCAGCCCAGGATGTGGTTGGCCTTATGTGCTGCAAGCACACACTTGGCTCATGTTCAGCTTTTCATCCACCAGAACTCCCAAGTCCTTCTCCACAGGGCCACTCTCAATGAGTTCTTTTCCCAGTCTGTACTCATATCTGGGATTGCCCTGACCCAGGTGCAGGACCTCACACTTGGCCTTGTTAAACTTCATGAGGTTTTCATGGATCCACTTCTTGAGCTTGTCCATGTCCACCTGGATGGCATCCTGTCCTTCTGTTCTGTCAACTGCCCTGCTCAGCTTTGTGGCTGAGGGTGCACTTGGTTTCACTATGTCATTGATAAAGATATTAAAGAGCACCGGTCCCAAGACAGAGCCCTGAGGGACACCACTCGTCACCAGCCTCCACCTGGACATAGAGCTTGTTAGCCAATACTTTTTGAGTCTACATAGTGGGCTGGTTGCTGGAGTTAAGGCAACTATACAATAAAAGCATGGGAGTTCCCCAACACGTGGACTGGTGTCCTTTGATCAGCCTGATGAGAATTTATAACGAACATCATGCCCCTACCGAGTGGGTCGTGACAATGTCATCAGGCCTCATAGCCTTGTGCCTATTCAGCTTCTTCAAGTGGCCCCAAAGCTGGTCCTCACTTATAATAGGATGGACTTCACTCCCTCTACACTCACCCAGAGGATCAGGTGTTTACATGAACTCAAACAGATGCACGTAAAGATAGAAAGGGTGTTTTTCCTTTGCTGGTAGATAAGTTGAAATAGAATCATTCACCATAGTTGTTGATGTTATTACTAATGGTTAGAAATTGTTTTCTGAATCAGATTAAGATGAAATTCAGCAACATACTGGATTATTACATCATATCATTGTCACCTGCCTAAGGTTGTGTTATCACAGTGCCCTTAAATAGCAAGAAAGAGGCAAGATTACATATAAATTAGTTTATGTGTTGCCCAAGATACTCAAATTAGGAGACTTGCTAATATTTGAAGTAATTCTCTGTATCACAATAAGAAAGGCACAAACAGAACAGAGTTCAATTGTAGAATCTAGCCTCTGTTATGATAAAAGATCTATAAACTAAAAACTGAGACTTTAACTTTTACCACTGTCAATATCCCAGCTCTCATCAAAATAAATTTGGAATACTTCAGTCAGGGCCCTTACAAAGAGGTCTATTGATTTCCTTTATATTTTAAATGGTTCAAAAGAAATTTAAAGTATCTAAAAAGAATGCCTTTTGTCTTGTCCCCTGCAACAACATCCTCATCCCTTTCTGCAAATCTCCCCTGCTCTGTCACTTAGCAGCAGCTGGGTACTATACCAGAATTGTCCACTTTTTAAATAAAAATTAAAAAAAAAATAATATCCATCCATACCCTCTTCAGACAAATGTGAAGGAAAAGAACCATTTAACTAGTATGCTTCCAGAAGGTTGACCACTCTTGATTTGGTTATTTGTATCAGTTGAGAAAGGGTTTAAATAGTTCATTCACTATACCAAGGTAGATTAGACTATGTAGAAAGGATTACTATACCCTACATCCAGTTTTTCCTGTTTACTTATCCAAACAGGAGGCTTCCTCCTCTGATAAGGAGTGAGACAAATATGAGGAGCTGCAAACATTATCAACCATTTCTATAGAAATTTTTCTTCTCTGCAATCTGAATCTCAGGATGAGTTGTGACAGATGTCCATAAGATTGCTCACCTTTTTAGGTGTATGCTTTCACTTGTTTTTATTTCATCTTTTGGTTACACAAAAAAGTAAAATACAAGACATCTACCACTTCAGAAGAGGCACCAAAACCTATTATTGTCTCAGCCTTGAAATGTGTCTGCTTGTCCATTTGCAGCAATAATTCGTCAATTTGAGTACAAAGTAACAGATGAATATCCTTTTTTATTAATTTACCTCCAAGAGCTCTGAAATGTTGCTTTATTAAAAGCACATCTTGGCACATCCTGCTGGTTTTGGTTGCTAGAACACTACCCCCTCCTTGATCTCATCTGGTCTCTCATGGACTATTGAGCTGAAATGAGCTATTTATTATGTATGAAGGAGTCTAACATAAGGCAGTACCTTTCTGTGAAAGACCGCTATTTTACATGGCAGTTTCAGAACTACAGCATCTGCTCCCTTATTAATATGTATATTTAATGCTGCTGTATTATGTACAGAATTATATGCTTTTCATTGCCTGTTTGTTCAGATATTATGTACTCTTAAGTAGCATCACTCTCTTTGAAAAACATCATACATTTTATTAGGCCTTCTCCCTAGTGTTCTTTTTGACAGAACCCCAAATGAACAGCTTGTAGACTATTCTAGACCAAAAACCCCAGGACTTTAGGTGGGGTAACCAAAAGTCACAAGCATCTGGTCTACAAATAATAACATAGTTTATTTCCTGGGTTTCACTCCTCAGTCTATAGTTTTACATTGTTTTGATATGAAAAGAAGTGGAAAGGGAATAATATCTGGACAACTGGTGGAAAACTTATTTCAGGTTAGTCCTGCCACTGGAAATATGAATACTTGCATTACAGCAGTGGCCTTTTAACAAATTTTATTCTTTCTGCTAGAGGACACTAAGTAGTAATAAAGTCCTACTACATAGTTATTAATCATTTCATTCACAATAGCAGATGACTTCAGAGGAAAGAAAACAGAGTTTTAAACTAGAGAGAAAAGGTTTTTTAGAGTCACATGTTGGACCAATGTATGTAAAATGTTTCACGTCCTTCAGAAAATACTTTAAAATGTGCTCCTATGTCAGTCTTAAGACTGTCACCAATGCTCCCTATACCTAACTCAGAAAACATATTATGAATATGTAGCAAAATCTCTTAGAGAGCAAGGGCACAATTTACTTTGGGATTGGGCCTGAGCTATCCTGGGCAAGGCCTCAGATTTGGGCCTGAGTAGTAGTGAGTAGAGCTGTGGCGCAGTAGAAAATTCGATTAAGGTATACTTAGGATTAATTAGTATAGTTATAGCAATTTCACCATGACGGCCTTAAAGTTTAGACTGTTTACATTCCTTTGTATCCGAATACCAATTAGAGAGTACCTGTTAGTATAAACTATATGCAACTGTATTTAACTGACCATCTTGTGACAATAAAGGGAGAATGCATGCATTAACCATATTGGTTGTATCGTGCATTGCTCTGTCCAGTCTCCCACATATTTATCGGACCCCTGGCTTTAAGAATATGGTTATTCCAAGTGACAAAATGACTGGTCATTTAGTCTAGAAGGCAGTAAGTACTAGCATGTATGATTCACAGCTCACATTTTGACTTTACATACTTCCAAAGCAGACCAAGTAAAAGGTAATGAATCTACTCTGCATTACTTCAGTGATACCCTCTGGAAACTACTTTAAACCTCCTTTGGAGCAAGTGATAATCTGCTTTGTTGAAGGGCAAGTGCAAGGTAAGGCAAAGGATACTGCAATATACTTAGCTAAAACAAGCTTTATCTCAACTAGACATTCAGAATTATGCAGGCAGACATTTGCTCTAGAATTAGGTTTCAGATAATTTTGATGTTAGGAAAATTTGGGGGCTATGACAACACAGATGTACCCCTACAGGCTGCTTTAGGATGTTAGGAACAAAATTCCAGCTGGTACATTTTCCTTGTTCCAAACTTCGAATAAATCTAAATACAAAAAAAGACACCCTTGCTGTCCAGACAGAGCCTTAGTGTAGTCTTCTCTTATCTGCTATGAGTACAGAGACTCACATAGCCCACTGTCTTGATATGAAAGGATGCCCAAGGGTTTCCTATCCCTCTTTTATTTATTTACACAGTAGACAACTATCATTCTGAAAGACCAAGAGACTCCAATGGACTGGGCCTTTCTGCTCATCCAACACACATGCAGGCTGCTCTGATGTGCAACCCAAACATTGCCCTGAGAATTTTGTAAAGCTGAACACCACTGCATTGCCTGACAGCTTAGAGGAATGCATAGGTTGCTGCCTGCTATGCATTCCTGATCGGAGTATAGACTGCAGATGTTTAGAAGACTGTACCAAGAAAGCACTGCAGAAGAAAAGAACGACATATTTCACTCCCACCATTACACACATGTGCACATATACACAGTTTGAATGCAATCAGAACAACAAAAAAATTGTCAGTCTTTCCCATTTTGAACTTGATTATAACATTCTATAAAGCAACAAGAATGATATTTTAATCTTAATTTTGTGCTGTTATGAGTATATATGTAATGGTTTAACCTCAACTGGCAATTAAGTACTACACAGTTGCTTGTTCAATTGCCCTTCTCCCTCTGTGCCCCCCCCCCCCAGTGGAAAAAGGAAACCTCGTAGGTTGATGTATTCATTTGGCATGGCCTGGTTTTGGTAGCAGGGGGGCTACAAAGATGGCTCATGTGGGAAGCTGCTGGAAGCTTCCCACCATGTCCAGCAGAGCCAATCCTTGAGGGCTCTGAAGATGGACATGCTGCTGGCCCAAGCTGGGCCAATGGGAGAGGTTGGTAACACCTCTGTGATAACATATTTAAGAAGAAAATCAAAATAAAGTCACAAGGTTTTTGCTCCTAGTCAGAGAAGATGAGGAGGTGAGAATATGTGAGGGAAAACAAGGTCAGTAGAGAAAGACGGAGAGGAGGTGCTCCAGGCGCCGGAGCCGAGATTCCTCTACAAGCTGTGGTGAAGACCAAAGTGAAGCAGGTTGTCCCCCTGCAGCCCATGGATCCATGGGGGATGCAGAGATCCACCTGCAGCCCGGGGGAGGTGCCCATGCTGGAGCGTGTGGATGCCTGGAGGAGGCTGTGATCCAGTGGAAGACCCATTGGAGAGGGGGGCCCCTGCTTCCGGGCTGGAGCAGCCTGTCCTTGGAGGACTGCACCCCGTGGAAAGAGAGACCCACACCACAGCAGTTTTGGGAGGACTGTCTGCCCGTGAGGGGAGTTCACATTGCAGCAGGTGCAGTATGGCTGCTACTCGTGAGAGTGGACCCACGCCAGATAAGTTCACGGAGAAGTGTCTCCTGTGGGAGGGACCCCAGGGCCTCACAGCAGAAGGATTCCTCTCCCAGAGTAGTGAAAGAAAATCTTGGTGATGAACTGACCAAAACCCCCATGCCCTATCTCCCTGCACTGTCGGTGAGAAGGAGTGAGGGGCTGGAGGGGATAAGGTGTTTTAAGGGCTTATTTCACTTCTTATTATCCTCCTCTGATTCTGTTAATAATAAATTCAATTTGCAACTTAACTTGAGCCTGCTTTGGCCTTGAAATATTTCTCCCAGTCCTTATCTCACTCATGAAGCGTTCGTTAATTTTTTTTCCCCTCCTCTGCCCAGCTGTGGCAGGGAGGATGAGCGAGTGACTCTTGTGGGTGCCTGGTGCTGGGCCAGTGTCAAACCACGACAGTTGATATAAGAAATGTTTCATAATTGAAGCAAAATAAAATATTATAATAATAGTAATGAAAAGGAGAGAGGGAGAGGAGTAAAACTCAAGAGAAACAAGTGATGCACAATACAGCTGCTCACCACCTGCTGACCAATGCCCAGCCTCTCTGCAAGCAGCAATTGGCCCCTCCCAGCCAACTCCCCCCAGTTTATATACTGAGCATAACATTCTATGGTATGGAATATCCCTTTGGCCAGTTTAGATCAGTTGTCTCAGCTGTGCTCCCTCACAGCTTCTTATGCAGCTCCTCCCCAGCAGAGCATGAGACTGAAGAGCCCTTGACTAAGGGTAAGCACTGCTCAACAACAGCCAAACCATCAGTGTGTTATCAGCATTATTCTCACACTGAATCCAAAACACAGTGCTGTACCAGTTACTGAGAAGAAAATGAACTCTATCCCAGCTGAAACCAGGACATTGTGCAAAGTGTCTTTTTTTAAAGCAGTAAACCATTCAAACAACACATCAATAACTCTCAAGGCAATGCTGACACTATCAGTGAGGAAGGACTGTCAAAACTGTTGAAATCTATGAAGCATATGATGGGGAGTGGAGCCTTCTCTCAAATGAATCATGCCAGATCCAGAACAACAACAAAAAAACCCTTACAAAAAACCCAGGAAAGAAACGACAAAGTTCTATTTATTCCACCATAAGCATATTTAACAAACACAACCTCCTTGTAGTCCATATGAAGATAAATGTGAATACCAAAATAAAGAATCAGAATCATAATTCTCCAAAAAAAAAAAAATCCTTTTTTTTTCCATTATCTATGGAAAATTAATTAGGTAGAAAAGAGAACTGTTACATCATGGTTTTACAAATTTAATATACTTTAAAAATATTTCTGCAAGAGATAAAACTGGCCCAGTGTTGGGGGTTCGGCTTGTTTCTTGTTTTTTTACCTATAGAATTTTTTCCCAAGGGTTGGGTTTTGAGACAACTAACGATCGAATACTTATCGGTGCTCAGGTGAAACAAAAGGATGGGCATAGCACTTAGCCACACTCTTTGTCTCCGGGAGTTTCTCTCGAAGGGGGGGGCAGGGAAAAAGACGGGGCAGGGGGCAGCTTGGCTCTCGCTCTTGCGGCATCGGCATCGGGGGGGAGGACGGTCAGGCTGCTGCTTGCTGCGGGAGAAGTTTCACTGGCACCACCGAGTGTGATCCTGAGGAAAGCTACCATCATCTGCTCGTGTGCCCAGGAAATCCTGATCTCTCCTTTTGCCGCCCTGCTGGAGCTGGGCACTGTCCCACTGCCGCTGCTTTGAGGCCGCTCTGCACCACGGCCCCGCATTGCCCTCCCTGCCGGACATCCCTGCCCTCCAGTGACCACCGACGGAGTTCCGGATTTTATCTGATCCACTAGCCCGGGATCCCTCACCGTTCCAGCTTGGTACTTTTTTTTCAGAGTCCCAAGAGACCAGACTGCCCCGGGTTTTGTGAAACCAAGCCCTGTCAAGGTCCCTGGTTCCGTTCGCTATTAATTGCTGTAGTTGTTGTTGTTTGTTTGCCTTGTTATACCTATTAGTAAAGAACTGTTATTCCTATCCCCATATCTCTGCCTGAAAGCCGTTTTAATTTTCTAAATTACAATAATTTGAGGGGAGGGGATTTGAATTATCCGTTCCAAGAGAGGCTCTTCCCCTCTTTAGCAGATACCTGTCTTCGTTCAAAACCAAGACACCCAGAAAAGGTCTTATTTTCTTTTTAAGAGTAAGGATGTTGCAGTCCACATATCATGTTTTGAAAGGGGATGTTTGCTTTTTGCATGAAAGGGCAACAAAAATTCCAAACCTTCTAAACTATGAAAACAATAGTTGTCTGAAGCAGGACAATGCTTGATTTCTGGAAAAAGCTAAACAGAAAATAATAAATTGTCCAGAGTGTTAAGAGAAGTAACCTTTATCTTTTCAGTCTGCCTTATATATAAATGAACACTGGAAAATCCAGAAGCATTATTTCTATTTCACGTGAGCTTTAGGGATTTTGGTTTTTATCTAGCTGTTTCTGCAACCTTATTGTTAAGCACATTTGGACAGGGAATTTTTATATTAATTAATTTTTGTAGTCAAACATACAAAGTTTTTCTAAGGACACTGGTAGGTTTTATTGCTGTAATGAAATGGAAAGAGGAGTAATTACTTTTAAGATTTCCTACAATCTGATCAGCTCAAAACAAACAGTACTTCTAATTATTCTTTCAGAGTTAATATTGAAATCAGAAGTAAAACTTACTGAAGCAAACATCCAAACTTTTTTCCTAATTACCTGTTAAGCTAGAAAAAAGAATCAAAAGGACAAACTTTGTTTGGATCCAGAGCTCCTGGCCTGGAGATCTCTGATAAAAAATTCTCTCTTAACAGTAAGAAGGAAAGCTTCCTCTACTTTCAAGGGTAATGAAGAGTAAAAGTGACTATAATCTCACCAAGTACCTATGCCTCCAACCATCTAATGAAGTTTGTTTTGCTTTGTTTTCTTCAGGGTTCCAAAAACCCCACTCACCCCAACACTGACCCACATCACCACTACACTTCAGAAGGTGGAGATAAAGCTTCCAAAACACCAGAGACGGTTTGCTAGTGCTTGTAGCACTATGGAGTATTATTTATACTCACAATTCACAAAAATCATCATCACTGATGTGGTGTGGGCATATGTATTTCTTCCTTTATTATGGATTGCACACAGCTGACTATTTTAATGTACCATGGAAAACAATTACTCAAGAGATTAAAAATATACAAACAACAGCAGAGTATTCTGGGCATCTGTACCCTGCAAAAACCCTATTTTCCTTCTTTGCTCAAAAGCAGTTCTTCAGTCATACAGCAGCTAGAAAAATATACCAAGTTTTAACCTTTCAAGTAGAAGGATAGAATGGAATAAGGGTGAGGAAAGGACTTATTAGCAAAATTAGGCCTTCCTGAAATCAGAAATTATTTGAAGTATAGTATTTAACAGTTGTTTAAAATATGCATAACTAGATTTGGAATCTTTATCCTGATTTAGAGCAGGAGCACATCTGGTTATGTGTAAGTAAATACAGTCTGACAGATGTTGTGGTGTGTTTTTATGTTAAATGGGTTGTTTTGTCGTCCCGTGTTAAGAACTTAGTCCTATGTTGTCTCCCCTCCCTTCTCTGTAGTTTGTATTGTCTAGATTGCATTCACTTATGTAGCTGTCAATCCTTCCTAAACCCTGCCTTTTCCTCCAGACTGTTCCCTATCAATCTTCCAAACTTCAATGCCTTATTAGTTGTTTAGATTGTTATGCTTCTTTATTGGTTTCAGTATTGTAATCCCCGCCTTGTTCCCTTCTCCCTATTGGATCCTTGCCCTGAACCCGGCCCCCAAAAGAGTCCCTTAAAACCCATTGATGTGCCCTGAGAGACAGACTTTTTGCTTTCATTTTTACTTTTAGTTAGATCTTTTACTTTAATTTTTACTTTTAGTTAGACCTTTTGCTTTCACTTTTCGTTTAGAGATTTTAGGTCCCAGCCTCTGCTCTGCCTTCGAATTAGGTTGCATTTTATGTTATGCCTTTATAATAAACAAATCTTGGAGCTGCAAGCTGGGCCCTTCTCGCATATTTTATGCTGATCTGCCGGTGACTGCCTGGGACACACAGGGCCCTGGGAAGAACGTGTCACACCCCCATAAAGAAAGAAAAGTACCGCGACAGACAGCAATTTGGATCATCTATCAGAAAGAATCAACTGAAATTTTAATATGCATTATTTGTATTCTACATAATAGTCTATTTGTTCTTTGAAGCCACTGCAGAAATACCACATTTAGTGTCTTCTACTGTGTATTAAATTTAAGGTACCTAGGCAAAGCACAGCATATTACAGTCAGATGCTTCCAAAATCATATCACTCAACTTTTGAAATATTATTGCCATCTGGCTACTAGACTTTGTTTACAAAACAGTAGCTGTGCACGCATTTCTACAGCAGCTGCAGTAAAAAATTAAGTAATTCCATTTGCTTAAGTTACAATTCACTTTAAAAAACCCACCAAAAAACAAAGAAAAAACAATCACCACCAAAAAAATGCTCAGAAAACGAAAACCATTTTATCAAATCAGTTACCATTGTACCTATAAAAATTAAGTATATGTAGCTTTGTGTTTTGTTTTCTTTCCCATTTCAATGCTTTAATGTTATTCAACTTATTTGCTTAAAATATGCCCAGCTAAATTTGAAATATTTGTACCAATTTAAAGCAAAACCACATTTGTTTGTGTGCAATTAAATACAGTAGATAGCAATTTGGAACAACTACCAGAATCAACTGCAAACTTAAGCTATGGCATAACTAACAATCATCATTTGTACTTATGTGAATATGTTGAGCTATATGCTGTTGGCCCAAGTTTTCTACCAGCAGTTCTGTACAAGTCTCATACATGCATATGCATTCATTGTGACAGTCAGCTTTTAGATCTGAATGAAGACCGTAGACTGATAAAACACTTTACAGTCCAGAAAAGCTTTTCAGGATGATTGTGCAGACACAAGAATAGGAAAGGGTCTCTGTTCTCATCCAGAAAGCAAAATTTTATGTCCTACAATTTGTTCATGGGTTGATGTATAGAAAGAATTCAGTATTTTTTTAAGCAATAATTAGGCTTTTACTTTTGTTTCTCCTCTCTCTGGACTCAGATAATCACAGTCCCTGTGAGAAGTAATATATTCTAGCCCACCAGGACTGACACAGGTACAGCATCTTGGCTAAATTTTAGCCTAAGCTTACTTGAATGCTTTATATAAGACGTCAGGACATCAGAACAGTGTGCAGTTTCCCCTTGCTAGCAATCAAAACAAAAAGGTTTTAAGAAACAGAACATATATACTTCTGTTTCATAAGTAATCGAAACAAACCATCACAACAAAATTATGTGAGAAAATCACCCAATAAACATGAAAGCCAGCGAGTCTATTAAAGTACCTTCATGAATGGATCCTGAAGTGTCAGAAAAATTACCATTACAGGTTCTATATGAACCATCTACTAGGCCAAAAAGATAAACTCACATGGTAAATATTTTCTCCTATTCCTATTTTGTATAAATCAGCTTTTAGATGGTATATTGGGTTTGCATGGCCAGGTTTTGGTAGCGGGGGGGATACAGGGGTGGCTTCTGTGAGAAGCTGCTAGAAGCTTCCTCCATGTCCAGCAGAGCCAATGCCTGCAATGCCTGGTGACTCCAGGACAGACAGGCTGCTGGCCAAGGCTGGGCCAAGTACAAATGGTCGTAATGCCTCTGTGGTAACATATTTAGGAAGAAAAAAATAGTTATTGTGCAGTCATAATTGCAGCCAGAGAAGAATGGGGTGAGAATATGTGAAAGGAACAACTCTGCAGACACCAAGGTCAGTGCAGAAGGAGGGGCAGGAGGTGATCCAGGCACTGGAGCTGAGATTCCCTTGCAGCCCATGGTGAAGTCCATGGTGAAGCAGCTGTGCCCCTGCAGCCCATGGAGGTCCATGGGGATGCAGAGGGCCACCTGCAGCCTGTGGAGGAGCCCCACACCAGAGCAGGTGGATGCTTAAGAGGAGGCTGTGACCCCGTGGGAAACCCATGCTGGAGCAGGCTCCTGACAGGGACCTGCAGACCCATAGAGAGAGGAGCCCATGCTGGAGCAGGTTTCCTGGTAGGACTTGTGACCCTGTGGGGGTCCCATGCTAGAGAAGCCTGTCTTTGAAGGACTGCATCCTGTGGAAAGGGACCCATGTTGCAGCAGTTTGTGGAGAACTGTAGCCTGTGGGATGGACTCATGTTGGAGAAGTTAGTGGAGAACTGTCTCCTGTGGGAGGGACCACACACTGGAGCAGGGGAAGGACTCTGAGCAGTGTCAGAAGCAATGTGTGGTGAACTGACAATAACCCCCATTCCCCGTCTCCCTGAACCACTGGAGGAGGAGGCAGAACTAAGGAGGGAAGGGTGGGGGGAAGGTGTTTTCAAGATTTTATTTCTCGTTATCATTATCCGATTTTGTTAGTTATAAATTCAAGTAATATCCAAGTCAAGTCTGTTTTGCTCGTGATGGTCATCAGTAAGTGATCTCTCCTTGTCTGTTAGGGATTAGGATTTTTCCTTTTGTTTCTTTCTCTCAGGGAATTTTGTCCCATTCCTTGCTAAGAGACAATGACCATGTACTTTAGAGAGACTAAAGATGTACCCAGGAAGGAGGGGGAGAAGTGCACCTGGCTGCACTTCTCTTATCTGAGGGGTTTCTCCTGGAGGGGCAGAGATACCGCAGGATTTGGGCTGGGGGGAAGGGGGATGAGTGCAGCTCCTAGCTCTCTTGATCTCTTGGCATCGGAGGGGGAGACAGGTTGTAGTTGCTGTGGGGAGAATTCGCCACCACTGCAGGGTTCCGTCTCCTGCTGCCTTCTCCTACTATGAGTGAAGCTCTGCTCATAAGAGTGGCTATTGCACTAGGACCTTATTAACACCCTACATCATTTAAAAAAGGACCTTCATCATCTGCTTGGGTGCCTCAGGGGAAAACCCGGGACACCAAGCCCCTTCCCCCTCCAAGGGAGCCTCTCGCGGCCATGTTCGGGGTTTTTTGCTACACTGTAGCCACACACCCCCTGCCTGACAGGACGCCCCGCGGCTCCAGCTACAGCTGCGGAGTTTCTGATACATCTCGTTTATTACTCTGGGATTTTGCTCGTCCCTGCCATTCCAGCTTGCTGCTTCTGAGATTCTGGCCACAGTTCCTTTTGCTATCCAGAGAGGCACTGGGACCAACTGCCCCTGGGGGTTTGTAAAGGAAGCCCCTTTTCCATTCCTTCTGCTGGCTGTGCCCACTATTACCCACCTGCAGAGAGAAGGCCAAGCTCGCACCACAGCACCCCCTGCAGCCACGGGGGAATCACTGCACCTGCCCTGCCTGGCTGGGAGCCACCAGCGCCCCTGCTGGCTGTGACCATAACTACATGAAAGGGGCAAGTGCCTGACAGCCAAGAAGGCTGTTACTGGGTTTCTGGTTTTGCTTGTTGTTGCTGCCAGTGTTGTTATTTGTTTGTCTTGTTATACATATACATACTAGTAAAGAATTGTTATTCCTTTTTCCCATATCTTTGCCTGAAAGCCCCTTAATTTCAAATTTATAATAATTCAGAGAGAAGGGGGTCATATTTTCCATTCCAAGGGAGGTTCCCACCTTTCTTGGCAGACACCTGTCTTTCAAACCAAGACACTGTCCTTATCTCAACCCATTAACCTTTGTTACATTTTCTCTCTCCTGTCCAGATGAGAATAGCAGTGATAGAGTGGCTTTGGTGGGTGCCTGGCATCCAGCCAGGGTCAACCCACTACAAAAGGTCATCTAAAAATAAAAGCTAAGGAGCCACATATTTTAATAGCATACTGCATATTTCATCCCTAAGATAAAATAAGCCCTAAGATAAAAGATTCAGGTAACCAAATCTTAATGAACAGGAATAACATGATCCTGCTATTTTATGACACTGCTCAGCTGCTGAATATTTGAGAATTCCCACTGCTAACTCCAATATGGCTAGGAAGGTCATTGAAAGATTGTGCTTTATCTAGAGAAAACCAATACAGGTTACATAGCAGAACAGGCCAGGTAAATCTCTGAATAGATAAGTAGTGGAAAAAATTGTGAACTATCAAAAGACATAAATTTCAAGTTTGAACAAAATTCAGGAATTGGATATTCCTTTTCTGGATGTGGATCAATGAGTAAGCACTGAGCAAGACAAAAAATAGAGATAGGAAAAAAATTACAAGATATAAGAAGTGCAACACCAGATTATTACTCCTTAATTATTTTTATCTCCTAGAGAAGTGTACTACTGTGATGCTTGATTCAAAAACATGTTCTTCCACAAGACAGAGATCTTTCAAGCACAGCTGGCAGGGAAGAATGATATTCAAGTAAAAAAATTAGTTTAATTTATTTTTTGAAAGAGGCACACACACAAAAAAAAGAATTCATTACCTTGTATAAAGACATTCATTTTTTTTAATATTGCCTTATAACTTCCATACCAAGCTTTTATGTGTATCTTTTATCTGGTAAATATTTGTCTTGGGGTGGTTTTTCTATTCCCTGATTGCCTGCTCCATGCCCAGAAATGGTTGCTGTAGCTTTAAGGTGGGTCCGGGGGAGGGGGGAGCCTTGGGGCTCTTCTGCAGGCTTTTTCCAAAGCCTCACGCCCCAGGTGCCCTTCATGCTGAATGGATTTGGTTCTTTTTTTTTGCTTAGTTAGCTTGGGTTTTGTTAGCTTAGGCAAGAAGGTTTTTTTTCCCTTTCCCTGGCCTTGGAGACTGTGGCAGCAATCCTTTGGTGGTTTTTGTTTGTTTGTTTGTTTGTTTGTTTGTTTGTGGGGTTTTGTTTGTTTGTTTTTTGAAATGGACAGTTTTGGTTTTGGTCCGAGATCAGAGAGAACAATCGACGAGAGACGAGTCGGCCAGGGACCGGCAAGACGACGAGGGCCTGCTCCGTTCCAACCACAGACCTCGGAAAAGCAAAATCAGCAAGAGACAGGACACCAAATCCACTAGCTTCAGCTGCTGTGAAAAGGGGACCCACGCCAGAGATTCACCAGGTTCTCATCTGTTTTGCTTAAGCTGCTGCGTGAACCCTTTGTTTTTTTCCATCCCTGAAACAGGAGCCGGCGCCATTTTTTTCCTCCCCACTACGTTGCGGCCATTGCCGGGGCTTTTTTCCTTTCCCTGGAATTTTGGTTGCTTTTTTTTTTGTTGTTCCGGTGTGGGGATGTGTGTATGGGGGGGTAACGTCTGACAGTTCAATATTTAGCATTTTTTCATTTTTTGTCCGTGCCGTGTGGGCACTCTGTCAATAAACGGTTGGTTTCTTTCACTTTAATCCACTAGTGTTAATCTCTTATTGGCAGAAAGGGATTGTTGGAACCCTTTTTTTTAGAAGAAACACTGATTCCAGGATGTTTTTCCTTCTAAACTTGTCTCTAAACCGAGACAATATTATGATGACAGAAAGTTGGCACTGATACACTGTTTTTCCTGTTTGTACAGCATAAACTCTAAACACTTAAAAGTTTCAAGAAGTGGTGGTGGTTTTGATTCTCCCCTCCCCCTATTCAGCTTTGTAACAAGACATCCCCTTTTAATTTTCCTTTGTGCTTCTGACCCACACCTAACTGCTTTTCCAGTGCTAAGTAATACCAGCTGGGGTAGCTATGGACGAAAGCATTATTCACTTGCCCTTGGCTTCAGGAGCTGAAGTCTATGGTTCAATTTGCACAGGTTGTCTTGATTCCATCACCATCTCTCCAATGATGCATACACATTTAAACTGAAATGTAGCAAAACCAGAAGTTTAATGTTGATGAGAAGAGGAATACAGAATTGTTTTTTAGTTCTCCCTGAAAAATAGGCTGCTGTATTAAAATAAAACAGCTTGTTTCTATCATTCCTTTGTCTGACAAGTTTGGGCTGCTTAGAAAGGTCATTTATGCCTCCAAGCATCAAATTATCATTTGAGGACATGGGTTTTAAAAATGGTTATTTGCTTCTGCTCTCTGAACTGTTATTAGTTTTTTCTTTCAAGAAACCAAAACCAAACTAAACAAAACACAAAAAGCCCCTCCAAACCACAAATAAACAACATAGCCAGACCCCAAAAGGAAAGAGTCTTTTCCACAGGCAAATTGGGCATTGATTTTATGTCACAGAATCATTAAGGTTGGAAAAGACCTCCCAGAGCACCAAGTCCAACCATCAACCCAGCACTATCATGTTCACCACTAAACCATGTACCCGAGTTCCACATTCATATGTTTTTTGAACACTCAACCACTTCCCTGGGTAGCTTGTTCCAATACTTGACAACCTTTTCTGTAAAGAAATTTATTCTACTATCCAATCTAAACCTGCTTTGGCACAATTTGAGGCCATTTCCTCTCATCCTGTTGCTTTTTACCTGAGTAGAGACCAACCTCCTTTCAGGCAGTTATAAAGAGCAATAAGGTTCCCCTGAGCCTCCTTTTCCTCAGACTTAACAACCCCAGCTACTTCAGCTGCTCCTGATCAGACTTCTGCTCCAGACCCTTCCCAAGCTCCGGTGCCCTTCTCTGGACATGCTCCAGCACCTCAATGTCTGTCTTGTAGCAAGGGGCCAAAACTGAACCCAGAATTCAAGGCCTCACCAGTGCCCAGTGTGAAATGTGGGGTTGTGTTTCGTGTCAGGTAGAAAAAGATGGCCTTTGTAGTTATGGTTATGAAATGTGTGAAAAAGGCCACAGGGTAATTATAAAAACATCTGTTTAATGAACAAAACGGAAAAAGCATGGAAAGGTGAAAGGGGCTTTTGAAGTAATATTTTGCTTGCTTATAAGTGAATCATGTGAGCCTATAAGGCTTTTAATAGAAGGTTTGAACTATAGCTTTAGCATATATATATATATATATAAAGGATTGTAATCACCCAAATAGAAGGAAGTGAGCTATTCCAAACTAAAATTAATGATCCTGGGAAGAGGAGATGGACCACCACCTGGAAGCTGGAAAACTGATTTATAGTCCTAAAAAGGAAGACTGAATATCTCATCTCTGATGTTTTCTTCTGAAGAAGGAAATCTGGATGTCACCATCACTAATTTATAGTCCTGAGAACATCATCATCACAAGATGTTATTTCTGACTTCACTGATGTCACACCTTTGAAGTATAGAAAAATTGATCACAATGGGTATAGAAATTGGATTTCGAAAATAGAAATTAGGAGGAAACTAGAAAAAAAAATGCTGAGAAGTGCTTATGAAAAATCTCAATAAATACCAGCAGAAAATCAACAGTCGGTGTGCAGTTGGAGGGGAAACCCCCACTGTACCCAGCGCTGTTTGCTCACACTTTACCATTCTGTATTAATTAATAAATTGATTGCTGCTTGATATATTGGCCGAGTCAAGCTCTTTATTTATAACACCAGTACAGGGGGACAATCACATCCTTAGTCCTGCTGGCCATACTATTTCTGTCCATGTGAGCACAAGCTGACTATATCCTAATTAAACCTCACAAATTAGGCAGGTAGCTGAAATGGTGTCAAACAAAAACACCGTTTAATTACTGAAGAAATACATTCTTGACATATCATATGCAACTTTCTCCCTCCCCTCTGCATAGATAAACTCCAATATTCACAATGTGAAATCCCCACTAACAGCAATAGCTTTCAAGCATGCTTTGCACTGACTTGCAATCATTAACACAATACTGCTGGTGTTGTTAATCCTGGTTTTAATAAACTACATCTCTACTCATAAGACAAATATAATTATTTGTAAGTATTGGGGGTTTTAAAATAAATAAAGCCTACATTATTTTAAACTAAATAACCATAAGTATTTGGGACCAAGTACCAAATTCTCTAAACGTTAGGCCTTCCCCTCCCCACCTCTGAAAGCACTTGTGGATTTTGTCAGCTCTTCACAATGAGCACCATCTAAACTAAAATCTAAGCTAATGAAAACCTTACAAGCTTACAAAACATTCTCAAATCTGCAAATATTCTTCAAAAACAATCACATTGAAGTCAAACTATTCTAAACAGGTACAGTTTGAGCAAAACTTCATACATAGTCATTTGCTTTTTCACCTCTCCAAAATATGTTTGGCTGTGTTGCAATAATTTCCTCCTCCCAGTAGATGGAGGCTTGAAAACACCTGCGGATAACATTTTCTGTCACGTGCACATATTGCTAGTAAAAAGGACTCTAATTTTAGGCAGCAATTCCCAAACAATAGCACAACCAACTCAGCTCCAGCAGCCTTCAAACAGCAGCTGGCAAACAGTGCCATGCCAACTAAGTTGCTTCAAAAATGTGGGGCAGTGGGAAGATCCAAGGGTAGCGCATGCACCTCCCTGGGAAATGTTCTCATCTGGCAGAAAGAATCACCCAGAATTCCCAGGGGATTGTTTTGCAATGCTCCATTCAAATGGGAAATTTGTATTTATGGCAAACAAGCTACATTCACAGTAAAAACTTAATTGTCCAAAACTGAATAATCTGTAGCAGCAAAACCACTGCCTAGATGTTTCTAGGCACTAGTTCATAGTAAATACAATTGTAACATGCTAATACAAAACCAGCTGTTATTTTGAAGGCAGGAAAAAAAATCAGACAACAGATCCTTACACAGGCAAGCTAAGTTAAAGTTTTCATGTTACTACCTGTTGATGTGAAAGGTATCACATTGCTTTATGTCAAAACAAAGAAGAGAGCAGTCAGCAAAGAACCCAACCTGCACAAATTTGCTTATAAAATGTTGCTTTGTCACTTTCCTGTAATTGTTATTTGTTGACACATCAATGTATGGAAAATATATTAGTACAGAGTTACCCACAGAAGTTATTTCTGAACAGAGAAATTATTCTTTTAGTGTGTGCAGTTATCAGCATGAAAAGCCAGATACTGTACTTTTACATTATCAATTTTGCAGCTAATAAAGTTGTAATAAACTCTTATTAAAATAACCCTGTAATTCTAGCCAGGTAGCAGCAAGCATGTCAAAACCTGTGAATCTTTTTTCATATTATTTTAATTTCAGTTCGTATTATAATAATGTTGATTACAAGGATCTGTGCAGCAACTGCCACTTGAAAAAGCATACTTTGAAATAGCCTCAAGAGAAAAAGTTTCCAAAATTTAATTAAGTTGGCCAAAGCCAAGCCTGTAATCTTCTAGTTTGCTCCTACAGATACTACAAATCTCAAAACACTGGAGAAATGCAGATGACACTTGTAGTGGGTTAACCTTGGCCAGACACCAGGTGCCCACCAAGCTGCTCTATCACTCCTGTCCTCAACAGGATGGGGAGGGGGGAAGAAAATAAGATGGAAAAGGACTCATGTCAAGATAAAGACAGTTTATTAAAGCAAAAGAAAAGGCTGCGTGTGGAAGCAAAGGAAAACAAAATATTTATTCTCTACTTCCTATCAGCAAGCAATGTCTGGCCACTTCCTGGGAAGCAGGGCTTTAACACGCATAGGGGTTGTTCTGGAAGTAAAACACCATAAATAACAAGTCGTCCCCCCCCTCCCCCCTCTTCCTCTTTTCTCTTACCTTTTATTGCTGAGCAGATGTCATATTAGTGGACCTGGTGCTCACCACTGCAGATGAGCTCATTAAAGAGGTTAAGATTGGAAGCAGCTTGGGTTGTAGCAACCACGCCTTGATGGAGTTCCTGATCTCAAGGAACGTGGGCCTGACAAAGAGCAAAGTCAGGATCCTGAACTTTAGAAGAGTGAACTTCCAGCTGCTTAAATAATTAGTGGATGAGATTCCCTGGGAAACTGTCTTTAAGGACAGAGGAGATGACCAGAGCTGGTAACTCTTTAAGTACACTTTTCTTAAGAGTGCAAGACCTCTCCATTTCCATGTGTAGGAAAGACCAAAAACTGGCACAGCAGAGCAAGGATCTGCTCCTCAAACTGAGGAGCAAGATGGAAATTCACAGCCAGTGGGAGCAGGGACATGTGGCCTGGGAAGAGCACAGGGATACAGTCTGGATGTGTGGGGATGGGATCAGGAAAGCCAAGGCACAGATGGAACAGGACTTGGCAAGGGACAGGAAGAATAACAAGAAGGGATTCTATAACTAGATAACTTGATCTCCTATGACAAAGTGACCCACTTAGTACATGAGGGGAAGGCTGTGGATGTTTTCTATCTAGACTTCAGTAAAGTGTTTGACACTGTCTCCCATAGCATCTTCCTAGAAAAACTGCCTGCTCATGGCTTGGATGGATGGACTTCGTGATGGGTAAAAAACAGTCTGGATGACGGCCTAGAGAGTTGTGGTGAATGGAGCTAAATCCAGTTGGCAGTTGGTCACTAGCGGTGTTCCCCAGGGCTCAGGATCAGGGCCAGATCTGCTTAATATCTTTATTGATGATTTGGACATGGGGATTGAGTGCACACACAGTAAATTTGCAGACAATACTAAGTTGGGTGGGAGTGGTGATATGCTTGAGGGTAGGAAGGGTATGCAGAGGGATCTGGACAGACTCGATCAATGGGCTAAGGACAACTGCATGAAGTTCAACAAAGGCCAAGTGCTGGATCCTGCACTTGGGTCACAACAACCCCATGCAATGATACAGGCTGGGGCAGGAGCGACTTGAGAGCTGTTTGGCAGAGACTTGAGAGTGCTAGTTGAAAGCCATCTGAATATGAGCCAACAGTGTGCCCAGGTGGCCAAGAGGGCCAATGGCACCCTGGCCTGCATAAAAAATAGTGTGGCCAGCAGGACTAGGCAAGTGATTGTCCCTCTGTACTTAACACTGGTGAAGCTGCACCTCGAGTAATGTGTCCAGTTTTGGGACCCTCACTTCAAAAAGAACATTGAGGTGCTGGAGCATATCCAGAGAAGGGCAACAAAGCTGGTGAAGGGTTTAGAAAACATGTCTTATGAGGAACAGATGAGGGAACTGGGTTTGTTTAGTTTTGAGAAGAGGACGCTTAGGTGGAACCTCATTGCTCTCTCTTTACAACTACCTGAAAGGAGGTTGTAGTGAGGTGGGGGCCAGTTTCTTCTGCCAGGTAAGAAGTGACAGAATGAGAGGAAATGGCCTTAAGCTGAGACAAAATAGATTCAGATTAGATATTAGGAAAAGGTTTTTCACCCTAAGGGTGGTCAGGCATTGGAATAGGTTGCCCAGGGAGGTGGTAGAGTCACTATCCTTGGAGTCATTTCAGAGGTATCTGGATCTGGTGCTAGGTAATATGGTTTAGGGGCTACAGTGGTAATGCTGGGTTGACAGTTGGACTTTATAATGTTAAAGGTCTCTTCAGCTTTGATGATTATATGATTCTAAGTGCATAGTTAAGAAAAGAAAGGCCAAGGAGACCATACACCCCTCTCCCCAATAAATGAGAAGGGAGAACTGGAGACAACAGCTATGGAGAAGGCTGAGGTAAATGAGTTGTTCACCTCAGTCTTCACTGGCAGTCAGATTTCCCACTTCTTTTAAGTCCCTGATCCTTTAGGTGAATGTTAGGGGAGTAAAGTCCCTCTCACTGTAAGCAAAGAGCAGGTTTAGAACCACATGATGAAATTCAATAGTCACAAGTCTATTGGACCTGATGAGATGTATCCCAGGGTCCTGAGGGAACTGGCTGACATGGTTGCCAAGCTACTCTCCGTCATTTGAAAAGTCATGGTGGCCAGGCAAAGTCCCTGGTGACTGGAAAAAGGGAACCATCACTCCCATTTTTAAAAAAGGAAGACCCAGGTAACTACAGACCAGTGAGCCTCACCTCTGTGACTGAGAAAATCACAGAACACATCCTCATGGAAGCAATGTTAAGGCACATACAAGACAAGGAGGTGATCCGAGAGCCAGCACAGCTTTACTAAGGGAAAATTGTGCCTGACCAATCTGGTGACCTTCTATGATGGAGTGACAGTAATGGTAAACACTCAAATGACCTTGCAGCTGGGAAGAACTCTTGATAAACCTGTGTGAACAGCAACCACTGATCCTGTGGCATGGACCAAATTTCAAGGTGCCTCTCTCTGCTTGTGTACTTCTGCCCGGGGGTTGCTTTGGGGATCTCCTGTTAGTGAGGTAATTTAAATAAATTTACTCTGCATTCTAACTGTGGATTTATAGTTGTTCCAGCTGCCTGCCTATGTCAGCTCACATTTGATGTAGTCGGCAGGATCAGGGAACAACCACTCTGTGGCTAGCAAAAAGGTCAGAGATTGGGGAGGCTATGATGGTGACTCCCCATATTCTGGGATGGCCCAGTACTGAGCGCTGGGCCCCCTTGCCCACTTTCCTAGCTACAACAGCTCTGACATCAGCATGGCCTGAAACAGATGATGGGGCAGTGGTTACCCCCCAGATGATCAGCTCAGTTGGTTAGAGCATGGTGCTAGTTATGCCAAGGTTGTGGGTTCAATCCCCCTATGGGCCGTTCTCTTAAGAGTTAGACTTGATGATCCTTCTGAGTCCAGTCCAACTCAGACTATTTTGTGATTCTGTGATTGAGATAGCTGTGCGCAGATTGCCTTGAAAAGCGGCATCATTGTCTCCTCACAAACTAGTGGGGAGATTGTAATGGCTATTAGCTACCCATCTTAGAGGTCTTGCCTATGAAGTTACAGCACAGCAGAGCAAGGTGAGAGACTATAAAAAGGAAGTCAGATCTTTATAAGATGCAAAGATGATTGTTCAATAAGTAATTACCAGTCAAACAGAGCAGTGCTATGAGCAGCAATGCACTGTAGAATGGCTGGTGGCATGTGTTGCCAACAAACCAAGACACAGATATGGGAAAAGTAAGGTTTCGATTGCCCAAGTTCATGCTCTCACTATGAAATCTTCATGGGATCCTGAGAAATGGGATGTAAAGATCTGGAGTGAGTCCTTGGACTCAAAGATTGAGTTTGAGCCAGATTTAGTAGATAAGGAGGTGTCAGTAGTATGATCACTCATACAAGTGGAGGGGCAGAGGAATGTGCCAGATGGAGAGGTATAGGTCACATGCACTTATACTCCAAAAGAGTTAGTCGAATTTTTAGAGATCTATCAGCAGAGGAGGTGGAAGGCATACTGGCATGGATTTTGCAAGCTTGGGATAGTGGCGCTGTGCACTTATTAATGGGTGAAAAATATCTATTAAACCCTATAGACAGTGAGGTTCAGATATATTGTGGGGAGGTGAGAGACTGAAATGGTTAATGGCCTAAACATTGCTAAAATCATCAGAGAACTTGCCTACTATAGCCAACTGCAGAGAAGCAGCTGTGCATCTGTGATCACCAAAGCCCATCCCTCCCCAAATTTGCCTACTAACTGGAATTTGGACTGTGATGAGAACTTGAGATAAGATAAAGGAGGTACTATTATCCAATCATCCCAGGTCTGGGGAGAAGAATGACAGTGATACTGGAAGAGAGACTGGAATGGCCCAATCAGGGAGCATGCTGTCAATGAGTAAAGTAACCCCCCAGGTGCAGAAGGCTTGCACACCTGCCACCTCAGCCTACAGTTGGGTGTTGAAGGAGATAAGGAAAGAGGCAAAACCTGTAAAGGTGGGTACTGTCTCTTCCTCCTTACTCAAGTGAACTCAGCTGTGATAACTCCCCTGCTGGGGAAGCACTGGGACATTCACATGTAGCCTGAAAGTATTAATCTCTGCTGATGGGCTGTAATGGGTCATAATGGACTCAACTGCACTGACAATAGGCAGCTGTAAGGACTTAGATCATCAAAGACTCCAAAAATATCCTATGACTCATAGTATTACATCATCCAGTATAAAACTCCCTGCTCTAGGGGAGTAACAGGGTGTTCCCACCTGAGCATATTTAACTCATGAAATAGTTGAGCTTCATGGACTTCCTCCACCCCCGATGGACCAAGATCACTTCAACAGGACTGTGACCTTCACTTTGACCAATGGACATCGAAATTGCAACAACCAAGTCTTGTTACTGGATCCAATGGGTGGTGACTATGTATCTTTCTACATTTATCCTTTCTTTTTCTTTCTTTTCCTTATACGTTTTCTAACATGTTAATTTTTTTATACTTTTATATTGCCATAGATAAGAACAACCAAAATGGCTACATACCTGTTTTCCTTTGCAACCAAATTGTTCTATATTAAACCCTATATATATATACATACACACACACATTCATAAACACTGATCATTTGGTGTCATTTCACTCTAATCCACCCCGAGGGATCTATTTGCAAGAACCTGGGTTACCTGCCTTTCTGGAGCTGGTTGTAACATGGGGGAATATGCTCAATTACAAAATACCAGGGGTCCCAATGGGTAGGATGTTGCTGCACCTACACTGTATCAATGGCTGTGTGCAGCAGTTTTAACAGCATATGCAGATACTGCCAAATTGCTGTCGATCCTCAGAAAGAGGTGTACAATGGAAGGAGGTATGAGTTTCCTGCAGCAGATGGGGATGGCTCAATGTGCTTATTACAGGATCTAGTCTAAATGGGGCAGCAGGAACAAAAGGTGACAAAATGCAGCTTTTGAGAGAGGCGCCTGTTTCATGAAAACCCTTAATTGCACCAGCACTCATAAGTGCTACTGATAATATAGGTATCCTAGCAAATACCTTGAGGGAAATTTGGGCTGCAAGTTTGGAACCATCTGTGCAGGTGGTGAATGAAAATAAGCCAGCAAAACCAAAGCATTATCTTACATGTGGTGAGGAAACAAATGTGCTAGCTGGTGTCCCAGGATCAGAAATAAATGGGACATGACATAAGAAACATTTCGTTGTTGGCAAAAGTTAGTGCCTATACAAAAAATTCTTCTCCCTCCACCCCACCTGCCCCCTCACTGCGAGGCACTACCTGGGAAATGCCAAAGCAGCAGAAATGGACTGGGAAGAAAGTTGTTTGACAATGGACTAAGCAAGAACAAGAAGCCTCTGATGCCTGCCAAAATGCTTTGATTGAGCATTCCCAATTATACACTCCCAGGCAAGGAAATCCATTTGAATTTGAAGTAACAATTCTAGATGCTATAGTCTTGTGGCAACTGTGGCAGATGACTGGGCTGAAAAGTAAAACTGTAGGATTTTGGTCCAAGGCATTACGAGGCTTCACTATACATTATATCCTAATGAAAAAATGAATTCAAGCTGTAGTTTGAGCATTGCAAGAAATGGAAAGAATCACAGGCCAAAATAGTGTGACTGTACACCTCCAGTACAAAACACTGAGAATTGAAATTCTTCCAGGTAGTGTCTCTCCCAAAACATAAGCCACAGAGGAAATGGGATTGTTTACACCAATGGATTGCATAGTGGCACTGCAACCTATTAATGTGACCATTCATAATAACCCTTGATGATGCAGTATGGTTCTGTACTCTGACTTTTCCCCTTGTTCTACATCTTCTGTTAATACCATGTTCTTGAGTTCTTGTATTTCAGGTATTGTTGATGGTTTCATGTGACTTATCTAGGGCAGACAGTGTTGGAACTATGCTATTGGTGTCACAAAGCCAACACCTAATTCAAGCTGAATCTGAAAAAACACAAGCCACAGCTCTTCAATCTGCATGGGCAATTATCCCATCTCAAGTTACCAAGCCTGGAGTAATATTTGCTGAAGGAGCTGGAGCAGCAGCATATGTAATACTGGAAGATGACACTCCTATTTTCCTTTCTTATCAAAGGCTGGTTTATCAGGCTTTGTGGCCTTGTACTACCAGCACATACCTTTGATCTATTTCTGCAAGATCGATATGTAAATACTTGTGTGTGGTTGGTTTTTAATGTAATTTTTTGAGTAGCAAATAGAGAAAGCCTGCCACGTGTCCTCATGAAACGTTTAAATGGGATAGCCAAGGCAATTGTTGATGTAAATTTGGAAGTAACTACTGTACACAGAGGAACCTTACAAGATTGATTACTGATGAACTACCTCCCTCTTCAACAACATAAATGCTGTTCCCACTTTGAAGGCATATGCTCCTTCGACCTGACTGCAGAATCAGCTGGGATGGAGGACAATATTCCAATATCTTAGGAATTAATATGTCAAATCATACAACCTATCAGTGGTGCCTGGCTGAGTGGCTTAATTTCCTGACAAGAGGAGTGGGACACTTAACTCACAGAATCATTAAGGTTGGAAAAGACCAAGATCATTGAGTCCAAACTTTGACCGAACACCACCATGCCAACTAAACCATAGCATTAAGTGCCACGTCTAGTTGTTTCTTGAGCGTTTCCAGGGATGGCAACTACCATCTTGCTGGGCAGCCCATTCCATGGCTCAAACACCCTTTCAGTGAAGGAATTCTTCCTGATGTCAAACCTGAACCTCCCCTGGCCAGCTTGAGGCCATGTCCTCTTGTCCTGTCACTAATTACCTGGAAGAAGAGACTGATTCCCACCTCGCTAAAATTTCCTTTCAGGTAGTTGTAGAAAGCAATAAGGTCTCTCCTGAGTCTTCTTTTCTTCAGGCTAAACACCCCCAGCTCCCTCAACCACTCCTCATATGACTTATTCTCAAGACCCTTCCCCATCACTGTTGCCCTTCTCTGGACACACTACAGCCTCTCAATCTCTTTCTTGCTGTGAGGGGCCCAGAAGTAAACACAGCACGCGAGGTGTGGCCTTGCCAGTGCCAAGTACAGGGGGACAATTGCTTGCCTTGTCCTGCTGGCTACACTATTGCTGATACAGGTCAGGATGCCATTGGCCCTTTGGCCACCTGGGCACACTGTTGGCTCATGTTCAGCTGGTTTTCAACCAGCACCCCCAGGTCTTTTTCTGCTGGACTGCTTTCCAGCCACTGTTCCCCCAGCCTGTAGTGCTGCAGGGGGTTGTTGTGACCCAAATGCAAGACCCAACACTTGGCCTTGTTGAATCTCATACAGTTGGCCTCAGCCCATTGATTGAGTCTATCCAGATCCCTCTGCAGACCCTTCCTACCCTCCAGCAGATCAACAATTCCACCCAACTTAGTGTTGTCTGTGAACTTACTGAGAGTGCACTTGATCCCCTCATCTAAATCATTGATAAAGATATTCAAAAGATCTGGCCCCAATCCTGAGCCCGGCCTGGCGGGGCCGGGCCAGGCCGGGCCCTGCCTCTGCTGCAATGCTGGCCGGGCCCCCTCTCCAGTGTGGCCAGACTGGCCCGCGGCTCGGCTGAAATTTTGCCGCTGCTGAGTTTCACCAGAAATCGCCGGGCGTGGGGAGGGGAAGCCATCAGCCCACAGCTAAAATTAAACAAAGCAGGAGCCAGAGACCAGCTATGTGGGCAGAACGGCTGCCGCTGTTCTGGCTGGGCCCCCTGAGATCCTGGCACAGCCCCAGCTTGGCCTGAAGCTATCATTGTAAACCATCATGACCATCTGCAGGCCCTGGGCGAGATATTAACTCTTTCATTGCACAGATGAAACTTGCAGAACATCAATCCTCTCTCAAGTGAGAGAAAAGGACAGAGTGAAGACACACAGAGAGACAACATGAAGACACCAAGGTCAGTGAAGGAGGAGTCAAGTCCCAGATGGGAGGAGAAAGAGGAGGTGCCTAGTTTTAGGCTGAAATTCTTTTGTAAGGCCGTGGTGATGAACTATGATACACTAGAATATCCCTTTAATTCATGGAAACAGTATGGAGAGATGGAGTGTTCAAATTGCAGACATGAGCAAAGGCATTCATGCTGAAGCAAGTAAATGTTGAAGTAGCTGTGATCTCATGAGAAACGTGAACAGAGAGAGAAATGAGAGTGATGAAGACCCTTTGCCCCCAGGGAAAGAAGAAGACGACCTCTGTTCCCAGAGATGAAGATGATCTCAGAGATAGATGAACAGAACCTTTGCTTTTGAACAGCTCATCCTTAAAATGGTACCCCAAAAGTTTGACATGGCCCATGAACGCAACTGTGGGAAGGCTGCATGAGATGGGAGGGACTTCACGATTGCAGATTTCCAGGCGGCTGCTATTCGTGGAAAATTGAAGCCATGAGAGAACTGTTTTCTTGTGGAGAAGTCTCCATGACATGGCAAAAGAGACTCCTCTCCCTAAGAGAACTGATGAAAGACTATTTTAGAGGTGGTCAACTGACCTAAGTCCCAGGTTTTGTCTCTGTATGTTGTCAGTGGGAAAGAAAAGAAGCTTGTAGGGGGAGGAGAAGTGTTCTGAAGGTTTTATTCTGATTCTTATTATTTATTTGTTCTTCTAGTTTAGTTTAAATAAAGTTTTCTTTATACCCTTTAAAGTTTTGAGCCTGCTTTGCTCTCCTCCTAATCCTATCTTGCAGAAGAAAAAAGAGTAAGTAATTCTATTTTGTGCCGTAGTGTTTAGCCAGGGCTCAACCCACCACATTATTCGGTGCATTCGCCAGGAAAACTCAAATTGGCAAATCAAAATCACTACACTAAATTGGTGTTTCTGCTCGGTTTCAACTTGAAACCACCACGCATAAGTACCAAACTATGATATGAGAATTAGTCATCTATTGCAAAAGAGCTCTACAATATATTTCCAAGAACAAGGGTACATCGTATTTAATGGAAAATAATCTTGCATACATGAGCCATCAGAAACAGTTACAAAGGAATGCAAAATCTCTTTAACCAAATTCTAACTGAGCAGCATCCAGTTTTTTCTTTAACTTTGGGTCTCCTACTAGCACAGGCAGACACATCCAAACCATGTCTTGCTTTCAGGATACAGACAAAAGATACACTCAGCACAATGAGCTGTGCCATTTACATACTAAAATTAATAAAAAAATAGTTTATATTTTGTAGAATAGGGTAAAAGAGTTTAATACAATCAGCATCAATAAAAGGTTCAAATAAAAAAGATACAAGAGTTCAAAGTTAATAAAATTTCCATAGACTGAAAAGTCATTTTAACAAAAGTTTAAGAAAACATTCCACTTGCTCGTTTAGCTCCAGCCCCCTGTGGATACAGTTATTTTACTGTTATTAGACACATGAAGAGAAAATAACTGTTATGATGGAAAAGTCAGCTACTTGCAGTCAAGTCTGTCATGAAGAAGAGCTGTGGGCTCGGTATTTTCTGGGCCTGAAGGAATTCTCGGCTTGCTGACTTGCAAGCTCCTTTCCCAAGGGAAAACTTTCAACAGTTTCCTTTCCCAAAACATCCTTCCCTGTTTTCCTGAGATATCTCTAAGTGGGCTGTGGATTTTTCTCAAAACAATCTTCCTAAGCTGTTGTTTACCTAAGGGGAAGAGGCGTCAGTCCTTCTGACCAATGAATACCCTTTTAGCGAAACATGCTATAAAAGGGATGAAGGAAATTGTAAATAAAGTTTTCAGCCTTCTGATCTTCTCATGAGACTGGAGTCATGTCTTCTTGCCGTGTCCTACTGCGACAAAGAGCCACACTGCATTTGGTGTGGGGTTCCTCCTTACTGCTGCTCAGCTGAGACTCCTGCAGTCCTACAAGATCTGATAAAGAGCCCCATTTACACTGTCACTATAGTTCACATCCTGAGATAGAGACAATATGGGATGCTGGGCAGACAGACTTACAGCAAAAGCTGCCAAGTATCTGCGGAAGAAGAGATGGAGAAGCGATCTGCAGCAAATGGGATGGGACAGAAAGGGTCCCCCTTGTCACCCCTACTGTGTCCAAATACCATCAAAGCAAGCATCAAGCAAGAGATTTTTATTCTCTTGATTCACTAAACCAGAGGAGAGAAAGAGATGAAGAAAAAAATTAAAAGCAAACAAACAAACAACCTCTGCCTTTTTAAAGCTAGAGGAAGGACTATCTCCATCCCCATCCTATAAAAATAAAGACGCATCTGCAAAACAAAGGCATTTATTTGCCATGGCATATTTAAAAGCAGGGGGGAGGAAGACACTTGGTAAACTTTCACATTCATCTTCTGCAAAAAAGTTCTACTCAGAGTCACTAGAAATGCCTTTTGCTGCACTTAAATTAGTTTTGGCTACTAATAATATTCAGGCAACTAGTTCTGTTAAGTGTTATTTTCTTACCTAATCAAAAAGCTACCTAATGTATTATTCATAATTTATCCACCAGATGTGACAGTACTCTACTCTCAGTTCTCTGGTAGTATGAGTTCACGATATGAGCAGTCCCCAAAGATAGACCTAGCAGGGGAAACGAGAGGAAGAAAAAGGATAGTGGTTTTGGTTCACCAATTTTTTGTTTCCTGGCCAATGCATCAATTAATGTGGTGGGTTGAGTGCCCACTAGAATCATTTACTCTTTTTCTACCATGAGATAGGATTAGAAGAAAAGCAAAGCAGACTCAAAACTTAAAAAGATATAAAGAAAACTTTATTAACAAAACTATAAGAATCAGAATAAAACCTTCAGAACACTTCTCCTCTCCCCACAAGCTTCTTTTCTTTCCCACTGACAACGTACAGAGACAAAACTTAGAACTTAGGTCAGTTTACCACTTCTAAAAATAGTCTTTCATCAGGTCTCTTAGGGAGAGGAGTCTCTTTTGCCATGTCATGGAGACTTCTCCACAAGAAAACAGTTCTCTCGTGGCTTTAATTCTCACAAATAGCAGCTGCCCGGGAATCTGCATTCATGAAGTCCCTCCCATCTCACACAGCCTTCCCACAGCTGCATTTATGCGCTATGTCAAACTTTTGGGGTACCATTTTAAGGATGAGCTGTTCAAAAGCAAAGGTTCTCTTCATTTATTTTTGAGATCATCTTCATCTCTAGGAACACAGATCTTCTCTCCCTGAGGGCAGGTCTTCATCTCATCTCTCTCTGTCCAAGCTTCTCATGAGATTACAACTACTTTAACATTTACTTGCTTCAGCACAAATATCTTTGCTCATGTATTCAATTTAAAAACTCCATCCTCCCTGTCCTAGGGTGACTTTTTGATGCTTGTATCCCCAATCGTCTGTTCTGTTTATGCTGTATGTTAAGTTCTGTACCTTTAAGACTGGTTTTGAGAGTGAAGCAGGGAGGAGAGGTGTGGAGTTTGTTTTGAGAAACTGTTCTGACTTCTCTGCATTCCGGCTCCTGGAGTGTGTTCATCTGAAGCATGGACAGACAGCGGGACAGAGATCTCCTGTGCTTTTAGTTAGTTTTAGATAGCTGAGGCAGAGAAGTTCCCTGGACTGTTTTTTTTTCCTTTTTCTTGGAACTATTCGAACATGCTGTGGACTGAAAACCCAGAGAGACACCAGGATCTCGTGCCTGTGGCCCACTGGGGCCTGGACCTTGGCATTCTCCAGCACCGGAGGGACTGGGACTGATAAGAGACTGAGAGCCAAGCTACACCCACGGCAAGGACTTTTCTCAATTTTGCCATCTCTCTTCAGAGCGGCGAGAGGTTTTATTGTTTCATATTATTCATTTTTTATGCTTGCAGTCACTTTGTTGAATAAATAGTTTTTTCCACTTTTCTCTAAGGAGATTTTTCCCGGAGCAGTCAGGGGAGGATCCATTGGGGTTTGCTTCTCCAAAGGGACCCTATTCAGAGGTTTCCTCCCAAATTTGCCCTAAACCAGGACACCTCCATACTGTTTTCATACAGTTTAAAGGGATATTCTAGTATATCACAGTCCATCACCATGGCCTAACAAAAGAATTTCAGCCTAAAACTAGGCACCTCCTCTTTCTCCTCCCATCTGGGACTTGACTCCTTCACTGACCTTGGTGTCTTTATGTTGTCTCTCTGTGTGTCTTCACTCTATCCTTTTCTCTCACTTGAGAGAGGATTGATGTTCTGCAAGTTTCATCTGTGCAATGAAAGAGTTAATATCTCGCCCAGGGCCTGCAGAGGGTAATTGATGGTTTCTGACAGGCAGTGGCAGAAGGTGGTAGATTCAGGCCAAGCTGGGGCTGTGCCAGGATCTTGAGGGCTCTGGCTGCATTCAATTCCAGCTGCAGGGCCACTCTGCACGGCTGCAAAGCCGCCCCTGGTCTCAGCTGCATGATCTCTCACAGCGCTGGGACAGCCCCTTGGCAAGTTGGAGGCCGTGCTGGGGGGGGAGAAGCAGCTAGGATCTCAGCAGCAGCACACTGTGGCTGGGGCCTCCCCTCCCCCTGCCCAGCGGTTTCTGATGAAACTCAGCAGTGGCAGAATTTCAGCTGAGCCGCAGGCCGGTCTGGCCATGCTGGGGGGTTGGGGGGTGGCTCGGCCCAGCCAGTGCTGCAGCAGAGGAAGGGCCCAGCCCGGCCAGGGCCCGGCAGGCTCCCAGGAAGGGGCCTGGCCCCTCAGCAGGGCCTATTACCTGTTCCCAGGCCAGAAGAAAAGAGATCTTTCCCGGGTTTATTTTATTTTTAACATGTGTGTTCACAGAAGCGTGTTCAGCTTTCTAGTGGTCTAACAAGGTGTCAGTATTCAAAACCAGTCACTGATGGGTTTTGTCACAGCTTTTCTTAGAAAAATCACTTCCATGGGTGGCTTCTCTCCTCACCAAATGTCAATCAATGCAAAATCAGCACAATGTCTTAATCAAAGCCCTTGCTATAGTACTTTCCATACAAGCTGTATATGAAGTTACCTTTTAGTTAATGCCTCTAGAAAAGAAGTGAGGCAAAGACACGTGTTTTAAAATTCTTTAGTTATTGAAACTCAAGACAAGGATGCAAATTTTATACAAGTACCCCTTTACTCAAATAACCAATACAAGAAAAAAACCCACAACAACATGCCACTTAAAACCCTGTCAGGGAAAGGAGGATCACCCAGGGAAAGCCACTAGTATTCACATGGCATTCATTAGGAGTTTGATCTCTGTGCCTATTACTCTATTATTAGCATTTCAGAAGCATTCTGGTGTTTTATTCCTGCATACTTACACTGACATGCTATTAAATTGCTAATACTGCATCATGCAGATGGACAAGACCTCTACAAGGCAGGACCATCAACTGGTAGAGCACAAAGGGAAAACAACATGCCAATTGGGTTACTGGCACTAAAGCATTGCTCCATACTTATTTTTAATAAATGCTATTCTACACAGGACTTGTCAGTGGATATATTATTGGGTACATTTCCTGTAGTGATGTATTTGCAAAACTTAGACCACTGTTTATCAGCCAAACCGTTTGTGAGAAAACTTATCAAACCACCTGCAGTTTTTGTTAGAGCTCTCAGGAATTCATCAAGGTTACTGAGCAAAACAAGACTAAAATAAGAACTAAGAGCCTGAGAAACTGACTACCAAGAATGCAAAACCTAGATAAAGGAGGCACAATGTGGTGTAGGACTCTGACCAATTAGGTGTCCTGAAGAATGCGTGCCTGCCTCGTGGACAAGGCCAATGAGATGACGCGTGAACGCGTGAACAAACAACTTAGAATCTATATCTGTAGTTTAATGTGAACAATAAAGTGGCTTCTGCTCAATCATATTGGTTGGTCATACAGATGTCCATTTCTCCTGCAACTTCCCTTCAGTTTACAGGGGGAGGGCCTCGTTCTGAACTGCTTCTAGGTTTCTTTCATTATGAGTCACCATGATGAGGGACTTTAAGGTACAAGAGCAAAGAGCACTGTACCTTGAAAAACCAGGCTCCAAAAAAAGAGAAGTGAAACAGCAAATATGAGGAACACTATCTACTGTAACACCAATGAAAAATCAAGTACATGATTGCTTCTGCCATCTTAATTCATAGATTTAATTAACAAAGAGAAATAACCCCTTCACATGTTTACATAGATAATTTACTAAAATCCATAACCTTGACATTTAATCCACCTCCATACATCAAATTAAACCTCTGACAGTGAATTTCAGAAGCAGGCAATGTGTTTAGCTTTATGTTGTGCCTACGCTTTGAGGAAATGCAAAACTTCAATGAGTCAACTCAGATCCAGCATACTCTATTCCATACACAACAATACTTGGGTAGCTTGAAAGCTACAAAGTCCTGTTTCATTATGGTCTCTGCTGCATCTAACTTAGTAATTTTATAGCTCAAGAGGAAGTCCCAGATTGTGTTCACTGGAACGAGAGTTATAAAACTAGTCTGATTGGCATAGGAAACCCAGAGGCTTCCTTATAGTCACTACTGTATTAGTACTGCCCAGATGCCCCAGACAGAATTTGAGGCACCACTGTGGTATGCACTGTCTAGCAGTAGTCATGAAATTTAATAATAATCTCCAAAATATAAGACAGGAGAAACCAACACAATCAAGCAGAGTGACTCACCTAGTCATGCAGCACCTCAGTAGTACAGAAGAAATTCACCTCTTGACTCCTAAAGCTCCAACTACTGACTAGGTTATGTCTCAAATTTGAAAAGGTGTTTTCCACACTAGTACATCTGGTGTCTTTTGGTTACACTTAAAGACTTGGCCACAATACCATCTGTGGTATATGGTAAGATTTGTACAGTGTTGCTTTATGATGGTGAAGAATTGATGAGGCTGGTTGAGAAAATTATGAGCTGTGCAACTTGTTAATCTTGCACCTGACTCAAGCAAGGCCTAACGACTGAAGGATGTCTGGAGTGAAGCGGAGGCTTCACCCCCCGATATTCTTTCAGTGAGACACAGAAAAGCAACCACATCTCTGTAGTAGCCAACAGTCACACTCCCTTCACTGCAAAAAAACAGCCTCCTTGTAAATCTGGTCTATTAAAGAGATAAGGATGTGCACAAAGACCCTCTGATGAAGGTCAGGCAGCCTTCACTGCTGCCTCAGCATGAGGAAGAGGACCAAAGTGTTTATTGCACCTCTTCTGCCAACTATAAATTCTAACCAAATGTAACCCAAGACCCTCACAGAATTCACAGAATTTCTAGGTTGGAAGAGACCTTCAAGATCATTGAGTCCAACCCATGCCCTAACACCTCAACTAGATCATGGCACCAACTGCCACATCCAGTCTTTTTTTAAACACATCCAGGGATGGTGACTCCACCACCTCCCCAGGCAGGCCATTCCAGTACTTTATCAAACTTTCCATAAAAAACCTTTTCCTAATATCCAACCTATATTTCCCTTGGTGCAGTTTGAGACTGTGTCTTGTTCTGTCAGTTGCTGCCTGGAGAAAGAGACCAACCCCCAGCTGACTACAACCACCCTTCAGGAAGTTGTAGAGAGTGATATGGTCACCTCTGAGCCTCCTTTTCTCAAGGCTAAACAACCCCAGCTCCCTCAGTAGTTCCTCATAGGGCTTGTGTTCCAAGCCCCTCACCAGCCTTGTTGCCCTGCTCTGGATGTGCTCAAGCATCTCGACGTCCTTCCTGAACTGAGGAGCCCAGAACTGGACACAGTACTCAAGGTGGGGCCTCACCAGAGCCGAATACAGTGGAAGAATGACTTCCCTGCTCCTGCTGGCCACACTATTCCTGATACAGGTCAGGATGACGTCTGCCTTCTTGGCCACCAGGGCACACTGCTGGCTCATGTTCAGCTGGCTGTCGACCAGAACCCCCAGGTCCCTTTCCACCTGGGCACTGTCCAGCCACACCATGCCCAGTCTATAACGTTGCAGGGGGTTATTGTGGCCAAAGTGCAGGACTCGGCACTTGGACTTATTAAACTGCATCTTGTTAGACTCTGCCCATCCATCCAACCGTTCCAGGTCTCTCTGTAGAGCCCTTCTCCGTTCCAATAGATCGACACACGCTCCCAGCTTAGTGTCATCTGCAAATTTACTACTGAAAGACTCAATACCCTCATCCATGTCATCAATAAAAATATTAAACAGAACTGGCCCCAGGACAGACCCCTGAGGAACACCACTGGTGACTGGCCACCAGCTGGATGCAGCAGCGTTCACCACCACTCTCTGAGCCCGGCCATCCAGCCAGTTCCTAACCCAGCAAAGAGTGCTCCTATCCAAGCCATGGGCTGCCAGCTTATCTAGGAGCATGCTGTGGGAGACAGTGTCAAAGGCTTTGCTGAAGTCCAAATAGACAACATCCACAGCCTTCCCTGCATCCACCAGGTGGGTCACCTGGTCATAAAAGGAGATCAGGTTGGTCAAACATGACCTATCCTTCCTAAAACTATGCTGGCTGGGTCTGATACCCTGGCCATCCTGTAAATTCTGTGTGATGACACTCAGTATAAACTGTTCCATTATCTTGCCAAGTACTGAGGTCAGGCTGACTGGCCTATAAGTTCCAGGATGCTCCTTCCCACCCTTTTTGTGAATGGTTGTCACATTGGCTAACGTCCAGTCATCCAGAACCTCACCAGTGAGCCAGGACTGTTGGTAAATGATGGAGAGTGGCTTTGCAAGCTCATCTGCCAGCTCCCTCATCACCCTGGGATGGATCCCATCTGGGCCCATAGACTTATGAATATCCAAGCATTTCAGCAGTTCTCTGACTGCCCCCTCTTGGATAATAGGGGGACCATTCTGTTCCCTGACACCTTCAACCAAGCCAAGAGGACAGTTGTCTTGAAGGCAAGTCATCTTCCCACTAAAAACTGAGGCAAAGTTGGCGTTAAGCATTTCTGCCTTCTCCTCATCTGCAGAAACTAAGTTCCCTCCCTTGTCCAATAAAGAACAAAGGTTGGTCTTACCCTTCCTTTTGCCATTAATATATTTGTAAAAACATTTTTTATTATCCTTCACAAAAGTTGCCAAATTAAGTTCAAACTAAGCTTTGGCCTCTCTAATTTTTTTTCTACATGCCTTAGCAACCCCCTTAAATGTTTCCTGAGACACCTGACTCTCCTTCCAAAGATGATACTTCCTCTTTTTTCCCCTAAGTTCCTTCAAAACCTCCTTGCCTATCCAGGCTAGACGTTTACCTCATCAACTCATCTTTCGGCACACAGGGACAATCTGTTTCTGTGACCTCAAGATCTCTGTTTTGAAGCACGCCCAGCTTTCCTGGACTCCTTTGTTTTTAAGGGCTGCTTCCCAAGGAACTCTCTGAATATGTCTCCTAAATAGGCCAAAGTCTGCCCTCCGGAAGTCCAATGCAACAGTCTTACTGGTGCTCCTCCTGATTTCACCAAATATCGAGAACTCTATAATTTCATGATCACTCTGCCCCAAGCGGCCTCCAACCACCACATCTCCCACCAACCCATCTCTATTTGTAAACAACAGGTCCAGCATAGTCCCTCCCTTGGTGGGCTCACTCACCAGCTGCGACAAAAAGTTGTCCTCCACACACTCTAAGAACCTCCTGGACCGCCTCTTTTTTGCTGTATTAAGTTCCCAGCAGATGTCTGGCAGGTTGAAGTCACCCACAAGAACAAGGCCTGATGATCCTGAAACATTATCTAGCTGCTAATAGAATAAGTTGTCCACCTCTTCTTCCTGGTTGGGTGGACGGTAACAGACTCCCAGTAGGATGTCAGCCTTGTTGGCCTTCTGTTTAATTCTTACCCACAGGCATTCAACTCCATCTTCCTTAGTTTCAATACCTACGGCATCAAAAGTCTCCTTGATATAAAGGGCCACCCCTCCACCTCTTCTTCCTTTCCTGTCTCTTCTGAAGAGCTTGTAGCCATCCAGTGCAGTGTTCCAGCTATGTGAGTCATCCCACCACGTTTCCGTGATGGCAACTACATCATAGCTTTGCTGTTGTACCATGGTCTCCAGCTCTTCTTGTTTGTTACCCATGCTGCGTGCATTGGTATACATGCATTTCAGCTGGGATACGGACTTCACCCACAACTCAGGCTTATCACCCTTGGGCCTGCTTCCAGACAGCCCAGCTGCATCCCCTTCCCCCTTCAAACCTAGTTTAAAGCCCTCTCAACGAGGTCTGCCAGTTCATGAGCTAGAAACCTTCTGCCCTTAACAGAGAGATGTATCCCACCTGGTTCCAGCAGAGCAGGTGCTGTAAAAGTTTCCCCATGATCAAAGAATCCGAAATTTTGCTGATGACACCAACTCTTAAGCCACTTGTTAATGATGTGGGTTCTCCTATTTCTTTCATCATTTTTCTCCGCCACCAAAGGGATTGAGCAGAACACTACCTGTGCCCATGTCCTATCAACTCATTAAGCCCCATTCACATAATATCTTTTACACCCCTATGAATACAAATGAGGAACAGCATGAGACATGTAATACATGTATGACTGACGTTACCAAACACCACCTATAACATGCAATTGTTCTATCTCATTGGGACGGGCCAAAAATTTGTAGTATAAAAGGAGGGCTTTGGGGAGGAAAGAGTCAGAGGGGGAAAACACCTCTGCTTGCTCAGGATTGGTCAACAGACTGTGTCTCTCCTCCTCTCCTAAAGGGATTCCTTTAGGTGAGCTTTGTGCCTCCAACAGGAAATAGTCTTATTAGAAAAATTCACAGATGAAACATAGTTGGGTTAGAGTATCAATCTTCTGGAGGGCAGAAAAGCTCTGCAGAGGGATCTGGATAAGCTGGATCAATGGGCCGAGGCCAGTTGTATGAGATTCAACAAGGCCAAGTGCCAGGTTCTGCACTTTGGCCATGACAACCTGTGTCAACTTGGCACAGCCTGGTTTTTGGTTGCGGGGGAAGGCCACAGAAGTGGCTTCTGTAAGAAGCTGCTAGACGCTTCCACCATGTTTGACAGAGCCAATCTCTAATGGCTCTGAAGATGGACATGCTACTGGGCCAATTAGAGAGGTTGGTAATGCCTCTGTGATGACATATTTAAGAAGAAAATCAAAACAGCGCAGGCACAGTTTTTTCCAGGGGTTGCAAGGCACCGCCACTGGGGCCATCCGGGCAGCCGGTGGCGATATGCCGCCGCAGACCTTGCCTGCCTAGCTGCTCCTAGCCAGCAGCACTGACAGCAGAAGGGCAGGGCAGTGGGTTCTCCTTCCTGGCACCCCACATAAAGAAAGGTGTTTCATAGCGCCAGTGCTGTGGCAGCTGCCACTGCCCGCTTGGTGGTGGCAGGGCTGCCTGGCCAGCAGCAGAAACATGGCAAACAACTCTCTGGCATGGAACCTAGATGAGATCAACCTCTCAAGGCTGCAGGATCCTGTAGGAATCTTTGAATTGGTAGAACTTGTTAGCAATGATACTTAGGAGCAGCACTTTTTCTTCTAGTCAGAGAAGAGGAGGAAGTGAGGACATGTGAAGGAAAACAACATGGTGGCACAAAGGTCAGTGGAAAAGAGAGGGGGAGGAGGTGCTCCAAGCACTGGAGCCGAGATTCCTCTGCAAGCTGTAGTGAGGACTATAGTGAAACAAAATGTCCCCCTGTAATGCATGAACTTCACTGGGGATGCAGAGATCGACTCATAGCCCGTGGGAAAACTGCTCACACCAGAGCGAGTGGATGCCACAGAAAGCTGTGATCCAGTGAGAGACCCAAATAGAGAGACAGGGCTCCTGCTTCCAGAGACAGAGAAAGAAAGCCCTTGCTCCCAAACTAGAGCAGCCTATCCTTCAAGGACTGCACCCCATGGACAAGTGATCCACACCAAAACAGTTTTAGGAAGACTGTCTGTGGGAGGGACCCCATGGCATAGCAAAGTCTTCTCTCCCTGAGCAAACACAAGAATATCTTGAGTGACGAACTGACCAAGACCCCCATGCCCTGTCTCCCCGCACTGTTGGTGGTAAAGAGGGAGGGGCTGGGGGGAGGGGGGATGTCCTAGGTTACAATGTAAAATTGTGCCCAAGGTTTGTATTCTATCCCCATGAGCCGTTGGAGCCAAGGTGGGGCAGTTTTTTCCTTATCTTCTGTTAATGAGCCTAACAATGCCTTGCCACATGACTCATAGATAACTTCCTCCGGGAGTTATCTCTGTTTAATGGGCCATCAAGGACCCACCGCATGACTCATAGAATGGGATCATCCCATTGTGAGATGCTCCGCCCAGGGGGAGGAGACAAGCATTCCCACCTGAATAAATCCAGGGTTTGGGACAGCACAGGCAGCTTTAATCCACTGGACTTCCAGAGGAGACAAGAGCTGCCAGACGTTTCTACAGGAATCACTGCTTCGACAAGACCATCTCATCTGGACTGCCACTACCACCCTAACTAACAGGGTGTCAGGTTGTATTCTGACTCTGTCAGGCTTTTTTTTTTTTTTGTACTATTACTTTTATTTTATTTTACTTTACTTTATTTTCTTTTCATCTTATTAAATTGTGTTTCTGACTTGGAGTCCTTCACTGGTTTTGCTTTCAAACCAGCACATATTTTTGGTGCCCAACGTGGGGCAGGAGGTACTGAGAAAAGTCAGAATTACAATTTTGGGAAAAAGACACCTGTTCACCATGATGCTCAGCATGTTTACATGTGTCTTGTACCTAGCTCTCTATATCTTTCCACACATGGGGCAGTATCTGCAGATCTTAATATTCTGGTGTAAACCAGGGTACAGCACTAAGATTGCTTTATTGGTCTATTATGCCTATTGCATGATAACCTCCGAGGCAATGAGCACAATTCAGAATATGTACTCAATTTTGTTGTCTTGTCCCGGTCTAGGATGCTTTGTTTGGGGTCTCAACAATCTCACCCAGCCACAGTGGGGAGGGGTAAAGAATGATTTTTTCCAGTCTTTCAAGACTGATACAGCAGTTTTTGGAAATTTTGAGTTCTCTCTGGCTACCAAGGACAGCATAATGTAGTTAGTACTGCTTTCTCTTCTCTGCACAGCCTGCACCATGCTTAAAGAGCAGCGTTTTCTTGAGGCAGAGGAGAAAAGAACCAAATGCACAGCAACAGCCTTCGTGTCTACACAGATTGTCACAGAGGAGAAAGGAACCAAAAGCCAGGCAACAGTGTCCGAGTCTACGCAGACTGTTACAGAGGAAATAGAAGCCAAAAGCCAGACAACAGTGTCCGAGTCTACGCAGACTGCCACAGAAGAGAAAAGAACCGAAATCAAGGCAACAGTGCCCACGTCCACGCAGACTGCCACAGAAGAGAAGGAAGCCACGTGCAAAGCCACAACATCTGTGTCTATGCAGGTTGTCACAGAGGAGAAAGAAGCCAAAAATGCCAGCATCTCCACACAAACCATCACTGAACTGGAACAGCCTAAACCGGTAGCAGTTGCTCCTGTTCAGAAGAAGAAAGCAAAGAGCAAATCAGTCCGCGTAGTGACTGATGAGGATGCAGCAGGACCTTCGCACCCAGCAGAAGAGCCAGAGCCAGAGATCATCACTCGCTCTCTGTCCCTGGGTGAGCTGCATGACCTGCGGAGGGAATTCACCCGCCACACAAATGAATCCGTCCTGACCTGGCTGCTCCGTATCTGGGACGCTGCAGCCAATGACACCATTCTGGATGGAAGTGAGGCCAGGCAACTGGGATCGCTGTCCCGGGATGTGGTCATTGACCAGGGGATCGGGAGAACCCAAGAAACTCTCAGCCTCTGGCGACGACTGCTAACAAGTGTGAAGGACAGATACCTTTGTAAAGAAGATCTCCAGGTGCACCAAGGAAAGTGGAACACAATGGAACAAGGTATCCGATGCCTGAGGGAATTGGCCGTGCTGGAGATCATTTTCTCAGAGGATGAGAGATTTCCTAAAAGCCCAGATGAAGTCCAGTGCACATCGCAGATGTGGTTGAGATTCGCACGGCTTGGACCAGAGATGTATTCCCGTTACCTGGCAACGCTGCAATGGAGGGCAGGCGAGGACAGGGTGGGCGTCTTAGTCAATAAACTAAGAATTTATGAGGACACTGTCACTGCCCCATTTCGTACCCATGTCTCATCCGTGGAAACAAGGCTGGCTGAGCAAGTCCGAAGCTTGATTAAGGAAGAAATTTACCATGTCTCGCCAGAACCAACAAGAGTCTCTGCCATTAGGAGCAGGCATCCCCCAGCCAGGGAGAGAACATACACTCCACAAGGTAACCTCTGGTCTTTTCTTCGGGAGCATGGAGAAGACATGAGGAAGTGGGATGGAAAACCCACCTCCTCCTTAGCAGCCCGGGTATGTGAACTGAAAAGAGAGACCCCTACAACAAAAAGTTCGTCTAGAGTCAATGCTGCTCCAGTCTCTTGAGCACAAAACTACAGACAGGATAGGAATGATGATATGACTGATCCTCTCAAAGGAACCTCAGGAACATATTTACAGGAAGAGAGTAGCGTGCACCATGACCAGGAATAGGGGGGCCCTGCCTCTAGCCAGGTAGAGGAAAGGGACAATCGGATCTATTGGACTGTGTGGATCCGATGGCCTGGCACATCTGACCCACAAGAGTATACGGCTTTGATTGACACTGGCTCTCAATGTACCCTGATGCCATCAAGGTATATAGGAACAGAATCTGTTTCTATTTCTGGAGTGACAGGAGGGTCCCAGCAGCTGACTGTAGTGGAGGCCGAAGTGAGTTTAACCGGGAACGGATGGCAAAAACACCCCATTGTGACTGGCCCAGAGGCCCCATGCATCCTTGGCATAGACTATCTCAGAAATGGATATTTCAAAGACCCAAAAGGATATCGTTGGGCTTTTGGGATAGCTGCTGTAGAGACAGAAGGCATCAGACAACTGAATACCTTGCCTGGTCTCTCAGATGACCCCTCTGCTTTGGGACTGCTGAGAGTTGAAGACCAACAGGTACCAATCGCCACAGCAACAGTGCACTGTCGGCAATACCGCACTGACAGAGACTCTGTGATTCCTATCCATGAGATGATTCGTAAACTGGAGAACCAAGGGGTGGTCAGCAAGGCTCGCTCACCTTTCAACAGCCCTATATGGCCAGTGCGTAAGTCCAGTGGAGAATGGAGACTGACTGTAGGTTACCGTGGTCTGAATGAGGTCACGCCACCACTGAGTGCTGCTGTGCCAGACATGTTGGAGCTTCAGTATGAGCTGGAGTCCAAGGCAGCAAAGTGGTACGCGACCATCGACATTGCCAATGCCTTCTTCTCCATTCCTTTGGCAGCAGAGTGCAGGCCTCAGTTTGCTTTCACCTGGAGGGGTGTGCAGTATACCTGGAACCGACTGCCCCAGGGGTGGAAGCACAGTCCCACAATGTGCCACGGACTGATCCAGACTGCATTGGAAAAAGGTGAGGCTCCTGAACATATCCAGTATATTGATGACATTATTGTATGGGGGAACACAGAAGGGGAAGTCTTCAAGAAAGGAGAGAAGATTATCCAGATTCTACTGAAAGCTGGTTTTGCCATTAAGCGAAGTAAGGTTAAGGGACCGGCTCGAGAAATCCAGTTCCTGGGAGTCAAGTGGCAAGATGGTCGTCGCCAGATACCCACAGAAGTAATCAACAAGATCACCGCGATGTCTCCACCAATCACTAAGAAGGAGACACAAGCTTTCCTAGGTGCCATAGGCTTTTGGAGAATGCACATTCCTGAGTATAGCCAGATTGTGAGTCCTCTCTACCTGGTTACCCGCAAGAAGAACGATTTCCACTGGGGCCCTGAACAGCAGCAAGCCTTTGCCCAGATCAAGCAGGAGATCGCTCATGCGGTAGCCCTTGGCCCAGTGAGGACAGGACCAGATGTGAAGAATGTGCTCTACTCAGCAGCCGGGAACAATGGCCTGTCCTGGAGCCTTTGGCAAAAGGTGCCTGGTGAGACTCGGGGTCGACCACTGGGATTCTGGAGTCAAAGCTACAGAGGGTCCGAAGCCAACTACACTCCCACGGAGAAGGAAATCTTGGCCGCCTATGAAGGAGTTCAAGCTGCCTCAGAAGTAATTGGCACTGAAGCACAGCTGCTTCTGGCACCCCGACTGCTGGTGCTGGGGTGGATATTCAAGGGAAAGTTTCCTTCCACACATCATGCAACCGACACTACTTGGAGCAAATGGATTTCCCTCATTACACAGCGCGCCCGTATTGGAAACCCAAATCACCCTGGGATTCTGGAAGTTATAACGAACTGGCCTGAAGGTGAGACTTTTCGATTACCCTCTGAAGAAGAAGAGGAGCAAGTGACACGTGCCGAGGACGCCCCACCATATAATGAGCTACCGGAGACTGAAAGACGATATGCCCTCTTCACTGATGGTTCCTGCCGAATTATTGGCGCTGACCGGAGATGGAAAATCTGCAGTATGGAGCCACACACGAGTTGCACAAGCTACCGAGGGACAAGGTGGATCGAGTCAGATGGCAGAGCTTAAAGCTGTCCAGCTGGCTTTGGATACTGCTGAACGAGAGAAGTGGCCGAGGCTCTATCTCTACACCGACTCATGGATGGTAGCCAATGCCCTGTGGGGATGGCTGAATCGCTGGAAAAAGGCCAACTGGCAGCGCAGAGGGAAACCCATCTGGGCTGCTGAGATTTGGCAGGACATTGCCACCCAAGTAGAGAAGCTAACCGTGAAGGTTCAACACGTGGATGCACATGTACCCAAGAGTCGGGCTAATGAGGAGCATCACAACAATGAGCAGGTAGATAAAGCTGCCAAGGTGAAAGTATCACAGGTGGATCTAGACTGGCAGCACAAGGGAGAATTATTCCTAGCTCGTTGGGCCCATGATGCCTCTGGTCATCAGGGAAGAGATGCAACATACCGATGGGCCTGTGACCGAGGGGTGGACCTTACTATGGACAGCATCTCACCAGTCATCCATGACTGTGAGACCTGCGCTGCAATCAAACAGGCCAAGCGGGTGAAGCCTCTGTGGTACGGTGGACGATGGTTGAAGTACAGGTATGGGGAAGCCTGGCAAATTGACTACATCACCCTTCCCCAGACCCGCCAAGGCAAGCGCTACGTGCTGACCATGGTAGAAGCAACCATAGGATGGCTGGAGACCTATCCTGTGCCTCATGCTACTGCCCGGAATACCATCCTGGGCCTCGAAAAGCAAGTCCTGTGGAGACACAGCACCCCAGAGAGAATCGAGTCAGACAACGGGACACATTTTAAGAACAGCCTTATAAACACCTGGGCCAAAGAACATGGTATTGAATGAATATACCACATCCCTTATCATGCACCAGCCACCAGGAAAGTTGAACGGTGCAATGGACTGTTAAAGCCTACCCTGAAGGCACTTGGCGGAGGGACTTTCAAGAATTGGGACATAAACTTAGCCAAAGCCACCTGGATGGTAAACACCCAAGGCTCCATCAATCGCGCTGGTCCTGCCCAGTCTGAACCCTTGCACACAGTGGATGGAGATAAAGTCCCTGTGGTACACATGAAAGGGATTTTAGGAAAGACTGTTTGGATTAATCCCACCTCAGGTAAAGGCAGACCCATCCGTTGGATTGTTTTTGCTCAAGGACCTGGTTATACTTGGTGGGTAATGCAAAAAGATGGAGAAACCCGTTGTGTACCACAAGGAGACCTAATTTTAAGTGAGAACTAGAATTAGTGTGTAAGGTTTCATTCTGTGTATATATGTATGTATCTGTGAGAATGTATGATGTAGATGGTGATAGAATAAGGGGTGGATTATATCCTAGGTTACAATGCAAAATTGTGCCCAAGGTTTGTATTCTATCCCCATGAGCCGTTGGAGCCAAGGTGGGGCAGTTTTTTCCTTATCTTCTGTTAATGAGCCTAACAATGCCTTGCCACATGACTCATAGATAACTTCCTCCGGGAGTTATCTCTGTTTAAAGGGCCATCAAGGACCCACCGCATGACTCATAGAATGGGATCATCCCATTGTGAGATGCTCCGCCCAGGGGGAGGAGACAAGCATTCCCACCTGAATAAATCCAGGGTTTGGGACAGCACAGGCAGCTTTAATCCACTGGACTTCCAGAGGAGACAAGAGCTGCCAGACGTTTCTACAGGAATCACTGCTTCGACAAGACCATCTCATCTGGACTGCCACTACCACCCTAACTAACAGGGTGTCAGGTTGTATTCTGAATCTGTCAGGTTTTTTTTTTTGTACTATTACTTTTATTTTATTTTACTTTATTTTCTTTTCATCTTATTAAATTGTGTTTCTGACTTGAAGTCTTTCACTGGTTTTGCTTTCAAACCAGCACAGGGGAGAAGTGTTTTAAAGGCTTATTTTACTTCTCATTATCCTCCTCTGACTCCGTTAAGAATAAATTTACCTTACACTTTTAAATTTGAACCTGTTTTACCCTTAGAGTGTTTTCTCCTAGTCTTTAACTCATGAGGTCTTTGTTAATTTTTTTCCCCTCCTCTGCCCAGCTATAACAGAAGAGAGCAAATGACAGAGGAGGTACAACTGACACCAAAGAAGGCTTCAAGCATCAGCATTTTATTGCTCTCCAGTAAAGCCTTTTATACCCTTTATCTTACATGCATTCTACCTGTGCACCCTATCTACCCTTCTGTGATTGGTCAGGTACACCTCAGCATTCTATGTTTCTTTACCTTCAATATTGTTCACCTGTCCTACACAATTGTAGCCTATTAGGGATGAGGCTCGGCCATAGCCCCATTCCCAATCACCACAACTTTGGGCCTACAAGTGAACAAACGACTTTCGTGGGTGCCTGGCGTTGGGCCAGTATCAAACCATAACACAACCCCATGCAGCACTGTAGGCTGGAGGCAGAGTGTCTGGAAAGCTGCCCAGCAGAAAAGGACCTAGGGTGCTGGTCGACAGAGGCTGAACATGAGCCAGCGTGTGCCCAGGTGGCCAAGAAGGCCAATGGCATCCTGGCTTGTATCAGCAATAGTGTGGCCAGCAGGACAAGGGAAGTGATTCTTCCCCTGTACCCATCACTGTTGAAGCCACACCTTGGTTACTATGTCCAGTTCTGGGCCCCTCAGTTCAGGAAGGACATTGAGGTGCTAGAGACAGTACAGAGAGGGGCAACTGTTAGTCAAGGGTCTGTTAGAGATGAAGGCTGGAAGCAGGTCATTGCACGTACAAAGAATAAGGTTCCTCCTCCTCAGAATTTGACAAGTAGGACGGGTACCTTCTACAACAAGTATGAGGCTCTGGAACTAGAAGGCTAGACAACCAATGAGGTGGGCGAAGGTCCTTCTGGGATAGTGGGGTGTCCTAAAACAACACCACCTATACCCCACATAAGAACCTCCTCTGTTAAAAGGAAGAGTAGTTGTAATAGGAGACTCCCTTCTAAGGGGAACAGATGAGCCAATATGCAGACCGGACCCAACTAACAGGGAAGTTGGTTGTCTCCCAGGGGTTCAGATGAGGGACATTACTGGAAAACTTTCCAGTCTAGTATGGCCCTCTGATCACTATCTGCTATTGGCTGTTCAAACTGGCAGCAACAAAATAAGAAAGAGAAGTCTGAGGACAATCAAAAGACAGTTCAGTGCCCTGGGATGATTGGTAGAGGCTTATGGAGCACAGGTAATGATTTCCTTGACACTTCTGGTAACAAAAACCAAATAATATTGGAAGGAATAGGCAGATCCATCAAGTCAATGTGTGGCTCCAATACTGGTGTAATCAGAAAAATCTTTGGGTTTTTGACCATGGGGTGATCTACTCAACACTTGGTCTACTGACACCTGATGGGATGCACCTTTTTCAGAGGGGAAAAGGGGTTCTAGCACAGGAGCTAGTGGGGCTCATTGATGGAGCTTTAAACTAGACTGGAAGGGGAAAAGGGACAAAACTAGGCTTGCCAGTGATGACCAACGGGATGCTGTGCCAAAACTTGAGGAAATGAGCACTAATGGGATCCCTCAATCTGCATCACAAGGTGTTCGCTATAATGTGCCACGCCTGATATATTTCTACACTAATGCACACAGCATGAAGATTAAGCAAGAGGAGCTCGAGGCTTTGGCCCAGTCCCACAGTGTTAGAACTCTGAAGGCTGAAAACTTAGAGCTTTCTGAATTTAAGGGTGCCAGCCTTCAAGTAAACACCTCGTTTGACCTGAGACCTTGGAAAAGGCTTCAAAAATCGAGTGATAGCACAGAAACTGTGTGTGTGTAGTTTGGATAGTATTGTGTGATCTCACAGGGTGAAAAACTTAGATTGGGGATTTTAGAGTATAGTGGTATATGGGAGCCAAGATGGAGAATTGTGGGTGTGGGTTAGTTGCCTTTTTTGCACCTTCTTCTTCCTCCTTCTTCACGGATCTGGGTGGTTTTCTGTTATTGGGTGAAAGAGGTCTGCATTGCAGATTTCAGGTGATCACAATTGGGTTAGAAACATAAATAATATAGATGTCAACTGTTTATAGGATAATTAGGACTTAAATAACCTTGGATAGACACCATTTTAGCTCACTTTCTTGACTTGTTAGAGAGAGCTCACGTCTTGTGAGCCTGTAATAGATAAGGATAATAAATTTCAGAGTGAGACTGCAAAGAAACAATGTCTCTTGAGTTTTATTCGCCCTGACCTTGGAGCAGGAAAGAGCCAGGAACTCCCACATATGGTGCCCCGTGTGAGGAAAAAGCCTGAGCTCCAAGGCCAGGGTCCCTGAAGGAAGAAATCAGCAGTACATGTGGAAGAAGCAGCATAAAGCTGGTGTGTGGCAGCAAAAAGCTGGAAAAACTAAATTCCTGGGGACAAGACTTGCTTGGATCCGAAGCTTGTTATCTGCTGGTTGGAGGCGAGACCGTGAGACCGAGGTTATCAGCTGACCTTCGAGTCAGGTAGGAATCTTTTTTATATCTTCCTTCATGGCCAAAAACAGTATAAAAATGGGAAATGTAACATCCAAGACACAAAAAGAAGCAACGGAGAAATTAGAACTTGTGGTTAAAAATCATCCTATACCTGTTTCAAGAGATGAATTGCGGGACCTGTTAACCTGGGTCCGAGAAAAGTTTCCAACTGCAGATATAGAATTGCTTTTCAGTCCATCTTTATGGGACTCAGTTTAAAACTATATGATGAAGGCACATTTAAAAACGCCACAGCTGCAAAACTTTTGCTAGCATGTAGAGCAGTTTATGAGTCTCTAATCAACATAAAAGATACACAAAACACCTCCAGCGACCCTAACTCCGCACAGAAAAAAGCGGTGGGTGCGAAGGAAGGGGGAGTGGCTCCGTCAGCTCCATCAGTGCCCACAGCTACACTGCCACTTGAAAAATCGCTGATAGCTACCCAGACGGAGGTGGGGGCAGCTCAGACAGTCCAAGGACCCTCCAGCCTTGTGGGGATATTGCCCACAGACCGGGGACCCCACGGAATACCGGGGAACAGAGAGGGGGGCGGTACGGAACCCGTCGGTACTCAGAAAGCGGGTGATATGCAAATTTCGTAACTTACGCAATCTACGCAGCCAGCAGCTGCACATACGATCTCAGTTACGCAAACAACGCAGGCAGTTACGCAAACAGCGAAAGCTCCCAACCCTGCACGGCAGGGAACACCCAAAACAGATGGTAACAGCCCATCGCCTTGTGCCGGCCAGGCAGCAAACGTTGCAGGGAGCGGATCGGCTCCACAGGGTGTGGCGGCAGAAGCCGCGCCGCTCGGGCAGAGCGGAGAGAGCTGGGTGCCCCCGCTGACCCCCCCACAGTTGCCGTACGAATTGGCGCAGGTGCACACAAGCAGCGTAGCAGTAAGCCATGAAGCGGGAAGGACACTCCCCCCTCCCGGACTCAGCCAAGCGGCACCGCAGACCCCAACAAGCAGAGATCAACCCGGGGCGGGCAGAGATCAGCCTGGGGTGAAGAGACACGCCCCGCAGCCCAGGACGGGCGACATAACCCCCCCGGAAGTGGGTGGCCGGGACGGCGCAGCCTCCAGAAGTGGGCAGTGTGACACCCCCCCCCAACCCCCCTTACGGGGTGTCCGGCGTGCCTCCGCCTCGACCGGGCAGAGTAGGCGGAGCGGGTGAATCGGCCCCCGCGCAGGAGACAAACGGGGGGAGGGCAGCCACCTGAAGTGTCTACGCCGCCGCCATGGCAACGCCCAGTACACTTCCGTAAACAATTCTTCCTCCGACGCCATCTTGTGAACAAGGTGCAAAACCGCCTGCTACAGCGCCGCCACTGGCCGCTTCTGTTATTACACCCTCCAATAACTAATGTAGAACATATGCAATCATCAGCTTTTCACACAGCAGGAGGAATGAATGCAACGTTGAAGCCTAAAAAGGGAAATTCTGACATGACAACAACACAATTGATGGACATGCCAGTGAGATATTTTGGAGGAAATATACCTGCCAGATGGCTGCCATTGACACACGACGTAATTAGAGACAAGCACTTAAAGAGGGAGGCTTAGGCTCTCCCTATTTCAAACAGCTATTGAAAGGCATGTTTGAAGTTTATGATTTAATACCTTATGATTGCAAGTATATTGCAACTACAGTTTTAACAGACTCACAATACATGTTATGGGAAGTCAAATAGAGAAAAGCTTTGAAAAGATTAATAGCATCTTATGCTGGAGGCCCGAATGCAGCTCTCACATTGGCTCAACTAGCCAGCGATCCACCTCATACCTGACCCGAAACTTGAGCTACAGATCTATCTCAGAATGTAGTCGCAGATATTAAAGAAGCAGCTAGGAAAGCCATCTTGCAAATACAACCTACTGGAATCCCAGAGGGCACTTTCACAGAAGTAAAGCAAAGAGGATCTGAGCCATTCACCTCCTTCATAGATCACCTTACTCAAGCACTGGAGGGACAATGCCCTGATGAAGTAGCACAACCACATCTGCTTCGAAGCTTGGCTTTTGCAAATGCCAATGAAGAATGCAAGCGCATAATTAGTGCCTTGCCTGGTCCACAACCAACCTTGCCTCAAATGATTGAAGCTTGCTGCAAAATAGGCACTTTTGCACGTGTAACAACAATTCAAGCGAATGTCTTGAGAGAGCAGTTTGGAAAACTCCCAGAAGCTTTAGTAACTTAGATATGGGTAATGTTAAGTTACAGGTCTCTAGATTCTAGAGCTGAGGTGGTGATTTCTTACCTGTGCTGGCTGAAGGACTGGACTTTAGTAACACCTTTAGACCTTTTTGCAGATATGAAAGTCACCAGATGTCTACAAGCAGATGCATAATCGAAGTTAAAGGACCTGAAGGGAAGCAGCCCATTCGTCCTTTCTTTGCGCAGAAGCCTATCACAATATGGGGAAAGGACTTACAATGGGGAATAAAATGGAAGTAGATTTTAGTTTGAGTAATTTACTATATTCAGGTTTAAGTTTAGGTTAAGTATTGCTCAGTTAAATTATGTCATTTTAAGTCTTATTTTAAGTTTGGGCCCTGATAAGTTTAGGTTAGTTTAAAGTTTAAGTTTTATAAAGTTTAAGTAATAATAAATCTATATCCTATTAATTTAAAGTTTTATTACATATAAGTCTTGTAAGATTAAGACTATTTAAGATTCTTTTGTCAAAATTTATTTATATTGAGTTTAAGTATTGCTTAATTTAAAAATTATCTTAGGTTTTGCAAAAATATGTTTATCTAACTTGCAAAGTCTAGTTATTTTTTCTTAGAGATAAGACATTCCGAATGAGACAGCTGTGATGAAGCATTGATAAATATCTATTTGGATAAAGAAGATACAGTGTGTTCACCTTTGATTTTATTGAAGATTCTGTTGCTTGTTACAGTCTTTGCTATTTTTGTCTTTTATAGGTAACACTGAAGAATAGTGACTGTTATTAATACTAAATGGTTTAAAGTTTTTACTGTTTCATTTCTTGCCACTAATACCAGAATGTCTCGAAAATATTATCCTAATTTCCTCAGACACTTGCTATTGATATATTAATTGTGTATTGTGAATTTATTGATTTTATGATGAGTATTCTCTATAAGATGTTATTTCTATATTTACAGCCAGCTTCTCATATGCTTTAGCATCTCTTTGTGTAATTATCCAAAAGACCCGTGTCATTTCAGGATCCTTTCCTATATTTTGTAATTACTTAAGCATTTCATAACTACTATTGCTAAAGACTTTGTTTTAAAAATAAATGGAGGGACATCACTCTAGTTTAGTGCTTGAGTCCTGGCCAGACTCTTGACTGTATCTGGACGGATGTTTTTACCAACAAACCCAGATATTTTCTGCACCAAAAACTAGATACAAGCTACTTTGACTTGGCAATTCAACCTTATAAATATGACTGCTGGACTGATTTTTGGAGTGAACTTAAGAACCTTGCCCGGGAAAGGATATCCAAGTCATCACTGGAAAGAGGTTTTTCAACTGTTTGCAGGCTCTGGGGGAATGGTACAATACTTTAGTAATTAATAATCATTCAACTTCATATGTGTTATCGTTAATAGTCATTAATTATGCTTGTCATCTGAAATATTCTTAGTTGTTGTATCTGAATTTTTTCCTAATTGTTTTTAGTTTTTAATAAGAGTTATGCATTTTTCTATCAAGGTACACTTTCTCTATTAACCTGTAGAAAAGAACTTGCTTGTGTTTCTGCAGATACAGAATGCAGGTGGATTCCAACAAAGGACCCGAGGTCATATCAGGCATGGAAACACTCTGATGACTCCAAGAACAGAGAAACAAGCACGCAGACGTGAACTGCACAAAGACTGTAACTGATGGCAGACATCTTTTGTCCCACATGCAAGAACTGTAAACCTTGGGTTTTGTGTCAATGTAAAAAGTGTGGGAATTGTTGGTATGTAGCAATGCATCTGTATAACAGGCCATTCCCATGCACCAGCCAAACTGCTTATAAATAACAAGCCACCTGCAGTCTTATTTTTAGGGTTCTCAGGAATTCATCAATGTTACTGAGTGTCCTGGATTGACAGTGACTTCTATCCTATATCCTATATCGTGGGACTCTATTGTGGTGTCTGGCAGCTGCTTCCGCCCCCCTTTGGCGGGGACTGCGGTTGGCTGAGCGGGCTCTCGCTAGCTGACTGCTGCTTAGCTTTGCCCTGGCTGCTGCTAGCTTTGCTCTGGCTTGCTGCTGCTGCGAACTTCGCCGCTTGCTTTCGCTGTCTTTGCTGGTTTTTTTTCTTTCTTCTTCCTTTTCTTTTCCCCTCCCCCCTTCCCGAAGATTTAGGACCGGCTCTGGACCTGACCTGACCTGAGACAGTCTGGGAATCTCCAGAGCCCGAGAAAGAAGCTCTGCGCCCTCCCGATCACAGTAACCTGTTTCTTTTCCCTTGTGCTGGGGAGTGTTTTCAATAAACCGGTTTTTCCACTTTTCCTCCAAGGAATTTTTTTTTTCCCCTCCCGAACCCAGGGCTGGGGGGAGGAGGGGTGGTGGAGGTTTGTCTTTAGGGGACTCCTTTAGGGGTTTTCCCCTAATCTGTTCCAAACCAGGACATTTCTTGGTGCTTTGGCCGGGAAACGAGGCCAGAGAAAAGTGGAAAAACCTAAATAATAGTATTGGTGGTTCTAATTGTTTTGTGGGTGTACTGGGATGGGTTTTTCTGGACTAATAATGTTATACAGGGTGAAAGTCTGCCAATATTTCTGGTCCCTGGGGTTTTTTGAGGTCTTAATACCTTTGTGGTGCCTAGGGTTATTTCCTTACCCAGAAATAGCTCTGGTACTGTTTCTAATACGTAGTTTGTCTAGCCGTGGGGCACTAACCAGTATATTTATTGGACTGGGCTTGGTGGTGATGTTTTATAGGAGGGTCGTTAAGATGCTCGAATCTATTCCTATAGTATATGGTTCGTTCTTGTGGTTGTGCACTCAGTTTGTTGGGGGGGAAGCAGGGGAAGAGTTTTTTCGGCCTCTGCTTTCCTTTTTTTTCCTTTGAGTTGTTTACATCTCTATTAGAAAATGTTCAGTTTCCCCTGAGTGTTAAAGAAACCATCTTCCTGGCATTTAATTTAGTAAGTTTCATCTATACTGTCTGCAGTTTATATAAAATGAAAGCTGAGATTTCCAAAGGGGCTAATGAGATTTCTGATTTAGGGGCAAAGCCAAGTAAGAGAAATCTTGAGTGGAGTGAGAAATAAGAAGATATGGGCCAAATTTTAAAAGAATTCTCTGATCCTATAGTCTGGGACTTCCCATCTGAACAAATTCAGAACCCAGCCGAGGTGGCAAAGTACTTAAAGGAGACGTGCCAGGGTGATACTAAGGAGAAAAAGATTATTGCAGTGAGCTGGGCCCTGGCATATGTTTATCGTACTCTGCTAGATACTGAAGGGCAGCAGATAGAAGAAAGAGAACAGGGAGATAAACTAGTTACCATCCCAGGCTCCTGGCCAACAGCTGAACCAGACAGGGAGTCTAAGACACGGGCAGTTGCCTGGGCAAAGAGAACACACAAAACTGATCGACCAGTGGAGGATGACGCAGGTGAAGGACCCTCGGGGCCTCCCGACGACACCCAATTAGAAGCTGGACAAACTGACATAAAATCAGAAGTCGAACCAACTGACACCCAATCGGAAGCCGGACCAACTAGCCCAAGATCAAATGCTCAACCTGCTGGCACAAGATCAGGAGCCACTATTGAGTCCTTTTCCCTGAAGGACCTTCGAGGCCTAAGAAAGGATTACACTCGACGACCAGATGAGTCTATAATTAGTTGGTTAGTCTGTCTTTGGGATGCTGCAAGCGAGGCTACAATTTTGGATGGTACTGAAGCAAGGCATTTGGGCTCCCTGTCTCATGGTCCAGTTATTGACCAAGGAATGATGAGGGAGGCTACCCCCTGCAGTCTCTGGGAACGGGTCCTGGGAAGTGTGGCACAAAGATATCTGTGTGCAGACGATCTCTACCTGCAGCAGACCCAGTGGAAGACCATAGAACAAGGGATTCAACGCTTGAGAGAAATGGCAGTGGCGGAGATCATCTTCTCAGATGACTTAAACATTAAGAACCCAGACTTGGTACCATGCACTCCTGTGATGTGGCGAAAACTTGTACGGCTCAGGCCAACTGAATACGCTTCTGCTCTAGCAATAATGAAGCGGGAGGAGACACATGAGACTGTGCTCGATATGGCGAAAAAGCTTCGAGCATATGCTGATGCTGTACATGGCCCAACCCGTGCCAGAATTGCAGCTGTGGAAACACCACTGCAGAAATTAGAAGACAAGATAGAGGAGAATCATAAGAAGCTCAGGGAAGAGATTAAGGAGGACTTCCTCCAAATCTCGGCTGTGCAAATTAGAGGCCCTGGTGTCCAACGCAGGCGCTCCTTTGATGGGGAGAGAAGATACACCCCACGAGCTGAGTTGTGGTTCTTCCTGCGTGAATCTGGAGAAAACATGAGGAGATGGGATGGAAAACCCACTGCTGCTCTGGCACAACGAGTACGTGATTTGAAGGAAGGTAGGATTCAAAGAGGAGCTCCCACTAAACAGAGAGCAGCTCCAGTTGTTCGCAGCCAGGATGTTAAGTATGATGACGATGATGACATGTCTGATCCCCTTGAAGGAACCTCTAAGACATATACCCAAGGAAAGAAGGATAATCATGCTTAGAGGGGCCCTGCCTCTAGCCAGGTAGAGGCTAGGGAGAACCGCGTTTTTTGGACTGTGTGGATTCGTTGGCCTGGAACATCTGAACCACAAGACTACGAGGCCTTGGTTGATACTGGTGCGCAGTGCACATTAATGCCATCAAGACATGTAGGGGCAGAACCCGTCTCTATTGCTGGCGTGACAGGGGGATCACAAGATTTTACCTTGGTGGAAGCAGAGGTGAGCCTGACTGGAAATGAGTGGAAGAAACACCCTATTGTGACTGGCCCAAAGGCCCCATGCATTTTGGGCATAGATTACCTCCGAAGTGGGTATTTCAAAGACCCAAAAGGACTCAGGTGGGCATTCGGGATAGCAGCTGTAGTGACAGAGGGCATCCGGCAATTGAACACCTTGCCTGGACTGTCCGAGAATCCATCTGCAGTATGACTCTTGAAAGTACAAGAGCAACAGGTACCAATTGCCACTTCTATAGTGCACTGCCGACAGTATAGAACAACTCGAGATGCTGTGATTCCCATCCATAAGATGATTCGAGAGCTAGAGAGCCAAGGGGTGTTTAGTAAAACCCACTCACCCTTTAACAGCCCCATCTGGCCTGTGCGTAAATCTGAAGGGGAATGGAGATTGACTGTGGACTACCGTGCATTGAATGAGGTGATACCACCCCTGAGTGCTGCTGTGCCAGACATGCTGGGACTCCAGCTCGTACTGGAGTCCAAGGCAGCAAAATGGTATGCCACAATTGACATTGCAAATGCATTTTTCTCCATTCCTTTGGCAGCAGAATGCAGGCCTCAGTTTGCCTTCACGTGGAGGGGAGTGCAGTACAACTGGAACCGACTGCCCCAGGGCTGGAAGCACAGTCCTACTATCTGCCATGGACTGATCCAGACTGCACTAGAAAAGGGTGAGGCTCCAGAACATCTACAGTATATTGATGACATCATTGTGTGGGGGAACACAGCAGCAGAAGTGTTTGAGAAGGGAAAGGAAATTATCCAGATCCTCCTGGAAGCTGGTTTTGCCATCAAGAAGAGCAAAGTTAAGGGACCAGCTCGTGAGATCCAGTTCCTGGGAGTAAAGTGGCAGGATGGACAGCGGCAGATTCCTACTGATGTCATCAACAAGATTACAGTGATGTCTCCACCAATCAATAAGAAGGAGACACAAGCTTTCCTAGGTGCTATAGGTTTCTGGAGGATGCACATTCCTAAGTATAGTCAGATTGTGAGCCCTCTTTACCTGGTCACCTGCAAAAAGAACGATTTCCACTGGGGCCCTGAACAGCAGCAAGCCTTTGCCCAGATCAAGCAGGAGATCGCTCATGCGGTAGCCCTTGGCCCAGTGAGGACAGGACCAGATGTGAAGAATGTGCTCTACTCAGCAGCCGGGAGCCATGCCCTGTCCTGGAGCCTTTGGCAGAAGGTGCCGGATGAGACTCGAGGTCGGCCACTGGGATTTTGGAGTCGAGGCTACAGAGGGTCTGAAGCCAATTACACCCCAACTGGGAGGAAATTTTAGCAGCCTATGAAGGAGTTCAAGCTGCCTCAGAGGTAATTGGCACAGAAGCACAACTCCTCCTGGCAACCCGACTGCCTGTGCTAGGGTGGATGTTTAAAGGAAAGGTCCCCTCCACCCATCATGCCACTGATGCCACATGGAGCAAGTGGATTGCTCTTATTACGCAGCGCACCCATATGGGTAAACTGAATCGCCCTGGGATTTTAGAGATAATTACCAATTGGCCTGAGGGTGAAAATTTTGGCCTCACAGATGAAGAACAAGAGCAAGTGACACGGGCTGAAGAGGCTCCACCATATAACCAATTGCCAGCAGAGGAGACACATTATGCCCTTTTCACTGATAGCTCTTGTCGTATTGTAGTGATGAACCGGAAGTGGAAAGCAGCCGTATGGAGCCCCACACGACAGGTTGCTGAGGCCACCAAAGGAGAGGGTGGATCAAGTCAACTTGCAGAACTCAAGGCTGTTCAACTGGCCTTGGATATTGCTGAGAGAGAGGGGTGGCCAAGGCTCTACCTCTATACCGATTCATGGATGGTAGCCAATGCTCTGTGGGGATGGCTGAAGAGGTGGAAAGAAGCTAATTGGCAGCGTGGAGGGAAACCAATCTGGGCTGCTGAGGAGTGGAAGGACATTGCTACCAGGGTAGGAAGACTACCTGTGAAAGTCCGCCACGTAGATGCCCATGTCCCCAAGAGCAGAGCTAATGAGGAGCATCAAAACAATGAGCAGGTAGATCGGTCAGCAAAAATAGAGGTGTCAAAGATTGATTTAGATTGGGAACACAAGGGAGAGTTGTTTTTAGGTCGATGGGCGCATGATGCCTCGGGCCATCAGGGTAGAGATGCCACCTATAAGTGGGCCCGAGACCGAGGGGTGGATCTAACCTTAGACAGTATTTCTCAGGTTATCTACGACTGTGAGACATGTGCTGCCATCAAACAGGCCAAGTGAGTGAAGCCCCTATGGTATGGTGGACGGTGGTCTAAATATAAGTATGGAGAGGCCTGGCAGGTTGATTATATTACCCTACCCCAGACACGTCACGGCAAGCGCTACGTGCTCACAATGGTGGAAGCCACCACGGGGTGGCTGGAGACCTACCCTGTGCCCCATGCTACTGCCCGAAACACCATCCTGGGCCTAGAGAAGCAAGTCCTGTGGAGACATGGTACCCCTGAGAGAATTGAGTCAGATAACAGGACTTATTTCAAGAATAGCCTTATCAACACCTGGGCTAGAGAACATGGCATTGAGTGGGTGTACCACATCCCCTACCATGCACCAGCTGCAGGCAAAGTGGAGAGGCACAATGCACTGATAAAAACCCAGTTGAAGGCATTGGGTGGGGGATCTTTCAAGAATTGGGAGCAGCATTTGGCAAAGGCCACCTGGTTGGTCAACACCGGAGGCTCCACCAACCGAGCAGGCCCCGCCCAGGCTGAGCCTCTGCATACAATAGATGGAGATAAAGTCCCAGTTGTGCATGTCAGAGGCCTGTTAGGGAAGACAGTGTGGGTCAAGTCTGCCTTAAGCACAGGCAAACCCGTTCGTGGCGTTGTCTTTGCTCAGGGACCAGGTTGCACATGGTGGATAATGCAGAAAGATGGAACAACATGATGTGTACCTCAGGGAGATCTGATTATTGGGTGAGAATCATTTGTAAACATCACTGTCTGCTGGATGCTATTGCCATTGTCTGTACATTAAACCAGGCAGAACGAAATAGAAGGAAATGTGTAAGTGAGAGGGTATGTGTTAAGTGTTGAAGGTATGAGCAAGTGTTGAAGGTATGAGCAACTGAGAGGAATCCTGCCACTCCGCAGCCTGGGGCCTGGATTCAGTGGCTCAGTATTGCTTGTTTTTTGTGGGGATAATGAATGGAAGTTTTATGTGGAATATATGTTGGTTTTGGCCGTAAGTCGATGATATGGGGATAAGGGGTGGAATGTCCTAGGGTGATGTGTTTATCCCTCAATCATCTGTTGGGTGTAAAAGGGGGGGGGGGGGGGGGGGGGGAGGCGCAGTTTGTTTTTCCCCAGGAAAGCTCTGCTCCTTGGATGGACCTTGAGACGAAGCGCGGGGGAGGAATTCGCAAGACAAAAGAAACTGTTTTTCGCCGGGAGAGGAGTAGTTAGTAGTAACTTAGAGCTAGCATAGTTAGATCTATAGAATAGCTAGAAGGTTTTTTTTTCCTTTTTCCTCCTTTTTCTCCCTCTCCTCGGAACTGTACTGATCTCTCCGGACTGGGGACCGGGGAAAGCGCCGGGGGCTTCCACAGGGGACCCACCCCCATCAAGACCAGCCCTGCATAACAACTCCCTTTCCTCCCAGCACCAGCGGAGACAGGCAGCAGTAACATCTGCAAGAGGACACTTGCTCTTTTCCAAGTTTGTTATCCCTCTGTAAGCGGCCGAGGCTTTGGTCATCGGGTATTTTGCTGAGGAGTGTTTTGCCTGTGTAATAAACAGGTCTTTTCCACCTCTCTCTCAGGGAGTCTTTCTTCCTGAATCGGTTGGGGGAGGGGAGGGGGACCCCGTGGGAGGGTTTCTCCCCAAATCTGTTTGAAACCAGCACACCTTTCAACTCAGGAGATTCTGTGATTCTGTAAACCAAGCTGGTGAAGGGTCTAGAGAGCATGCCCTATGAGGAGTGGCAATGGGAGCTTGAGTTGTTTAGCCTGGAGGAGGTTCAGGGGTGAATTTCTCACTCTTTACAGATACCTGAGAGAGTTATAGCCAGCTGGAGTGTCAAAGACTGGCCTGGTTAATGACTCAAACAAAGGACCACTTAACCACCCAGGTGCTGAGGGTGTGCACAATGGCCATCTGTAAGTCTGATAATAGGAGAAAGTCTTCAAAAAGTGCTTTGTCATGATGTCTGCTTATCATAATCACTTGAGCACCTGAAAACTGTACTGAATAGACTGAGTAGCCCACCTTGAGGCCCATAAAAAGGAAGGCAAAACTGGTGCAAAATGTGGAGGGCAGAGTGAGGGACAGAATCCCTGACCTTTGCCTTTCCCACCACCACCACCACCTGCTGCGAGACACCCTGAGGCTTCTTGGAGCCAACGCCGCTTGCTTAGAGAACACCCACTGATTCCTGCACCTGTGGACTGAAGTCATGAGTGAATTGTGGAACTCCTTATCCCTGCTCCTGTGTTCCATAGTGAGAACACAGCTAGTGGACTGAGGTTTGACTGCAGCAATTGAGCACTGGGCCTGCATTTTGGAGGACAGGCCACCACATTCCAGGCAAACTGCCCCAAGATCGGAGAAGGAAGACAAGATGCTTCAAATGGCAGAAAAAAAAAAAGGCAAAAACTGCTCTGCTCCCCCCACCCCATCTCAGCAGCAACAAAGTGTAGTGGTAACCTATCCTATGCTTTTTAAAGTAACCTTAGCTTTTTCTAACCTTTCTCTACTTTTATCTTTCATTCTCTTTGCCTCTCTACCTAGTAAATAAAAATATATCAATTTTTTGTCACCAACATTTAATTTAGTTTGGGTTTTATCTCAGTTTTTTTTGGGAATATTTTGAACCTTCAAAGTTCTTTCTTTGCTCTTTGCTCTTCTGTGTTTAAACCGGTTTGTAACACCACCTCAGGCTACAACCTGGGTATTGAACAAAGGAAAGAGGCAAACTCTTCGAGGCAGGATACTGTTTCTTTGTCTTTACAAAAGTCAACTCAGCTGTGAATTACCCCGTCATGGAAGTACCTGGACATTCACACTTAGCCTGAAGGTATCCATCTCTGCTGATTGGCCATAATGGGCCATAAATAACTCAAGTGCTGACTTAATAGGCAGCTGTAAACACCTTAGAAGATGTCAAAGACTCCTGAAGGCTCCCTGTGATCTATAGCACTACATCATTCAGTGTAAAACTCCTGGCCCCAGGGTAGATACCACGGGGTTCCTACCTGAACCTAAGTGAATATAAACCAAATGAACTGTGTTTTGAGGGTTTCCCTTGTACCTGACAGATACAGTCTGTGATCAGTACTTTTACATATTGCAACAACAGTCTTGTTGCAAGGTCCACTGATGATGATATCTTTTCTAATCTTATCCTTTTTTCTCTTCTCTTTCATTTTCTTATGTTTTCTTAGGTGTTACTTTTATGCTTTTATATTGCTATATTACTAAAGATAATAATAACCAAAATGGTTACATACCTATTTTCCATTAAAACAAAATTGTTCTAAAATAAACCCTATACTTATATATTTAAAAACACTGATCATTCAGTGCTGTTTCACTCTAATCCACCCCAAGGGATCCATTATCAAGATCCTGGGTTACTCTCACCTTCCTGGGGATGGGTTGTATCATGGGGGTTGGTCTCTTCTCCCAGGCAATCAGACACAGGAGAAGAGGACAGTCTTAAGCTGTGCCAGGGGAGGTTTAGGTTGGACATCAGGAAGAAGTTCTTAATAGAAAAACTGGTTAGACATTGGAACAGGCTGTCCAGGGAGGTTGTGGAGTCACCATCCCTGGAGGTGTTTAAGGAAAGACTGCATGTGGCACTTAGTGCCATGGTGTGGTTGACATGGTGGTATTGGGTCATAGGTTGGACTCAATGATCTCAGAGATATTTTTTATCCTAATAAATTCTGTGATTCTGTCAACTGCATTGGAACAGACCCAGGAATATTCATCTCTGTCTGTCTGTCTGTCTGTCTGTCTATCTATCTATCTATCTATCTATCTATCTATCTCACTTAATAGATCTCTGTTCCTATACCTTCTGTAGTGACACACATTAACACTAGCTAGTGCATTTATCACCTGCAATCCTATAACCTGCTTTCCTATTGCTTCTGTGAATCTGGATCCTGTAAGTCTTTATTGAATGTGACCAGACCTATAGTACTGGACTGGTAAAGTGCATTATTTGTGCATCTGTGCTCATGCAAGTTCCTAATGAACTCTAACAGACTTAGAGTGCTGAATTGGTTCAAATCAGAAATTAAGCCCAGCTGCACCCAGCCCCTCTGATCTCTGAGAATCAGCTGGAATGCAAGGGGCTTTATTTACTGCAAAATTCCTATACTCTTAATGCAACATCATTTGAAAATTATTTTCATTAACTAGTCTTGCCTGAAAAGTTTTTTTTCAACAGTGTATTGGTTTTGCATGGCTGTCTTAGGGTGACTTTATGATGCTGTATCCCCTATTGTTTGCTTTATGCCCAGACATGGGTCATGTAACTTTAAGCTAATGGAATTCTTTTGGTGCAGTTTTCACACATACTGCCCCAGGTTCGCTCAGCTGTGTTGTCAGCATGGACAGAAGGAGTACATCTTTGCTTTCATCTAGCTTCTGTTTTGTTAGCTGAGGCAAGAAATTTTTCCTGGGACTGTGGCTTCTTCTTCTTCTGGAACTGTTCAGCTTTGCTCCGGTACAAAACACCAGACCATAGAGGAGGGGAGGCCCCAGAATGCCGCATCCTGGCTCTGGACCTTGGGAGGAGCTGAGCCAAACCTACAGAAAGAACTCTGAATCCACCAGTTTTCTCCGCAGTGAGAAGGTTTTAATATCTAACATTATTCATTCTTTTTTTCCTCTACTTGTTAAATAAACAGGTTTTTTCCTTTCCTCCAAAAAATTCCTTTCAAACCTGTGGAGGAAGAACTGCCGAAACCTACCTTTCTTCAGAGGAGACGCCCTTTCAGGATGTTTCTTCCTAACTTGTCTCAAACCGAGACAACGGCCTAGTTTTTGGTAGTAGGGGGGCCATGGAGATGGCTTCTGTGAGAAGATGCTGGAAGCTTCCACCATGGCCAGAAGAGCCAATCCCTGATGGCTCTGAAGATAGACATGCTGCTGGCCAAAACTGGGCCAATAAGAGAGGTTGGTAACACCTCTGTGATAACATATTTAAGAGGAAAATCAAAACAAAGTGCACACAGTTTTTTCTACCCAGAGAAAAAGAGGAGGTGAGAACATGTGAGGGAAACAACATGGAGACACCAAGGTCAGAGAAGAAGGAGGTGGAGGAGGTGCTCTAGGCACCAGAATCGAGATTCCTCTGCAGGCCATGGTGAAGACCATGGTGAAGCAGGTTGTCTCCCTGCAGCCCATGGGGCATCCACGGGGGATGCAGAGATCCACTCACAGCCCATGAGGGAGATGCTCACACTGGAGCGGGTGGATGCCTGGAGGAGGCTGTGGTCCAGTGGAAGACCCGATGGAGAGGGGACCCCTGCTTCCAGGCTGGAGCAGCCTGTCCTTGAAGGACTGCACCCCATGGAAGAGTGACCCATGCTGTGGCAGTTTTGGGAGGACTGTGTGCCTGTGGGAGGGACTCACGTTGCAGCAATTTTGGGAGGACTGCTGCTCATGAGATTTGGACCCATGCTGGAGAAGTTCACGGAGAAACGTCTCCTGTGGGAAGGGACCCCCTGGTGCAGCAGGGGAATGACTCCTCTCCCTGAGCAGTGAAAGAAGATCTTGGGTGACGAACTGGCCAAAACCCCCATGCCCTGTCTCCCTGCGCTGTTGGTGGGAAGGAGGGAGGGGATTGGGGGAAGAAAAGATGTTTTTAAGGGCTTATTTTACTTCTCATTATCCTCCTCTGATTTTGTTAGTAATAAATTCACTTTGTACTTCTATGGTGAACCTGTTTTTCCCTTGGAGTGTTTTCTCCCAGTCCTTATTTCAACTTATGAAGCCTTTGTTAATTTTTTCTCTCTTCTGCCCAGCTGTGGCAGGGGAGGGTGAGTGAGCAGCTTTTGTGGGTGCCTGGCATTTTGCCAGTGTCAAACCACAACAAACAGCTTCAAAGTTTGTTATCTCCAGTCTGTTGATTATCTCATTTGTCTCTGTTATAAGGAACAGGTAACTATACTGATGTCACCTACATCCGAAAAAGTCACTTACAAAATAGGAAGTGGGAAAACAAAGAGAAGAGGGCTTCTCTTGAGTTTTTCTCCATCTCCCCTCTCCTTCATAAAATTCTTGGAAAACTTAGAAAACCAGTTCCAGCATGTATTTGTATTTATATTTAAACTCTAAATGGAATCCTGCAACCTGTATCCCTAATTTAGAACAGTATTTGACTGCTTTATACAAGACAATTGCACACTGACCAGAGACACCTGAGATGAGAAACACTGCCCCAGGAGTTTTGCAGATCTAGTGAAGACTAGAAGCAGTAAGACTGGTTAAAGGAGGAAAGGTAGTAAAAAAAAATATTTAGGAAATCCAAGGGAGCATCTTCAAAGATGCCTAGACCTGCTTAGCAAGTGTCACACAGCCCAGAAGCCTCTGAAATAAATAGTTGTCTCAAAATCACAGAATAAACTAGGATGGAAAAGACCTCTGAGATCATCAAGTCCAACCTATGCCCTAACACTACCTTGTCAACTAGACCATGGCACTAAGTGCCACATGCAGTCTTTCCTTAAACACCTCCAGGGACGGTGATTCCACCACCTCCCTGGGCAGCCCATTCCAATGCCCAGTCATTCATTCTGTGAAGAACTTCTTCCTAATGTCCAACCTAAACCCCCCCGGCACAGCTTAAGACTGTGTCCTCTTGTCCTGTTGCTTGTTGCCTGGGAGAAGAGAGCAACCCCCACCTGGCTACAACCTTCTTTCAGGTAGTTGTAGAGAGTGATACGGTCTCCCCTGAGCCTCCCTTTCTCCAGGCTAAACAACCCCAGCTCCCTCAGCTGCTCCTCATAGGGCTTGTGTTCCAGGCTCTTCACCAGCCTTGTTGCCTTTCTCTGGACACATTCGAGCATCTCAATATCCTTCTTAAATTGAGTGGCCCAGAACTGGACACAGTACTCAAGGTGGGGCCTCACCAGTGTCAAATACATGGAAAAAAATCACTTCCATAGTCCTTCTGGCTACACTATTCCTGATACAGCCCAGGATGCCATTGGCCTTCTTGGCCACCTGGGCACACTGCTGGCTCACGTTCAGTCTGCTGTCAATCAATACTCCCATTTCCCTTTCTGCCTGGCCGCTGTCCAGCAACTCTGTCGCCAAACTGTAGTGCTGCGGGGGGTTGTTCTGACCAAACTGCAGGACCTGGCACTCGGTCTAATAAACCTCATATTGTTGGATTCGGCCCATCAATCCAGCCTGTCCAGGTCCCTCTGCAAAGCCCTCCTACACTCCAGCAGATCAGCACTCCCACCCAACTTAATGTCATCTGTAAATTTGCTAATGGTAGACTCAATACACTCATGCAGATCATTAATAAAAATATTAAACAGGACTGGGTCCAACACTGATCCCTTGGGGGCATCACTAATGACTGGCTGCCAGCTGGATGCAACACCATTTACCACCACTCTCTGGGCCCGGCCATCCAGCCAGTTCTTAACCCAGCAAAGAGTGCACCTGTCCAAGCCATGGGCTGCTAGCTTGTCGAGGAGTATGCTGTGGGAGACAGTGTCAAAGGCCTTGCTGAAGTCCAAATAGACAACATCCACAGCCTTCCCTGCATCCACCAGTCTGGTCACCTGGTCATAAAAGGAGATCAGGTTGGTCAAGCAGGACCTACCCCTCCTAAATTCATGCTGCCTGGGTCTGATCCACTGCCTGTCCTGTAGGTGCAGTGTGATTGCACTCAAGATGATCTGTTCCATAACCTTGCCAGGCACTGAGGTCAGGCTGACAGGCCTGTAGTTTTCCAGATCTTCCTTTTAGTAGAAAATATTGGGTGTCACAGTGGCCAGCTTCCAGTCATCTGAGACCTCCCTGGTTAGCCAGGACTGATGATAAATGATGGAGAGAAGCTTGGCGAGCTTATCTGCCAGCTCCCTCATCACCCTAGGATGGACCCCATTTGGTCCCATAGATTTGTGAGCATCAAAGTAGCTCAGCAGGTCACTAACTGCTTCCTCCTGGATTACAGGGGGCTAGTCTTCTCCTTGTCCTCATCTGTTAGCTCATAAGGCCAGTTGTCTTGAGGAGGACCTGTCTTTATGTTGAAAACTGAGGTAAAGAAGGTGTTAAGTACCTCAGCCATTTCCTCATCTTTAGTAACTATATTCCCCCATGTCCAATAAAGAATGGAGGTTTTCCTTGCCCCTCCTTTTGTCATTAATGTATTTATAAAAACATTTTATTGTCCTTCACAGAAGTAGCCAGATTAAGTTCTAATTGGGCTTTTCCCTCTCTAATTTTCTTCCTACATGACCTAGTGACATTCTTAAACATTTCTTCAGTTGCCTGCTTCTCTTTCCAGAGGTGATACAACCTCTTTTTTTCCCCTAGTCCCTTCAAAAGCTCACTGCCTATCCAGGCTAGTTATCTTCCCTGTCAGCTCTTCTTTAGGCACACAGGAAAATGCTCCTGCACCTTTAAGATTTTTTTTGAAATGTGTTCATCCTTCCTGGACCCCTTTGTTTATAAAGGCTGTTTCCCAAGGAACTCTCCGAATCCATCTCTATAATAGGCCGAAGCCTGCCCTCCGGAAGTCCTGTGTAGAAGTTTTGTTGATGCCCCTCCTTGTTTCACCGAATAATTAAAAATTTTATTATGTCATGGTCATTATACCCCAGACTGTTTCTGACCACCACATCTCCCACCAGCCCTTCTCCATTTGTAAACAGCAGGTCTAGCAGAGCCCCACCCCTGGTAGGCTTGCTCACCAGCTGCGACAAGAAGCTATCCTCCATACACTCTAAGAAGTTCCTAGACTGCCTCTTCTCCACTGTGTTCCCAGCAGACATCTGGCAGGTTAAAGTCCCCTACAAGAACAAGAGCTGGTGTCATGGTTTCATCCACCCTAGGAAGTGAGAAAGTGCTGGTCAGAGGTTGGCACCCTGTGAACCAATGAAAGGTCATTTCATCTCTGTGAACACACACTTCAGGCTGGAAAGGGGGAGGAGTAGTCCACTTTGCCTTCTGGCCTTCAGAGAGTGAACAGGCTCCCCTCCTCCTCCTGGCTGTGGAGGGGGGAGGGGAGGCCTCCCCTGGCCAAGGCCGAGGCCTGCCATGCGGCCTAGGCTGGGGTAAGCCTGGACAGCAGTTATGCCGGCTTGCTGGCACAGCTGTCCGAGCCTCGCTGTTGTTGGATCTGGGCCAGCACAGCTGCCTGTGAGCTCTGGCTTTCGCTGGGCCCCCCTCTTTCAGACCGGAGGAAAAAGGAGGGCTGTGTAACCCGCCAGGCTGACTAAGAATGGAGGGGTAGAAGATTTATCACTGCAACATTTCTGCATCCTAAACCGCCCCCTCCCCAGAGAGTTCAACCAGTGCGGCTTTAAAGCTGAGATTTAAGAAGTTTCTTTGGCTGCGGCTTCTGTAAGTGCTGAGAGAGAGCCTGGGACTTGTAATGCCAGCAGAAGATAAGAAGAGATGATGGAGTGGCTTTTGGCTGGACTTTCCTTATAGTGGCCATAGAGACTGCATTAATGCTCCTGTAACTTATGGAAACGGTGTTTAGGGGGATGCAAGGTGGGCACTGTGTAGTGGAAATGTCAGTACCAGAGTGAGTGAACAGAAGATTGAGAGGGTGTGGTGGTGCCCTCAGAAGAGGCTTCTGTTCTCAGAACCCTTTGCCCCGAGGGAGAAATGGGGGGGACTTGTGTCCCAAAGCATCCTTAAAAAGAACCCTACAAGCAGTTTCTGGTCCATGGGTGGTGGTGAGAGCACTGTCTGTGGGAAGGAGGGCTTCTCAAATGCACATTTCCTCTGTATGGGGTAGGTCATTTGTGAAGAGTGCAGGCCACAAGAGACTGTGTTTCTTGTGGGAGTTTCTATAGGGCACAAGGAAGACTCCTCTCCCTTAATATTTTAAGCTGGGGGTTCTAAGTTTTGTCTCAGGAAGTTTTGGTAGGAATTTTGGGGGGGGGGGGAGGAGTGGTTTAGGAGGTTCTTTTCACTTTAGATTTTGTTTCTTTCTTTTCCTTTTTTTACTATATAGTGTAAGTTAATAAAGTTTTTCTTTCTATTTCTAAGTTGGAGCCTGCTCTGCTTTATTCCCGGTCTCTCTCACAGCATTATTTTAAAGAACTATATTCTCATGGGTGCACTGGCATTAGGCCAGCAACTCAAACCCATGACAGCTGGCAATTCTGAAACATGCTCCAGCTGCTTGTAGAATAAGTTGTCCACCTCTTCATCCTGGTGGAGTGGTCTATAACAGACTCTCACCAGGATGTCAGCCTTGTTGGCCTTACCCCTGATTCTTAACCATAGGAACTTGACCTTATTGTCATTAACCTCAAGTTCTATAGTGTCAAGAGACTCCCTAATATACAGAGCCGCTCCTCTACCTCTCCTACCTCACCTGTCTCTTCTGAAGAGATTTTAGCCTTCGATTGCAGCACTCCAGTCATGAGTCATCCCACCAGATATCTGTGATGGCAACTATGTCATAGCTTTCCTGATGCACAATGGCCTTCAGCTCCTCATGTTTGTTATCCATGCTGCGTGAAGTAGTGTACATGCATGTCATGGGTTTGAGTCGCTGGCCTAATGCCAGTGCACCCATGAGAATATAGTTCTTTAAAATACTGCTGTGAGACCAGACTGGGAATAAAACAGAGCAGGCTCCAACTTAGACATAGAAAGGAAACTTTATTAACTTACACTATATAGGGAAGAGAAACAGAAAGAAACAAAATCAGAAGTGAAAGGAACCTCCTAAACCACTCCTTCCCCCCCCCCCCCCCCCCCCCCCAAATTCCTACCAAAACTTCCTGAGACAAAACTTAGAACCCCCAACTTAAAATATTAAGGGAGAGGAGTCTTCCTTGTGCCCTATAGAAACTCCCACAAGAAACACAGTCTCTTGTGGCCTGCACTCTTCACAAATGACCCACCCCATACAGAGGAAATGTGCATTTGAGAAGCCCTCCTTCCCACAGACAGTGCTCTCACCACCACCCATGGACCAGAAACTGCTTGTAGGGTTCTTTTTAAGGATGCTTTGGGACACAAGTCACTCCCATTTCTCCCTTGGGGAAAAGGGTTTTGAGAACAGAAGCCTCTTCTGAGGGCACCACCACACTTTCTCAATCTTCACTTACTCTGGCACTGACATTTCCACTACACAGTGCCCACCTTGCATCCCTCTAAACACCGTTTCCATAAGTTACAGGAGCATTAATGCAGTCTCTATGGCCACTATAAGGAAAGTCCGGCCAAAAGCCACTCCATCATCTCTTCTTATCTTCTGCTGGCATTACAAGTCCCAGGCCGTCTCTCCCATCACTTACAAAAGCTGCAGCTGACGAATCTTCTGATAAAGCAGCTGGTCCAACACTCCAGGGAGGGGGGTAGCAGGGGCTCGGCACCTAAGACCCAAAGACATCCCAAGTGTTAGAATCTTCCACCCCTCCATTCTCAGTCAGCCTGGCTGGCTAGGCAGTTCTCCTTTTCCCCCCGGTCTGAATGAGGGGGGCCCAGCCAAGGCCAGAGCTCACAGGCAGCTGTGCTGGCCCAGATCCAGCAACAGCGAGGCTCAGACAGCTGTGCCAGCAAGCCAGCAAACTGCTGTCCAGGCTAACCCCCTCCCCCCCCTCAAGAGTCGGCCCTAGGATCTTCAATTTTGTCTCACGCTTGTTCGTCATGGAGGATGACTTTGGGGGGAGAATGGGGGTTTTGGACTCTTGGTGTTAACAGGAACTACATCCACCCAGGTGTTTACTTGGGAATGTGTGAGGCCGGATTTTGCATCCTGTTCGAAACAATGGAATCACGAAGCATTGCCTTCTCTCAGGTGAAACAATCGCACCTGGATCGAAGAGGCCAGCTTGCCCCGCTTCTTCCCTATTGTGTATGGGCCTGGACTCCATCACGGGACTTCTCCCCCCTCTCCTTGTGCATTGGGCCTAGACTCACGAGATTTCTCCCCCACTCTGAAGAACTATATATTCTGCCTCGGAGGAGACCCCTTCGAGGACCTCCCCACAGAAGACGAAATCTATCAGCTCCATGAGGGTTCTGCGGGTCAAATCTATTGGCTACGCGCCACGAGGATTTGCGAAGGCGGACCTATTGGACTGCTGCGAGGATTCCGTCTCTCTCTGTGGTAATTACCCTCTCTGTCCTATCTCTCTTTTTTCTCTCTTGCTTTCATCTATATAGCTTTCTTTCCTCAGTCTCTTTTCTTGTTATTGCATATCAGTTTTCGAGGGTACATTGAATAAAGTATATCAGTTTTGGTGAGTACATTGATATTGAATAAAGTATACTGATTTTTGGTTAAACAGTATTTTTTTGTCTCCTTTGTGCTCTGAGATCTCTACGAACCCAGTTCATTTTCAACGGGTCGTAACACCCCCCTTCAGGAACAGGCCTCATGGAAGGCCTTGGCCAAGGGAGGCCTCCCCTCCCCCTCCAGAGCCGGGAGGAGGAGGGAGACCTGTGTGTTCTCTCTCTGGAGGCGGAAGACGAAAGAGAACGCTCCACCCCCCCCCACAGACTGAAGTGTGTGTTCACAGAGATGAAATGACCTTTCATTGGTCCACAGGGTGCCAACCTCTGAACCAAAACTCTCTCTCACTTCCTGGGGCGGATCAAACCACGTTAATGCACTTCAGCTGGGCTGCTGATTTTACCCCCTGACTGTGACTTACCACCCTTAGGCTCATCTTTGGAGAGTCTAGTCTCATCCCTTTCCCCCTTCAAACCTAGTTTAAAGCTGTCTCAATCACCTCTGCCAACTCATGGGCTAGAATCCTTTTGCCCTTGTTATAGATAAAGCCTATCTGATTTTAGGAGGCCTGGTGCTGTAAAAGTTGCCCCATCATCAAAAAAACCAAAATTGCACTGATGGCACCAGCCCTTAAGCCACTCGTTGATAACATGGGTTTTTCTGTTCCTTTCATTATTCATCCCTGCTACTGAAAGAACTGGATAGAACACCATCTGCACTTTTGTCCCAATCCTTAAAAAAGAAACATTTAAGAAAAGCTCCATTTACCTATATTGCCAGTAAGGCTGATGTTGAAACATGCTTTGTCACTCTCCCATAGCCTGCATATTTTCCAGATACTATAATATTTTGTATTGGCTTCATAATCACAGAATCACAGAATGGGTAAGGTTGGAAGGGACCACAGTGGGTCATCTGGTCAAATCTCCCTGCTCAAGCAGGGTCATCCTAGAGCACATTGCACAGAATTGCATCCAGATGGTTCTTGAATATCTCCAGTCAGGGAGACTCCACACCCTATCTGGGCAATCTGTTCCTGTCCTCGGTCACCTGCACAGTAAAGAAGTTCTTCCTTGTTGCATGTAGGTAAAACCTTACAGAAGGAAGGCCTTGTAAAATCATGGCTCAGGCCTGCTACTTCAGCTAAGCAGAAAAAAGCTACGGGAAAATGACTCAGCTGAATTAGAGGTAGAAAAACAAGTTATATAACCATAGCGTGTTCACATTGTGGTGTATGGTGGTTGGTTGAATTATGTTTGTTATGATTTAAAAGTATGTAACTGATAATCGGCTAACTGCTTTAAAAGGCCGGGTTTTTACAATAGAGGGCTCTCCTTTGCAGCTGTCTGGGGACCCTGCGTCACTTCGGACCCTCACCTCACACTTCCTCATGTTCAGGTGAAACCTTCAGCATACATTCCTGCCCATTGCCTCTTGTCCCATTGCTTGGCACCACAGAGAAGAGCCTGGCTCCATCCTTTTGGCACCCTCCCTTCAGATACTTTATATATTTTGTTAAGATCCCCTCTGTCTTCTCAAGACTTAACAGGCAAAACTCCCTCAGCCTATCCTAATAAGAGGTGCTCCAGTCCCTTAATCATCTTTTTTGCCCTCCAATGCCCTCACACCAGGAGCTCCTTGTCTCTCTTGTACTGAGGAGCCCAGAACTGGGCACAGCACTCCAGGTGAGGCCTCACCAGGGGTGAATAGAGGGGCAGGATTACCTCCTTTAACCTGCTGGCAATGCTCTTCCTAATGCACCCAAGGATACCCATGACCTTCTTGGCAACAAGGGCACTGCTGTTTCGTGGACAGGTTATTGTCCACCAGGACCCCATGGTCCTTCTCTGCAGAGCTGCTTTCCAGAAGGTCGTCCCCCAGCCTGTACTGGTGCCCAGGGTTATTCCCTAGGTGCAGGACTCTGAATTTGCCCTTGTGTAATTTCAGACGGTTCCTCTCTGCCTGTCTCTCCAACCTGTCAAAGTCCTTCTGAATGCCTGCATAGCACTCTTGGATATTGGCCACTCCTCCAGGTTTGTGTCATCAGCGAATTTGCTGAGGAGGCATCTACGCCGTCAGTCAAGTCATTGATGAACAAGATAAACAATACCGGGCCCAGTATTGAATCCTGGGGGACACTACTAGTGACAGGCCTACAAGTAGACCCTGTGCTGCTGAACATGACCCTCTGGGATCTGCCTTTCAGCCAGTTTTCAATCCACTTCACTGTCCACTCATCCAACACACACTTCCTGAGTTTGCCTATGAGGATGTTGTGAAAAAGTGTTGAAAGCCTTGCTGAAGTCCAGTAGACAATATCCACTGCTCTCCCCTCATCCATCCAGTTAGTTGTTTCATCATAGAAGGCAATCAGGTTGGTCAAGCATGATTTCCCTCTAGTGAATTCATGCTGACTACTCCTGATCACCTTTTTGTCCTCCATGTGGGATGAGATGGCCTTCAGAATGAGGTGCTCCATCACCTTTCCAGGGATTGAGGTGAGGCTGACTGGTCAGTAGGTCTGTGGGTCCTCCTTCCTGCCCTGTTTGAAGAATGGGGTGACATTTTCTTTCTTCCAGTCTTTGGGGACCTCTTATGACCACCACAACTATTCAAAGATGATTGTGAATATCCTGTCAGGGCCAAAGGACTTGTGGATGTCAAGTTTGCCTAGGTATTCTCTTACCCAATCCTCCTTGACCAAGTTAAAATCTTCGTTCTAACATACCTATACCCTGTTCTCCTGGGTCAGAGATCCCTGAGAACTGGTCGTATCGGTGATGCCGAATGTAAAGAAGGCATTCAGTAACTCTGCCTTCTCTGTGTCCTTCAGAGTTACACCAGGGTCTCCCCTCCATTTACTAATGGGCCCACATTATCCTGTTTTCCTTTTGTTATTGATGTATTTGAAACAGCCCTTCTTCTTGTCCTTGACATCCTTGGCCAGGTTTAATTCTAGACATGCCTTTGCCTTTCTCATCTCATTTCTTCTTTGACAACCTCTAGATTCATTCCAAGTTACCTGACCCTGCTTCTACCTCCTGTGTGTTTCCTACTTGTGCTTGAGTAATGACAGGAGTTCTTTATTCACCCATGCATGTCTCTTGCCCCCTGTGCCCAATTTCTTGCTCATCCTCGGGATGCATTGTTCTTGAGCCTGGAGGAAACGATCCTTGAATATCAACCCCAACTCTTGGACCCCTCTTCCCTGTGGGGTCTTTTCCCATGGGATTCTTCCAAGAAAATCCCTGAAGAGGTTAAAGTTATCTCTCAAGAAGTCCAGGGTTGTAACCTTACTTGCTGTCCTGCTTCCTCCTTGCCTGATAGTGAACTCCACAATATCATGGGCACTAGAGCCAAGGCTGCCCCCAACCTTCACATCTCCAATAAGGCCTTCCCTGTTTGTTAGTATAAGGTCAAGCAGCACATCATTCCTTGTGGGATCCTCCACTACCTGTGACAGGAAGTTGTCATCAATGCTTTCCAGGAACCTCCTGGACTGTTTGTGCTTTGCTGTGTTGCTTCTCCAGCAGATGTCAGGGTAGTTCAAGTCCCCCACAAGAACCAGAGCCTGAAACTGTGAGGCTGCTCCTAGTTGCCTGTAGAAGGCCTCATCCACTTCCTCCTCCTGCTCAGGCAGCCTGTAGCACACACCCACAACAGTGTCACCCTTTACTAGTCTGCCCTTTTATCCTAACCCATAAGCTCTTGACCTGCTTGTCATCCACCCCAAGACAGAGCTCCATACATTCCAAGTTTAGCCTCGCAGAGAGGGCAACTTCACCACCGCACCTTCCTGATCTGTCTCTCCTGAACAGCGTGTAGCCCTTCATGACAACATTCCAGTCATGAGAGCTATTCCACCACATCTCTGTAATTACAATGAGATCAAAGCCCTGCGACTGCACATAGATCTCTAGTTCTTCCTGTTTGCTCCCCATCCTGTGTGCATTGGTATACAGGCACTTCATAGAGGTATTTTAGTGTGTATTAATATCCTGGTGGGGGTGCAAGGGGATGTCCTATAGTCCTGTTTTGTGGTTATGTCTTTGGCTGCTTTTGCTTGCTGGAGATATTCCCTCTTTAGCCTCCTTTTGCTACTTGGGTGGTCGCTATAATGCTCCCCCTTCCCCCACCTTTTCTAGTTTAAAACTTGCCTTACCAGGTTGGCCATTCTATTGGCAAAGACATGTCTATCCCAGAACCATAAATTCACACTGAATCTGAAGAGAATATAACCCAGAAAGCAATTAAATTTTAAAAGAGGCTATTTTTATTCATTTAGGACCAAAAGATTAATAACTTGTCACCCTCAAAAGATATTTCTATGGAAGTTTTCCCTTTTTTTTTTTTTTTTTTTTTTAATTATTTAAAGGATCTGTGATGGCGTCATGGCATCCTTACAGTTCTGGTGCTTCTGGCTGTACCTGATACCTGCATGTCACCTCCATATGGGGCAGACAAGTCACAGTCTTCTTCAGAATCTGAAAGGGCTTAAGATAAGCAGGATGGGCAGGAGCTCTAATGGTGGAAGACACACCACTTCCCAAAATCCTCCAAACTCAAAAGTTCAAAATCGAAAGGCTACTTTTTTGCACCTTCTTCACCAGCTCATTCACAGTGCTGAAAGCAAAATACAAAAGCAGATTTTGCACTGTTGCAGGGAGACATTATTTTTCAGTTAAATGACAGCTTTGCCTTTATACTGTAGGCCCTGTGTCGTGGTTTGATCTGCCCCAGGAAGTGAGAGTGTTGGTTCAGAGGGAAGTTGGCACAGGTTGGCACCCTGTGGACCAAAGAAAGGTCATTTCATCTCTGTGAACACACACACTTTAGACTGTGTAGGGGGTGGAGCATTCTCTTTTCGTCTTCTGCCTCCAGAGAGAGCACACAGGCCTCCCTCCCCTTCCTAGCTGTGGAGGGGGAGGGAAGGCCTCCCCTGGCCAAGGCCAAGGCCTGCCATGCGGCCTGTGCCTGGGGGGGGGGGGTAGGCCTGGACAGCAGTTATGCTGGTTTGCTGGCACTGCTGTCTGCGGGCCTTGCTGCTGTTGGATCTGGGCCAGCACAGCTGCCTGTGAGCTCTGGCCTTGGCTGGGCCCCCCTCATTCAGACCGGGGGGAAAAGGAGAACTGCCTAGCCAGCAAGGCCGACTGAGACCGGAGAGGTGGAAGATTCTAACACCTGGGATGTCTTTGGGTCTTTGGTGCTGACCCCCTGCTACCCCCCTCCCCGGAGTGTGAGACCAGCGCTGCCTTATCAGAAGATTCATCAGTTGTGGCTTCTGTAAGTGATGGGAGAAAAGGAGCCTGAGACTTGTAATGTCAGCTGAAGATAAGAAGAGATGATGGAGTGGCTTTGGCCAGACTTTCCTTGTAGTGCCAGAAGGAGACTGCACGAATGCTCCTGTAACTTATGGAAACTGTGTTTAGGGGGATGCAAGGTTGGCACTGTGTAGTGGAAATGTCAGTGCCAGAGTGAGTGAACAGAAGATTGAGAAAGTGTGGTGGTGCCCTCAGAAGAGGCTTCTGTTCTCAGAACCCTTTGCCCCGAGGGAGAAATGGGGGGGACTTCTGTCCCAAAGCATCCTTAAAAGAGAACCACTACAAGCAGTTTCTGGTCCATGGGTGGTGGTGAGAGCACTGTCCCTTGGAAAGGAGGACTTCTCAAATGTACATTTCCTCTGTATGGGGTGGGTCATTTGTGAAGAGTGCAGGCCACAAGAGACTGTGTTTCCTGTGGGAGTTTCTATAGGGCACAAGGAAGACTCCTCTCCCTTAATATTTTAAGCTGGAAGTTCCAGGTTTCGTCTCAGAAGGTTTTGGTGGGGGGGAGGAGGAGTGGTTTAGGAGGTTCTTTTAACTTTTGATGCTGTTTTTTTCTGTTTCTTTTTCTTATATACTGTGAGTTAATAAAGTTTTCTTCCTATGTTTAAGTTGGAGCCTGGTCTGTTTTATTCCCAGTCTGGTCTCACAGCAGTATTTTAAACAACTATATTCTCATGGGTGCGCTGGCCTGATGCCAGCGACTTAAACCCATGACACCCTGGTATGATGGATGAAGAAGAGGATGGAAGAGGCAGGGAGGCTACAGGACCTCGGCAGGGTAGGAGGCATGGGGAAAAGAGGCAGCGTGTTTGCCTGGCCCTCACCTGAAGAGCCCACCCTGATGTCAGCTAGCAGCAGAGACAGCATTCCTGAACAGTTCAGACAAACTGACTGGTGGGAAAATTAGAAATCCCTCAGATGTAGTGAAGAAAGTAAAGGCTTGACCAGGAGCCAGAGTGTAACAAACTTCCTTTTTACTTAGCAGCTTGCATAATGCCTCAGCCCCTTCTACCTTTAACCCTTTAGTCACACACACCCCCATGCACACCTTGAAATTTAGCTTATAGCTGCAGCACTTTCTTGTTACCCACTCCCACAGTGCTGGGCTAGCAACTCTCCATTAGAAACACCAGAAAACAAAGTCATAGACTGCAGCAACCAGGGAAGTTACTGTCACTTTTACTTAAAACTGTGTTGGAAAAAGAGGAACTAACCTGAAGTACTGCAAAGTAGATACAAATTCAGCAGTAACATTAACAGACAAAATTTACTGTAATTTCCTATGGTTCTGTGTGAGTATATGTGTTGACAGACAGTTGGATGAAGATACTGCATTTTCAGCAGCTCTGATTTTAATCAAATTTGTATATGGGGTTTTTAAACATGAATCCTGAAAGTGCCACTAGTCACAGATTCATCCATACGAGCCTAAGAGCTGTGGTTTCATCTGGGACAGAGTTCATTTTCTTCTTTTGATTCTCTTCCCCATTCCACCGGGGTGGGGGTGGTAAGAAAGCAGCTGCATGGAGTTTAATTGCCACTTGGGCTTAAATCACGACACTGCTTGGGTTGGCAGTGCCTCAGTGCCCTGCCTGCCTGAACTACCTTGCCATGGTTACTTGCACTCCCTGGGGGCGGTTTATCAACAGGTGGGGGTGGGCACTGTCCCTTCTGGCACCGCCCATGCTGAGTCAGAGTTGCCTCTGAGTCATAACTCCATGGCTTCCTGCTCAGGAGAGGGGTCTGGGGTGCCTCTCTCTGCTCTGGTATGGAGGTTTTGCCAGATAGGAAAGCTTGCCTCGCTCCCTCAGTGTGATTCTCAGCTCCAGAGCACATCTCTCCAAGCAGTTTACCTTGGAGTCTATGTATCTCTTTAGCCTGTAAAATCACACATTCACATCTTTACTGTCATTCACCCTTCCTCTTCAGGTTTTTGTGCTACATCCTTTTGCATAATAATTTTAAGAATAATCTTTTCAGAGCAAGGACTGACTGGTAACATGAATTTGCACAGAATCTAGCACTAACAGAATAAATTAATGAGTACAGGTGGGAAAGGGCAGAAGTGATGGAGAAATACAGGAGTGTCAGTGTACACAAGCTCTGAAGAAATCCTTCAGTCATCTATGGATATATCTATCAAATTAACCAAGCAGAAAAAAAGAGAGGAAATCCTTGTTAGAGAAATGAGGGAAGGGAACCAAAAGGACAATTCAGCATAAAATCACAGTTGAAATTTCCCTTTCAAGAGAAAAGCTATGGCGGCTCTTATAACCTATAAATATCTTTATTTTTATTACAGTTAAATATAAATTACTAGCTTTACAACTATTCCTAAAGACAAACTCCAGTGCTTAACTGCAACTTTTAAAGGTGGCATGTTGGGGGTTAGGCTTGTTTCTTATTTTTTTTTTTTTTTTACCTATAGAATTTTTTCCCAAGGGTTTCGAGGCAACTAACTACTCAGTACTTGTTGGTGCTCAGGTGAAACAAAAGGGGGGGAGAGGGCAGGAAAAAAGACGGGGCTGGGGGCAGCTTCACTTTGGTGTGCTCGGCATTGAGGAGGACGAGGCTGCTGTTGCTGCGGGAGGAGTTTTTCACTGGCACCATGCAGGTCTGATCCTGAGGAGAGCTACCATCATTCTGCTCGTGTGCCCAAGAAAACTCCCAAGTTCTCCTTTTGCTGCCCTGCTGAGCTGTCCCGGCCCTGTCCCACTGCCGCTGCTTCCTCGGCGCTGCTTTGAGGCTGTTCTGCACCGCGGCCCCGCACTGCCCTCCCTGCCGGACATCCCTGCCCTCACAGTGACCACCAATGGAGCTCTGGATTTTATCCGATCCACCAGCCCGGGATCCCTCACCATTCCAGCTTGGTGCCTTTTTCTCGGAGTCACAAGAGACCAGACTGCCCCGGGTTTTGTGAAACCAAGCCCCGTCAAGGTCCCTGGTTCTGTTCGCTATTAATTGCTGTAGTTGTTGTTGTTTGTTTGCCTTGTTATACCTATTAGTAAAGAACTGTTATTCTTATCCCCATATCTCTGCCTGAAAGCCATTTTAATTTTTTCTAAATTATAATCATTTGAGGGGAGGGGATTTGAATTATCCATTCCAAGAGAGGCCCTGCCCCTCTTTAGCAGATACCTGTCTTCTTTCAAAACCAAGACATGGCATCTCTTCAAAAGTTCTATTTAAGAACAAACTGAACTCTTACATTTCATTTATGCAGGCTGACATGGTTTTCACCTGTGACCTCTGCACTTTCAAAAGATCTCATTCTTGGTCATCTCTACAAACCCGTATTTTCATTCATAAGACACCTAAAAAAACATATTTTCAAATGACCATAACTTGTCCCTTACCTAATGTATTTGGTTTGCATGGCCAAGTTTTGGTAGTGGGGGAGCTACAGGGGTGGCTTCTATGAGAAGCTGCTAGAAGCTTCCTCCATATCTGCCAGAGTCAATCCCTGGTGGCTCCAAGACAGACGGGCTGCTGGCCAGGGCTGGGCCAAGTACAAATGGTTGTAATGCCTCTGTGATAACATATTTAAGAAGGAAAAAAGTTATTGCACAGATTTAATTGTGGCCAGAGAAGAATGAGGTGAGAATATGTGAGAGGAACAACTCTACAGACACCAAGGTCAGTGCAGGAGGAGGAGGAGGCACTCCAGATGCCAGAGCAGTGATTCTCCTGCAGCCCATGGTGAAGCAGCTGTGTCCCTGCAGCCCATGGAGGACCATGGGGGTGCAGAGATCCACTTGCAGCTCATGGAGAAGCCCCACACCAGAGCAGGTGAATGCCCAAGAGACGTCAACCTGTAAGAAACCCATGCCGGAGAAGGCTCCGGGCAGGGACCTGCAGACCTGTGGAGAGAGGAGCTGTTACGATCCGCTCCTAATATGCAAAAGCAGAGGTCGTGATGGTTCGTGTGACCTCCAAAATACAAAGACACAGCAAAATAAAAAGTCCTGTCTGTGCACAAGGAGGTCTTCTGTGAAATCCTGAAGACAGAACCCTCAACCTGAGTATGGGGATGCTTATACTATACACAACCTGCAACCCCTCTGTCTTATCAGGATCCTGTCCGTGATGCCAATTAAATGTTACAACCCGCTCTTAAATGAGCTGAGTTCGTAGTGGTTTCCAGAGTGCAAAAGAGGCAACAAGAGTACAGTTTAACCAGAAATCAATGCACCTTTATTGATGTGCCCACAAAACTGATATGCGATAGTGAGAGAGAACAGAAAAGGGAGAAAGAGATACGAAGAGAGAGAGAAGGATAGAGAGAGAGAAAAAGACAGATAGCTACCGACGGATGAAGGACGGGTCCTCGTAGCTCCTTTTCGCCAATAGACCACCTTCAAAGTCCTCGTGGTGTTGCTAATAGATTCCGTCTTGTCCGTGGGGAGGCCTCGAGAGGGGCCTCCTCCGAGGCTGAATATATAGGTCTTTTCGAGGCGAGAGGCAGCCGGCCAGGGTGGAGGAGAATTCTCGTGATTGGAGTCGGCCCATGCACAATGGGGGGAACAGGACAAGCTGGCCCCTTCAGTCCAGGTACAGGTGGTTCTGCTGACAGGAGGCAGTGTACCGTGGCCCCCATTGTTCTAGCAGGATGTAGATCCGGCAGCAGACTTGAGTCAACACACCTGGCTGGACAGCAGCAGCTCGAGTCTCGCACCAGGCCGGGGGAGTCCCAGCCACTGCCCCCAAAGTCTCTTTTCCACAACGAAAGTGTGAGACATATTGAAGGTCTTCGCACCAACCCTCCCAGAAGCCCATGCTGGAGCAGGTTTCCTGGTAGGACTTGTGACCCTGTGGGGGTCCCATGTTGGAGCAGGCTGTTCCTGAAGGACTGCACCCCATGGAAGAGTGACCCACGGACAGCAGTTTGTGGAGAACTCTCCTGTGAGAGGTACCCTACACTGAAGCATGGATAGGACTCTTCTCCCTGAGCAGCAGCAGAAACAACATGTGATGAGGGGTGGGGGGAAGGTATTTTAAAGATTTATTTTACTTCTCATTATCCTGCTCTGATTTTGTTAGTAATAAATTCAGTTATTATCCCTAACTTGAGTCTGTTTTGCCCACTACTGTATTTAGTGAGTGATCTCTCTCTGTCCTTAACTAATGAAGATTTTGTTATATTTTCTCTCCCTTGTCCAGTTGCAGAGGGGAGTGACAGACTGGCTCTACTGGGTGACTGGCATCAAGCCAAGGTCAACCCACTACACTTTACAGTTTGTACTGTAGCAAACAGTTAAGTGCACAAATACCAAGTATTTTCAAGCAGCTGTTACTGTGTTCCATTGCAGTGTATCGCCTGCTTTCTCACAGCTAAAGATGAAGTGTTGAGTATCAGGCTATTTAATGAACAGCAAAGACCTAAGAAACAACAAATGCTGCAGAAGGAAAAACTCTCCATCTTTTTAGCCAACCTAAATACATTTCGGGAAGCAGACTTTTTTTTCCAACCAGCATAGACAGAAGTATGAAGAAATTTGTCGAATGAGGCTAAATTATGTGGATTTTTATACACGTATAGCTACATAAGATAAACCAAACCCTTGAAAGAGCCACCTGAAGGAAAGGACATTTTTGTCAGGAAATTTTCTTCCTCCTTAGTTTTGGGTGGCAGAGAATGGTTATTGCTTTCCCCTTCCATCTTGTTTATCAGAAAATATTCAGCAGCCAGGTCTAAAATGTAATCTAAGAGCTGGCTAGGAAAAATCATGAGCCACATAAAAAGGGGACTCTGCCCCTCCTACTCAAAGAGAAATTTCCTGCCTTAGCACAAGCAAAGATTAGAATAAAGGTAATAAACTGTTCCATTATTGCTTATGTATGACCACCTGTCTGTGGTAGTTCCAACCTCCCTGTCATGGGCAAGGACACCTTTCACTAGACCAGGTTGATCAGGGCCCCATTCAACCTGGCCTTTAATACTTCCAGGGATGGGGATTCCACAACTTCCCTAGGCAACCTGTGCCAGTGCCTCTCCACCCTCACAGTAAAGAATTTCTTCCTGGTATCTAATGTAAATCCTTTAGTTTAAAAATGTTGCCCTTTGTCCTATCACTCTTCCCATGTCAACCTCCCTCTTTTTTATAAGCCCCCTTCAAGTACTGGAAGGCCACAGTGAGGTCTTTCCTGGAGTCTTCTCCAGGCTGAAGAACTCCATCCCTCTCAGCCTGTCTTTGTAGGAGAGGTGCTCCAGCCCTTTCATCTTCATGGCCCTCCTGTAGACCTGCTCTAACAGGTCCACATCTTTCTTGTGCTGAGGACCACAGAGCTGGATGCAGTACTCTGGGTGGGGTCTCATGAGGGCAGAGTAGAGGGGGACAATCACCTTCCTTGACCTGCTGGCCACGCTTCTCTTTATACAGCCAAGGATGCAGTTGCCCATCTGGGCTGTGAACATACACTGTTGGCTCTTGCCCAGCTTTTCATCCACTAAAACTCCCAAGTCCTTCTTGGCAGGGCCACTCTCAATAAGTTCATATCCCAGTCTGTACTCATGTTTGGGATTGCTCTGACCCATGTTCAACACATTGCATTTAGACTTGTTGAAACTCATGAGATTCTCATGGATCCACTTCTCCAGCTTGTCCAGGTCCCTCTGCATGGCATCCTGTCTTTCAGGAGTGTCATCTGCAAACTTGCTGAGGGTGTACTCAATCTCACGCTCTATGTCATTGATGAAGACATTAACAGTACTGGTCCCTATATGGACCCCTAAAGTACACAATTTGGCACTGTCTTGGTTTAGAAATGGTATTCCCCAATTTAGTGCTCCCCCTAAACACTCCAAACTATACACTGCTTGCTCCCTCCCCATCCCCTCTGCAGTAGGCTGGAGAGGAGAATTGGAGACACAAAAGGTAAAGATCATGGGTTGAGATAAGAAAAATTTACTGGAAAGAGCAATGAAATAAGAAAACAAATAGTAACAGCAACAATACTAATAACAGAGAATACAAGAGAGGTGAATGATCATACAACTGCTCACCATGCGGAAACTGGCAATACGTGAATCGCTGCCACGCAACCCTGACCTGGAAGGGACCCCTTCCCCCATCCCCAGAAAATTACTTAAGGTGGAATAAAATGGTTCTAGCCATGCCCTCTCTTGGCCTCTGCAAAAATTAACCCTGTCCTGGATGGAACCAGACCAGTCACCGATGTCCATTGGGACTCTGAGCCATTGACCGTAACCTTCTGAATGCGACTGTCCAATCACTTTCTCATAAATCAAACAATCCACTCATTGAATCCATCTCTCTCTAATTTAGAGAAAAGGGTGTTGTGAAGGACCATGTCAAAGGCCTTACAGAAGTCCAGATAAATGACATCTGTAGCCCTTCCCTTGTCCACTGATTGAGTTGCTCCATTGGAGAAGGCCACTGGGTTGGTCAGGCAGGACTTGCCCTTGGTGAAGCTGTGCTGGCTGTCTTGAATGACGTCCCTGTCCTCCATGTGCTTTAGGACAGCTTCAGGAAGATCTGCTCTATGATCTTCAGCCACAGAGATGAGGCTGACAGGGCGGTAGTTCCCAGGTGTATCCACCCTTTTTAAAGATGGGTACCATGTTTCCCTTTTTCCAGTCACCTGGGACTTCATGTGACTGCCATGACTTTTCAAATATCATGGAGAGTGGCTTGGCAACTACATCAGCCAATTCTCTCTGGACTCTGGCATGTATCTTGCCTGATCCCATGTACTTTTGTACATTCAAGTTGCTAAGGGGTTCACAAACCTGATCTTCTCTTACAATGGGAGAGAATTTGCTCCCCTAGTCCCTGTCTTGTAGTCCATCCACTCAAGAGGTGTGGGAAGAAAGACTGCTGGTAAAAGCTGAGGCAAAAAAAGTTGCTGAATACTTCAGCCTTCTACTCATCTGTTGCTACCAGTTTGCTAGTCTTGCTTATTGGGGGATACAACTTCTTTGACATTGTTTTTCTGGCTGACATACCTGTAGAAGCCCTTCCTGTTATTCTTTGTGTACCTTCCCAAGTGAAGTGGGTTGACCTTGACTGGATGTCAGGTGCATACCAAAGCTAATCTGTTATTCCCCCTGCTCAACTAACTGGATAAGAAAATGTAACAAAAGGCTCATGAGTTGAGATAAGGACAGGGAAAGAGCACTCACTGATTACCAAAAGATACTCGACTTGGGAAAATTAAATGAATTTATTATCAATAAAATCAGAGCAGGGTAATAAAAAATAAATCTTAAAAACACCTTTCCCCCCATTCCTCTCTCCTTTCAGGGCTTAACTTTATTAATGGTTTTCTACCTCCTTCCTGCTGCAGCACAGTGGGACAAGAAATGGGGGTTGTGGTCAGTTAATCACATTTCTACCACTGCTTCCTCTCCAGGGAAAGGAGTCCTTGCCCTGCTCCAATGCTGGGTTCTTCCCATGGGAGGCAGTTCTCCATGAACTTCTCCAATGTGAGTTCTTCCCACAGGGTACAGTTCTTCATTAACTGCTCCACCATAGGTCCCTTCCACGGGATCACAGGTCCTGCCAGGAGCTTGCTCCAGCATGGGCTTCCCATGGGGTCACATATACCTTCAGGCATGCACCAGCTCCACCATTAACCTCCATGGGCTGCAGGGGCACATCTGTCTCACCATGGTCTTCACTATGGGCTGCAGGAGAATCTCTGCTCTGGTGCCTGGAGCACCTTCTGCACTGGCCTTGGTGTATGCAGTTGTTGCTCTCACAAATTCTCACTCCTCTCTTCTCTGGCTGCAATTGCTTCTGTGCAGTAACTTTTTTCTTTGCAAATATGTGATCACAGAGGTGCCGCCACCATTGCTGATTGGCTTGGCCTTGCCCAGCAGTGGGTCAGTCTTGAAACCAGCTGGCATTGGCTCTATCAGGCATAAGAAAAGTTTCTAGCAGCTTCTCACAGAAGCCACTCTTCTGGCTTCCCTGCTACCAAAACCTGGTGATGCAAACCCAATACACCAAGTTCAGCTCCAGCTATACCGGGGCCTTCCTTACCTTGTCCTTACACAACCAGACAGCATTCCTATAGTCTTCCTGGGATACCTTCCCTGCTCCCACTGATTGTGCATTTCCATCTTTCCTTTTAGTTTGCCCAGCAGGTCTTGGTTTAGCCATGCTGGTCTGTTGCCTTCCTTGTCCCATTTCTTGCACCTTCCACTTATTCCACCACTTTATCCCATTATTCATTTCTAACAGATAAAGAACACAGTATCTTTACAATAACTATTCTGGAGAGGGTCCAGAAAAGCAGAATACGGAATATGTTGATACCAGTATCTAGTCAAAGGGAACCCAAAATGCCTTGCTGAGCTCAAGTAATCCTGCTCTACATAATCTAGAAGGTGCCTTCAATAGCTGACAAAGAGCTTGCCACAAGCAATATAAAAAAAGTGTCAAGTCTACAATAGAGATGGGTCATTTTGGCTTGGTGGGGCAGACAGAATGTTTGCCATCCATGATCTTTGTATGTCAGTCAGCTAAACTTTCTCTCTAATACAGAAGACCATCTTGAACTGTATAATCCACTCTATCCTTTAGTGTTGAGAAAGCTGTGCTTTGATAGCTCTATGACATGCTCTGGTCAGATCTGTCACCTCCCTCTGGAGGGGCCTCTGGCTGGCAATCCTGCACCCAATGCACCCACGGACATGGTTGGCCCTCCTGGCTGCCAGGGCACTGCTGACTCATATTCAACTTGCCATCAATCAGGATCCCCAGGTCCTTTTCCACGCTGCTGCTCTCCAACTTCTGATTCCTCAGTCTATCTGCACATCCAGGGTTGTCTCATCCCAGGTGCAGAATCTGGCACTCACTCTTGTTAAACTCTAAACAGCTGGTAAATTGCCCAGCCCTCTAATCTGTCCAGGTCTCTCTGCAGGGCCTCTGTTTCTGAAGTCAGCAGTTCCAATTTAGTATTGTTGGCAAACTTACTGTTTTGCTTGTTAATGTGATTAGCGAAGGGATTGGAACAAAACAATGACTTATTTAGAGATAAGCTTATTTATTACATAGACAATAGGCAAATAACAGAAATAAGCTCATGGATAATAAGCAGATAACAGAAATAAGCATAGAAAGGCAATGCATCAAATCATTACTACAGATGACAGCTAGTGATTAGGAAAAGATACATCACCATTAACCCTATTAGGTTACCATCATCCTGATCCATGCTTCAGCTAGGGAATCCTGTTGCAGTGAAGGGCTGGAGAAACCCTCCCAGTAATTGGGAAATCCTATGCAGACTATTTGCTCGTAGGTGAGGCTTCCAATCCTGCTACAAAGGGGTCTCACTTTTATATTGTTACTTGTATAAGGGTATGTGACCAGATGTTTCTTTTGGAACTTTGTGGTCTGGCATACCCATCTGCTGGCCAGGTGCCTGGGAATGTTGAGCACAAAGCCCGTCTTCCTTAAATTGCATATGTTGTTTTGAAAAGGTACATATGTTTGAAAGTTCATACAGTGGCCAATTTTGGTTCAGGCTCCACATAGGGCCTACCACATCAGTATCCCTCCCAGTCTTGCCTCCAAGTTGTTTATGAAGATGTTGAAGAGCACTGGGTGCAAGATGGAGCCCCATGGAACCTCACCAGTGACTGGTTACCAGCCTGATGTTACCCCATTTACTATAACCCTTTGAGCCCGACCTGTGAGCCAGTTGCTCACCCATCATATGATGTGTTTATCCAGTCGTGTGCTAGACAGTTTGTCCAGGAAGATACTATGAGAGACAGCATCGAAAGCTTTACTGAAATACAAAAAGATGTACATCAATTGGCATCCCTTGATCCACTAGGTGGGTAACCTTGTTGCAAAAGGAAATTAAGTTTGACAAGCAGGACTTTGCCCTCATGAAGCCATGAACAGTCCCAGAATAATCTTCTCCACAATTTTATCAGTCACTAAAATGAGATTGACAGGCCTGTAGTTTCCAGGGTCATCCTTGAAAATTGGGACAATGCTTGCCAGCTTTCAGTCAACTGAGACCTTTCCAGATTCCCAAGACTTTTCAAAAATCATTGAGAGAGGCCTAGTGGTGACATCAGCCAGCATTTTAGTATTCTCAGATGAATCCCATCAGGCCCCATAGATTTGTAGGGATCCAACTGGAGCAGAAGATCCTGTACAAGTTCAAGGTCAAGTGGGAGTTTATCATTCGCACAGCCATGGTCCTCCAGCTCAGGGCACTGGGACCCTCTTGGTCCATCATCCGTGTTGAAGATAGAAGCAAAGAATGCATTAAACACCTCTGCCTTGTCCATGTCCCTGTTTGTGAGATGACCGTCATCATCCTGTAACGGGCTGATGTTATTTCTGAACTTCCTTTTGCTATTGACATACTTTAAAAAGCTCTTTTTCTCGTCCTTCAAAGTTCTGGCAGTTTTAACTCAAACTGAGCATTGGCCACATGAATTTTTTCCCTACAGTGGTGATAAGCATCCCTGTATTTCTTCCATGTCGGCTGACCTTGCTTCCACTGGGCATACACCTTCCTTTTTGGCCTTAGCTCCAAAAAATGATCCCTGCTCAGCCAAGCCGGCATTCTACCTCACCTGCTTGACTTCTGACATTTAAGAATTGCCTGCTCCTGTGCTCTTAGGAGGTGGTGCTTAAAAAGTGACCAGTCCTGGTGGACCCCAGAACTTTCAACAGTGTTTTTCCAGGGGACCTTGCTAGCTAGTTCCCCAAGCAGCCTGAAGTATGCTCTCCTCATGTCCAGGGTTGATGTTTTGCTGGCACTTTTCCTTCTGTCACCAGACATTTTAGACACCACTGTTTCATAGTTGCTGTGACCAAGACAGCTGCCAATCGCCACTTCACTCATGGGCCCCTGTCGCCCTGTATTCTCTTGGGCTTCAGATTTTTACTGCTGGCTACTGCTGGCTGTTTCCCATGGGAACAGATTCCCATTTTCATAGCAGTGTCTTTGTTGTTTTGTAAACACTAAAGAGAGCTTTGCCCTTCTCACGCAAGTTTCCCAAAACAATCTCTGTCACCTGTTGTTTGCTGAAGGAGAAGAGACGCAGTCCTTCTCTGACCAATCGCAGCCCCTTTTGCGGAGCATCTTATAAAAGCACAAGGATTCAAAAAGTAAAAGCCTTCTGATCACCTAGAACTGTCTGTGTGCTTTTCCTTGCCGCGCAATCACTGTAACAAATGGTGACCCCGACTGAAACAAATGGTGGCCCCTGAACATTGACCTCTGAACTGTCTGACATCTGCTGACCCCGACTGGAATGGCAGCAAGTGGACTCGGATGCCTCAGCAGTCTGTGGCCAAGGTACCTTTTTTTTTTTTTTTTTCCCTGAACCAAAAGGAAGGAAGTTTTTTTTCGGAAAAACCGGCCGTGACTTTTGCCAGCTCAGTTTTTTCCATTTAAGCCAGTTTTTTTTGAAAAATGGTGGTCACTGCCTTAGATCGAGACGATGAAATTTTGATGGGGATGTGGCAAGAATTTTTCGAGCTGGAGGGGGCAAAATTCCTCACGGAACAGTTTGAAACTCTTTATCTCTGGGGCAAAGAGCGTGGCTTGTTTCCCACTGCTAAGGAGGCGTGTTCCGGGAAACGCTGGCAGCTCCTAGGTGCCATGCTACATGACACTGTATTCTGGACGTGGAAATGTTGCGAGTTGGATATTCTCGTGGAGAAGTTTTGTCGCAGTGATTCAGAGCTTGGAAGGCTCCTCCAGTTCGACTGTGAGTTCAGGTCTCTCTGCCAGTGAAGACTTTGCTTCAGGTGCACAGATTGAGGATGGACTCTCAGAAGAGACCGCGGCAGCTAGCTCGGACCTGGAGCCTGGCCGCGACTCGGATTCCCCCCCACCCACCCAAGCCTCCGTGTGTGGTTCAGCTTCCGCTTTCTCTCGCGGATTGGAGAGGGGGTTTGGGCGCCTTTGAATCGCGTTGAGGGCGGCACTGGGGAGGGGGGTGGGCTCGGGACCTGCAGGGCTTCCCCTGTCCCGGCCCTGCGGACGCCGTCTCCCTCCGCGTTCTCAGTTCCGTGGAGCGGAGGGGACCAGCCAGTTCCCCCTGCATCCCCTGCGATGTGGGGGGGGGAGCTGGTTGGAGGCGCCGCCCGCGCCGGTGTTAAAACCGGACGCAGTGATTGTGCAGTGTCCAGGGTGTCGTCTTAGGACACGGCACCCCTTGGGGCCCGCCGGTACCGGTGGCGGGGCCCCTGTGGTTGGAAGCAGCGCCGCGCCTCTGGCGCGACCGGCCCCCATTGTTGGGGGGGTCCCGGACGGGTGCGCCGGCTCTTCATTGCCCTCTGCGCCTGCGCAGTCAGCAGCGCAGCTGGCAGGCGCCGTCTCGGACCCCGTGTCGGGGGGGGCTTGGTCCGCTCCCCCCCGCCCAAGGCGAGCGGAGTCTCCGGTGCCCGCTCGCGCCACATCCCCCCTGCCCTCCCCGCCTGCGCCCGTGGCTGGGGCACGGGGCGGAGACGCGGCTCCGCTGGCCACGCCTGTGCCAGCTCCGCGCTCTGCCGTCCGCCCCGCCCTCGCATCTCCTGTGCTGGCTCCGCGGGGCGGGGAGCCGGCTTTGCGGGGTGCGCCGAAACCTGTCCCCCGCTCTGCTGCCCGCTCCGTCCTGGCATCTCCCGTGCCGGCGCCACGGAGGGGACGCGCGGCCGCTCCCCCATCTGCGCCTTGTTCCCCCCCCGCGGTGAGGGGGGGTGGCGCCGCGGCGGTCCCGTTCCGGGACCCGCCGGGACCCGCGTCTGCACAGCCCCCAGCTCTCGCTGCAGCGGCCAGAGCTGCTGGGGGGCGGAAACGCTGGAACACGGCCAGGACCGGCCCGGCGGCGGCGGCCCCGAAGGGGGCCGCGCAGAGTGCGCGAGCCGCACCAAGACCTGCGTGTGCTGCGGGACCGTTTGTCCGTGCCGGAGCTGGAGCGGCTCCGGCGGTGGCGACGGCGGCCCGCTCGGCCCCCCCGCCCCGGACCCCGGCGAAAGCCAGGGTTCCGGCGAGTGCAAACACTGCAGTGCTCGCCTTTGCCGCGAATAGTGATGCGACTGGAGGGAGGCCGATGACGCCCCGGGGCCCATGGCCCCGGGTTGGCAGGCTTTCCCCTTCATCCTTAGGGACGACTCCGTCGCGTCCGGTCACGATCAGTGACCTGGAGCATCTTCGAGACAGAGTGACAGCAGAAGTTTTAAAGTCTCTGCAGTACTGGATCACAGTATCTGCTGAGGCAGACACCTTTGATCAATCACCACAGGGGAACGTAGGGGCCAACAGAAACCGAGGAAAGAGGAAACGCAAGGTGAAAGCTCCTCTGTGTTTGTGTACTCGGTGTGGTAGTCCCACCGTTGATAAGGCAAACTTTGTTGCCGATGGTCAGCCCTTGCCGATTCTGGGGAACAAGAAGCAGAGAGCCAAGAGGAAACAAACAGTTCCTCCTCAAGTCCTGATGCCAGCTTATTTGGCTGGCTCGCAGGCAGCACCTGCGATTTGGTCGGATTTGATGTTTGTATAATAGCAAGAGTTGTTATAGACTCTTGCAAAGATTTTAGCCATTGCTTCCACCCAAACCCCAGCCCCTCCGTCGCTTTTCCAGAGAAGACACGCATTGCTCTCTTGTGTTTTTGAAATATGTACTGTTCATTTGTGCCCTGTAAAATACATCTTGCTGACTTGTGCCCTTTGAGTCTTCTGTTCCCAGGACTGAGAATCAGTCTCGAGGGGACGGCTGCTTCGGATCTACCAAGCTACCTCAAGTCCCTGAGCTGCAGTCCTGCCTGGAAAACGTCCCAACATGTGGTGCACTCTGTGCCTCCCTGGTCCCACTTAGTCAGAGACTCGACAAGTCAGCAGCCTGTGCTGATCATGAACTCGGAGGGACAGTTGCCTTTGAATTGACGTCACGTCATTGTACCTGTTGCTAACCTCTGGGGGCGGGATGTGCTGTCGTTTTGGGGACCGTGGATCAGAATGGGATTGTTTGATGAAGGCCACTGCGTCGAGAACCAGTGGCCCCTCCTGAAAGGGAGTCTGGTCACACATTGCATTGTTGAACATGCTCATGCTATTTTGAAGTGGGTTCTTCAATGCAAAAAAAAAAAAAAAAAAAAAATTAAACCCAAAAATGGGGAATGCAGGGTGTAACCCCGCACAAGCCTTTCGATTCAGGCTTTGACCTGCAACAAAAGGCAGAACCAGATCAACAAGAACCGGAAAATTCGTGACCAGAAAAAAAATCACTTTTTTTTTCTTTTCCTTTTCTTTTTTATTACAGAAGAAAGGGTGAGATGTCACCCTGTATTCTCTTGGGCTTCAGATTTTTACTGCTGGCTACTGCTGGCTGTTTCCCATGGGAACAGATTCCCATTTTCATAGCAGTGTCTTTGTTGTTTTGTAAACACTAAAGAGAGCTTTGCCCTTCTCACGCAAGTTTCCCAAAACAATCTCTGTCACCTGTTGTTTGCTGAAGGAGAAGAGACGCAGTCCTTCTCTGACCAATCGCAGCCCCTTTTGCGGAGCATCTTATAAAAGCACAAGGATTCAAAAAGTAAAAGCCTTCTGATCACCTAGAACTGTCTGTGTGCTTTTCCTTGCCGCGCAATCACTGTAACAGGCCCCTCTCTGTTAACAAGCAAAAAATCAAGGAAAGCACCTTTCCTAGTTGGCTCCCTTAGTATCTGCACCATGATGTTGTTATCCAGGTGTTTCAGGAATCTTCTGGACCTGTTTATGCCAGGAGTGTGGTGTTCCCAGTTAACATCTGGCAAGTTGAGTCCCCCATAAGGACAAGGGTGGTTGATTTAGAGGTTCCCCTTGGTTCCTTAAAGAATAATTCTTGGTTGTTGTCGTCATGGCTGGGTGGTCTATAGTAGACTCCCACAATGACATCCAATAATCATACACAGATAATGATTTCTCCCTTAATCCTTACCCAGAGAACTCAACCGTGCCATCACCAATTGCAAGCTCTGTACACTCCAGCCCCTTCATTACACAGTATGCCATCTCCCCACCTTGCCTGCCCTGCCTATCCCTCCTGAAAAGCCTGTAACTATCCAACATGGCATTCCAGTCACAGGACTCATCCCATCAGGTTTCAATTATGCCAATGACATCCTGTCTCTGGGACCGGACCAAAACTTAGAGCTCCTCTGGTTTGTTCCTCATGATGTGTGCATTAGTGTAGAAATATTTCAGGTGTGGTGCATTGTAACCAACACCTCATGGAGCAAATTGAAGGATGTCACTAGCTCTCAGTCCCTCAAGTTCTGGTGTGCCATCCCATTGTTTATCACTAGCCAGCCTGGTTTTGTCCCTTTCCCCCTTCCAGTCTAGTTTAAAGCTCTATTGATCAGCCCTGCTAACTCCTGTGCAAAAACACTTTTTTCCCCTCTGAGAAAGATGCATCCCCTCAGGTGTCAGTAGATCTGCTATTTTATAAACCATTCCATGGTCAAAATCCCTAAAATTCTGCCTATGACACCAGCCTTGGAGTCACATGTTGATCTGATGGGTCTGCCTGTTCCTTTCATTATCCTTCTCTGCCACTGGAAGGACCAAGGAAAACATTACCTTTCATCCTGATTCTTCAACAAATTACCCTAATGCCCTGAAATCCCTTTTGATTGCCCTTGGATTTTTTTTTTTTTTTTGCTATCTTATCACTGCTGAAATGAAGAATCAATAGCAGATGATAATCAGAGAGCCATAATAGACTAGAGATCTTTCTAGTAATGTCCTTTACCCAGGCCTCAGGAAGGAAGCAGACTTTCCTGTGGGTTGGGTCCATTTAGCATATCATGCCCTCTACTCCCCTTAGAAGGGAGTCACCAATCACAACTACCCTTCTTTTTTTCTTAACAGAGGTGGTCATGATGCAGGGGGTAGGCTGTCTTGCCCTAGGCAAACCCTCTGTCCAACTCATCAGTTGTCTGTCTTTCCAGTTCCAGGGCCTCATTTCTGTTCTATAAAGTACAAAACTGTCCTGGGAAACCCAAAACATTATTGTAGTCTATATCTATCAGTGCCCAAAATTGTTACCATCTCTTTAAGACCCTGCAGCCAGAAATGGATTCAAAGGGCCAGTGGGTGCCAGGCTTTTTTAAGTCGGATTCACCCAAGCAGAGCTCTCTTGGCTTTCTTGCTTCTTGACTCTTGGCTTTTGCCATACAGCTGAGGTAGCACAGGTGAAGGCTTTACTTTTGGGTTTTCTTTTGTTTCTTTTCCCAGGGGGGTTGCTCTGGGCATTTGGGTTTTTTCTGAGAGGCTGCTTTTTGCAGTCCTGGACTGCCTCAGGGCAAATTCCACAAGTGCCTGTCTGCAGCCATGGCATTGCACTGAGAGAAGTGGAGCAGCCCCGCTCTGTGTGGTCACCCCAGCCCATCACCAGCACTCACCAGAAGTTAGAAGGCACAGAGTCCAAGTCACCCCAGCCAGCTACCTGTCATCTTCTGCTGAGAGAAAGGCAAAGTCGAGTTTAAGCCCATGATGAAATACCAGCTGTTGGAGTGTGCCAGCTGCCTTTCTTGACAGAGCTGCTGACCCCAGAGAAATAAGGGGGGGAAGAAAAGACTGCCACCATTTTCCGTTTGTCTCTCTACACACAGTTGTCCATGGAGAGCACCATCCTGGGGTGAGTACACTCTGCTATATTTTGAGTTTCTCTTTGTTTCTGGGGAGTCCATGAGATTTCAGCAACTTTGTAACTAGTGACTATTACTGTTCTTTTTTGCCTGTTGCTATTTCTTTTTTTTTTTAGTAAACTGTTATTTTTCAACTTGTATCTGTTTCTATTGGTGGAAAGGAATTGGTTAAAAGTATAAGGGGAGTGTTGGGGGAAAGGTTTGTTTCTTGTTTTGTTTTGTTTTTTTTTACTTATGGAATTCCCCCCCCCCTCCCCCCCGGGAGTTGCTGGGCAACTAACTACTGGGTATTTATGAGTACTCAGGTAGGACAAAAGGATGGAGCATAGCACCTGGCTACACTTTTTTTTTCTTTTGTCTCCGGGAATTTCTCTCAGAGGGGGAGGGTGACACGAGGTTTTGGGGGCAGGAAAAAAGACAGGGCTGGGGGCAGCTTGCTCTCTTGCTCTCGGCATCGGGGAGAGGACGGTCAGGCTGCTGCTTGCTGCGGGAGGAGTTTTTCACTGGCACCATCGGGTCGGATCCTGAGGAATCTACCATCATTCTGTTCATGTGCCCAGGAAAAATCCTGAGCTCTCCTCTTGCTGCCCTGCTGGAGCTGGCCCAGCCCTGTCCCACCGCCGCTGCTTTCTCAGCACTGCTTTCAGGCTTTTCTGCTACACCACGGCCCCGCACTGCCTGTCCTGCCGGGACATCCCTGCCCTCCCAGTGACCACCAACGGAGCTCCAGATTCTATCCAATCCACCAGCCCGAGATCCCTCACCGTTCCAGCTTGGTGTCTTTTTTTTTCGGAGTCCCAAGAGATCAGACTGCCCCGGGTTTTGTGAAACAAAGCCGCCCTCAAGGTCCCTGGTTCTGTTCACTATTAATGCTGTAGCTGTTGTTGTTTGTTTTGCCTTGTTATACATATTAGTAAAGAACTGTTATTCCTATCCCCATATCTCTGCCTGAAAGCCGTTTTAATTTTCTAAATTACAATAATTTGAGGGGAGGGGATTTGAATCATCCGTTCCAAGAGAGGCTCTGCCCCTCTTTAGCAGATACCTGTCTTTTCAAAACCAAGACAGGGAGGTAACTCATTTTAGACTGTCCACCTCTTTAAATTGTCTTAAACCAAGACATATTTTGCACCCAGCTAAAGGGGCACAAGAGACAAAGGGGAAACAACAATTTTGACCAAAACATTTGTGTATTGTGTACAGAACTAACTGATCATCATACTGCTCAGTCTAATCATGGAGCTGTGGCACCTAGGCTTGTATACTTCTCCATATATGTGGTACAATTTCCCCAGGATAAAGCTCTTTTTTGGATCAGGGACACAAACCAAGATTGTTTTGTTGATAATCTCTGTGATATCAGCTTATGTAAAGATAACATCAGAGGCAATGAAGATCATTTGGGATGTGTATTTGTTGTTGTTTGCCTGTCCTGGTCTCAGCTGCTACTTCTGGGGGCTTATTAATAATTGCACCCAGCCTCATGGGAGAAAAGTAGGGAATTATTTTTCCCAAACTTTCACCTCCTTCTCTCCCTTTAGGTCTGACACATCACCTTTTGAGAATGTTCAGTTCCCTCTGGATGTTAAAGACACCATATTTTTGATGCTAATTCTGCTATGTTTCCTCTGTACGGTCTACAACACATTTAGAATCAGACTGAGATTTCCGTGGAGGTTGCCCAGAGATCTGCCCCAGTGGTGGAAAATCCTGAGTGGCATGGGGTGTGAAGGAAATGGGCCAGATTTTGAAGAAATATTCTGCCCCAGTAGTTTGGAAGTTCCCCCCTGAACAAATACTGAACCCAGCTAAGGTAGCAGAATATCTGAAAGAAAATTGCAGTGGCAGCTCCAAAGAGAGGCAGCTTATTGCACTGTGCTGGGCCCTGGCTAATGCTTATTGCGAGCTGCTCGTTATTGTACAGCATCAACTACAGCCAGAGGGAAAGGGGAACAAATCAGCAGACACCCCAGTCACTCAGACTGCAGTTAAACCAGAAGGGCAGCCTAAGCCAATAGCAGTTGCCCCTGTCCAGAGGAGAAAATACAAGACCATTTGCCTGGTGGATGATGATGGGGAGGCAGGACCCTCACAGCCAGCAGAGGAATCAGAACCAGAAATAATCTTTGTACTTAGAAAGTCTCTGCAATCTGAGGAAAGACCTCACCCAATGACCCAATGAGTCTATATTGAGCTGGTTGATTTGAGTCTGGGACACTGCAGGCGATGGAACAATTTTGGACAGTACTGAAGTGAGGCACTTGGAATCTCTGTCATGTGATGTAGGTATTGACCAGGGGATCGCAAGTAGGCCAGGACCTCTCAGCCTCTGGATGACTCTTAACAGGTATGAGGGAGAGATACCTTTGCCCAGAAGATCTCCATCTGCAGCAAAGCCCTTGGAAAACCATGGAGCAAGGAATCTAATGCTTGCGAGAACTGGCTGTGATAACTATCCTCTTCTCAAGCGACGGCCAACCCACTAACAGTCCAGACCTGGGAAAATATACAACACTGATGTGGCTCAAACTTGCACAACTTGGGACACAAGTGTACTCTCAGTTCCTAGCAACACTGCAATGAAATGAGGGAAACGAGAGGGAGGGCACTATGTCAAGAAGACTCCGGAAATACGAAGATACTGTCCACGCCCCAACACAAACCCAAGTCTCCACAGTGTAAACAGAGTTGACTGAGAGTATGCGGAAATTGGAAGAGAGGATTGCAGAAAGCCATTGGAAACTCGGGAAGGAGCTTAAAGAGGACTTTCTCCAAGTTTTGTCAGTACAGACCAGAGCCACTGCTATCAGAAGCAGATGTCCCCCGATTAGGGAGAGGGGGTACACTCCAGGAGGCAATCTGTGGTTTCTCCTGTGTGAGCATGAGGAAGACATGTGAAGATGGGATGGAAAACCCACCTCTGTCCTAGCAGCACAGGTGCGTAAGCTAAAGGAGGAAACTATTAATGGAGGGAGTTCCACCAGAATGAATGTAGCTCCAATTTTCCGTGACCAAGCTACTAGGTATAACAGAAGGGAGGATGACATGTCTGATCCACTTGAAGGGACCTCCAGAATGTATGCTCAGGGAGGCAACAACAGCCAGAACTAGAGGGGCCCTGCCTCTAGCCAGGTAGAGGCCAGGGAAAATCATGTCTATTGGACTGAATGGATCCAACAGCCTGGCACATAAGAACCACAAAAATACAAGGCTTTGGTTGACACTGGCACAAAATGTATTCTTATACCACTGGGACATATGGGGGCAGAATCTGTTTCCATTGCTGGAGTGACAGGGGATTATCAGTAGTTTACTCTGTTGGAAGCAGAGGTGAGCTTGACCAGGAAGGAGTGGTACAAACACCCCATCATGACTGGTCCAGAGGCATCATGTATTCTTGGCATAATTACCTCAGGAGTGGTTATTTCAATGACTCAAAAGGACTCAGGTGGGCTTTTGGGATAGCTGCTGTGGAGGCAGAAGGCATTAGACAGTTGAACACCTTGCCTGGTTTCTCAGAGGACCCATCTGCTGTAGAACTGCTGAGGGTCAAAGAACAGCAGGTACCAATTGCCACCACCACAGTGCATCATCGGCAATACTGCACAAACTGAGACTCCATGATTCCCATACACAAGATGATCCATGAACTGGAGAGCCAGGAAGTGGTCAGCAAGACTCGCTCACCTTTCAATAGCCCTATATGGCCTGTGTGTAAGTCTAATAGAGAGTGGAGACCGACAGTGGATTACTGTGGCCTGAATGAAGTCACACCATCACTGAGTGCTGCTGTACCGGACATGCTGGAACTTCAGAGCGAACTGGAGTCCAAGGCAGCAAAGTGGCAGCACTATTGATATTGCTAATTGTGGAATCCTCCCGTTCTGAGGAGGTGGGAACCTGTTGTAACCCCCCTTTGTGTTAACCTCTCCCTTGACCCAAACCCTAAAACTCCACCCCTGGTATGCCCTATGAAACCCCATGACCCTGCTTTTGCCGGGTCTTTTCATTCTCACCCCCCTCCCCGGCCCCAGGGGTAAGTAAATGGATTCTCAAGCTTAACAAAACAGAGAGTGGTCTTGTGTGTTCCCATGCCGGCAGCTGTAACCTCCCTGGACACAATGAACTTTGTAGCAATGCAATGCTACAGCTAATGAGTTTTTTCTCCCTTCCTTCAGAAGCAGAGTGAAGGCCACAGTTCATGTTCACCTGGAGGAGCGTCCAGTACACCTGGAACCGACTGCCCCAGGGGTGGAAACACAGTCCTACCATCTGCCATGGACTGATCCATACTGCACTGGAAAAGGGTGAGGCTCCAGAACACTTGCAGTACATTGATGACATCATCGTATGGGGGAACAAGGCAGAGGAAGTTTTTGGGAAAGGGGAGAAAATAATCCAGATTCTCCTGCAAGTGGGTTTTTCTATCAAACAAAGTAAGGTCGAGGGACCTGCCCTGGGAATTCAGTTCCTAGGGGTAAAGTGGAAAGACGGACGCAGGCAGATTCCAACAGAGATGCTTAATAAGATAGCTGTCTTAATTGTCTTAAACCAAGACAAACTTGTTGGAGTACAAGCCCCCTGGGTTCCCCAGGGGCAGAGAAGGATACAGGGGTTGAATTGAAGCCTTTAATATATTAAGCCACGTAGATATGAAATAGAAGCTTAGACCTTAGTTTTAAGCAAGTAGTCTCTAAGTGCCTTAGAAATCAGTCAGCTAGCACAAGACCCCAGAGTCCTTGGGCCTGGTAACTCAGCTTTAGACGTAACAAAAAAAAAAGTAGAACATCACTTATAGTACTAGATAGAGTAGGTACAATTTCTACATGAATAAGATAGAAGCTTTTACATTAATAGAGATGCTATATGCGTAGGTTTTTGTGTAAGGACTGATGCTAACTTTCATAGTTTTTCGTAGTTTTACAGACTTTTAAAGTTAGGTTTAGATTGGTGTAGAGAGATTGTTTTAGAAATGTGTTCTTAGCTAACTGGACAACCCATAGATAAGGATTTGAATATGCATTTAGAGTTTATGGATAAAAATCCCCTGGTTTTGGGGCAATGGTATCGATTCATCAACTCTTGGTGATCGATCCACCCTCATGCTACCTACCACAAGAGAGAATGGGGCTTTGCCAGGGAGCCATGCCCAGGGAGCTATTGCCAGGACTTTGTCAGGTATTATATCGCTTGGGGGGTGCTTCTGCTGTTTCTGCTACTGTCGCTGTGTGGGGGATGCTGCTGCAGCTGCTGCTACAGCAGTAGCTTCTGCTGCTTCAGGGAATGCTGCTCAGGACCAGGAACCTGTCTCTCCCTGCGGCCGGGACTTTTGCCAATCTGCCCTTCCCTGCAGCTGGGACCCCCTTCCAGCCTGCTTTCCCCTGTGATTGGAACCCCTTGCCGATCAGCACCCTTTGTCGATCAGCCTTCTCCCCTGGGCCAGGTTTTCCCTGTCACTCTGTTTTTCCCTGGGTTGGGATTCCTTGTTAAATCTGTCTTCCCCTCGTGGCTGAATTCTCTGTTACTATGGGGCCCGAGGTTGAAACTCTCTGTTAAGTTACTTCTATGCCTACTGGGACTTTAAGTATTGTAACTTTTAGTAAGACCGCGTATTAGAACTCTAGCCTTCGAGACTGATGCATTTATATAATAAACACCTTTGCAATAATCAGAAAATGCTCTTGGCCTATTAAGATCTTAAACCCATGATTAGCTCAACATAAACCCATTTGTCAACTTTAAGTTTTAGGAGGAGGAGCCTTCCTCCTTGGATGGGCAGTGATCAGCTTCCAGTTTGCACGTTCAACAGACCTTTGCCTTAGTGCTTGACATGGTTCTGAGCCCACCTGCCTCTCCACTGCAATGGAGGTTTGAGACTCCTGAGACTAGTGTCTCTGAGAATACTCTTATCAATTTCTCGCTCATTCTCACAAATGCTGCACAGCCAGCTTTCCCTCCTCATGAAACTCCTTGACCTGGAGACACAGCTCATCAACAACACATCTGCAGAAGGGATGACTGTCAGTCCCAGCCTCATGGCATCAGGCACTCCTGACAACCTGAGACCATCAGAAGGTCTGTCTGGGTAGAAGCCTCTGACACAACTGGTGCAGTGACTCCAGCAGCTACAGGGGAATGAGCACTGTGATGTGTCAAAACCACACTTGAGGGAGCATATGCTAGTGAGACTGGGGATGATGAGGACTCTGTGCCCTTCTGTGCCAACTACTGTGCCTGTCTGCTGCCTCTGCTAGCTTCTCCCAGATGGTCACAGACTGGTGCCAAGTTGCTGGGTTGTGTGTAATTCAAATTTCCCAATCAGCCACCAGTGGAAGGGCCTTCTACTGCTGGGCCATGCCCTGGTTGCCCCTGCTCCCTAGGGGCTCCTTATGAGACTGAGAGCAGTCACTCCTGGCCCCACCCATGCTGAGGTGCAAGGACAAGCTGCCAGCTCCACATGGGTCTCAGTGTTTTCCTGGGGTTCCCCAACCTCTAGAATGTTGCCCTGTTCGTGTTGATCCCCCGCAATGGAGCTGTTTGCCTTGGCAAATTAAGGGGGAGATGAGTAGCATTCCTTTTAATTTATCTAAGTAATAACACATGAAAAATAAGAGGTACTATGGCTGTGGAAGGAGTATTACAAAAGCAAGCACATCAAGATACTGGTTTACTAACAGCAGAGATCACTTATTTGAATGAGTATTTCCATAACAATACCACATAATGCCAAATTCAGGAAAAGCGTAGAGCTCCAGGGTTTAATTCATCTAGTTTAACCCTAGTGACCCCTCCATTCCTCAACAAGACCAATCACATAATTTGTCCTTCCCTCTATTTTAACAGAATTATTCTCTGTGCATTACAACATTTTTTTACAACCCAAAAAGCAGCAGCATAGAGTTTTATTTGCTAAATGTTAACATCCTTAAAGACAATAAGGAAAAAATAAATTCTTGCTTTTCAGTAACACCACAATCAGGGCAATTAAGTTTACAGATGTGTTTCTGATTTGAGCTCATGTTGCCTGCTGCCTTTACACTTGTGCTTCTGGGGGAAAAAAATCCCATACCTTTTTCACCCTACTGAATGTCTTTGTTCCACCCAGAGGCCAGCTCACCTTACCTCTGGAAAGCCTGAGCTTTTGTAAGCTGTTCACACAATAAACAGCTGTAGATTTATGGAAAACCTATTACTACATGCAGTAAATGAAAGCTGGCAAGTAGATTCTGTATTTATAATGGAAGAAAGCCTCCAAAACACATAAGCATTTCAATATACTCAGAAAGATTTTTTTTTTCCTTCCCATACTTATTTGGTGATAGCCTTCAAAATTCGTCTGTGTAAACAGCATGATAAATGTAATTAACCTCAGAGTGCCAAAAATAGGCTATTCTCCTGCTAAGTGCTATTGTGAAATGCAAGAGCATTAGCAAGAGGAGCAGCAAAATCACCACTGGCACATAGGGTTAATGAAGGTTTTCTTGTAGATCCTGTTCCTGCTTTAAGTGAAACACTAGGTTAGCCAATATAAATCTAAACAGGGTAGATGCATATCAATTTTGAATGCTGCTAACAGCTCGAGAACAGCATAACTTTCACTGAACTGATTAAAAGCCACAGATTCTCTTCACCAGCTATATTTTTTCACACTAAAAAACACTGCCAATTATGGTACAATTCCAAGTTTCATATTTTATTTCAGATATAGAAAACTTCAAATGATGACCAAGATATAGTACATGCATACTTCATTCCATTTTCTGAGGAAACACATTTTTTCCTAAAGGACCAAGTTAACTGAAGTTATTACAACTTTCAGATGCCTTTTTCACCTTTGAGTTCCTTTCACTCTCCCCATATGCATCAAATTAAAGCAGGCTTAATCAGGATGCACCAAATTGTATTCAGAATAACCAGAATGCAAAAAGATATTAAAAATCTTACAATCACCAGGAATGTATTTCAAATTTATAGCAATTAAAAGTTTAAGGATTTCAAAAAGTTCACAACCACTGCATCTAATGAGATGAATGTCACATTTTGCTTACAAATATAAGGTCTAAATCTCAACTGTCTGTGGCATCTTCATAATAAACAGCATAGGGTTCAGTTTTGCTTTTACCTTTGTTGCTCCAGGCTAAACAGGCCCAGGTCCCTCAGGCTTTCCTCATAAGCGAGGTGCTCCAGCCCATGAGGTACACGGGGCATGCAGAGATCCACTTGCAGCCCATGAGAGAAGTACTCACGCCAGAGCGGGTGGATGCCAGAGAAAGCTGTGATCCAGTGGAAGACCCAAATGGAGAGAGAGGGCACCTGCTTCCAGAGACTTCCAAACTAGAGCAGCCTATCCTTAGAGGACTGTACCCCGTGGATGAGTGACACATGCCACAGCAGTTTCAGAAAGACTGCCCATGGGAGGGGGAGTCACGTTGCAGCAGTTATGGTGGGACTGCTGCTTGTGAGATTGGAGCCACGCTGGAGAAGTTCACAGAGAACTGTCTCCCATTGGAGGGACCCCACAGCATAGCAAAGACTCCTCTCCCTGAGCAAACAGAAAAAGATCTTGGGTGAGGAACTGTCCAAACCCAGCACACTCTGTCTCCCTGCGCTGTGGTGGGAAAGAGGGAGGGGCTGGGGGGGAAAAAAGGTGTTTTAAAGGCTTATTTTACTTCTCATTATCCTCTTCTGACTCTGTTAATAATAAATTTACTTTATACCTTTAAATTTGAACCTGTTTTGCCCTTAGAGTGTTTTCTCCCAGTCCTCATCTCAGTTTATGAGCCCTTTGTTAATTTTTTTCCCCTCTCCTTTGCCCAGCTGAGAGCAAGAGAGGGTGAGTGAACTGCTTTTGTGGGTGCCTGGTGTTTGGCCAGCATCAAACCACAACAACCTGGTACAGTGTTATTCATGGGAAGATACTATTAAAGGGTATCTCTTAAAGACTCTGACTAGTCAGTTTTGTGCCTCTTGTTTCTGCCCAAGTATTCTGAGCTAAAACAGACCCAATATTCACATTCTAACTCTATAACAGATTCAACTTGATGGAAGTCTATCAAAGCACTTGATGCACTCTAAGATCTGGGGTGCATTTAGCAGAAAATGCGTGGTGAAAGTAATTTCATGAGCCACATCTAGTCTGCACACAATTTTATCTTTAAAGATGGATACATTTAAAGATACTGCTGGATGATCTAAATCTGTCACCTGCACAGCATAACTCTGTATTTGGATTTTTGTGGCAAGGTTTTGGTAAAATAGAGGGCTACAAGGGTGGCTTCTGTGAGAAGATGCCAGAAGCTTCACCCATATTCAACACAGCTAGTGCCAGCCAGCTCCTAGACAGACCCACTGCTGGCCAGAGCCAAGCCAATCAGCAATGGTGGTAGCACCTCTGTGATAATATATTTAAGAAGGGGGAAAAACTGCTGCACAACAACAGCTGGGAGAGAGGAGTGAATATCTGAGAGCAACAACTCTGCAGACACCAAGGTCAGTGGAGAAGGAGGGGTAGGAGGTACTCCAGGTGCTAGAACAGAGATTCCCCTGCAGCCCATGGTGAAGACCATGGTTAGGCAGGATGTCCCCCTGCAGCCCATGATGGAGCAGAGATCCATTCTGCAGCCCATGGAGGACCCCATGCCAGAGCAGGTGGATGTGCCCTGAAGGAACCTGTGACCCCATGGGAGAGCCCATGCTGGAGCAGGCTCCTGGCAGGACCTGTGAACCCCATGGGGGACCCAAACTGGAACAGTCTGTTCCTGAAGGACTGCACCCCATGGAAAAGACCGTGCTGGAGAAGTTTGTGAAGGATTGTCTCCCATGGGAGGGACCCCATTCTGGAGTAGGTAAAGAGTGTGAGAAGAAAGGAATGGCAGGGACAATGTGTGGTTAACTGACCACAATCCCCATTCCCCATCCCTCTGTGCTGCTCAGGAGAAAGAGGTAGAGAACTTGGGAGTGAAGATGAGCATGGGAAAAAGGGGTTGGTATGGTTGGGTATTTTAAGATTTGTTTTTTATATCTCATTATCCTGCTCTGATTTGATTGGTAATAAATTAAACTAATATCCCCAAGTCAAGTCTGTTTTGCCTGTGACAGTAATTGGTGAGTGATCTCTCCCTGCCCTTGAACCTTTCATTATATTTTCTCTCTCCTGTCCAGCTGCTGAGGGGAGTGATAGAGAGGCTTTGGTGGATACTTGGAAGCCAGCCAAGGTCAATCCACCAGAAATTGACAGGAACTCACAGACCTGAATTCAAATAACACCAAAGTAGATAAAACTAAACAATTATAATAGTAGTACTTATCTGAACCCAGTATGACCTCTTCCTCATATCTTCAAAATTAAAAACCTGAGCGTTGTCTTAGACTTCTCAACTAGGTCAAACAACTTTGTATAACTTCACACCTATTGCAGCAACAAAAACTATGCAAAGGCACGGCTAGTGGCACATTTATCACTCAACAGAAATTGCTCCAACAACAAAATTGTCTCCCAACAGAGACTGGAAAGTAAACCATAGGACTTTACCTGCTGTCTTTTGGGAAGGTGTGAGTTGAAGATCCAAAGAGGAAATTACAGCAAGCAGCTTCTGGCCATGCACCTAGAAACAGCATTCTCACCTTAAGCTGGTGTGAAGGTATTTACATAATGCTTCTGGAGGACTTTGGAAAGGATGGCAAGTACAAGTCAGGATTCCTTACCTAGTTCTTTGCTTACAAACTTGCTCACAAGTTCAGAATTTTGCAGAACTGGTTAAGTTCTGTTTTATGGTGATAGACTGTTTTTCACTTAACCCTAGGGTTGCGATGAGAACATCCACTGTGAGCTGTCTGTTCCACTAAAAAACATCAATCCCACTGCATTTTGTTTGGCAGGTTTGAGGAAGCTCACTCAACTGTAGGACACAAAATACCCAGGCTCTTAAATGCCTTTCCAATAAAAATGCTTTTTGATACTCAGTCTCTCACTCATGCATATCTTAAAAGAGTCCGAAAGCCAAAATTCTCTAGACAGACCTGTAGGAGGACTCTAGGAAGTAAGCAACCCAAATCAATCCTTCCACATCAAAAAAGGCTTGTGTTGAAAGCAAGCCTTGTTGATAAGCTTTAATCTCCCCCAGTGCAAGCAGTTGAGAAAGCCAAAGCATTCTATCCCAGACAGGCCCACATAAAACTGTTAAATGTCTCTTTACCATAAAGGGAAGTAATTTTTGTCCTGAAAATGGACTCATTCACACTGTGCAGTGTTCGACAGAGCTTCCAATGCACTTCTTTCCTCCACCAGTTTTGCGCAAGCTTAGTGCTGCTTTTAATCACTGGGGTAGCATGGTAGGGGAACTCGTCCCTTGGTCAATGTGTTATAACAAGAAAAAACACTATGGATGAAGAAATGTGGAAAATGGCTCACTCATGCAGACCCAACACACATCACAGCTCAAGAAAGGCCCATCCTGCCATCTCTGGAACAATCAGGCCACCACCTTTTGCCAATAGTGAACTTCCAAGCACAGCAGCTTGGTCTACTTTCCCAAGGCAGCAGTCAGAGCTTCATGATCACTTTAAGCTAGTCTAAGTTTGACTGACGGAGAAATGAGTCCTGCACTTCTCAGTGCCCTCCTCTTGTAATCTACTCTCCCTTGAATCAACAGTAGCATTTTTTTGGGGGCCAATAAACCACTTCCTAAAAAACAGAAGGGGAAGAGTGATAACACTGCTAAATTATAACTGGAAATACAATTTCAACTTCTCTCAAATTAAAGGTTTATGGCTTTTGTAATTTATAATAGTTGTCAGGCAACCTAAGGTTACCAGCCTTAGAAAGATCAGGCTTATATTTTAGCTTTAAACTTGTATTTACAAAGACCATAGACTATTGGTCTCAGCCTTTGATCAGCACACCACCTTTATGACACAATCCAGGTTTTGTAGGCCAGAACAACAGTCTCTGAACAGCTGACACACAGAGCTCAGGTTAATGGAGGCCCTTTCATCATAACACCAACTCCTGTATCACTGCACCAGCATGCCCATGTCAGGGCTAATGAGCTATAATCACCACACTGGACACTGCAATTAGACATCTAGACCACACATTGCTAGCAAACCTTACAACAGCCTTCTGCTCACAAGTATATTCATTTTCACAGGAAAGCAAACTGAACAAAGGCCTGGTAGTGCTTTTGCCCGTATAAGAGGAGCCACTCAGTGCTGAGAGCAGGGTGTAATGGTACTGAGCTCTGCGGGGGATGAGCCTGTCAAAAGTCCCTCCAACCTATGCTGAACATGTTACTGGCAACTTACACTACTTGTACCCAGTTACTGATGGAAGATTAAATTGCAGGCTACCTCAGCAGCAGTCCCGCCACCAGCCCACACTGCAAACATACCCTTCCCACTGCACTTCAAACCAGCATCAGATGGCAGGAACTGCATTATAGGTAGATTTGCTTATTCCATTATACCACACTCCCTCATCCCCAGCTTCAGAACATTTATTTCCTTACCAAGGTCACATTCAATGCTATCCCTTCCAAGCTACCTGGCCCAAAACACAGCTACAGATAACACCCCACCCACCAATAAAACTACATGTATGCAAGGCTAATATACAGACTTCTTTTTACATTCATGCTGCTGATTCCTCCACCTCATTCACACATAACTTCTGCCTGAGGTGTTTGTGTTACATCATAACATCACCTGCCCTACCTCATCTTCTCACTCACTTTGCCAAATAATTGAGTACACTGAGGTCCTTGCCTGGAATGCGATTCTACCATTGAGCCTTTGCTGGTTCTAGTGCAGTACATCACACTGGGATGGTTCTCGCCAAGGTCCCTGGTGGAAAGCTTTTCTAGGAATGCTTCAAGACTGATATTCCTTTACCTTTCAGTGCTTCTATAAATTCCTCTCCCAGAACTTTTGACCTTTACTGTCTTTTGTGACTCTCCTTTTACTTCCTAAAAATCACAGCTCAGTGTCTCACTGCCCATCCTCCTACATTTCCTCCTTTCAGTAAATGTTTCTCAACACTTCATCTCAAATTCATTTTGTTATTCAAGGAGAGAGGAGATGGACCTCATAACAGGCATGATTCACTGAAGTGCATGCTCATGATTCACACCTCTTTCTGCTTATGCAGGCTAACATTGCATTCTCCATCCTTATTCCCAGATCAGCACAACTTATAACCTTGGGGAAAAAAAACAGGAAAAAAACCCCTCAGTTTTTCTCAGGTCTGGGGTATCACAGATATTCACTACTATGAAGGGGGGAAAAAAGATAGAAAACACATACCTGATCTTTTTAAAATTAAACCATTTATTGCCTGTTGATGAGAATTAAAACACAATTTGACTATACCTTATAATAAAAGAAATTCTGTTATATTCTATGACCTTACCAATGCACATATAACTTTATGAATAAATCTGTTTCAAACAGTTGTACAAAATGAAGTCACTAACTCTGTTTTACCACTGTAATGATGGAGTCTCCACCATGACCCCAACAGAAAAAGCTTCTGCTTCTGATAAAGTACAGTTCAAGAAACACCCTTCAATTACATAGAAAGTCAACGTTTTCTGAGAAACAGGGTGTATCTGACACACAAAGGAAATATTTCTAAAATTTAAATTGGGGTGTAAGATTAAAAAAAGCAAGTAAGAAAACACCTACTTCATAACTTTAAATGTATTCTACAATTTCAAAAGCTACAGGACAGCTAAATTAGTTTGGCAACCTGCTTTCCATTTTGAAAGCTTAGATTCTTTCCTACAAAATGAAACAATCAGCTTCCATGCCTTCACTAATTCCCACTGAAAGCAGACCATGTTGAAATTAATAGAACCAAAGACACTCCAAGTTAATCACTGTTATGCATTATATATGTTGTATGTTGCATTGTTATGCTGTTTGTTGTTATATTTGAAGTTATAATGTCACATACCTGTTATTTCAGATTCTTTGTGCCAACACTGTACCTTCACATCATCCCAATCCCCTGTATTCCAAGTTGCATATTCCCCTTTTTCCCAAATCCCAAGTTTCCCCTTTCCCTTCCATTGGGTTAAGCCTCTGCTGCTCCCCGCCTGCTCGTCAAACCACGAGACACCACCCAATATGGAAATCGAGTGGACCCCCTTAACGATCGGCTCCAAGCGGAAGTCCATTTAGCAGCAAAAGGTCCCTAGAACAACGAGCCCACCCAAAACTGAGACCTATGAAAGACACTGCTGTAAGAGCGGGACATCCAGCTACCCGGGGAGGGTCTCCAACTCATTAGAGTGTTCTCACTGTGACCTAAAGGTGACTGAAAGGAGAGACACCCCTAGACCGAGCCAAGCAGAGAGAGTTCCTGGAAACCCCCTCGAGGCAGGAATCCCGACTCTGCAGCAACGAAGCCGCAGGATCGAATTACACCTCCTCCTCAGCGGTGTCAGCGGTGCCCCGAGGGAGCAGCGGCTGTGGCAGAGGCGACCCCACCCAAAGCTCCCCCATTCAATAAAGGCACAAAAGGAGTTAAAACCAATCTCCTGCCCTTTTTGTTTATTTCAACTGGGGGCTCGTCTGGGATCAAGCCACGCCTGAAGAGGACTACGGACGGGAAGGTGCCGCCCGGCCTTGGACCTACAGGAAAGCTGGCCACCCCGGACCAGAGGACACCATGGGATCAGCGCTAAGGAGAACTGGTGAGCAACCGGTGGCAGGGGTGGAGACGAGCGAGTGAGCGAAGTGAGTGAGACTAAGACTGGCAGCTCAGATATTCGGAGTGAGAGCGGGCCCCGTCATTACTGCGTTTTCGGACTCCCGCGAGGGGGCCAGCCAGGAACAGGGGGAAGCGAAACGTAACTGGGAGAGTGAAGCATCTCCAGGAGCGTAGGGCCACCCCCACCGAACGTGCGGAGGAAATTTAGGAAGTGAGTGGCACGTCATAGGCTGCACGATAGGCCTCCCCATTTCAGGACAGGGGTAGGCTGTTCGGGCCAATCCTAGTGTGCGGAGGGCCTTGAGCAGTGGAAGGCGCACACCGCACTGGCCGAGGTTACGGCCCGGGGTGCTTGCCCGAGTGCTGGCTGTGGTAGCCGGGCAGGTTGTCTGGGCTACTTTCGGGGGCTCGAGGTTGCAGGTACTGGCTGGGGTGACTGTCGGGGCACGGTGTTGGGGGTTAGACTTGTTTATCTTTTTCACCTATAGAATTTTTTCCCAAGAGTTGCAAGGCAACTGATTGCCGGGTACTTATGAGTGCTCAAGTGAAAACAAAGCATGGAGGCTGGCACTTGGCTACACCCTTTGTCTCTGAGAGTTTCCCCCGAGAGGGGGGAGGGGAGAGAAAGACAGGGGCTGGAGGGGCAGCTTCACTTTTAGTGTAGTCTGCGTCAGGAGCAGACAGGGCTGCCGTTGCTGCGTGAGTTTCTCACTAGCACCACTGGGATCTGATCCTGAAGAGAGCTGCTATCATCTGCTCATGTGCCCAGGAAGATCCTGATTCCTCCTTTTGTTGCCCTGCTGGAGCTGTCTCGGCCCTGTCCCACTGCCTCAGCGCTGTTTTAGAGCTGCTCTGCACCGCGGGCCCGCACTGGCCTCCCTGCCAGACATCCCTGCCCTCCAGTGACCACCGACAGAGCTCCGAATTTCATCCGATCCACCAGCCCGGGATACCCCATCGTTCCAGCTTAGTACCTTTTCTTTAGAGTCCCCCAGAGACCAGACTGCCCCGGGTTTTGTAAGACCAAGCTCCGTCAAAGTCCCTAGTTCTGTTTTCGCTATTAATTGCTGTAGTTGTTGTTGTTTGTTTGCCTTGCTAAACCTATTAGTAAAGAACTGTTATTCCTATCCCCATATCTCTGCCTGAGAGCCATTTTAATTTTCTAAATTATAATAATTTGAGAGAAGGGGATTTGAATTATCCATCCCAAGAGAGGCCCTGCCTCTCTTTAGCAGATACCTGTCTTCTTTCAAAACCAAGACAGATTTTGGTGCCCAACGTGGGGCTTGAGGGCATTGAGAAAAAAAAGGGAATAACAGTTCTTAAGTGACCTAATTTCTTGTTCATTCTTGTTCACTGGATATAGAAACCTTGATAGGTAACGCCATGTGGTCTAACTTATCCTAGTTTGGGTGGCATGTGGTTGTGGCTTTATTCTGCCCATTTGCAGGCCCTTACCTAAACATGGGCCCTATAACAAAAGCTACTGTGGCTGTTATCCAGTTTGTTTTATGGGCTGATAAGGTGAGGAATTCACTGATTTTTAACTTGCTCTAGACAGCAGGCACGTAGATACGTGGCTATCACATACTAAGTGGGTGTATTTGGGGTTAAAGAATGGTACTTTCTGTGAGGAAATGACAGTGAGGGAAGTTTTCCAGACTTTTAGCCAGTTCCTTATGCCTACTCTACCAGCTTTTGAAGAGTTCAAATTTCCTCTAGAAACTAACCAAATGTTGCTGATGATCCTAGCTTATTTAGCTTTCAAACATAAGGTGAGGTCAATTTAGAGCACGGCACAGACTAGGGATATTGCTGTGAGGCCTGACACTGCCCCAGAGGCTAGAGATACTGCTGTAAGGCATGATACTGCCCCAGAGGCTGGGAATGCTGCCATAGAGCCTGGGGCCAATGCCCCAGAGACTGAAGATGCTAGCCCACTGCCTGACCCTGCCCCGCAGCCCACCCCAGAAATGAACCACCCCAATTGGGTGGGGGTTCTAGTGAAAGAGATAATATGTGAGATGAGCCAAGTGCTGAAAGAATACACTTCCCCAGCTGGTGGGAAGCCCTCCCCTTGCCCTGAAAAGGGAGAATCCGATGGTGCAGCAGTGGAACCCACAGACGTTACAACCGTCCAGGTTCCAGCTGAACCACAAGACCAGTCACAACCAGCTGCAGTTGCCCCTGTAGAAACAAAGAAGTCTAAGATGAAATCAGAGCACCCAGGTAATAAGGATAAGAAAGGAGGGCCCTCACAGCCCACAGGGGAGCCAGAGGTTGAGATTATCACCGAGTCCCTGACTTATGAAAGCCTATGTAATCTGCAAAAAGATATTGCACGACAGGGACGTGAGGCTTATACAACTTAGTTACTTCGGGTTTAGGACCTTATAAGTACAAGCGTGCAACTAGATAGTGGTGAGGCAAAGAATTTAGGACCCTTGACCCAGGACTCAGGGGTGAATCAAGTATTTGTAAGGGAGCAAGGGCCCCTTCCCCTCTGGGAGCGACTTTTAATGAGTGTAAGAGAGAGGTTTGTCCACAGAGACAGAATGCAGGAGCACCATTATAGAAGTCATTGGAAGACCCTTGAGGAAGGGATCCAACAGCTGAGGGAAGTGGCAATATTAGAGGTACTCTTTGGGAAGAGTAGACAGCATGACAATGACCCTGACAAGGTCAGGTGCACAGGGCAGATGTTGTAGAACCTGGCAAGTAAGGGGCCATCTCAATACACCACCTTCATTGCAATGATCAATCCTGATAGCAACCGAGAGACAGTGGGTTCTGTCGCCAACAGGCTCAGAAATTATGAGAGCATGATCAGTGGCCCAATGCAGGCTCAGGTCTCTGCTGTGATTAAGGAACTCAGAGAAGAGATGAGTGAGATGAGAGAAGAGGAAGAACAGTTCCCATGCGGCACCAGGGCGAGTCACAGACCCCAGAGCCAGAGCCCAACGCCCTCCAGCTAGAGAGAGAGGGTACACCCCAAGGGCTGACCTGTGGTTTTTCTTGCGTGACTATAGAGAAGACATGGGAAGGTAGGATGGAAAACCCACTTCTGCCCTGGCAGCACGGGTGCGTGAGCTCAAAGAGAGAAACACTAACCGAGGGGGTCCCACTAAAATCAAAGTAGCCTCAACCTCCCATGACTGAGCCACCAGGTATTATAGAAGTGAAGATGATATGTCAGATCCCCTTGAAAGAACCTCTACAATATATGCCCAGGAAGGGAATAATAACCAGTGCTAGAGGGGCCCTGCCTCTAGCCAAGAAGAGGCACGGGAAAACCAAGTCTTTTAGACTGTGTGGATTCAATAGCCTGGCACATCAGAGCCACAGAAATATGAAGCTTTAGTAGATACTGGTGCGCAGTGTACCCGGATGCCATCGAGACATGTAAGGGCAGAACCTATTTCCATTGCTGGAGTGATCAGGGGATCACAGCAACTGACTCTAGTAGAAGCCGAAGTGAGCCTGACCAAGAAGGAGTGGCAGAAACATCTGATTGCAACCGGCCCAAAGGCCCCGTGTATCCTGAGCATTGACTTCCTCAGGAATGGGTATTACAAAGACCCTAAGAGACTCAGATAGGCTTTTAGAATAGCTGCTTTAAAAGCAGAAAGCGTCAAGAAATTGAACACCTTGCCTAGACTGTCAGAGAACCCATCTGCAGTAAGACACCTGAAGGGAGAAGAACGAGTGCCAGTTGCCACCTCAACGGTGCACCGCCGGCAGTATCAGACCAATCGAGATGCCGTGATCCCCATCCACAAGATGATCCGAGAGCTAGAGAGCCAAGGGGTGGTCAGTAAAACCCACTCACCCTTCAACAGCCCCATCTAGCCTGTGCGCAAGTCTGATAGAGAATAGAGACTGACTGTAGACTATCGTGCATTGAATGAGGTGACTCCACCGCTGAGTGCTGCTGTGCCAGACATGCTGGAACTCCAGTACAAGCTGGAGTCAAAGGCAGCGAAGTAGTACGCCACTATTGACATTGCTAATGCATTTTTCTCCATTCCCCTGGCTGCAGAGTGCAGGCCTCAGTTTGCGTTCACATAGAGGGGCGTGCAGTACACCTAGAACCGACTGCCCCAGAGGTAGAAGCACAGTCCCACCATCTGCCATAGACTGATCCAGGCTGCACTGGAAAAGGGAGAGGTTCCAGAACATCTGCAGTACATCGATGACATCATTGTGTGAGAGAACATGGCAATAGAAGTGTTTGAGAAAGGGGAGAAGATCATCCAGATTCTCCTAGAAGCCGGCTTTGCCATCAAGAACAAAGTCAAGAGACCTGCCTGAGATATCCAGTTCTTAAGAGTAAAGTAGCAAGATAGACGTCGCCAGATACCCACAGAAGTAATCAACAAGATCACCGCAATGTCTCCACCGACCAGCAAGAAAGAAACACAAGCTTTCCTAAGTGCCATAAGCTTTTAGAGAATGCACATTCCCGAGTACAGCCAGATTGTGAGTCCTCTCTACCTGGTTACGCGCAAGAAGAATGATTTCCACTAAGGCCCTGAACAGCAGCAAGCCTTTGCGCAGATCAAGCAAGAGATCGCTCATGCGGTAGCCCTTGGCCCAGTGAGGACGAGACCAGAAGTAAAGAATGTGCTCTACTCAGCAGCCGAGAACAATAGCCTGTCCTGGAGCCTATGGCAGAAGGTGCCGAGTGAGACTCGAGGCCGACCACTGAGATTCTAGAGCCGAAGCTACAGAGGGTCTGAAGCCAACTACACTCCCACAGAGAAAGAAATCTTAGCTGCCTATGAAAGAGTTCAAGCCGCCTCAGAAGTGATTAGTACAGAGGTGCAACTCCTCCTAGCACCCCGACTGCCTGTGCTAGGGTAGATGTTTAAAAGAAAGGTTCCCTCTACCCACCATGCCACCGACACCACATAGAGCAAATGGATTGCCCTCATCACACAGCGTGCCCGTATTAGAAACCCAAACCGCCCTGAGATTTTGGAAGTAATTACCAACTAGCCGGAAAGTGAAAGCTTTAGTCTCATAGATGAAGAAGAGCAAGAACAAGTGACACAAGCTGAAGAAGCACCACCGTACAACCAACTGCTAGTAGAAGAGACACAGTACGCTCTTTTCACTGATAGTTCCTGTCGCATTGTAAGCATGAACCAGAAATTGAAGGCAGCTGTATAGAGCCCCACACGACAAGTTGCACAAGCCACTGAAAGAGAAAGTAGATCGAGTCAACTTGCTGAACTCAAAGCCATTCAGTTAGCCCTAGACATTGCTGAAAGAGAGAAGTAGCCAAAGCTCTACCTCTACACTGATTCGTAGATAGTGGCCAATGCTCTGTAAGGTTGGCTAGAAAAGTAGAAAAAAGCCAACTGGCAGCGTCAGGGAAAACCAATCTGGGCTGCTGATGAGTAGAAAGACATTGCCACTCAGGCAGAGAAGCTACCTGTGAAAGTCCGCCATGTAGATGCCCATGTCCCCAAGAGCAAAGCTAATGAAGAGCACCAAAACAACGAGCAAGTAGATCAGGCTGCCAAGATAGAAGTATCAAAGATAGACTTAGACTGGCAGCACAAGAGAGAGCTGTTCCTAGCTCGATAAGCCCATGATGCGTCAAGACATCAAAGCAGAGATGCCACGTATAAGTAAAGAACGAGACCGAGGAGTAGATCTAACCATAGACAGTATTTCCCAAGTTATCCACGACTGTGAGACATGTGCTGCCGTCAAACAAGCCAAGCAAGTAAAGCCCCTATAGTATAGGGGACTGTGGTCTAAATATAAGTATAGAGAAGCCTGGCAGATTGACTACATCACCCTTCCCCAGACCCGCCAAGGCAAGCGCTACGTGCTGATCACGGTAGAAGCCACCACTGGATGGCTAGAGACCTACCCTGTGCCCCATGCTACTGCCCAGAATACCATCCTAGTAGGCCTTGAAAAACGAGTCCTTTAGAGACATAGCACCCCTGAGAGAATCGAGTCAGACAATGAGACCCATTTCAAGAACAGCCTTGTAAACACCTAAGCTAGAGAACATGGCATCGAATAGATATATCACATCCCTTATCATGCATCAGCTGCTGAGAAAGTTGAACGATGCAATGGCTTGCTTAAAACCACCTTAAAAGCACTGGGTGGGGGGTCTTTCAAGAACTAAGAGATTAATTTAGCAAAGGCCACATAGTTAGTGAACACCAGAAGTTCCACCAACTGAGCAGGCCCTGCCCAGTCTGAGCCCCTGAGAACAATGGATGAAGATAAAGTTCCAGTAGTACACATGAGAAGTATGCTAAGAAAAACTGTTTAAGTTAATTCTGCCTCCAGCAAAGACAATCCCATCTGTGGGGTTGTCTTCGCTCAGAGACCAGGTTGCACTTAGTAGGTAATGCAAAAAGATGGACAGACCCGATGCATACCTCAAGGAGACCTTGTTTTAGGGTGAACTACCCATGCCACTGTATCCGTACCCATATCTGCATATATATATGTATATAATTAAGGTAGTGCATGTATGTATATAGTTTAGAAGTTTAAATTCAAATGTAATATGTTAGTATGGGAAAAAATTCGGGGTAGATTAATGTTGGGGGTTAGACTTGTTTATCTTTTTCACCTATAGAATTTTTTCCCAAGAGTTGCAAAGCAACTGATTGCCGGGTACTTATGAGTGCTCAAGTGAAAACAAAGCATGGAGGCTGGCACTTGGCTACACCCTTTGTCTCTGAGAGTTTCCCCCGAGAGGGGGGAGGGGAGAGAAAGACAGGGGCTGGGTGGGCAGCTTCACTTTTAGTGTAGTCTGCGTCCGGAGCAGACAGGGCTGCCGTTGCTGCGTGAGTTTCTCACTAGCACCACCGGGATCTGATCCTGAAGAGAGCTGCTATCATCTGCTCATGTGCCCAAGAAGATCCTGATTCCTCCTTTTGCTGCCCTGCTGGAGCTGTCTCAGCCCTGTCCCACTGCCTCAGCACTGTTTTAGAGCTGCTCTGCACCGCAGGCCCGCACTGGCCTCCCTGCCAGACATCCCTGCCCTCCAGTGACCACCGACAGAGCTCCGAACTTCATCCGATCCACCAGCCCGGGATACCCCATCGTTCCAGCTTAGTACCTTTTCTTTAGAGTCCCCCAGAGACCAGACTGCCCCGGGTTTTGTAAGACCAAGCTCCGTCAAAGTCCCTAGTTCTGTTTTCGCTATTAATTGCTGTAGTTGTTGTTGTTTGTTTGCCTTGTTATACCTATTAGTAAAGAACTGTTATTCCTATCCCCATATCTCTGCCTGAGAGCCATTTTAGTTTTCTAAATTATAATAATTTGAAAGAAGGGGATTTGAATTATCCATCCCAAGAGAGGCCCTGCCTCTCTTTAGCAGATACCTGTCTTCTTTCAAAACCAAGACACACAGGGAGTGAGAGAGAGTACTGGCTGAGGTTACGGCCCGGGGTGCCTGTGGCACTAGGTGCCCGAGTGCTGGCTGTGGTAGCCGGGACCCTAAGGGCAGGTTGTCTTGGCTACTTTCGGGGGCTCGCGATACGCAAGGGTGTCCAGATACTGGCTGGGGTAGCCATCTGGGTACGAGGCTGAGAGGGCTGCACTGGCCGAGACTATTGTCCGGAGTAGTCACTGGGGTGCAGGGAGCGAACGTTAGGGGATCTCAAGGCACAAGAGGTCCGAAGTAGGGGGAGAGAGTGAGTTGTGCACTGTGTGCCCGAGTGCTGGCTGGGGTGGGGGCCGAAACCCTAGGGGTGGGTTGTCCGGGCCACTTTCGGGGGCTCAGGGTACACAGCGAGTGTTTGGGGGTACTGGCTGAAGTAGCTGCTGAAATCCTAAGGGTGGGTTGTCAGGGCTGCTTACGGGATACTAGGGTGTTTGGGGTACTGGCTGGGGTAACGACCGAAACCCTAAGGGCGGGTTTTCGGGTTACCTTCGGGGTACCAGAGTGCGTGAAATATTAAGGTTTAAGTTGCCCGTCTTTAAGTTCGAGTAGGGGCACATTGAGAGTTGATTTAAAATAAGGGTCAAATATTTACGATTTGTGTTGCCCTATCTTAAGATTTTCGTTTGGGTAAGGGCACTGTATAGCTTTTACTTTAGACCCAGTGAGAATGGGAGCGTGCTTGAGCAAACAAAGACCATCCAGGGAAAAAGAAGGAGAAAAACTTAAGAATATTCCACCAGACAGTCCGCTCGGGCAGATGCTTGAGCTATGGGAAACAAATGAGGTCACGAAAGATTTAAGTAAATAAAGATGATTCATTGTTGCGTACAAGTTTGGCCCGCTTTGAATTTACCTGAAAGGTGGCCATGGTGTGGGACCAAAGATCCCTGGATGTGTTCACAATTGAACCAATATTTGAGAGTCCAGGGAGATTCTAATACTGAGCAGATGCTCTATGCTACCTGCTGGCAGAAGCACATAGCTAAGAGTGAGACAGCCAAGATTTGTAAGCTCCAAGGGCAGAAAAAGGAGAATGAAAAAGAAGACAGAAAGGAGAGTAGTCGCACTTGGGATCCCCTTGACCATTTACCCCCTCCTGTTTACCCTGAAATACCCCAAGCTATCCCCGCAAATCCTCCTGCCTTCCCTGTAAATCCCTCATCACCTCTCCAAGCTATGATCCCTGTCCCTTCCCCAGCTTGCTCTCCAACAGGACCATCCCCAGCGATTATATTCCCTCTACCACCTCAGCCTAACTTTACCCTTTCAAAAGCTAACCCCTTCTACTCTCCAGTTCTGTCCTCCATGTCTCCTAACACTGGTCCAATCTCTTCCCCTTCACCTTCCACAGTCCCTGCACCTCCCCCCAACTGGGAATTAAGTCTGCCAACCCCTAGTATGGATCCTCCCCAAGCAATAGAAACTCCAGAAGGGCCCTACAATAATACCAGGTCAAAAACAAAACTCTTCCCCCTAAGAGAAGTTCTGATGGGTGGGGCAGTTGGAGGAGTAAGGTTTGTAAATGCCCCTCTAACAGCTTCAGAAGTCAGGGGTTTTAAGAAAGAGCTAGGGAATCTCGTTGAAGACCCCATGGGAATTGCCATTCAAATAGATCAATTTTTAGGCCCAAACATCTACACGTGGGGAGAGTTGAACTCCATCCTGAACATACTTTTTAATCCAGAAGAGGTGTGGCTGATTAGAACGGCAGGAATGCGTATTTGGGAGAGGGAGAATCGGATGGGTCCCCCAGGTGACCAGAAATTGCCAATAGTTGATCCAGGGTGGAACCCAAACAGGGAGGAAGATAGAAGGAATATGGAGGACAATAGAACTTTAATAATAAGGGGCATTAAAGAGTCAGTTCCCCAGAGTAACAACACCAAATTAGCCTTTGATGGAGCCCAAGAAAAAGATGAAACTCCAGCAGCATGGTTAAATAGGCTCAGGAAGAATTTCCAGCAGTACTCTAATTTAGATCTAGATAGCCCAGAAGGCCAAGTAGTTTTAAAGTTACAGTTTGTTACCAAATCCTGGCCAGATATAAGAAAGAAACTAGAAAAGATGGAAGACTGGCAAGAAAAAGGAATAAATGAATTGTTAAGAGAAGCCTTAAGGGTCTATCTGAGGAGAGAGGAGGAAAAAATGAGAGCAAAAGCAAGGATCATGGTAGCAGTGGCCAGAGAAGGTGTAAAAGATAGTAAGAGTCCACAAGATGGGGGAAACCCAAAGCCCCTGGTGGGGAAAGGGAAAGTCTTGCCACCTTGGGGCACCCCTCAGAGGCCCGGAGAAATGCGAAGGTGTTTCTACTGCGGGGAAGTGGGTCACTTGAAGCGAAATTTCCAGAAAATATCCTTTGATGAGGCAATTGCAAGGGAACAGGAGACTTTAGAGAAATGGCTAAAAGGTGAGGGTGATGAAGACTAGGGGTGTCATGGGCTCTATGCATTAGGGGACCCGATGAAACATCACGAGGAGCCCATAGTAAAGTTTGAGGTGGGTCCCCATCATGAAGAGTTTGAATTTTTAGTAGACACTGGAGCAGACAAGTCAAGCATTAAGCAACTTCCAATTGGAACCACAATTGGAAAACGAATGTGTGAAGTTTTAGGAGCAGAAGGGAGACCCTTCAAAGCTTCAGTTATAGAAAATGTGGAGGTCAAAGGAAACTCAAGATGTGTCACTGATCTTATATACCTACCCAAACTAGACAGTAATCTACTCAGAAGGGACCTGCAGGTTCAGCTGGGGGTAGGGATCTTTCCTAGAGAGGGTAAAATGGTGGTCCGAATGATGAGAATGACTACTGAAGACTTGAATGAGATCAAGCCAGAGGTATGGGCTGAAGAGGGGAAATATGGATATCTAGATATCCCACCCATAAAAATAGAGATGCAGGAGGGAACGTCCCCCATAAGGGTCAAACAATATCCTATTTCTGCAGAAGGCAAAAAGGGTCTAGCACCAATCATAACTCACCTACTAACAGAAGGAGTGTTAGAACCCTGTATGTCCCTCCACAACACCCCCATTCTAGCTGTGAGGAAGGCAGAGAATAAATTCAGGTTGGTGCAAGACCTAAGAGAAGTAAATAAGACAGTAACCAAGTACCCAGTATTATCAAATCCCTACACTCTTCTAAGTAAAATACCCAGAGAACATACCTGCTTCACTGTAGTGGACCTGAAAGATGCCTTCTGGACCTGTCCCTTAGCCAAAGAGAGCCGGGATTGGTTTGCTTTTGAGTGGGAGTGCCCTAAAAGTCAGAGAAAGCAACAACTAAGATGGACACACCTCCCCCAAGGGTTCACAGAGTCTCCGAATCTATTCGGTCAAGCTCTAGAAGAGCTATTAGGGCAATACACCCCTAAAGACAATGTGCAGATCTTGCAGTACGTTGATGATATCCTAATATCAGGGAAAGAGCAAGATAAAGTAAGAGTAACCAGCATTGAACTCCTAAACTTTTTAGGAGAAAAAGGCCTTAAAGTATCCAAAGACAAATTACAATTTGTAGAATCACAAGTCACCTATCTCGGACACATCATTGGAGAAGGGTATAAGAAACTAAGCCCTGAGAGAATCTCAGGTATACTGTCCATCCCAGCTCCAACAACAAAAAGAGATGTAAGGAAACTACTCGGCTTATTTGGGTACTGTAAGCTGTGGATAGAAAAATATTCACAAAGTGTTAAATTTCTATATGAGAAATTAGTCCAGCCTGAACCCATAAAATGGACAGCTGAAGATGAGAAACAATTAGAAGATTTAAAAACCAAATTGTCTTCAGCTCCAGTGCTGAGTCTTCCCGACCTTAAAAAGAAGTTTGACCTATTCATCAATGCAGAGGAGGGAATTGCCTATGGGGTACTAACCCAAGAGTGGGGAGGGCACAAAAAGCCTGTAGCATACCTCTTGAAGCTCTTAGATCCAGTTGCAAGGGGGTGGCCAACTTGTCTTCAAGTTGTAGCAGCCGCAGCAGTCCTTGTAGAAGAAGCGCAGAAGCTGACACTACAAGGAAAAATCACTGCACATACGCCTCATGATCTTAGAGCAGTGTTAAGCCAGAAGGCTCAACAATGGTTAACTGACTCTAGGATCCTGAAATATGAGGTGATTCTAACAAATGCTAGTGACCTAGAATTAGTCACATCCAAGAGCCTAAACCCTGCACAATTCCTCTCAGGAGAGCCCACACCATAATTAGAGCACAACTGCTTAGAAGTCGTAGACTTACAAACAAAAATGAGAGAAGACCTTGAAGATGTACCCCTACCATATGGGAGGGTGTTATTCACTGATGGATCATCTAAAGTATTAGAAGGGAAAAGAGTATCAGGCTATGCAATAGTCAAGAGCATTGAAAAGAAAAGCTTAAAAGTCATAGAAAAAAGAAAATTACCCTCAAGTTGGTCCGCCCAATGCTGTGAGGTCTATGCTCTTAAGAGAGGATTAGACCTGTTAGAACAAGACCAAGGTACAATCTACACAGATTCGAGATACGCCTTCGGGATAGTACATACATTTGGAAAGATATGGGAAGAAAGGGGATACCTAAATTCTAAGGGAAAGGATTTAATACATAAAGAACTAATCAAGTTAGTGCTAAAATCCCTCATGAAGCCCACCGAAATTGCAATAGTGCATGTCAAGGGACACCAAAAAGGGGATACCTTAGAAGTAAAAGGTAACCAATTAGCAGATCAAGCCGCCAAGTCAGCAGCCCAAAACCCGGGGGAGCCAATAAAAATTTTTAACCTAAGTAACACACCTGCCAGCGAAATAAGGGAACCAATATATGATGAGAATAAGCTAAGGGAGATAAAGAAATTAGGATTACATCAAGGAAAGCAAGGAGAATGGTTAACCCCAGACGGGAGGAAGTTTTTAAATAAGGCCCTAGCTCGAAAAATGCTAACAGAAATACACAACCTGACCCACTGAGGTACCCAAGGGTTATGTGATCACTTCCTAAGAGAATATCTATGCATTGGAGTATACAGTCTGGCTAAAGCAGTTACTGAGGGATTTTTGATATGCCAGAAAGTGAATCAAAAAGTAATGAGAAAAACCACACCAGGGGGAAGGCAGATAGCATTGAGACCCTTTCAAAATATACAAGTAGATTTTACTGAAATGCCCTCAGTACAAGGGTACAAACACCTACTTGTTATAGTCGATCACTTGACTCATTGGGTAGAAGCCTTCCCTACTAAGAAAGAAACAGCACAGGTGGTAATAAAAGTGCTATTAGAACACATCATCCCCCGGTATGGGCTAGTGAATAACATTGATTCAGACCGAGGCCCTCATTTTGTAGCTCAAATCCTACATGATGTCATCAAAGCCTTAGGAATCAAGTGGCGGTTACATACACCTTGGCATCCCCAAAGCTCAGGGAGAGTGGAGAGGATGAATAAAACCCTCAAAAATGTATTAACCAAATTAATAACAGAAACAGGGATGAATTGGCTCAGGTGTCTGCCCCTAGCCCTTCTACGGATCCGGGTCCAACCAAGGTCCGACATAGGGGCTTCACCGTATGAAATGATGTTTGGACTCCCCTTCTTACTAACCCCCTATAGTACTGGGAATTATTTAGGAGAGGCAGCTACCCAAGAATATGTGAAAATAATTGGAAAGACATTGGCAGATCTTAAGAGAAGAGGGTATCTTCCTCAAACCTACCCCTTAGATACAGACATGCATCAAATAAAACCAGGGGACTGAGTTTTAATTGAATCCTAGAATACCACCCCACTAACCCCTAAATTCGAAGGTCCGTTCCAGGTCTTGCTCACTACCCACACCGCAGTGCAAACTCAGGAGAAAGGCTGGATCCACATTACCCGAGTGAAAGGACCGTTACCACCCCTGAGTAACCCATCAGACTCAAACCCTGCAACCCCAACAGAGATCTCTTCTGAGTGGACTGCCAGTCGAGATCCAGACACATTTAAGATAACTCTCAAGAAGAAACCAAAAAGCAGTTAAAGACAATAAGAGACTGTAAGAGTTGCTACAAGTTGTTAACAGAAGACTATTGTTAAGAATTATTATAAGTTGTTACAGTAAGCAATTATAAAAAGTTAATATAAAAGTGTTAAGTAATAATCAAAAGCTAAAATTTGACCACAGATCTCTCATAGGGCATACCCCAGAAAGACTAACCAAAACCTTGAAGAGAAGTAGGACACACAAGAAAGAACTCTATAGATCTAGTCTAAGAACTCACCGACCCAAGAGGCAAGACCAGGTGAGACCCAGAGATGGTTCATACTGTACTCTTGGGGAGGACTGATAATAGTCATATTGATGAGCAAATCCACAGAAGGAGCTTGCTCCAAATGCTACCATCCTATCTATGACGGGGAAAATCTACAATCCCTCATAAGAGTTCACACACATGTGAATCCCACGTGCTTTGACATGACTCTGTTATCTACCTGTCAGGAGGACGGGAAACAATACTGGATAGCAAGAAATGCTGCAACTTTCAAGCAGCGCCTAACTGGAGAGTGCCCTATCGGAGAGTGGTTCTGTTTTGAAGAGTTAAATAATTTAGGAGTTGCAGATTTAATAAAAGAAAAACCACTAGCAGTAAAGTGAAATAGAAGAACCCCTCAGTAAAAACTTATTTATTGATCTAATCGAAAGAATTAGCCATGAGTTAAATATAACAAACTGTTGGATATGTGGGAGCACACAAATGTCTGATGTATGGCCTTGGGAACGGACCAGTTTAGCACCCTTAGACATCTTGAGATGGAAGTTGATAAAACAAGAGCCCCCAGGTAAAGGAGAAAGGAGAAAAGAACAATGGGACTTAAAATCCAAAGTAATTGGGAAAGAATGCATAAGAAGGACAGGGACGAGGTATAAAACATTTGTAGGAAGGATGGCTTGTAAGAGGTATCTAATAATAAAAGAGTTAAAGCAAGAATGGATCCCCAGGGAACCTGATACATATTGGTCAATTGGGAAAAAGGAAAAAGGGTGTGTTTACAATGAAGGTTATGGTCTACATGAGTGTACTGACCAGGGAATCAACTCTTTCTGGGGAATCGGGGAGATATCCAAATATTGGGAACATCCATTTGACACACAGAACACATCATGGAGACCCCCAAAACACCTTTTTTGGATTTGTGGAGAAAAAGCTTATACTCATCTCCCAGGGGATTGGGCAGGTAGCTGCACCATAGGAATTATTAAACCAGCATTTTTCCTACTCCCATGAGAATCAGAGAATCAGCTAGGCATACCCTTATATGACAACTTAAAAAGAGCTAATCGAAAAAGGAGGACAGTGATTGACAGGGGTAGTACCCAAATGTGGGAAGGAAAAATTTGGACATCTGAGGAAATAGTAAAAACATATGGACCAGCAACTTGGGCACAAGATGAGTCATGGGGGTACCGAACTCCAATTTACATGTTAAATAAAATCATCAGGTTGCAGGCAGTACTAGAAATAATATCAAACAAAACTACCTTAGCTCTTGACCATATAAGTAACCAACTAGCACAGACAAGAGCAGTAGTTTATCAGAACAGGCTGGCAGTTGATTACTTATTGGCCAATGAAGGTGGCACCTGTGGAAAATTCAATTCCTCTGAATGCTGCCTCGAAATTGATGATAAGAGTAAGGTGATCAGAGATATTTCCAAAGAAATCCGGAAAATTGCCTACGTAGGTACCCAAGAGTGGAAGCCCTTAATTAATACAGACTGGTGGGATAACTTCTGGTCTTTGAAAGAAGTCTGGTGGAAAAAAGTAGTGTTCATTGCAGTAAGTGCACTTGCCAGCCCCCTGCTCCTCCCCTGCCTACTCCCGTCTAATTCGAACTATAACCAGCGCAGTTCAAGCAAGTCTCCAAACTCCTGAAATAAGCATCCAAAAACCCATAAATATAATGAGATTAGAGCCCCAATAAGAAGAATTGAGCACTGCAAAAAGAATTTATAACCAATACCAGAAATTAAGAAAGATATACTCCCACGAACCAGAAACAGCTAATTGATGCGGGCAAAAGCCCGATCAAAAAAATAGAGGGGGGACTGAAATGAATAGAACCAAAAACTCCAAGTTAATCACTGTTATGCATTATATATGTTGTATGTTGCATTATTATGCTGTTTGTTGTTATATTTGAAGTTATAATGTCACATACCTGTTATTTCAGATTGTTTGTGCCAACACTGTACCCTCACATCATCCCAATCCCCTGTATTCCAAGTTGTATATTCCCCTTTTTCCCAAATCCCGAGTTTCCCCTTTCCCTTCCATCGGGTTAAGCCTCTGCTGCTCCCCGCCTGCTCGTCAAACCACGAGACACCACCCAATATGGAAATCGAGTGGACCCCCTTAACGATCGCGGAAGTCCATTTAGTAGCAAAAGGTCCCTAGAACAACGAGCCCACCCAAAACTGAGACCTATGAAAGACACTGCTGTAAGAGCGGGACATCCAGCTACCCGGGGAGGGTCTCCAACTCATTAGAGTGTTCTCACTGTGACCTAAAGGTGACTGAAAGGAGAGACACCCCTAGACCGAGCCAAGCAGAGAGAGTTCCCGGAAACCCCCTCGAGGCAGGAATCCCGACTCTGCAGCAACGAAGCCGCAGGATCGAATTACACCTCCTCCTCAGCGGTGTCAGCGGTGCCCCGAGGGAGCGGCGGCTGCGGCAGAGGCGACCCCACCCCAAGCTCCCCCATTCAATAAAGGCACAAAAGGAGTTAAAACCAATCTCCTGCCCTTTTTGTTAATTTCAATGTAAAGGGGGCAGTCATTCAGACTATAGTCTCCTTAAATATATCTCCTCAGGGATCTACTGAGCTCTTCAACCTCTACCTTATCTCAGGCATCACAACTTGCCTATTTCTTTTCCTAGCCTGTCATCTATAAACTCAGCATTTTACTCTCTCTCTTCTCTTCAAATATATCTTATTCTATGAGCCAAACTCTTGTTTAATCCTAAACACTTCTTCACTCCAAACAGCCACTTACATGTATCATCTACATAACTACCTAGAAATTAAGCCTTTAAATTATTGACAGAATACATAACAATGTAAAGTTTGATCACCGAAAATTGTAAGTAAAACTAAGTGGTATGCTACTTCTAGAAGTAGAATTAATCAAGTTATTCTCAGCTTCCTCATCCCATCAGACCACCAAAGCATCTATTACATCGTCTCATTCATAGTCACTGCCTACTATTCATGCATTAGTAGCCCACTTAGCTGAAGCCACCTCTATAAATTCATGCATTTAGATTTGACCAAGAAAGCCGCATGATGGCTCTCACATAACACAGCTTCAATAACAGAGTTAAACAGTTACATATTTTGTCATCCTTGTCCCTCTGCTCTAGAAGCAGCAAAAGTGAAGTTTCATGCTTCTATATAATATAGCTACACTAAATCCAGATATAAAATACAATGGATTGATATTTTATCCCCAAGAAACTAATTGTAGTCAGTTTGCAAGGTTTCAGTTTACAACCTAAACCAGTGAAGCAACTGAGATTCATTTTGCATGTACAACAGCAGCAGTACAGCCAGTTATCACTGGTCATAGCACAGTATTTCAGAATAAAGGCATTCCAGGTCTCCTTCCTTTAACTAATATATTAAACAAGTCATTTAGACTATTGATTTTTCCCTGTTCTTGTACTTTTAAAAATCAGTCAACTCAGCAGCATTGTCTTGAAAAAGTGCAAGCCATACTAAATGTGGTCACAGAGGGCACCCTTGTAAATATGCAAATGAGTTTCACTAAAACGACTTTGTCACCCTCTAAAAGCAGTGTACTGTATTCCTCAAATATGAGAGGAAAACTAAGTACTTCAATGAAGCAACTGCTGTGCAAGTAATCAACAGGTTACTGTAAAAGCTCTTCACACAACTTGGCTGACTAGCAACCCAAGAAGATGCATTTTGCAAACAAAAAATATTTCAGAGTGAATTTTGCAACATCTATCAGCAGCACAGAGCCAGTCTGGGGTCAGACCACTGCTCATTGGTGTTCAAGAGTCTGTCTTCTTCCCCTCCATTGGAGCAAGGGCCTAAGACAGCAGCACTAACACCAGCAGAATCCAGTGGGTGGCAGGAAGTGGCAGCAAGTGGCAGTGCTGACCCCACACATGCCAGCAGTTCCCATCTGCCACTAAAACTGCTTTGTAAGCTCCTACCTTGCCGGTTTTTTTGTTCCAGGGGAAAAGTTGAGCTGAGTGGGACTTGTCTACCATCTCTCTTTTGTCTCCCAGACTGCACAGTCTTCTACAGAAGCGCCATCTTGGGGGGAGCATCTGTCTGCCATTTTCCCTTTGCCTTCCAAAACACAGTCACCTGTGGAGGGCACCATCTTGAGGGGGGGAAGTCTGCCATTTTCCCTTTGTCTCCCTACATGCAGTTGTCTGCAGAGGGTGCCATCTTGGGGGAGGTTTACTCCGGCATTTTGATTTTCTCTCTGTTCCCAGGGAGTCTGCAAGATTTCAGCAACTTTGTAATTAGTGACTATTGCTGTTATTTTTTGCCTATTGCTATTTTGATTTTTTTATGAAATAGCTATTTTTTCACTTATATCTACTCGTATTTGTTTCTCCTTATTGGTGGAAAGGGATTGGTTAAATTAAAGGGGAGGTAACTCCTTTTAGTGTCCACCTCGTAAAATTGTCTTAAACCAAGGCAAATAGATAAATTTTAAAAATGAAGCTTTCCTTTTTAAAGTGTGATGGTACACATCACAATTATCTTAAAATATATTTCAAATGCAGTTAAAGTTTCCCCTAATTTACACTTTATTTTTCATTTTTCAGAAGGGTTTAAAAAAAGCATTGGTTAAAAAGCCCACATTAGGAAACACTTCAGTCTATTTCTGATTTGACCCAATTCCTTAAAGTATCCTGTACAACTGCTCAGCTTCTACAGGAGGCCTCTTACCAGTTCGACTTGACCACAAAAGAATTCTCTACACTTTAGTTACTATTAAAAGGCTACACTCCTCTGGTCTGTTTATACATTTGCAGAATTAATCCAGAAAAAAAACACCTGTTTTAAGATAGTGACTTACATCACAAGTTTAGTAGACCTCCTTGTCTTCAATAGTGGGGCTAAGGCAACAAAGTCTGGATGCATATTGCTACCTCATCAGGGGAGAGCATGGTAATGCATTGCAAGGGCATCACATTTAGAACAGCCATATAAAACTAGTCCTATACTGGATGCCCCTGCATTCACTTCAGACTGAAGTTAAAGATGTCTAGTTCACAGATGCCTCAAACACACTAATGGTAAATGGAAGTACAGAGCAGTTGCTCTTAACATTCAGACAGGAATGGAAGTAGTAGAAGGAACGGGAAGTGCACAGGTGAGAGAGTTAAAAGCTGTATTGCTGGCACTAAAGGAAAAAGCAAGGATGATATATGTTGATTCTTATTCAGTCTGGGCTGGTGCAACACAGTGGTTGTGTCGGTGGGAAGCATTAGATAGGCAAGTGAATGGAAAAGAGGTTTGGCAGAAGGAAGATTGGAAGTGGTTGTTGTTACAGGCTCAATCCCAACAAATCCACATATGATGTGTCAAAGCTTATGGCAGTGATCAAGCCTTATAGACTTACTGGAATAACAAAGTGGATCATCTGACAAAAATTAAAAAGATAAAAATTGATCAGTTGAAAGATGCACAACATTGGTATTGATTGGGTGAATGAGTACATTGTAAATTAGGGCATACTGGACAGGAAGCTCTATTTTTTGCAGCACAAAGCAGAGGTTGGCCATTGACCAGGAAGATGAGTAAAAGCCTTCTCTCACAATATCCCCAGTGCCAATTAAGACTTGGACAAAATTATCCAGACCTGGCATCACCTTTACATATCAAAAGTGACAAAACACTCTGGTCCACTGGGCAAATAAGATTATCCTGGACCTCTGAAAACATCTAATGGTTACAAGTACATACTAACAGGTGTGGAAATGGTATCTGAACTGTTAGTTGCCACTAAAAGCAGATATGCTGATGCCAAAGCTACTATTTCAGGATTCAGTAACTGGTTTTCCAGTCTCCTTGTCCCAGACTCTATACAATGTGACAATTGATCACACTTCACCAATGTGATGGTACAAGACTGGGCAAAAAGGGAAGGTATCAAATGGGTTTTTCATACACCTTATTATTTCCAAGCAAACGGGATAGTGGAGCATGCCAATGGTTTGTTGAAACACTACCTTAGGCCAAACGAATCTGGATGGGAAAAAACGTTACCCTCTGTGTTATATCAGATAAATAACTGATATGGATCAATGAGTAGTCCTGTTTCAAGAGCTTTCTTGAGTCCAGTGTCCCTTGAATCAGCTCCAAATGATAAAGTTGAAGGTAGGCTAACCAGTCATGGTCAAACTACCCCAAACTGGGATTGTACCTATTACTCTAATGGACAATCAAGGACCATTAGCCTGGGTGGTTACTGACTCTAATGGCCACCAACACAGAAACAGTTCCTGATGAATATTTCCCACATTCTGAACTAAGGAAATTAACCTATCCCACCCAGTGCACCTACCAAGATAGATAGATAGATAGATATTTTACAGAACAATGTCTGTCTGCTCTTATCACTGTATAAATGTGTTGGTTTAGCCTCTCTAATAACCTTGAACATTCAAGTATATCCTCACCAACCAGAAGACTGTGTACATTTGGACATGAAATAAAGATCCGCTTAAGCAGAAGTAGAAAGGACTTTTGACTACTCATACCACTGTGAAAATTACAGCTGAAGACTTCTAAATCCCCTATACACAAATGAAGCCAGCTCTGGACACAAAAGAACTGTACTGGACCCTACAGTAAACAGTAAATCCACTGCAGATAGATCTGCAACAGAATCAAATACTCTAAAATTAAATACATTAAATGTTTCTTTTTGTGCATGTTTTCAGAGAAATGTTTCCAATATTGCAGCATGGTTATTTGTTCCTGGATAAGTCAACCATGCTGGTTGATCCTTGCACCCAACAATTGTAATAGCAAGTATGGCTACATTAAAGGTTGGTTTATGGATTTTATTCCAAATTTGCAAAATAGGGTGTAACAGAATGTGCAAACCTGACAAAAACATTTTATCTAAAACTGAAAAGGTCTCAAAAGGATGGCTGGCTACTCTAGCTTCAGTTGGTCGACATAGTGTTAAGAATCTTGATCAGTATTGTTAAGGTACTGGATATTTTAAATAGGTTTTACCAAATAAGTTTATGAATAGCGATTATTGCATTTTAATGTCCTCTAAGTTCCTTTCAAAGACTGGTACTGTTAGTTCGATTCATAGATATGCATCTAAGTTTTCCGCAAGCACTGCTTTGAGATGCTTGTGTCTTCCCTCTAGTTGCCACAGAGTTTAGAAGATTCCTCCCTGAATTTAGCTTGGGAGGCCACACAGAACTTCATGACTGAGAAATCAGATTTGTATTCTATACAGAAGGAAGTTGATGACCAAGCTGCTGAACTCTTCCAATCATTACAGAATCACAGAATCACTAGGTTGGAAGAGACCTTCAGATCATCGAGTCCAATCCATGCCCTAACATCTCAACTAAACCTTGGCACTGAGTGCCACTTCCAGTCTTTTTTTAAACACATCTAGAGATGGTGACTCTACCACCTCCCCAAGCAGACTATTCCAGTACTTTATCATCCTTTCCGTAAAAAACTTTTTTCTAATATCCAACCTAAATTTCCCTTGGCGCAGCTTAAGACTGTGTCCTCTTGTTCTGTCAGTTGCTGCCTGGAGAAAGAGACCAACCCCCACCTGACTACAACCACCTTTCAGGTAGTTGTAGAAAGTGATAAGGTCACCCCCTGAGTCTCCTTTTCTCAAGGCTAAACAACCCCAGCTCCTTCAGCCGTTCCTCATAGGGCTTGCGCTCCAAGCCCCTCACCAGCCTTGTTGCCCTCCTCTAGACACGCTCAAGTGTCTCAACGTCCTTCCTAAACTGAGGGGCCCAGAACTGGACACAGTACTCAAGGCGTGGCCTTACCAGTGCCAAGTACAGGGGAAGAATGACTTCCCTGCTCCTGCTGATCACACTATTCCTGATACAGGCCAGGATGCCATTGGCCTCCAGGGCCACCAGGGCACACTGCTGGCTCATGTTCAGCTGGCTGTCGACCAGTACCCCCAGGTCCCTTTCTGCCTAGGCACTGTCCAGCCACACCATCCCTAGCCTACAGCGTTGCAGGGGCTTATTGTGGCCAAAGTGCAGGACTCAGCACTTGGACTTATTAAACTTCATCCTACTGGACTCTGCCCATCCATCCAACCGCTCCAAGTCTCTTTGCAGAGCCCTTCTCCGTTCCAATAGATTGACACACGCTCCCAGCTTAGTGTCATCTGCAGTTAAACAGTACAGAAGCAGCAGTCAATACTTCAGTTGTATTTATGCATTTTTTTCCTCCACAATGACCCTTCCCAATTTCCTTTTGAAGCTATTAAAAAACACTTTTTTTTTTCATTTACAACTACTCATTGTGGCCTATTCCACTGCTTGAAAGCAAGCAAAGCCAAGCCCACACCAGGTGTCCTAGAAAAGATTGCATCCATTTTTATCACCCCATGACTATTTTCAGTGAATTCCTAGTTTAAATGTAACCAACTAAGAAATAGCTCTCTATGTGCACTTCTGCCATTCCTCATTCCTTGCCAAGAGTATCAAGTGCAAGCAAAAGGAAAAAAAAGTCTCAGCACTGCAAATCAAACTAAAAAGGTCCTATTTCTGGTTTTGCCAGTCCTGAGGAACCACCGATGAACCTCAGATCTTTGAAAAAAAGGAGAGAAAGCCAAAACATTAAACTTATAAACAAGTTAATTTTGAAAAAATCCTTAAGAATAAAAAAAAAAGTTTAAAAAACCAACAACAAAAACCAAACAAACCACCACAAAAACCCCACTCATATCTAAAGCTGAAATCCACCTAGGCAGAAGGGCACTTAATCCAGGAACAGCAAGAGCTTCCCTTCAGAAAGTAGAAGGCAAGTTTGCAGGCTGCCCGCGAAGTGAAATCCGCTGCAGACAAGGCCGAGGGAGAGCCCAGCAACCTCCGACCCCGAGCCGCAGCACCGAGACTAGGGATGCCGCTATAACTCGGCACGGCTCAGCCCCACACGGCGCCGCGAATAAAGGCCGAGCAGCTGCCGCAGTCAATGCACCGCCAGAAGACGGTCCGGCTCAGTACAGGGCGGGACAGAAGGACCGGCCGCGCGGAGCCGCCGTCTCGCCCTGCCCCAATTGTCGAGCCAGCAGTGAGAAGCGATAGTCTTTTGTCCGGTTTCCCCTTTCGGTGAGGGGCAGAAAACCGATGAGAACATAAACGTTAAAATGAGAACTAAGTGTCCAGTCGCCGCCTCCAGCGCGAGGCACCGCCGCACAGCAATGCGCATAGCGATGCGTACAGTAACGCGTCCGGGCCGTACAAAGTGCAAGAGCAGCACCCTCAGTGAAAGTTTCCTGAGGAAGCCATAAACCCCTTCCCCACAGAGCCACCACCACCCCAACGGGGCCTGCTTGCGGGTGGGGGTAGTAGCTCTCACTCACACACACAGCAAGGCAAAACCGCCCCCCCTCCCGTCGGGGCGGAGAGTACCAACCTCCAGTGCCCTTTAAAGAGAGGTAGGAAGGAATTAACCAGGAGCACCAGCTCGCAGAGGGGGGAAAAACAGTGGAAGGCGGCGGTCGCTTCGTACGGGAGCAGCAGCGAAAGGGGGGAGGGTAGTATTGCTCCAGAAGAAGAAAGAGCAGCGATTTTCTCCTCACCTCGCCGTTGTCACGCAGGGGCTCATCCTAAAGTAATCCGTGAGCCCCTCCGCGCCCAAGTTGCAGCAGCTCCCCGCCGTCACATCCACTTCCCCCCCCCGCTCCCCCCAGTGGTGGGGCCTGAGCAAATCGCGCCTCCACCCCCTGGCTCGCTGTCGCCCTAGAAATGCCTTTGTTTGCAGCTTTCCCCGCACCGCACACCCACTCCTGGGGGCCCGCACCCTCTTTTAATTCTTTATTTTGGATCGAGGTGCCTCCCGCCCTCTTCCCCCGTTGTCCCCCTTCTGCTGGTTCATTTCAACCAGCGGTTCTGAAAGGGGAGGGGAAGCGGAGGCATCTCCTTGCTATTGTGGCTCGGGGTATGGTGATGACCCGGATTACCAGATGTGGGGAAGGAAGCAAAGACAAACGGGATTACACACTCTGGATTACATGGAGCGGGCACAACGCGTCGGGAAAGTTAAAGTGACAGGCAAAGGGCAGTGTGCCCAACCCTCCTGTCAGAGTTATTCCGTGTTCTGGATCTGAGGAGAAGGAGGAGACTGGTAGAGGAAGTTGCCCGGCCCGAATTACAGCCTGAGAGTGAAGGCCGTACCGCGGGGAGAGCGGAGGGAGGGGGGGAGTCGCACGCGCCAAGGAGGTGGGGTGGCTCCGGCCGCCGGGCCGCGCAGCAAGAGGCGGCTCCCCGGATAATAGGCGGGTGACGCGTCAGGGGGAGACCCACGTCTGAGGAGACCAGCAGCGCCCTATCCAGGTGGCCGTGGCCCGGCTCCGCAACGCGGTCCCGGCCGGTAACTCACCGACTTGCAGGACATTATCGACATAGCCGCCATCTAGCAGAACGATGCCCCGGCGAAAGGGCAGGCGGTTCTCGTCAACGGCGGCGGTGTCCGCGCCCCCGCCGGGCGTGGTACCGGCGGCAGCCCCCCCGGGGGCGGTGGTGAGATCCTCGGCGCCGGTATTGAAGGAGGAGTACATGCAGATTTCCCTCTCGCTGCGGGGGAAAGACCAGTAGACAATCCTGCGTTGCACCGGCTCTGGGATCCGTTCGAACCGCTCTTCCACCTGCTGGAAAGGCCACTTCTCCGCTACCTTGCGAGCCGCGATGTCCAGCAGGGACTCGGGGCTCTGGGTCCTGCCGAGCGGTAGCAGCCCCAGAGCGGCAGCGGCAGCAGCTACAGTAGGAGTTGCGGAGGAGGGTCCGGCGCAGAGCGCCCCACTGCTGAGGCCAGTGCCGCCCACCCGTTGGCCTGGCCTGCTGGCCGAGCCATAGCCAGGTCTGCAGCAGAGGCGCTTAGCGGGGAAAGGGAGTTGACCACGCTCCGCCATGATCGCACCGCTTCTAAGCAGATAGCGGAAGTGGATATACCCTATAAACGGCACCAGGAAGGCCGCGAGCCACCCCCTGGGTCACGCCCCCTCTCCTTTACATGGCCGCAAGGGGCGGTACCGGCTGCTCGGCCACGGTGGGGGGCGGAGTCCCGAGGAAAGCTTGATCCCTGCGTGGGTGAGGGATGGTGCGCGCGCTCTTGGCGGGGAGACGCTGTGCCGATGTGTCGGTCGCCTTCTTTTCTCCCGACGTCACGCGTGCAAGTCTGAGAGCACCTTACATGCCTGGTGGGGAAGGGGAGCGTGGCTGGTGGCGCCCCTCTTCTGACACCATGTAAGGAATGGAATGCGGGGATGGGGCCGTCGCGGTCTCAACCCGGTCACCTCCGCTAGGAAAACCGGCGGGGGTGGGTTAGAACTCTGCCCTGCAGCCGGAAAGTATAGTTACGGCTGAGGCAGCCACTCTCGTCCACATAAAGGTGGGGGCTGGCCTACCTCAAGCACCTTTCCTGGGGGAAGAGAGCGACACCCGCCTTTCGCCGGAGCTTCGCGGGCGTTGAGGGCTGCTGGGAGGCAGCAGAGGCACCTCGGAGGGCAGGTAGAAGGTGCTTATGGGCCGCTCCATGTGGGGTCGAGTGGCCTGGCCTGGGCTCCTGCCTCAGAGGCGGGCTGAAATGGGCGAAACTGGGGTGTCGGTGTCGGGGTGCTGCTCTTCTGGGGCAAGATCTGGCGTGGCTGAACCCACGCGTTCCTGCAACAAGTCCTTGAGGCAGCTCAGTAAGGCGCGACCTAAATTTCCCTTGTATTGGAAACACTACGGTATCTACGGCCGTTGGGCCGCAGGGTGGACTCCCGTCCCATGGGGTGCCCGACGTGTGCTGGCTCTCTGGTCGCGCGCGCGCTGTGGACGTGTTTGTGTGTGGGCTGGTTGTAGCCCGGTGCGAGCTCCACGCAGCCGACTCGCTTCACAGGTCCGGCTTGGAACTGCCCTGGTAGCCCAAGATGAAGGGCTCCGTGACATGACTCGCGGTGAGTAAATTGAACACTACTAACGCGTTGTGTTTGCCCTGGTGTTAAAAAGGTCTGTAAAAAGGCTGGTGTTTGCCCTCTGTCCCGGTTAATTTTTTTGCAAGCGGTGCGGTGCACAATGCTCGCAGTTGCTGCAGAGCATGAAATGACAAGTATTCTTTTTGTTTTTCAGGATTCATTAAAAAACAGCGATATATGGGATCATACCGACTCCTTAAATCAAATGGCCTTCCTTGGGAAAAAACTGATTACCCACAGAAGCAGGCTGAGAATATGACTCCTGCATAGCAACTTGCAGTTGAAAACACTTATTCATCTTGCTTGAATTTAACTATGAACAGCACTTGATAGTATACGATGCAGAAGCTGATTTGAGTGCCTAGTTGCTTCATTCACGTAGACTAGTTTACCCAGGTAGACTACATTTTCTATGATGTAATGCAAGTGTTCATCTGGAAAATACATAGTTGGGAGATGGCTCCATCAGGGAAATAAGCAAAAGAATGTCAAGTATGTCAGGTGTAAAATCTAAGAAGTACAAATAACATCAAGTTGACTTGAAACTTGATGTCTACTTTTTGTTTTCACCAAAACCTGAGACTAAACCAATAATTTATTCTTTTAAAAGGTGATTAAAGAGCTTTGCAGAAACTGTGTTTTCTGTCAAAACTGGATGGGAAATTCAGTGAACTGTATAAGATTTGCAGACTGTTTTTTAAAAAAAGATCAACAAAAAACCTGAAAATGGTTTAAAATATGCAAATATTTGCTTTTTTACATACTGCTAAGCTCATAGACAGTAGCATTGATTTGTCATTTCAGAGGTAGAGAATCTTTACATCTAGGTAAAGAACTTTTTCTGCTGTCAGTTGCTTATATTAAGAAAATGGCTAATGGTTTTTAATCAAGGAGTTTAAATTGCAAACTACATACAGGGACTCAACTGTGTTCTGCAGAGTTCATTTTCTGTATATGCTATAAGGTGTTTTTTCTTTGGGATCATGAGCTCTACCTTCTGAACAGGAAATGAGTATAAACAGATGCTTGTGCTTCTGGGTATAGACGGTACAAAACAGTTACTCTTGAGGTACCAGTTTTGTAAGTTCACAGATACCTTGCTGAGATATTAACTTGCATTTTCATCATTTTATGTATATACTTTAGAAGTGATCTACTGGATTTATAACTTAATTACTACTAAATTTTGGCGGTATTTGGGAGCCTGAATGCTACAGACGAGATAAGGATGAAGCACTTTATTTTACTAATAATATGGTATTGATTTCAGTATTTCTGAGAGCAGATAAATGGAATACATAGCAAGTAAAAAGGAAGAAATTCATGATTGCATGTATACAAGAGCAGAGGAAATTTATATTTTCACCCCATTGCTCTCTGTTAATAATTGTTCACATCTTAAAGTATTTTTTCTTCTATGTTATTCTTGCGCTATTTCTGTTTTAAACAATTGTCTAGTAAGTCAGTAAAAATGCTCTTCTAAATTGGGTAATGGCTTTTCTTTACCAGGTCTTAACCACCTGCTGAAATAAAAATAACAGACTAATGCCACTGGAAGAATTCTTCCTGTCATAATAAAGAAGCTTTATAGTGAAAATTGAGATCTATGTTTTTCATCCATCTACTAAGCAGGAATGTCTACTTCCCTTTAAGTAAGAATATTAATAGCTACACAGGATGCTCTTGAAGCATTTTTCATTTCTGGGCTAGGGAGTACATGAAGAAGTAATGGCATCTTTGATCTTGAAATTCTTCCATAAGCACCAGGTATGCTTCTCCTTGGGCTCTCTGCATTGGTGTAGCTTCATAATTACTTGCAAATTATAATCTGAGTTTGAAGTTCTGAGTCTGAGTCTGACCTGGAACAGAGGCTAGACAGAGTTAAAGGAATAAAGTAGGTATTTATTGAAAGGCCTTTAAACGATACACCTTGGGCAGTACAAGAGCCTGGCCGTGGCTACACCCAAGATGGACCCAAGATGGATGCAAGATGGACAACCGGTCACGAGTCTTCACACTTATAAGTTCTGGTCCATTTACATATTGGGGTTAATTGTCTAATTATAGCTTCAGGTTATGAAGTCCCATCCTTACAGTTTGCTCTCTTCATCGTTGTTTATACTTTTGGGCCTGAGGCTGTAACAGCTGTCCTTTTGGGCCTGAGGCTGTAACAGCTGTCCTTGGTTCTCAAGCTGGAAAAGGATTGTTTTGTCTAACTACCCTGTGAAGAGAACTTGTTAACACTTTATATGAAGTTCAGAGTCACACACTAAGGCAGTATAGAACCTAAAAAATATGAAAGCTAAAACTTGAGGCATCATTTCCCCCCTTTAGAGGCTTGACAAGGCCTTTACCTTGTCAAGTCTATTCTAAATATCTACTAATAATAAGTATTTAATAACAGATAAATATCTAACAATAATAAAGAACTAACAATAATAAACATCTAAAACTGCAAAACATTTAACAACAGATAAATATCTAAGACTAAATATCTAATAATAGATAAATATTTAACAACAGTAAATAAATAACAATAATAATAATAAACAATAAACTAATAAATACCTACCAGTAGTAATGTCTTGCACAGTTGGGTATCATGCAAAGAAGAATAATGATTATTATGAACAGTTCTTTAGGCACAGAAGAGGAATCATTTAAAACACATTTTTGTCTGCATCAGTCTGTTTCTCCAGTTTTTTCAGGAGCAGAAGCCTTCTTAACTCAGGAGTAGTGAATCCAGGGTCCTTTGTCAGTGATTTTGACTGCAGTGAGGGTAGTCAGCAGGACTTGGAATGGTCCTCTCCTCTTGGCTTGTAGAGGATCACTGTCCCGCCACTTAACATAGACCCAGTCTCCAGATTGGAAGGGATGAGGAGGTGTGTCCAGTCCTATGGGTCTGGATAACAGTAGAATTCTGGATCTTCTGCAAAGTGGAACCTAAAGCCATTAGATATCTCTGTAAATCAAGTTTCCCCCTAATGAATTTCACCTGGAACATGCAGAATCTTATATGGCCTGCCATACAATATTTCATTGGGACTGATGTTATCCCTCTGCCTCGGCTGGATGTGGATCCTCAGTAAAGCTATAGAAAAGGCATGAACCCATGTCATGGATGTTTCCTGACAAATTTTGCTAATTTGTGTTTTAAGGTTTCCATTTATATGTTCAACTTCACCACTTGCTTGGGGTCTATAAGGTTGTCCTGGTGTCAGGCAGATTTGGGAGAAAACCTACTACAGGGCCTTCCCTCCCCTCCCCCAACCGGTTCAGGAAAGACTTCCTCAGAGAGTAGTGGAAAAAACCTGTTTATTAAACAGGCAAAGCACTCCCAGCACAATACCTGATGACAAGAGCTTCGTGCTGCTCTGGAGAGAGATGACAAACTTAGAGAAGTCCTCCCCTTGAAGGTAGTCACCGTGCTCTGTGGCTCCGTTCCTCTGGCGCTGGGAGAAAAAGGAGTTTCTGCACCCGGCTGGTCTTGGTGGGGTGGGTCCCAGGTGGAGGCCCCCCGGCGCTTCCCCCAGGTCCTCAGTCCAGAGAGATTGGAACAGTTTCGAGGAGAGAGGAAAAAAAGAAAAAAAAGGGAAAAAAAGATTTCAGCTATTCTACAAGACCTAGCTAACTACACTACCACTAACTCTGGAGAGAAAAAAAGAAAGGAAAAAAGCAAAGCTTCTCTCCATCTCGCTGTGTTCCAACTCCCCCGCTTCCAAGGTCACTCTGAGGAGCAGAGTTTTCCTGGGGAAAAACAAACTGCGCTTCCCCTCCCCTGAGCACCCAACAGATGATTGGGGATACACACATCACCCTAGGACAAAGGTGTATGCAGATCCCAAGTAATTCCAAAAATCCGACTAACTTCCTTAACCGCTGTTGCTACAAAATGTGGTTCCCTATCTGATGACATCCACAAGGGAACTCTGAACCTTGGAATTATATGATTGAGCAAAACATTCACCACCTCCTTGGCTGTGTTAGTGCAACAGGGATAAGCTTCTGGCTATCCACTGAAGGTGTCAACTAATACCAATATGTACCTGTATCCCTCTTTGCGTGGTAACTCAGCAAAATCTATTTGCCAGTAATCTCCAGGAAGATCCCCTGCCTTTGTTACTCCTAACACAACTCTTTTCCTCATATCAGGATTGTTTTTACAGCAGATTTCACATTTGCTCACTACTGATTGTACAGTATCAGTCATTCACTTTCCTATTACTACCTTTTTTAGCTGTTTCAAAAGATTTTCAACCCCACAAGTGTGTGCTTTCACGCTATCTCTGAGCTAGCTCCCGAAGGATCAGGGGTGGGACTACAACCTGATTTGCTGGTGTAACCGCTCATCAACTTTCTGTCATCTCAGCCTGAAGGAACTTAATTAGCTTGTGGTCTGCCTGATCATACTTTGGGGTGAACCCTGACAAATCAATCTCTTCTTGTGGAATTACTGCGAGAATACCTTTTTCTGCAATTCCTCTTGCTGCTTCAGCAGCAAATCAAATCCCCAATTCTGGAGTGATTTTCCCTTTCCGATGATTCCTAAATGCATGATAGCTACTTCTGTGGGCTTTCTGATGCCCTCCAAGAGGACAAGTATCTGTTCAGCATGTTTGATTTGATTGCCTTGAGCATTCAGAAGTCCTCTCTCCTTCCAAATGGATCCATGGGCCTGGACAACACTAAATGCATATTTAGAGTCAGTCCATATATTTACCTTCTTTCCTTCGCTCAGGTCTAGGGCTCTTGTCAGTGCAATCAGTTCAGCTTTCTGCGATTACACATATGCAGGCAGAGCCTTTGCCTTGATCACCTTGTCCTGGGTGTTCACTACATAGCCTGTCATTCGCATACCATTTCTCATGAAGCTGCTCCCATCTATAAATACCTCCCAATCTGGATTTTCTAGGGGCACATCCTTCTGGTCTGGTCTGCTGGAATAGACCTCTTCAACTGTCTGCAAGCAGTCATGCTCAGGCACATAGTCAGTTAAGGTGGAGGACAGAAACATGGCAGTAAAACAACAGAAGTTGTTTTCAGGGTAACATCATCTTGTTCTAACAATAGTGATTCATATTTAATCATCCAGTTGCCGGACAACCAATGTCCTCCCTTTTGTTCAAGTACAGCTGCTACGGCATGGGGTACATACACTACAATGTGTCTCCCAAGGGTGAGTTTTCAGGCCCCTGAATTAAGATGACAGTAGCCGCCACGGCCTTCAAGCACCATGGCCAGCCTTGAGCAACATTGTCTAGCTGTTTGGAAAAGTAGGCCACAGCCCTCCGTTGGTTCCCAAGACGCTGTGCTAGTACCTCTCCGTTGGTTCCCAAGACGCTGTGCTAGTACCCCCTAAGCCACATTCAGTCCTTCATATGTAAAGAGTTCAAAAGGTTTAGTTAAATCTGGCAATCCCAGTGATGGAGCTGACATTAGAGTGTTTCAGCTGTTACAAAGCAGCACTTGTGTTTTCAGTCCATATGATAATTTCCTTTTCAGGTGCTTTTAGTGCTCCATATAGGGATTTTACCTGCAGTCCATAATTTGCTATCCACAAACAACACCAACCTACCATTCCCAGGAAAGCTTGCATCTCTCTTAGTGTGGGGTTCTGAAAGTCGGCAGAAGGTTTCTTTCCATTCTGAGCTGTTGATGTCCACAGAAGATCTCAAGCCCCAAATAAACTACTCCTTCCTTGGCAATCTGTGCCTTGTCTTTGGAAACTCTGTACCCACTCAGTCCCAAAAAGTTTAATAAACTTATGATAAGCTGTATACAGGAATCTCTCATTCTAGCTGCAATCAAGATGTCGTCAGCATATTGAAGAAAAATCCCTCCTGGCTCTTGTCTCCTCCAGTCTTCCAATTCCTTTGCTAGCTGGTTTCAGGCTATTCTTGAAACCCTGGGGTAGGACTGTCCAAGTAAGCTGGCTTTTCCTCCCTGTCTCGGGATTCTCTCACTCAAAAGCAAAGAGCTCCTGGCTGTTTTTATGCACAGGAAAGCAGAAAAAGGCATCCTTCAGGTCTACAACAGTAAACCACTCTAATTTGTCTGTCAGTGTAGTCAAAAGGGTGTAGGGATTGGCTACCTCTCAGATCCTGGGCTGATAGCCTTCAGAGATTGCGGATTAAGTCCTTTCTTCCCAAGCCCGGTGCCAGAAGAAGGAGTCAGGATGCGTCGGTTTCTTTATCAGAGCTGTTTATTCTTTCTTGTTCCTAAACATTCTTTTTTTCAGCTAGCGTAGATGCTACCTACACCGCTGCCCAAGGCTAACTGAACGCCTCCTGGGCGGTCGCTATCTCTTATACTAACTGTTACGCGCTAGTTGTTTTCTATATTGTACCAATACCCACCACCTTTATTAAACTGTGCACTTTTACACTAAACCAATCCAAAAATGCCACCACCTCACTAGAAGATGGAGGACAGGAGAAGAAGGAGAAAGACAAGGGACACACCCAAATCCCTCCATCTTGTCTCCTTGAGCCTCCTTTGTGAATCCCTAAAATCCTACATTATCACTCAGAAATAAGCTACCTATTGTCCTAATCACACACCCGTGACTTGTAATTCTTCATATAACGTTGGCAATCGCTCCCAAGGGGTAAAATCAAAGGCACTGGTGTTTTTGTCACTGTACCAGGGTCTCTGGACCCCCTCTTGGGGTCTCGGACTGTTGCCCGATACCGAGGTAAAACACAAACCAACAAAGTTAGTTTATGCGGTGCTTTATTTGAGGCCCCGGGGACCGGGGACTAATGTCCCAAATCAGAGTCCCGAGACCCTCCATCAGATCTTCAGCTTTTATACCCTTTTACAAAGATTACCTCATAAGGCTACGTGCAAAACTAACATTCTTTACTTCAAAGCAGTTATACAACCGTTACATTTGTTACTCAAATAACAATCCCCCTAAACTATAAATCTTAAAAGGTTGTCTAACTTAAAACTATAGATTAATTTTGTTGCTTAACTCCCACCACCAAACATATTCTATTTCAACTTTATCTCTAGGAAACTACCTGCAAACTTTGTATGTTCTGCATGCTTGACTGATCTCTATGAACATTGTTTTCTTCCTTTCTCAGTACATTCTCTGCACATTCTCAAACATTTTCCAGGGCCTACATGAGGAACAGTCAAAACTAAGCCTTAGCATAACTACTACTACACAACCTGTTTTATACAACCAACATAATTTTATCCCACTGGTAACAGGACCACCCGGGACATCTAGAGGGATGTCCTGGGTTCCAACAGCTACCACTGGGTGTGTGTCCTGTGTAATTTTGTTAATTGCTTTTAAATCTTGCACTAATCAATAACTCTTACCATCAGCCTTCTTAAAGGCAAGTATGGGGGTGTTGTATCTGGACTCACATGGCACTAATAAACCATGTTGCAGGAATTTTTCAATTACAGGTGCCAATCTCTTGCGGTTCTGTAATTTCAAAGGGTATTGTTTTTGCCTTACTGATGTGGCTCCTGGTTTGAGTGCAATACTCACTGGTTCTACTCGTTTGGATCTTCCTGGGATATCACTGGCCCATACTATGGGATTTACCACATTTCCAACTTCAGCAGGGATTTTATCAAATTTTTCCTGTATAAAAAGTGCAGCAACTTGGACAAAGTTAGATTTAGGAATTACAACCTGTACTCCTTTCCCCTTTTTAAATTTAATTTCTGCTTCCAATTTCTCTAGCAGGTCTCTCCCCAGCAGTGGTTTGGGGGAGTTAGGCATATAAAGGAATTGATGAGTTACCCAGTGCTTCCCCAGTTTAAATTTTAAAGGTTGGAAGAAAGGCCTTGTTTCACTTACCCCGTCACCCCAACAACATGTACAGTATCTTGACTCAGTTTCCTTTCTAAGGTATTTAACACAGAACACGCTGCTCTGGTATCTACCAAAAATTTGATGTTGTCTTTCCCCAGCTCAGCTATAACGGAAGGCTCTGCTGGGGGAGAAGCCTTTGGTCCCTGTCATTCTGAGCATGAGTCTTGTCCCACTGTGAGTTGGGAAACTGGGGATTTTTGTTTCAACATTGGGCAGTCATTTTTTTTATGTTTCCTTTTTTTACAAGAGGTACACTGATCTTTGTCCATAGGGGAAGTTTTCTTGGATGATTTCTTCTGAGTCGCCTTCTTACTAGGTTGGTGTCTGTCACTTGGGCCCCTGTCCCGATACACCTTCCAGGCCACTTCTAGAAATTTATCTGTCTTGAACCCTGTGGTGATTCATTTTTCTTAAATGATTGTTCTGTTCACCCCCAAAATGTACAAGTTGTAACTCCTCCCTAAGTTGTATGTGTTCTCATACCCTATCAGTACCCCATTGGTCCAAGCCTTGGATCCGCCCCCTGACGGGAACTCTCTCTTAAGGTGATACACGAGGTTTGCTCCCTCTCTCGGCCTCTCTCTGCCTCTGGCTCGGGCCCCGCTCTGGGCCCGGGCCTGAGCCTGGGCCTGGCTCTGGCCTTGGCCCTCTTGCCTCTCTTTTGGGAGCTATGCTCTATCCCCCCGGTGTGGGACCCCGAATAAACTTAATCTGATCAGCATCCTCAGAAGCCGTGTGGTGTCTTGCCTGCCTGCATGCTGCCATTAGCTAGCACAACTAAAAGACGGCTCCCAAGAAACTCTGGTAAGGCTTTTGTACCTGCTCCACCTCCCGGGACCCAGAGATATGTTGCCCCCAGCCCCCCTGCAGCTGCTAGCCAGGCCTGAAAAGAGCGGGGGGGGGGGGGGGGGGGAAGAACGCAACAAATGGCGCCTCAACGTCGGGTAAAGCAAGTATAAAGAAGCCTGAAAAGGGAAGCTGAAGAAATAGCAGAGAAGCCTCTGAGGAATGCTGAAGGGACATTAGAATTGTGGATTTTAAGAGGCGAATTTGAGAAAGACCACCGGAAAGACTTTTAATCTGTTTCTGGACTGTTATACGAAGCTCCGACTGAATTACGAGTTTTGGGACTTTGTATGTGCCGTGTTTTGCCATCAGAATGCCTCAGAGAGACACCCTGAGGCAGCGCAGCTTTTACCAACAGCAGAGAGTGTCAGATGTCCTTTCCATACTTGCAGCCTTTGGCTTCGCCGGAGTTCACGGGTCCCAGAGCTGCCTGTTGTAAGTTCTTCTACTTTCTCCTTAGTTTTACCCTCTCCTCCCCAAGCTGCCCCTTTTCCCGAACTCCTTTCCAAGTCCGTTTTCCCCTCGAGAATTCAGCCATCTGTCCTTCAAAGCCACGTGCTCGGCCGCATGGCAGCCGAAGATGGCGACAGCTGTGCTCCACCCCTTCTGTGTCAATCGCGAACCTGTCCCCCCTCCCCAGCTCCTGGATCGTACCCCCCCTTCCAGTTTCCTCAGTGGGGGCCAGGGCCAGCTGCCAGGGGTTGGCCGAAGCCAGAGATGCCTCTCCCCCTCCCCGCCGTGCCACGGGGGGGGGGGGGGGGGGAAGAGCCCAGTAGACAGCGCTGCTGCCCGCCGCCGTCCGCTGCTAGTGCCGCCGTGGAGGGGGGGGGGGCTGCTGGGCCGTCAGGAGCCCCCTGCGCCAAGCCGCAACTGCCCAGGGCCCTGGGCTGCGTGCCAAAAGCCACCCCGCAGGGTGCGGGGCCACTGTCTGGGGCGTGCCAGCGGGGGGGGCCGCCACCTGCTTGCCGTGCCCGTCCGGCCTGGGCCCTCCTCTGCTCCTGTAAGCCGGGAACGGCGGTGATATAAATGATTAGAAGCCAATTCAAAATAAAAGAATTTATTCAGCAAAGTTTCCAACACCGAATTAAAAGCCACAATAAAATGGGACAACATCGATCGAATGCTGGGTGGGCAGAGTGACAGTACAAAAGGTACCATCTAACCTCGACCACATACACCGAGCTCCGGCGTGTGGGTTTTATACAGTTTTTTTACCCTAAGGCTAAGTCCATTGAAAGTCCAAATATCCATGTGTTTCTTCATTTGTAAATGGAGGTTGGAAAGGAAAGGATTATTTGATAGTCTTCCTGGATTTCATCTTGGGAGGGGTGACGTGATCATCTTCTGGATCCCCACTAAGATTGATATCAGATGTTGAGGAGCTGTGAAGTGGAGGTCCATCCTTGATGAATGGGCCATCTCTAGTTCCGCCCTGTCATTTCTGTTGCAAATGTGGTGATCACACAGCCTGCACAATGGACTCTGAAATCTCGGGGATGCCCTTGAGTAGCTTTTAATAAACCAAATTCTTGATACAATATTATATACACGAATTTATCCATTACATCCATTACAGCGGGGGCACGCAGTCCTTCTGCGGACGGCAGATCAGGCCGGGCACGCAGAGCCTGCGCTGCGTCTCCCCCCATGTGCCTCGTCCAGCGCACCGTATCCATCCCGCTGCTTCCTGCGGCCGGCCCCGCCACCTCCACAGCCTCCTCGTGTCCAGCGGGGGTTTGTCCTCCTGCTTGCTTTCTATCTCTCTCTCTGTCCCCTTTCCCCAATCCTGCTTCTAGCCCCCCTTCCCCCAAGGAGCCATTCTCTTCCCATTCTCAGTTCCCTCGTGGTGAGAACGGGAACCGGGAGAGGAGGAGGTGGGGGAGGGATCTGGGAAAATCTCTCCCCTTAGAGTTCTCCCTTCCAAGTCCCCAGCTTTCCCCATCCCCCAAGAAACCCCCACTCCACTCTCAGCTGTACTCATATGCAAATGCAGTCGTTCTAGCTTCTCAACCACATCCTGCCAAACCATTTCCACCAGATACTACTATAGCAACTGCAGAGAGTCACTCCACTGTGTCACCCTACCCCACCTCCATCCCAAAGTGTCTACCAGTTTTGGCAACCCTGTTAACTCTTAATGTTAATGTATGTTTACTTCATTAGGTTGTTGTCCTAGGTTACAATGTAAAATTGTGCCCAAGGTTTGTATTCTATCCCCATGAGCCGTTGGAGCCAGGGTGGGGCAGTGTTTTCCTTATCTTCTGTGAACGAGCCTAACAATGCCTTGCCACATGACTCATAGATAACTTCCTCCGGGAGTTATCTCTGTTTAATGGGCCATCAAGGACCCACTGCATGACTCATAGAATGAGATCATCCCATTGTGAGATGCTCCGCCCAGGGGGAGGAGACAAGCATTCCCACCTGGATAAATCCAGGGTTTGGGACAGCACAGGCAGCTTTTATCCACTGGACTCCCAGAGGAGACAAGAGCTACCAGACGTTTCTACAGGAATCACTGCTTCGACAAGACCATCTCATCTGGACTGCCACTACCACCCTAACAGGGTGTCCGGTTGTATTCTGACTCTGTCAGTGGGGGTTTTTTTTTGTACTATTACTTTTATTTTAATTTGCTTTCATTTATTTCTTTTCTTTTCCTCTTATTAAATTGTGTTTCTGACTTGGAGTCTTTCACTGGTTTTGCTTTCAAACCAGCACAGTTGTGAATTCTATTCCATGATTCCCTCCCTTATTGTTCTGGCAGACAGATAAGGGGTAGAACTTGCCAAATAGGCACAGATAGGCTTGGGGCTGCTGCCGCCTTTCCTCTACCCCATATCCTTCTTCGTCGTCCCTACCCCCTGTTCCTATTTTAAAGGTGGGTCGTTGGCAGCAAATCGCACCGCACCGCGCAGAGTAGCCCAGGACGTCTGCAGTCTCTCTGGCTCCCTGCGACCCCCCCAGTTCCCAGTTCCTATCCACTAGTCCTGACCAGAAAGAGCTCGCTGGCTAGGATGCCTAACCCAAAATCCTCTATCCTTTATACCTTTTTATGCAATACCTTATCTTCTTTCCACTTCCCTCCAATCCCCATGGAATAGTTTTTACAATTGAGTTTTTTATGTTGTTTCTCCTAACTGAAGTGTGTGTTCATATTGCAGTTTGCCCCGTTTTCAGTTTTAGGAGTTTTGCCTGTCGAGTCACAAGGATAAATCCTACGAGAGGCAATTTTCAAACTGTCTCTTAAGAGCGTGTGTTCCAGTGGCACTAGGCTACTGAAACAGCAAAACGCTGTTGGGTTTATGCTGTCCTTGGTTAGGCTTACCAAGGGTGACTGACAACCCTGTTAGGATAGTGCCTGGGAAAGTATGAACGGTCTTTTGGTTTTGTTTTTTTTTTTTAGTTGTAGCCGATGTTCCCTAACAAGGTAGTAGCAGAAGCTACAGGCTTTATTTTATTTTACAGCGAGGGCTAAAACCTAAGCTGGGGGTGAAAGCCATAGCTGGGAAAAGCCAGTTGGGGGGCAAAAGAAGATGCTGCCGCTGGGCTCAGATCCAAGAAGGTGAGGATCTGAAGCCGCAGGGCTCAGGAAAAGCCAGCGCTGCAGCCTAAACCAGGGGCTGCAGTGGTCTGGAAAGCTGGTTAGAGCATGTTATGTGCTTTGGGCCAGTCACGTCGACAAGGCTAACCCCAAAACTTCTATGTGAGCTTAGTGCCAAGAGCCGAGAGCCTAAAAACCACTAAGTTGGCTGCGGAAATGCACTCAGAGTGCCCCTAAATACCCCATTATTTTACAGGGCCAAGAATCTAAATGCCAGTAGCTTGGCTGCGAGAAGACCTCTGAGTCGCCTCTTAAAGAGCTAGCCCATGTTTAGTTTCATAAACAGCTTCATTTTAAGTACCTATTTTGCGTTTCATTATTCATTTTAAAATCTGCAATATAGACCCACTTACCCCATTTGTTATAATTGTTTGTTTTGTTAAGTTACAATTACATGTCAGTTGTTTGAATCAATTCCTGTTGCATTTTGCTTCTTGTCAACCCTATTTGTTGTTTTCTTAGTAATATAGTTTCGTTTTCTTCCCCATCCTAAGTATCAAGTCAATTTAGTCTATAATTAAAGGATCAAAAGAAAAAGCAAAAGATGTAGAAAAAAAAAACCACTGCAGTGCAACTGAAAGCCAGCAAGCAAGACCTGAGCCACAAAAAGTAGACAGCGTGTTGCAACCAAGATGAACTGAGTAAAGAAGTTACGCACCACCAGCTACAAAGTCAAAACCAGACATCACCCACCATCAAGTGCAAGCATCAACTCAAATAGAACTGTTCACAATATGTTGAAAAAGGACTTACTATACTCAATTTTAAAGCATAATCCTCTCTCCAAATGTGTTTGCCAAACTGTGTAAATGTTATGTTTTAAACTGTTAATTGTCATATTTAACCTCTGTGCTTATTTTGTGCTTTCATCTGCACCTTCTTTATTAACAGAAGAAGAGTGAGGTGTGGTGATTCATTTTTCTTAAATGATTGTTCTGTTCACCCCCAAAATGTACAAGTTGTAACTCCTCCCTAAGTTGTATGTGTTCTCATACCCTATCAGTACCCCATTGGTCCAAGCCTTGGATCCACCCCCTGGCGGGAACTCTCTCTTAAGGTGATACACGAGGTTTGCTCTCTCTCTCAGCCTCTCTTGGCCTCTCTCTGCCTCCGGCTCGGGCCCTGCTCTGGGCCCGGGCCTGAGCCTGGGCATGGGCCTGGCTCTGGCCTTGGCCCTCTTGCTTCTCTTTTGGGAGCTATGCTCTATCCCCCCGGTGTGGGACCCCGAATAAACTTAATCTGATCAGCATCCTCAGAAGCCGTGTGGTGTCTTGCCTGCCTGCATGCTGCCATTAGCTAGCACAACTAAGAGACGGCTTCCCAGAAACTCTGGTAAGGCTCTTGTACCTGCTCCACCTCCCGGGACCCAGAGATATGTTGCCCCCAGCCCCCTGCAGCTGCTTGCCAGGCCTGAAAAGGGCAGGGGGGGAGAAGAACGCAACAGAACCCTGTCTAGCTCTTGCAGCTTTCTCCTTATATCGTTTGTAGCTTGACCAATGAACAAGAAAATTAGATGGGCTTTTCCATCAGCTGAATTAGTATCTAGGTTTATATATATAATTGCAGCTTCTCTTAACTTGTTTAAAAAATCAGTGGGAGATTCATCATAATTCTGCTTTACTTTGTAAAGCTTTGACCAGTTCAGAGCTTTAGGGACACCATGTTTTAGCCCATTACCATGAGATTTTGATATTGCTTTAGTTTTTCCATCTATTATGGCACATTTGGGTCTCATTTTGGGTCATCTAATGGAAAAACCTCTGCAACGGTACTCTGGATCAACCCACTTGCTTTATTTGCCTCTACCGAAGTTGTAATAGCTTTATTAACCATCTGTCTCTCAGTGGGATCAAGCAATGTGTCCATCATAGATTTCAAGTCAGTCCAGTCAGGGTTTTCTGTGTTAATTGCCCTTTTTACTAAATTTTCTACTTTTTCTGGATTTTCTTTATATTTTCCAACTATATTCTTCCACTCTTCTAACTCCACAAGGGAATACGGAACTTTTATATATATTGGCCCCTGATTGCCGACTGCTTGCTGTAACGGGGCTTGCAGAACCGGTTCTTCCCTTTTTTTCTTTTTTGACCAAGTAGGCTTGGCTATTGGACTACATTCCCTTATGGCTCTTCTCGCTCTCTTTCCCCTCCTTTGCCTGTTCAGGGCAACTATGATTTCATCTTACTCTTCAGAAGAGCTATCTGAGCGAAAGCTGTCTGATTCTGTTGAATTTGCTGTGTTACGTCTACCTCGACCAGTGCCGGTACTAGGGATTGCTGTCCAGGATTTGCTCTGACGTAGGGAGCGGGCGGCGTAGGGAGCGGGCGGCGGGACTGCTTGCTTTGATGACGTAATTTCCTGAGCCAGTTCCAGGGCACACGATGTTGCTATAGAAACTCACGAGCCTGAGAGTGGGAGGGGTGCAACTCCCCTTATGGGAGGTCCCCTCTCCGCCCTCTCGGTAAAAGCTCTGCCCCCCCACCCCCCACCCCTAGGGGCAGTGCCGTCGGCTGCACACGCTAGCTGTCCCCTCCTCCCACCCTTGCCCACCCAGGAGCGAGCGGGGATGCGAGGTGGAGCACAGGCGGGGGACGTCCATGCCGGAGGCGGTGGAGAAACAAATGGAGACAAAGCTGCGACCACCGGGGGCTGCGGAAGAGCGACCGTAGCCGGAGGAGGGGGGAAGAGCACAGGTGGGGGAGGCGTCCAGCCAGAAGTCGACAAAGGCGCCTGTGCCATTTCTGACTGCCAAAGCCAGCCTCCCTCTTCCTTTACTGGCAAGGATCCCGCCAGAGCTGCCTTCCCCCCCGCAGCCGCCTTCCCCCATAGCTGTAGCGGCGGCGGTGAAACAGGGGTTGGGGTCATGGTGGCTAAAGCCGCGGCTGATGAAGGAAGGTGTTAAAAATGACCCTATAATAATGGCTTTCGTATTTATGTATTAGCTTTTACATGTTGTTATTGATTGTAAGTATTCAAATATAGCGCAATTTATAACCCCTTTTAGCTGCTTGTTAATGTAACCTAATTTCTCATTCTAAGTATGCACTGTACAGCCCACAGAAATAGTAGTGTGATGAATATATCTGTATACACCTTATAGCTTATAGAAATAATGGTGTGATGAATGTATTGTACTGCAGGCCTTAGCAAAATATAAAATGTTAAAATACTCATATGTAACCGAGAGAACTGTATAAAGCAATTAGGTTGTTTCCCACATCTGCTGACTGACCTCTCCAAGTGATAACAGTGACACAAACCAGAGCACTGGAGGAGAATTAGAGAACTTCTCGTTATCAGGGAAGTGTGAAACAACTGGATGAAGCCACAAGAAGGAATAAAATATACTGACCTGGTCTGCAGGATGTCATGCAGATAAGTCAGAGTGAAAAACCAAAACAAAAGAAAGTTCCTACATCAAAAGCTCCCAAGAATGTTTGAATAATGGATCAAACTTATGCATATGTATGTACCTTAGTAAAGTAACAGTATATAGATAACACTGCCTTAATGTACCGGTGTGTTCATTGGCCGATAGCTAGGAACACCTCAGCGCTGGACATTATCCTTTTTTATTCCCTTATTAAACTTTTGAAAATATTCTAAGAGTGAACTTTCGTTTTTCACAAAGGGGAAGTAGAGACGGCACTGCGGGTGGCAGCACGGGCGGGGCCACTAGCGGCGCCGCGGGAGGAAGTGCGGCCGCCGGCATCGCAGGCAACAGCGCGGGTGGGGCCATGTCCTGAGCCCCGGATGGCCCAGGTCTCAGAGCGGGGGCTACTAGGTCTGCCTCCACCTCTTCCTTGCCCCCACACTCGGGATTTAATATGGGCTGTCTCTTTTCATCCTTTTTCTCTTTTTTCCTTAAATGCAGTATACACTCTCTCTTAGGTTTTTGTAGATTTTCATCTTGTGATATAACTAAAAAATGCCTCTTTTATTTAAGTTCTATAAAACAGTAGTGTTGACACAGGCAAAATATCAAATTGGTTATTAATTCTTCATCTAAGCTACTAAACTCAGGCCACTTCTGTTTGTTATCCAATTTATAAATTGGCCAGATTAGTCTAGACAGCCTAGTAAGCTCAGATTTTGTAAGGAGTCAGTGTTCACCAACTAATTCTTGCCCGTTTTCTAACACTAAACCCAAAGGTGAATTTTTGGGTATTTGGGCATCATTGGAATGAGAAAAATTACAGCCCATTGTCTATATTTATAAACAGAAAGATGGCAGAAATTAGCAAAGCAATGAGCAATGTAAATTCACACTAACAAGCTAAGAGAAAGAGAACAAGAAGGAAGCAGGTTTCAAACCCAGAACCTTGGAGTCAGCAACTAGCAGCTTAAACTACTACACCACCACTGGCTCCATGCTATATTATAGGTACTGCAGCGCTTACACTCTCACGAGGTAACAACAAATGAAGGGGGAAGCAACAAACAAACTAGAACCCCCTTGGACCCTTTCTTGGGTCCCAGAGATACCAAACAAAGCTATAAGAGATCTCTTAACACCCAAACCAGGTGCTAAAATGAAATGCCACCTTTATTCACCTATTCACATGCCTCTGTGTTATATCTGAGGATTCTTGGGCTCTGATACCATTTGGACTACAGCTACAGCCCTCCCCCCTCCCCCCCCCCCCCCAAATGCTGGTGAAAGGGGGAGCCCTCAGGAGCTGGATGTTCTTCTAGTCCAGGGGGTTTTCCAGATGCCTTCCTGTCCCAGTGAGGTCCACCAAAAACTAATGCCTGGAGAGGCTACCTAGAACAGAGGCTAGACAGAGTTAGAGGATAAAGGTAGGTCTTTACTGAAAGGCCTTCAAAGGGTACACCTTGGGCAGTGCAGGAGTCTCGCAGAGACTACACCCAAGATGGATGATGGTCACGAGTTTTTCAGACAGATATAAGTTTGCTCTATTTGCATATCAGAGGTTAATTGTCCAATTACAGCTTCAGGTAATGAAATCACTTACTCCAAGTTTACCCCCCCCCATTCACTGTTGTTTACATTTTTTGGGGCCTGAGACAGTAAGGTGCCCTTGATTTTCAGGCCTAGAGAGAAATTGTTTTGCCTGAAAAAAATGGGAGAACAGTAGCTGACAGGCTAAGGAGTTTTAGAGTTATACATTAAAGAATTACTGATCTGAAAAACATAAAAGATAAAACTTAAGGCATCAATCTGAGACAGCCAGAATGGCTTCACAAAGGGAAAATCATGCCTGACCAATCTGGTGACCTTCTATGATGGAGTGACTACAAGGATCAATGAGGGAAGATTGATTGTCGCCCTGTTTTTTGAAGCCTTCTGATGTTTACATTCTTGGAGTCAAGAGTTCTCACACTTTTTACCAAAACACTATGTGTTTTCACATTCCTTCTTGGAGGAGGAGAATATTGACAGACTGTTCACCTGACCAGTGTGATTCAGAGGAGGGATGTCATCCTCCAATCCACTCTCACTTTAGAGAATCTATAAATTCTAGAAAACTGTAAATAAAGTTCTCTTTTTTACCTTGGGCGACTGAGCGTGTGGTGCGTGCTCATTTCGTGTCTCAGCGTGACATTTGGTGACCCCGTGTGAGAACGACGTTTGGTGCTCATCGGACTGTAAAGCACTTTGGGTGAGATTTGTGGTTCTTAACCCCCCCTCCTCCCTGCTTGTGCAGTGGCTGTGGCCATTTGGCACTTTGCCTGCAGCTTTTGGGATGATGCCAACCCCTGTGGCTTCCATGGAGGACTCACTGGTCCTCGATATCTGGAGAAGTTTGCTGGAGAGGAGGCAGGTTTCTGTTTCCCAGGGTGGCTTTGAGAAGCTCTTTTTATGGGCGAGAGGCCAAGGGTTTTTTTCAGATCCCGAGGAGGCTTTCTCCAGGGAGGTGTGGTCTCTGCTTGGTGTTCACCTCTATGAGGCCCTCTCCTTTGACTGTAACATCGAGATCGCACAGCAGCTGATGCACTGGAAGAGGTTTGACGGGTTTTTCCACTGGTCTGAATGCTCCAGTTCCCAGGGTTTTGCTGAGGAGCTCGGCTCCCAACTAGGCTCTCCTGTCCCAGAGGACGGAGAAAGTGAAGGGGACGCTGAGGTCCTTTTGGGGGCAGGGGAGGATTTAGAGCCGCTGTGCGAAGCAGAGCCCTCCCCTCCCCCCCGCGGCGCTGCAATGGGAGGCGTTTCTGTCTCAGATCGCGACCCTCGGGCTCCCGGCCAGTGCATGGGCAGTGCCCCGCAGGCTGCTGGAGGCTCCGTGGGGTCGGCGAAGCCGGCCCTGCCCCACCCCACACCGCAGAAGTGGCGGAGTGGGGGGGAACTGCCCTCCCCTTGTGCCTTCCCGGCGTTCGGGGGTGGGGAGGAGCCCCTGGAACAGTCTCCGCCTCTCCTTGGGCAGGATTCTGTGACAACGCACTGCCCGAATTGTGGTGTTTCTACGACCCATCCTCTGGGCGCGGGAAAGGCGGGGCCGCCGCCAACCGCCCCTGCCTCCGTGCAGCCTGATGGGCGTGCCCAGGCAGTGGAGGCAGGCGGGGATGGGGCACTGACCGGCCTGTCAGGCCCCGCCCCGATGGGTGGGCAGCCCGCCCCGCACCGAACGGGAGGGGCGTTGCTTGCGATGGGTCTCCGAGTTACAAAAGGGATCCTCCTGGGGGCGGTTCCAGATGCCCCCTTCCCTGCACTGCCCCAGCCGGGTGGGGCGGGTGGTGGTGTTCTCGGCGCGGGGACGGCCTTGGGCTCAGGCGGGGCTGCGCAGCTGCCCGCGCCACCCGCATTGGTGCCCCTGGTCACTGCGCGGGGTGGTGACGTGGCTCCACGAGCCGCGCCCCTCTCTGCGCTTCGTTCCCCTCCCGCGCTGCGGGAGGTGATGCCCGCGGCGGCACCCCTCCCATCTGCGCTGAGACGCACGCCTGCTGCTGCTGGGACCCATGCCCATGCTGCGGCCAGAGCTGCTGGTTCCTCCGTGGGCGTGGGCTCGGCTGGAGCTGGCCTGGCTCCAGCGCTCCCCTTCTCTGCGGGTGCGGGAGACGCGATATCAGGTGGTGTCGAGCTGCCCCCCAGTCAGGCACCTGGCCCTGAGCCTGTAGAGTCCATGGGATGGGACTTGACAGGTGCTGCCGCCTCATCAGGGGGTTACCAGGCTTTCCCTCTGCTTAGGGGTGTCACTCATAACACCCATCAACCCCTATACTGGAAAGCTATGATGGAGCTCTGTGATCAGACTGGCAAATATGGTCTGGGGTCTGTTGAGGTCATGCAGATGCATCGAGTACTTGCTGCCGATCTGTTGACACCCTATGATATCAGAAGTGTAGCTCGTGTTCTTTTTCAGCCTGTGGAATACGAGATCTTTGAGTCCAAATGGACTCAGTTAGCGGTCAGGGCCATGGAGTGGAACACTATGCTGGGTCCGCAGGACCCCAGGCGTGTGATTGCCACTGATGTGCTGCTGGGCACAGGCAATTTTGCTGGCCCTAATGGGCAGGCTGGCTTTGATCCCCTGGTGCTCGAGCAGTGCCAGGAAACAGGCATGGCAGCATTGATCCAAACCATTGAAATGGCTGCTCCAAAGGAGTCTTTCGTGGCAGTTGTCCAGGGGGCTGATGAGCCTTTTCTGCAATTTGCGGATAGGCTGACTGCTTCCATGGAGAAGCAGGTGGGAGATCCTGACGCAAGGAGGCATTTACTCAAGCACCTTGCAAAACACAACTGCAATGCTGACTGTAAGAGAGTCCTAGAGGCTCTTCCTGGGGATCCTTCTATCCCCCAGATGGCAGAGGCCTGTGCGAAGTTGCGCACTTCAGGTCATAAGTTGGCTGCTGTGGTCACTGCTATGCAGCCTGCTATGGCCCCTGCTGTGCAGCCAGTCTGGGCAGTGCCAAAGGGCAGGCAGCAGCAGAAGGGGATTGTGCAGGCCAGCAGGAAACAGGGGAAGAAAGCAAAGAAGTCCACAATTCCCTTGTTTTTGTGTGGTCGATGTGGCAGATCGAATCATCTATCGAATGCCTGCAAGGCCACTGTCCATGTTAAACGGTCAGGCCTTGCTGGGCTCGGGAAACGGGAAGCGAAGCGTGAATGGGGGATGCGCTCGGACACAAGTCTCTCTCCAAGCCCCAGAGCCGATGGAGGTCTGCTTGGTCAACTTGCAGCCAGCACCGGCAGCTCAGCAGGTGTTGACGTCTGCACAGCAGACACGGTTGTGTTAGAGACAAGTGATGTACACAAGGTCCCTCTGGATGCCTTTGGTCCCTTGGGTGATGGTATGAGTGCTCTCCTCATGGGGAGATCCAGTACCACCCTTCAGGGTCTCATTGTGCACATGGGACTCATTGATGCAGATTTCACAGGACAAAGCTGTGCCATGGTTTCCACATCAAAACCTCGTGTCACTATCCCAAAAGGGACATGGCTTGCTCAACTTGTGCCTTTTAGGTCCTCTGTTCGCAGGGCAGTTGACCGGTCTTGAGGAGACGGCAGCTTTGGGTCCACTGGGCCGCCTCAAGTGCACTGGAGCACTGTCCTGTCCGACAACCGTCCCATAAAGCCGTGTACCCTGTCCATCCCTGGTGTGACACCTCCAGAAATTTGCCTCCGCGGACTGATTGATACCGGCGCTGACATCACGATCCTCTCGCTCGCTGCCTGGCCCCCGGAGTGGCCCTTGAGTCCAGTGCAGACGCCTGTTGTGGGACTAGGAGGAACGAAGCAATGCTACGTGAGCCAGCAGCCCGTAATCATCACAAACTCAGAGGGACAGTCGGCCATGGTCCGGCCTCATGTTACTTTGACTGAGGCTAACCTCTGGGGTAGGGATGTTCTGGCCGCGTGGGGGGTGTGCATCGGGACGGATTTTTAATGGGGGCCACTGCGACAAAGGGCGCAGACTGTCCTACGCCTCCTTTACAGTGGCTGGTGGACAAACCTGTCTGGGAGAATCAGTGGCCCCTCCCCAAAGAAAAGCTCATTGCCCTTCGGAATCTAGTGCAGGAGCAGTTGGACCAGGGTCATCTGGAGCCTTCTACCAGTCCCTGGAACACTCCTGTGTTCTGCATTAGAAAGAAGTCTGGGAAATGGAGGTTGTTACAAGACCTCCAGAAAGTGAATGCCGTGATGGAAAGCATGGGAACATTGCAGGCGGGCATGCCGTCGCCTACCATGCTTCCAGCGGATTGGCCAATCCTCATCATGGATCTGAAGGATTGTTTCTTTACGATCCCTTTACATCCCAATGACAGGCAAAAATTTGCCTTCACGGTGCCAGCAATTAACAATGCTGAGCTTGCACAGAGATATCAATGGACAGTTTTTCCCCAAGGGTTGCAGAATTCTCCTGCCATATGCCAATGGTATGTGGCCTGTGCCTTGTCTGGAGTTCGCAAGCAGTTTCCCAACGCCCATGTATATCACTACATGGACGACATTCTGGTGGCTGCACCCACCCAGGATGAACTGCTGAGGATACAGCCTCAGTGGGTTGATGCTTTGCACACTCATGGGCTGCAAGTGGCTCCAGAAAAGGTTCAACAACAGCCTCCTTGGAAGTATTTGGGGGTCAAGATTCTGGAACGGACAATCCGTCACCAGGAGGTGCAATTTGTGCGTTTGGTGAAAACACTGAATGATGCCCAGAAATTGGTAGGCGTCATCACGTGGTTGCGTCCGTATTTGGGACTAACCAATGCACAACTGTCTCCTTTATATGATTTGTTAAAGGGAGACACCGATTTAAAGTCACCTCAGTAATTGACCCCTGAGGCACGTAAAGCCCTGGAGGAGGTTCAGCAAGCTGTTTCTGCTTGCCAAGTGTACCGCATTGAGCCTTCCGTTGATATCACTGTGTTCATCACTGCTCCGGATTTACATCCTACAGGTATCATCGGCCAATGGAATGACAAATGGTCTGATCCCTTGCACATCTTGGAATGGGTCTTCCTGCCCCACCAGCCGCAGAAGACGGTAACTCCGTTAGCTGAGCTGGTTGCTCGATTGATAATCAAATGCTGGCAACGGTGTTTGCAATTGATGGGGGCAGACCCCGCAAAGATCGTGATCCCAATTGATCGGGAAAATTTTGACTGGAGCCTTGCAAACAGTGTTACTCTGCAGTGTGCTCTGGAAAACTTCACAGGGCAGATAGTTTATCATCTGCTCAGCCACAAGCTACTGCAAGTGGCGAAAACTACACAAATTTCTTTGCGGCCCAATTGTAGCCAGGAACCGGTGCAAGGACCCACCGTCTTCACCGACGGTTCGGGAAAGACAGGAAAGGCCATTGTTACCTGGAAGGATGGAGCAGAGTGGCAGGTTGTAGAAGGTCATGAGGATGGTTCAGCCCAATTGGTTGAGCTAAAGGCTGCAGTCATGGCATTCGAGAAGTTTTCCCAGGAACCTTTCAACTTGGTCACGGATTCCGCCTATGTGGCTGACATCGCACAGCGACTGGGTTATTCAGTTTTGAAGGAGGTCAGTAATCCTGCCTTGTTACATTTACTGAAGACCCTGTGGTGCGCCATCCAGGCCCGGGTTCACCCGTACTATGTTCTGCATACAAGGAGTCACACCAATTTGCCAGGGTTTGTAGTGGAAGGTAACGCGAGGGCTGAAAAGTTGGCTAACCCAGTGTGGGCAGCACCTCAGCCAGACGTACTCGCACAGGCCAAGGCATCACATGAGTTCTTCCACCAGAATGCACATACATTGCAAAAGCAATTTCAGTTGACAGCAACTGAGGCTCACAACATTGTTGAGTCATGTGACGACTGTCACGCCCTTGGTGCACCTTTGCCGGCAGGGGTAAACCCCAGAGGCCTTAGGGCCTTGGAGCTTTGGAAGACCGATGTCACCCAGGTTGCCGAGTTTGGCCGGCTCAAGTATGTGCATGTCACAGTGGACACATTCTCCTCTTCAATGTGGGCTTCTGCTCACACTGGAGAAAAGATCCATGATGTCATTGCCCATTGGAGGCAGGCCTTTTCCTTTCTTGGCATACCTTCTGCTGTAAAAACCGACAATGGTCCTGCTTACGCATCAGGGAAGGTGCGGCAGTTCCTGCAGTTTTGAGGTGTTTCACACAAGTTTGGTATCCCTCATTCTCTGACTGGTCAAGCTATTGTAGAACGCGCTCATGGTACTCTGAAGCGGGTTCTACAAAAACAAAAACGGGGAATGCAGGGTGAAACCCTGCACAGTCGGTTGGCAAAGGCCTTGTACACCATCAATCATCTTACGGTGCCGCAGAACTCAAATAACACTGTCATCTTGAATCACCATCTTTTGTTACAGGCTTCGGACGAGACACATCAGCCTTGAGCAAAGGTTCGAGTGAAAAATCTAGTCACCAAACAGTGGGAAGGTCCCTACGACCTTGGCATTTCAGGGAGTGGGTATGCGTGCGTGTCCACAGATACTGGGACACGCTGGGTACCTTCAAACTGTGTCCGTCCTGACCTGCGACCTCAGAGACAGAACCCGGCCAACAGGCAAGATGGAAACCGTGACCAAACTGAAAGCCATTGAGTGGATGAACCGTCGAGTGATGACTCTGATGATTCCTCCATGACTGAACCCTAAAACATTGTTCATTTTTCTTCCTTTGTAACATTGTTCATTTTCTTTTTTCTTTTTCTTTTTTAATGGAAAAAGGGTGAGATGTCGCCCTGTTTTTCGAAGCCTTCTGATGTTTACATTCTTGGAGTCAAGAGTTCCCACACTTTTTACCAAAACACTATGTGTTTTCACATTCCTTCTTGGAGGAGGAGAATATTGACAGACTGTTCACCTAGCCAGTGTGATTCAGAGGAGGGATGTTATCCTTCAATCCACTCTCACTTTAGAGAATCTATAAATTCTAGAAAACTGTAAATAAAGTTCTCTTTTTTACCTTGGACGACTGAGTGTGTGGTGCGTGCTCATTTCGTGTCTCAGCGTGACAACTGATGTCATCTACTCAGACTTCTGTAAGGCCTTTGACATGGCCCCACACAGCATTATCTCTAAATTGCAGAGATATGAATTTGAAGGGAGAGCTATTCAGTGGATAAGGAATTTTCTAGATGCACACAGCCAGAGAGTTGTGGTCAATGGCTCTATATCCAGGTGGAGGCTGGTGACGAGTGGTGTCCCTCAGGGCTCTGTCTTGGGACCGGTGCTCTTTAATATCTTTATCAATGACATAGTGAGACCAAGTGCACCCTCAGCCACAAAGCTGAGCAGGGCAGTTGACAGAACAGAAGGACAGGATGCCATCCAGGTGGACATGGACAAGCTCAAGAAGTGGATCCATGAAAACCTCATGAAGTTTAACAAGGCCAAGTGTGAGGTCCTGCACCTGGGTCAGGGCAATCCCAGATATGAGTACAGACTGGGAAAAGAACTTATTGAGAGTGGCCCTGTGGAGAAGGACTTGGGAGTTCTGGTGGATGAAAAGCTGAACATGAGCCAACTGTGTGTGCTTGCAGCACATAAGGCCAACCACATCCTGGGCTGCATCAAGAGATGTGGCCAGCAGGTCAAGGGAGGTGATTCTTCCTCTTTTCCCTCATGAGACCCCACCTGGATTACTGCATCTAGCTCTGGGGTCCTCAGCACAAGAAAGATATGGACCTGTTAGGGTGGGTCCAGAGGAGGGCCATGAAGATCATTAGAGGACTGAAGCACCTCTCCTTTAAGACAGGTTGATAGAATCGGGATTGTTCATCCTGAAGAAGGCTCCAGGAAGGCCTCACTGCAGCCTTCCAGAACTTAAAAGGGGGCTTATAAGAAAGATGGAGAGCAATTTTTTATGTGGGCAGATAGTCATAGGACAAGGACAAACAGTTTTAAGCCTAAAGAGGAGAGATTTAGATTTGATGTTAGGAAGAAATCCTTTACTCTGAGGGTGATGAGACACTAGAACAGGTTGCCCAGAGAAGTTGTGGATGCTCTGTCCCTGGAATTGTTCATGGCCAAGTTGGATGAGGCTTTGAGCAGCCTGGTCTAGTGGAAAGTGTCCCTACCCACAGCAGGGAGAGTTGGAATGAGATTATCTTAAAAGTCCCTTCCAACCCAAGCCATTTTATGATATTCCATACCATAGAACGTCATGCTGAGTATATACACTGGGGTGAGCTGGCCAGGATGGGCTGATTGCCACTCAGAGACTGGCTGGGCCTCGATTAGCGAGTGGTGAGCAACCATATTGTGCATCACTTGTTCTTAGGTTTTAGTCCTCTCTCTCTCTTTCCTTTCTATTACAATTATTATTGTTGTTATTATTATCATTACTGTGATTAAATTTTACCTTTTTTTAGTTATTAAAGTTTTCTTACCTTAACCCACAAGCTTTACTTTTTTTCTGATTTTCCTCCCCAATGGGGGGAGGGGGTCTGGGTGATGCCTCACTATCCCTTTGTGGTCACCAGAAACTGATGCCTTGGGAAGGCTGACCTGAAACAGAGATTGAACAGAGCTAGAGAATAAAGTAGATATTTATTGAAAGGCCTTTAAGGGTACACCTTGGGCAGGACAAAAGCCTGATTAGGGTTATATTTCAGGTGGATTTTGAATGGTCACAAAAATGGACGACTGGTCACAAGGTCTTATACTTTTATAAGTTTTGGTCCATTTGCATATTGGGGTTTAATTGTCCAATTGCAGCTTCAGGTTGTGAGGTCTCATCCTTCTTGTTTCTCTCTTAAGTCCACCATTGTTTATGCTTTTGGGCCTGAAAGTTGTACTCATCCTTTGTCTTCAGCAGGAAAAGGACTTGTTTTGTCTACCTACTCTGTGAAGAGAGCTTACTAGCACTTAATATGAGGCTCAGAACTACACCCCTAGGCAGTACAGAATCTGAAAAACATGAAAGCTAAAACTTTGGGCATCATGGGGAGTGAGAGAGCAGCTGTGTGGACTTAGTGTCTGGCTGGGATTAAACCTCAACATATATTTGGTGTTCCAACATAGTCATAAGATGAGACTTTGGTGCACTCAGCCCCCTCATCCAGATCATAAAAAAAATAACAGAACTGGGCCCAATACTGATTCTTGGGGAACCCCACTAGTGACTGTCCACCAACTGGATTATCTCCATTTCTCACCAGTGTCTTGGCCTGGCCATCCAGCCAGTTCTTAAACTAAGAAAAGAGTGCACCTATCCAAGTCATGAGCTGCCAGCTTTTCCAGGAGAATGCTGTGGCAGACAGTATCAAAGGCTTTGCTAAAGTCCAGGTAGGCAACATCCACAGCCTTTCCGTCATCTACTAAGCAGGTCACCTGGTCATAAAAGGAGATCAGGTTGGCCGGGTGGGACCTGCCTTTCCTAAAGCCGTGCTGGCTGTGACCCGCGGAAGAACTCTAAAACTCAATGAGTTTTAAAGTAGGTATGTAGTTTATTCAGCGCTGGGCGTGATGCAGGATATTTCCCAAAGGCATGCGCACCCCTCACTCACTCAGTTTTCTTTTATCCTTTAAAATGTTACCTATGCATCAAATTTTTGCAATATCTCATGCATATTCATTCCTTGCCCCCCCCCCCGCTTCGTATGCTAATTGCCTTATCAGTCCTTTGCGCCTGCGCTGTTGTCTCTGGTGATCGTCTCGATCATCTCGGGGGTCTCAGAGATGAAGAAAAATAGTCTTCCTCGGAGATGAACTTCTGACCCCGCTGCCTTGTGCATGCTCACTGATCCTCCAGTCGTAGTCCAAGCTATAAGGCCACTTTTATCTGGTCCTGGGGCCCAAGGAGCCTTGTTAACTCAGTGGCTCTGAGAATCTTGTATTCTTGTCTCCTGCTTTAGTAAACATCCTTCCCCTTGTCAGACATTCTTGCATTTCTCCTTATTGTTCTCCCAGTAGTCCTGTCTCTTCCCTTCTCAGGCAACTAATACAGTACTGAGAGCAGCAAATATTAAGCAATACACATCATCTGAATGCCTATTCTCAATCAATATCTTTTTAATGTCTATGATTAATATCCGATGTTGCAGTGCATTTTTCAGTTCATATGTTGATTTGCAGTTACACTGCTAATATCTAATGATTTAAGTGTAGTTTTCCTTCTGTTTTGTAAAAGCTTACTTAATGGTTCATTCCATGTTTCCCCCTATTCCCTTTCCCACTTGGTATAGTTCCCACCCCTAGAAATCCCCTTGAGTTGTTTACCCCGAGTCTGTTATATGTCAATCATGTGTTGCTCCCCTCCCAGAGACTGAAATCCTCCACCCCTCAGTTTTCATTTGATATTATATATACCACCCCTTTCCTGTGATTGGGTTTTCCTCATGTGACCACTCCTTCTGTCTGTACCTGAAAACCCTTCACGCAGCCCCTGCTCCAGGCTTCGCCTGGGACTGTGCCAGGGGACCCCAATAAACGTCATCTCATGGCGCCCCAGGGAAGACTCCTTCTCCTTCCTCCGCTGTAGCCGCCTCTCCACCGCCTGTGCAGCTATGCACTTACCCACTAGGTGGGTCCTGCCGGTCCTCCTGCGGGACCCTACCGAGGCTGAGACGGTTCCCCGCCAGGGCAGCCGGGTCCAGCTGGGAAGCCGCTTGTTAGCGGGCAGGGGAACACGCCTCAATCCTCTAGTTCCCTATCCCATGTTTCAGTCTCCCCTTTTCAATAAGGCAGTAAATTCTTTTACTTAGTACAGATTCCAATCCTTACGCTGTCTCTCAATGCCTTGCCATGTACTTGGGATAAAGTGGTTAATATTGTTATTTGTTGTAACAGTTTCTAATTCCAAATAAACATTACAAAAGACAGCACTAAACTTATACTAACTAATATTAGTAAAACAATGATGGGGTGACATAATGTATTCAGGATCCCAGTTGTAGTGGGTGACCATCCAAAGAGTGAGTCCCATCAATTGTGACTTGCATCTTGTTTCACTCTTTGCAGAACCTTGTTTATTTCTTGTATGTCGTGATGGACAGTAATTAAAGTTTTCTCTCTAGTTCTGTGAATACCTTTGAGGATTTTGACAAGGTCCTGATGATTAATTAATTGTTTTACTAAAGTGAGATTCATCCCAATAGGTGTGGGTGACAACTTGTGATGTATTGTCAGACTTAACTAGCTGGTGAGACACAACTGGTGCTGAATATAGAAAGTCACACCCTAAAATCTTAACAAAGTTACAAATACAGAGGTTAGAATGATTCTTGCTAAGCAAAGTTACATTATCCCTGTCTATTTCTATAAAGGCACACACAGTCCTCAAGCACACACAACCTTGACCAATATATACAAGTACAGTCTTTTGACTAGTGTTCGGATGAATTTCAAAGTGACAAACACCCTGTTCAGTATCAAGGCATATATCTCGAGCATCAATTGTGTTACTTTCACAAATGAACCCCTGTTGTTCTCAGGTAATGCAAGATTCTAGATTTACAGTTTGCCATTTCTTATCCACTCTCTGTGCTCATGTTCTGTGTTCTGAGGGGTAGAGCACTGATCTCTCATGATTCAGTCCTAGTGCTATAATGGGGTGAATAACATGAACTGTGGCGTTGCATACAGTGAGCACAAAATCAGTAGCCATGCTAGCAATTGGATCATAGGTAAAGTTTACCAAAGTCCACCAAGATTGGAATTTTTTTCAAAATCAGTAGCATTGTCCCAGACAGCTTTTCATATTTCCATTGGAAAAGCTCCTTCGCTTCCTTCCCTTATAATCAAGGCAGCTGTTGATTGCAACCATAAATGTGCCTGTATACAGCTAAAAGCCAAAGACACATTACTCTGAGCCATACCAAGTGCATCTATGATTAACCTGTGGTCTTGGTCCTCTGCTTTTTCCCAACTTGGCAACACTTTTGAAACCTGCCACTGTCTGGTTCCCAATGCCAACAAAGATGACTGTAAAGGTTGTTTTAATTTTGTTAGATCACTTGTTGCAGTGGCCAATTTATTCATTAATATTTCTGAATCAATTCCATTTAGGACTCCCAGCCCTGTACCTACTATTCCAGTCAGATCTCTTTGCATTCTACCCCTGGTGTATGTTTGCCTTTGCAACCATGTCTTCCAGCCCTCAAAGGATGTCTTTAGGAAGGAAGAGCAGGACGGTTGAATTTCAGAGATGTTAGTTTGCATTAACAATTCAGCACGCTTGAGAGACCATTCTGGATTAGACAACAATTGTTGTTGGCCCATGTTCCTTATTACATATGGGCCTATTTCACAAGTTTTGGGCCCAAACTTAGGTGGCGTGATTTGAGTTTGGGCTGGGGTGCCGGTGTAAGTTGTAGTGGGCTTAGTTGTGGCATTTATTCTAAATTTGAAGGAGAGCCTAATATTATTATGGGCCCAAAGATAGACTACCTCGATGGTCTGTACTAATGTAAAGTTATACCAGCAGTCTAATTCCCTTGAATGACTACAAACCTCCTGGTGTTTGTCTGTGGGAGTGGTTAAAGCACTGATTTGGGTTGCTTGCTTATGAGCAGTTCAATTAATCATCTGACACCCTATTCTAATTTTCTCTCTTATAGTCCCTTGGAGTGACCATAACCTTTGTTTTTGCCACTCTTGCCTTTCATATACTTGTTTTTTGTGCATGACTACAGTTGAAAGGTTTAAATCTTTTATACTAGAATATTCTCTCATGGATCCAATGTGTCGAGTAAAAGCTTGGGACCATGGCCATTCAACATTGTTCTGGCCAGAGGTATTTCCCAGTTCTTGAATTGCAATTATGATTATAAACAAAACAACTTTCTCAGCTAAATTCTTGCAACTTAGATAACAAAACATTCCCAACTGCAATGTATTCATTTTGTTCAAGTGAGTTTTAGTTTCAGTTCATTATCACCTGGTGTTATCTTCCAAGGGGCCTCAGGAGCTTTCTTTGCTCGAGAGTGGTGAATCCAGGCATTCTGCTCTTGGATCTTAATCGCAGTGAAAGTGGTGAGAAGCACTTGGAATGGTCCTTCCCACTGCGGCTCCAAAGTCTTTTCTGTAAGAGACTTGACATACACATAATCTCCAGGCTGTATGTCATGCACTGGCCCATCTAGCCCTCTGCTGAGTTCCAGCCACATATTTTTCAATTTCTCTGAGTTGTTTGCTTAAGGCTACCATATAATCAGTCAGCCTATCTTCTCCAGTTAGGTGGATATCTCTTTCTGCACACCGTGTGGTCTCCCGTAAAGCATTTCCAAGGGACTCAGCTTTTCTTTAGTTCTGGGCTTAGTCCGAATTCACAGCAATGCTAATGGGAGGGACTGGGGCCAAGGCAAATAAACCTCTTGTCCTAGCCTCACAAGTTGTTGCTTGATCAAATGATTCATTTTCTCAACTTGGCTGCTTGACTGGGGATGGTATGGTATGTGAAATTCCCAGTCTATGCCCAGATGTTGACTGATCTGTTGTACTATTTTTGAAATAAAATGTGGTCCCCTATCTGAAGATATTGTGGCTGGAACTCCAAAGCGTGGTATTATTTCTTGCAACAACACCTTGGTTACCTCTCGGGCTTTGGCAGTCTTGGTGGGGAAAGCTTCTGGCCATCCTGAAAAGGTATCTGTTAGTACCAACAAATATCGATACGTCTCTTTTCTTGGTAATTCCAAAAAATCAATTTGCCACTGCAGACCAGGTCCATGGCCCTTTCCAATTTGGCTAAGGTTTGGTTTAGGAGTATTCTTTGGGTTAGTCTGGAGGCAAAGTTCACACTGCCGGGCCACTTGAGTGATAGTGGCATATAAGTTCCTGGCAGTGATCTTTCCAATCAAGTAATTATACAAAGCATCAATTCCCCAGTGTGTTTTCTGATGTTCCTCTCTCACTAATGGCCATAGTAAATAGGAGGGGATAACTAGTTTTTCTTCTGCTGTAACAGCCCATCCCTCCTGGTTATATGTTCCTTTTTAATCCTCAATCAGCCTTCTTTTTTATTATACACTGGCTTACCTTCTAGGGAGATTTGGCCATTTGGAATCAAGGCTCCTTCTACTGCCACCTCACCTTTTCTCTGCTTCTTTTGCCTCTCTGTCCGCCAGCTCATTTCCCTCTTCCAATTCTGAGCTCACCATACGATGTGCCTTAATGTGAATGATTGCCACTTTTTCAGGCAGTTGGACCGCTTCCAACAGTTGTATTATTTCTTGTGCATGTTTAATGTTCTTCCCTTGCAAATTTAACAGTCCTCTTTCATTCCAGATAGCTCCATGAGCATGCACCACCCCAAATGCATATCTTGAATCTGTGTAAGTGTTTATTCTTTTTCCTTTTGATAATTCTAATGCACAGGTTAGAGCAATTATTTCTGACTTCTGTGCAGAAGTACCTGCTGATAATGGTCCAGATTCAGTTAGGTCTCTGGATGTGGTAACTGCATACCCAGCATGTCGCTTTCCATCGATGACATAGCTGCTCCCATCAGTGAACCACATTTCCGTATCATCCAAACGGATATCTTTCAGGTCTGAGTGGCTGGAGTAAGTGGCTTCAGTAGCCTCCAGGCAGTCGTGATGAATTGGTTCTCCTTGGTTTTTGCTAAGGAAGGAAGCTGGGTTGACAATGTTAGTTACCACTATCTCTACATCATCTTGTTCTACCATAATAGCCTGGTATTTCAGGAACTGTTGTGGGGAAAGCCAGTGGCTGCCCTTTGTTTCCAGTACTGAGGATACCGCATGAGATACTAGCACAGTCATTTTCTGGCCCAGGGTGAACTTAGGGGTTCCTGAATGTTCAGCACAACTGTAGCCACTGCTCTGAGGCAACCTGGCCATCCTTTAGCTGCTGCATCCAGCTGCTTAGAAAGATAAGCAACTGCCCTTCTATATGGGCCCAGGTCCTGTGCCAGCATACCCAGGGCAATTCCCTGTTTCTCGTGAGAGAAGAGAAAGAATGGTTTACTCACATCTGGAAGTCCTAAAGCTGGAGCTGACATGAGGGCCCTTTTCAGCTGACCAAAGGCCTGTGTGGCTTCCTTTGTCCACTGGAAATTTCTGCTCCCATTTGCGATGAGCGAATACAGGGGTTTCACGAGTAACCCGTAGTTATAGATCCACAGTCTGCACCATCCCATCATGCCCAGGAAGGTTCTCAGTTCTTTTGTTGTCTGGGGTTTTGGGGTTTGGCATATTGATTCTATGTGCTCTTTCCCCAAAGTCCATTGCCCAGCACTGATCTCATAGCCCAGGTAGATCACCTTCTGCTTTACCACCTGAGCCTTCTTCTTTGTCACTCTGTACCCCTGAAGCCCCAAAAAGTTTAGGAGGCTTACCATCTAGGCCACGCACCCTTCTTCTGTCAGGGTAGCTATTAGGATGTTGTCCACATACTGCAACAGTTTCCCTTCTTCTGGTGGAGCTTCTTAGGATTCCAAATCTTTTGCAAGTTGTTCTCCAAACAGGGTAGGGCTATTCTCAAACCCCATGGGAAGGACAGTCCATGTGAGCTGAGCTTTCCATCCATTTTTGGGATTCTGCCACTCGAATGCAAAAATTTTCTGGCTGGCTTCGTGGAGAGGGGGGCAAAAGAAGGCATCCTTCAAATCTAAAATGGTAAACCAAGTTAGCTCTGGTGTCAAACAAGTCAACAAGGTGTATGGGTTAGCCACCATGGGGTAGAGATCCTCAGTTATCTTGTTAACAGCCCATAAATCCTGCATGATCCGGTATGACCCATCAGGTTTGTGGACAGGCAGAATAGGAGTGTTAAAATCAGATTGGCACTCCTTCAGCAACCCCAGCTGTAAGAAATTCTCAATTATTGGGTTAATTCCTTCTCTATCTTCCTTTCTTAAGGGATACTGCTTGATTCTGACTGGTTGTCTTCCTTCCTTGAGCTTAATTTGTATTGGAAATGCATTTCTCACCCTTCCTGGCACATTGGAGGCCCATACCCCTGGAAACATTTGGTTCAGTATTTCCTCACTGATTTCCCCTTTAGCCTCGATAGCTGTCAGTATTAAACTCAATACCTCTATATATTTTTGATCATTTACCTCCAGAGTAACCTCTCCATTTCTAAATGAAGTGGTTGCCTCTAATTTCTCCAATAGATCTCCCCCAGGAGCGAATCCGGGGAGTTGGGCAAATTTATGGATGCCCCACTGTTTTCTATATTTGTATTTAAGTGGCTTGCAAAAATATGCTATTTCAGATTGGCTCCCCTCACCCTGACACAATCGTTCCCCACTGGCGCCAAAACTTTATTTAAAACTGAAAATGTTGCCCCTGTGTCCACCATAAGTTCCACCTCGTTCCCCTCTTTTCCCAGTTCCATTTTTATAACCAGTGGATCTCCTGGGGTAAGATACTCTGGTCCCCCTCAGTCGCTTTTTGTGCGAGCTACCACCACCTCCCTTCTGTGTTCCCTTTCTCATTTCTCCTTTGTTCAGGGCACCCATTTTTCCAGTGTCCAAATTTTCTGCAATTTGCACACTGATCTTTGCCCAGCCAGGGTGGTCCTTGCCTAAGTGGTTCTTGTCCCCACCTTCCTTTCTCTTCTTTTGCTACCGCCATTAGCTTTCTTATCCCTTGCTTATATCCTTCTTCTCGATTGCTGAAAACCCTCCATGCCTCATCTAGTAAGGCCTCTAAATTCCTTCTCTCTGGGCCCTGGAGCTTCTGAAGTTTCCTCCTAATATCTCCCGTAGATTGCCCTAAAAATAAATTTACTAGCTGCTGTATCCCTATCTCGGATTCAGGATCTAATGATGCATGGAGGTGCATCATGTCTCTCAGGCAATCTAAAAACTCAGGAGTTTCAGAGGGAGCCTGCTTAATTGCATACAAAGCTGACTAATTTATAGCTTTGAGGATGGCCTGCTTCATCCCCTTTGCTACCCATTCTTGATAATTTTATATTTTTACTAATTGCTCTTCCTTATTTGGATCCCAATTTGGATCCTGGAGAGGAAAAACATCTTTAACATCCTCCTGTGTTGCTCTGCAAAAGCTTTCCGCTAAATCCCCTGCTGTTTTCAAAACTAGCTGTTTCTCCATTTCTGTTAACGCCTCTAATATTAACTGGAGATCGGACCAGTCAGATTGATGCTGCTTAATCATACATCTTAACCTTTTAGCAGTTCCTATTGGGTCAGTCCTATAGTTCTTGACAACCTTTTCCCAGCCTTCTAAGTCAATTGTAGAGAAAGGGACTTTAACCAACACTTTTTCTCCCAGGTCCCACTGCTTCCCTTAAAGGGGCTTGTATTACTTCCCTTGTTTGTTTTCTAGTCCAAGATGCTATGGGAGCACTTGCACTCGTGGAAGGTTTCTCATCATCACTATTACTGTCAGGCAATGGGGGATACAATGTTGTTTGTAAATCAGGGGTGCGTGGAGGAGCAGATGGTCCAGCTTGTCTCCCTTCTAAGGGGGCTGAATCTGCTCCCCTTCATCCCCTCTGCCCCTCAGGGGGTGGCCCAAATAAATCCAGTAACTCTTGCATTTGTGCCTCTGCTTGGTAAACCTTGGCATGATGTGTGCAACGCTGATTTATTGAGCAAGTACTACATCATTCAAGCCTTCTTCTATTAGCTTTGTTTTCCTTTTCAAGGGCCAGCACTAGGGGATTGGAGGGGGCTCTGATCCCACAATCCCTCTGCCATTCAGGGTGATTTCGGAGGGAGAAAAACATATCCGCATATGAAACTTCAGACCATTTTCCCTCACGTCTGAGGAAAAGCATAAGCTGCAATAGTGTCATATTGTAAACTCCCATTTTGTGGCCACTTCATTCCACCTTCCAGCCAATATAAGGGCCACCATTGCGTACAGTACTTCACAAGGGTGCGTTTGGATTCTGTACCTCCTGAGCCTGCAATCTCCTTCCAGTGAGCTAGAATACAGCCCAGAGGGCTTGCCCTAGGGACTTCCTTACTCTCTCCTGATCCTATTATTTTCTTCTCCTATTTTGTCTCCAGCCAAATCTCTTCTCACACTCTTGTACAGTCTTTTCAATCTTTTCCTTTCACACTCCAAACCTCCGGGACTACATGCGATCTCCCACAGAAGTACTCTAGAATCTCTGATTCAGGGTCCTCTTCACCCTGTACCCCACACTGAGCACAAGCACTATGCGTTCTGTCCGAGGAACAATACCATCACTCTCTGCAGGACCCACACTTAACCAACACCCATGCTAGATGCCACCCAAACCACTGGGGAGAGGGACTCCTTCCAGTCGTCTCGCCATGGCTAGAACGACTGTTACCAATGCCCTATCCACAGCAAGGCACACTAAACAAACCCTAGAGACAATACTCACAACAAACAATCCCTATAGAAAGCACTTCATCAAAGTGGAACACAAAATCCCTTAAGGACAGAACCCCTGGTAAGTAACACTAAACAAACCCTAAAACTGTAGCAAAATTTCTTAGGGAGTAAGGGCATGATTTACTTTGGGATTGGGTCTGAGCTATCCCAAGCTAGGCCTCAGAATTGGGCCTGAGTGGTGGTGAGTAGGCCTGTGGCGCAGCAAGAAGTTAGATTAAGGTATGCTTAGTGCTAATTACTATAGTTATAGCAACTCTACTGTGGCGGCCTTAAAGTTGAGATTGTTTACATTCCTTTCTGTCTGAATGCCAATTAGAGAGCACCTGTAACTATAAACTATATGAAACTCTATTTAACCAACCATTTAGTGACAAAAAACAAGAATGCATGCATTAGCCATATTGGTTGTATCGTGCATTGCTCTGCCCAGTTTCCTATATCTATATTCGGAACCCTGGCTTCATAAAACAACATGCGGTAAAGAAAATACGACAAGTAAGACATACAGTAAGAAAAGAATATATATAAGCGGTAGTTTGATGCAAATATGACTTTTGACACAAGATGGCAGTATTACCTCAAAAATACACAACAATTCCCAAAACCACGATCACCTCGCCCAAACTGTCAGGCACACACCAAAAAACCACAAACACATCCGGACTTTTAAAACCCACACACAAAACCAAATAGCAGCAATAAAACAGGAATTCATTTGATTTACCTCCAAAAATCGCTAGTGGCCGATCCATGGTCAACGAACACCTCCACGCTGCCTTTCCTTCAGTCAACAGTTGCTTGCAAGCCCAAACCCACCAGGGACCCTTCCTGTGCACTCAGATGTCTTTGTGCAACATACCAGTGGTCTCTATGGCCCCCCCCCTCCCCCCTTTTTAAAGAAATACATAACGTTTCTCCTCTGTTCAGGGGGTCGTTTGTCTGTCCCTGCAGTGATTGATCCTAGAAGAGGAGTTCCTTTCCAGAGAAAATCCTGGGGGAGCCTTAGGAAGTTCGCCCCTCAGTCGGTTCTACAGCTGGTACAAAACGTCCCTTCGTGATAGCCAAAAATGATCCGCAGAAGAACTCTAAAACTCAATGAGTTTTAAAGTAGGTATGTAGTTTATTCAGCACTGGGCGTGATGCGGGATATTTCCCAAAGGCATGCACACCCCTCACTCACTCAGTTTTCTTTTATCCTTTAAAATGTTACTTATGCATCAAGTTTTTGCAATATCTCATGCATATTCATTCCTTGGCTCCCCCCCCCCCCGCCCCCACTTCGTATGCTAATCACCTTATCAGTCCTTTTCGCCTGCGCTGTTGTCTCTGGCGATTGTCTCGATCGTCTCAGGGGTCTCAGAGATGAAGAAAAATAGTCTTCCTCGGAGATGTGATTTATTAAAATATGAATATCAATCTAATATCTATACCCAACTGTGACAGACAAAAGACTCTCTAACAGTTAAGTTAGAAAGTGTATGTTTATTACAACTCCAGGCAGCACTGAGATATTTCCCTAATGGGCGCTACAAAGATCACAGGTGATTACAAAGCCTTTTATCCACAAAAGTGTTGAATACACAAAATACAAATGCATATTCATACCCTTGTCACCTTCTCTTCTCTGTTTCGTATGCTAATTGACAAAAAGGCTATTCCCTGAAATGAGTCGGGGGTCTATTCTGGGGAGGGATCACTAGAAATGAGGAAGTAAAATTAGTCTTCCTCGTTCTAAACTTTTGAGGCATATGTGACAAATGAATACTTGGGAGGACCTATAGTTTCCTGTTTTCCAGGGCTAGGTTTCTGAAAACAGGAGGTTTGAAATTGTTTTGTGTTCCTGGGGTCTATTGATCAATTTCCCTGTTTTTCATTACAAGCACAGCTTACACAAACATAAAGTTGACAAGCAATGAGTTATTAGATCCAGGGTAGCTTATCTTAAATCCGATTTCTCTTAACCATCCTCTTAGTTTTAACTGATTTCAGCAAAGCTTATTTATTAATTAGTGTCTGAGATGAACTTCTGACCCCGCTGCCTTGTGCATGCTCCCTGATCCTCCAGTCGTAGTCCAAGCTATAAGGCCACTTTTATCTGGTCCTGGGGCCCGAAGAGCCTTGTTAATTAGTGTCTCTGAGAATCTTGTATTCTTGACTCCTGCTTTAGTAAACATCCTTCCCCTTGTCAGATATTCTTGCATTTCTCCTTATTGTTCTCCCAGTAGTCCTGTCTCTTCCCTTCTCAGGCAACTAATACAGTACTGAGAGCAGCAAATATTAGGCAATACACATAATCTGAATGCCTATTCTCAATCAATATCTTTTTAATGTCTATGATTAATATCCTCTAGTTCCCAATCCCATGTTTCAGCTGGGCCTGGTTCCTTGGTTGTCCTATATGTGCCCGTGTGATCATACTCAAGATAATCTCTTCCATAATGTTGCAGGTGATGACTTTTCCTTTTTTTTTTTTCTTTCTCCAGGAATTTTCTCCCACTTGTTGCCTAAGAGATGATCATGATGATACTTGAGAGACAAAAGATGTGACTGAGAGGAGGAGGAGAGGGAAGGGTGCAGTTTGCTACCGTCTCTTAGCTAGGGGGCTTTCTTTTGGGAAGTGCAGATACTGCAAGATTTTGGCTGGGGGGTCAGGGGTTGGGCTCAACTCCTCACTCTCTCCCTCTCTCTTTCTCTCTCTCTCTCAGGATCAGAGTGGAGATGGGGTTTTGGTGCTGGACTGTTGCTGCCCAGAGGATTTCCTGCCACTGCGGAGTTTTTGTCCTGCACTTCTTCTGCTTATTGTGGGTGACCCTTTGGTCGTAAGAGTAGCTGTTAAACTGGGACCTTTTCAACACTCGACCTCACTGGGAAGGGGACCCAGACCTCCTCCCCCTCTCTGGAGGGAGCGTCTCCCGGCTGCTTGTGGCAGCTGCTTGCGGCAGCTGCTTGCAGAAGCCGTGTACTGCTGCCCAGCCCCACTGTTTTCTGCTGCTGCTTTGGTGTTTTCCCTATAGGTCACTGACCTTACCTGCCCTTTGCACCGCCCCAATGCCTCAAGGTCATTGGCTGCTGAAGTTCATACTTAAGCCTGGGACCAGCACATGATCTTCCTTTTTTGCCCTGGATTTCCCTTCAGCACCTGGAAATAAACCTTGCTGGAACTGATCTAGTGCTAAGGCCTTCTTGCCTCTCCTTGCTGAGCTAACCATGTGGCATGTGTGGATGTGTGAGTTTGACTGCTTTGCCTGAGTTTCCCCAAACGGCCTTTCCACCGGAGTGGCTTTTTGGGGTTTAGGCATCGGCTCCACTCCTAAAAAACAAAACATTACAATATTTTCCATTCCAAGGGAAATTCCTGCCTTCCTTGGCAGGCACGTGTCCTTTAAACCAGGACACATAACCTTCTAGGCACTGAAGTCAGGCTGACAGGCTGTATTGGTTAAGCATGAATATTAAAACCAATTAGTGATCTTCTTTAAAACTGACTGCCAGACTGGCCAATTGGATACAAGTGTACACCTCTGGGACACATAGCTTAAATACAGGAGGACTTTGGGAGGCCACCCTCTTTCTTTCCCAGCGTGGCTAAGAGGTAACATTGTTGTAGCAACCAGGCAGGCTGGGCCAGGCCCCATGGCCTACTGGGCTTGCTGGGCCAGGCCATGGCCCGGCCAGGTGGCAGCAGGGGAGGAGAGGAAAAAAAAGCCCCAGCCATTACTCACCCTGGGGCAGCTGCTCACTCTCTGGCCAGGGTCGGGGGGAGATGTTCCCTCGCCCTTTCCCGGGCCCCTGAGAGCAATCTCCAAATTTTAGCCACCCCAGTTGAGACCGAGGGCTGGAAGAGGAAGGCATCCATCAGTCTACTTAACTACTGAGATCCTCGCTGTCGTGGTTTTTTTGGGGTTTTCCTCCCCGGCATGGCTTTGAGAACTTTGCAGCTGCTGCCGGGCTGAGATCACATGCAGGCCCGGCAAGAATGTTAACTCTTTCCTGACAGAGATTGAGACTTTTTAAAATTTTAACCCTCCCCAGAGAGAAAGAAAAGGCTAAATTAGAGATGTTAGCGTAGGAATAAAAACATATAGTCACAGCAGCATGGCTATATGCAGTGCTTTTTATTTTTGGGCCCAAAGAGAACGGGGGTTTCCTTCGACCCAAATCTCATTCTGTGGAGATACATTCGGATTTACAATTTATACCTTTTAGTTACATGAAATATCAATTATTAACTTCAATATTTTCTATTCTTCTTATTGATTCTACTGAAACATAAGACTTTGAGTTTCGAAAGAACTGTTCTCTATATTCCTACGTTATCCCTTGATTGGTCCTAATTACACTTAATAGCTACATTTACGCATGGTCATAGTTGGTTAACTTGTACAAAGCAAAGCCAGCTACCTAGCCTATGACTATTATTTTCTCTAGCTTGCTGGTTTCCATCCACCCCCCTGCATAGTTTCCACTTTCCCCTGAAATCTTGATTCTAAGCGGCAAAGATTTTAACCCTAATACTATCAAAGATATGTAAAGAGACAATAAGAAGATATGTCCTAGGTTAAAATATAAGATGTGCCCAAAGTATGTATTCTAGCCCCATCTTCATGAGCTGTTGAAACCAGGTGGGGCAGTGTTTCCCTTATCTTCTGTTAATGGGCCCATCAATGCCTTGCTGCATGACTCATACATAACTCCCTCCAGGAGTTATCTCTGTTTAATGGGCTATCAAGGACCCACTGCATGACTCATAGAATGAGATCATCCCATTGTGAGATGCTCTGCCCAGGGGGAGGAGCCAAAAATTCCCACCTGGATATAATCCAGGGTTTGAGACAGCACAGACAGCCTTTTCCCCACTGGATTCACAGAGGACAAGAGCTACCAGACCTTTCTACAGGATCACTGCTTCGACAAGACCATTTCATCTGGACTGCTACTACCACCCTAACAGGGTGTCAGGTTGTATTCTGACTCTGTCAGTGGGTTTTTTTTTTGTACTATTGCATTTATTTTATTTTACTTTCTTTTATTTCTTTTCTTTTCCTCCTATTAAATTGTATTTCTGACTTGGAGTGTCTCTCTGGTTTTGCTTTCAAACCAGCACAAGATATCAAAGTCAGTAAAAGAAGAGTGACTTCTTAAGTGGGAGAGATGACAAGTTGCCTTCGTTTTAAGCTGAAGAACCTCCTATGAGTTGTGGTAACAGACTGTAATATGAATATGCTAGAGTATTCCTTTAAATCGGGGACAATATAAATTGGGGAGATGCTTTGTAGATTTTAAGCGAAGATATCTGTGATTTACTGAGTGAATGTTGAATTAGAAACTGTAACTTGGTTCTCGGATCCCGGGCTGATAGCCTTCTGAGATTGCGGATGAAGTCCTTTCTTCCCAAGCCCCGTGCCAGAAGGAGTCAGGATGCGCCGGTTTCTTTATCAGAGCTGTTTATTCTTTCTTGTTCTTAAACATTCTTTTTCTCAGCTAACGTAGATGCTACCTACACCGCTGCCCAAGGCTAACTGCCAGCCTCCTGGGCGGTCGCTATCTCTTATACTATGTACTACGTGTTCTATATTTACAATATTCTACCAATACCCACCACCTTTATTAAACTGTGTATTTCTGCTCTAATCCAATCCAAAAGTGCCACCACCACAGCAGAAGATGGAGGGCAAGAAGAAGAAGCAGAAGGACAGGGACACGCCCAGATTCCTCCATCTTGCCTTCTTGAACCTCCATTAGACCCCTAAATTCTACATCTACACCCGGTGATAAATTAATACTATTCTAATCAAACTCTCATGGCTTGTCTCTGGACCCTTGCCAGGGTCTCGGATCACCCTGGGCACCCAGAGGGATGTCCTGGGTTCTGACACTTGGTGATCCTATAAGGTGTTTGGACAGAGAGAGATAAGAAGAAGCCCTCTGCCTCTGTGAAGAATTGAAAAGGTATCTCTCTTCCTTAAGATGAGAAAATCCTTTGCTTGTGGAGTTGTGCATTTTTAAATAGTGAAACCCCAGTGTGAATCCACTGCCTATATATAGTCATGGGAAGGCTGTGTGATTGGGAGGACTACAACTGCAGAAATTCCCAGGCTGGCTGCTTTTGTAGAAATTAGAAGCTACAAGCAGACTGTTTCTCTTGTGGAAAGTTACCCAACACATCAGGAAAGACTTCTCTCTCTCAAAGACTGAATGAAAGACTATTTTTTCAGTGATACTGACCTGAAGCTCTGAGTTTTGCCTCTTTACATTGTTTGTGGGAAAAGTGAACACTTGTGGAGGGGAGGGGGAGTGTTTTGAAAGTTTCATTTTGATTCTCATTTTTCTTTTTCTCTTTTGTGTGTTAATAAATCTATCTGTTTTTATCTTTAAGTTAGTCCTGTTTTGAGTTCTTTCTCCTAATCCTATTCCACAGTAAGAAAAATATTTTGACCACTACACTAAATTTAGCAAACAAAATTCGGCAAACGTAAAACCACTACATAATTTGGTGTTTCCGCCCGATATTTGAATTTTAAACCTTTACACAGGCTTATAATTCCCTGGATTCTCCTTCCACCAGCTCCCTCAGTACCCTTGGGTGAGTCCCAGCTGGTCCCATAGATTTGTGAGTGTCTAAGTGGCTCAGTAGGTCACTAGCTACCTTCTCCTGGATTACAGGGTGTCCATTCTGCTCCTTGTCCCTGTCTACCAGCTCAAGGGGCCAGTTGCCCTGAGGATAACCAGCCTTACTGTTGAAGACTGAGGCAAAGAAGGCATTAAGTACCTCAGACTTTTCCTTGTTTTTGGGTCCCCCCCACATCCAATAAAGAATGGAAGTTTTCCTTGGCCCTACTTTTGTTGTTGATGTATTTATAAAAACACATTTTATTAACCTTTACAGTAGTGGCCAGATAAAATTCTAGTTGAGCTTTTGCCTTTCTAATTTTCTCTCTACATGACCTAACAACATCTTTAAACATTTCCTGAGTTGCCTTCCCCTTTTTCCAAAAGTCATAAACCCTCTTTTTTTCCCTGAGTTCCTGTAAAAGCTCCCTTTTCAGCCAGGCTGGGCTTCTTCCCCTCTGGTTCTTCTTTAGGCACGTAGGGACAACCTGTTCCTGCATCTTCAAGATTCCCTTCTTAAAGAATATCCAGCCTTCCTGGGCCCCTTTGTTTTTAAAGGCATTTTCCCTAGGAACTCTCCAAACCAGTGTCCTGAATAAGCCAAAGTCCACCCTCCAGCAGTCCAGGGTAGAAGTTTTGTTGATGTCTCTTCTTACTTCACCACATATTGAAAATTCTATAATTTCATGGTTGCTGTATCCAAGACAGCTCCAACCACATCTTCCACCAGCCCTTCTCTGTTTGCAAATAGCAGGTCTAGAAGGGCCCCACCCCTGGAAGGCTTGCTCACCAGCTGCGTGAGGAAGTTCTCTTCCACACACTCCAGGAACCTCCTAGACTGTCTCGTCTCCGCTGTGTTGACTTTACAGCAGACATCTGGCAGGTTAAAGTCTTCCACAAGAACAAGGGCTAGTGATTGTGAAGTATTAGCCAGTTGCTTCTAGAATTGTTCATCCACCTCTTCATCCTGGTTGAGTGGTCTATAACAGACTCCCACCAGGATCTCTGCCTTGTTGGCCTTCCCCCTGATTCTCACCCATAGGCACTCAATCTTATTATCACTATCCTTGAACTCTATACGGTCAAAATACTCCCTAATATACAGAGCCACCTGACCACCTCTCCTTCCTTGCCTGTCCCTTCTGAAGAGCTTGGAGCCATTCATTGCAGCACTCCAGTCATAAGTCATCCCACTATGTTTCTGCGATGGCAACTACATCATACCTTTCTTGCTGCACAATGGCTTCCAGCTCCTTCTGTTTGTTATACATATTGTGTGTGTTGGTATAGATGCACTTCAGCTGGGCTGCGAATTTTGCCCCTAACTCTGGCATGCCACCCCTCAGTCTCACCTGTAGTGAGCCTGGTCTAATCTCCTTCCCCCTTCAAACCTAATTTAAAGCCCTCTCAATCAGCTCTTCCAACTTATAGACTAGAATCCTTTTACTCCTTTTAGACAGGTGAACCCCACCTGACTCCTGTATGCCTAGTGCCAAGTTAACCACTGTCTTGGTTTGGAATAAATTAGGGGAGAACCTCTAAAAGGAGTCTCCTAAAAACAAACTTCTACCACCCCTCCCCCCCCCAGCCCTGGGTTCGGGAAGGAAAATTCTTTGGAGGAAAAGTGGAAAAACCGGTTTATTGACAAATGAAAAAAAACACTCCCCAACACAAGGGAAAAGAAAACAAGTTACTGTGAGGGGAAGGTGCAAAGCTTCTTTCTCGGGCTCCAGAGATTCTCAGACTTCTTGGGTCAGGTCAGGTCTAAAGCCGGTCCAAAATCTTCGGGAAGGGGGGGGAAAGGGAAAAGAAAAGGAAGGAGGAAAAAAAAACAAACAGAAGCAGAGAAAGCCAGCAGTCAGCAAGCAGCAAAAAACAGCAGGCAGCAAGCAGGCAGCAAGCAGGCAGCAAGCAGAAGCAGGCAGCAAGCATCCGAGCCAAAAAGCGAGAGCGAGTGAGAGAGCGAGACCAGCAAAACCGATGTCCCTGCCTGTGCTGGTTTGAAAGCAAAAACCAGTGAAAGACTCCAAGTCAGAAACACAATTTAATAGGAGGAAAAGAAAAGAAATAAAAGAAAGTAAAATAAAATCAAAGTAATAGTACAAAAAAACCCCAAAAACCCACTGACAGAGTCAGAATACAACCTGACACCCTATTAGGGTGGTAGTGGCAGTCCAGATGAGATCCTCTTGTCAAAGCAGTGATTCCTGTAGAAACGTCTGGTAGCTCTTGTCTCCTCTGGGAGTCCAGTGGATAAAAGCTGCCTGTGCTGTCTCAAACCCTGGATTATATCCAGGTGGGAATGCTTGGCTCCTCCCCCTGGGTGGAGCATCTCACAATGGGATGATCTCATTCTATGAGTCATGCAGTGGGTCCTTGATGGCCCATTAAACAGAGATAGCTCCTGGAGGGAGTTATCTATGAGTCATGTGGCAAGGCATTGTCAGGCTCATTAACAGAAGATAAGGAAAACACTGCCCCACCTTGGCTCCAACGGCTCATGGGGATAGAATACATACCTTGGGCGCAATTTTACATTGTAACCTAGGACACTGCCCAAGGGGGGGAGGAAAGCAGCCGCCAGACACTACAGTCCACGATATATGGGATAGAAGTCACTGTCAACTTAGAACATTCTACCCCTTATTTCATATCGTGGACACACAATAAAAAACTTTCATCCCACTTACTCAGACTTTCGACACTTACACATTTCTATCTGTCTTACTTAGACTCTTGACACTTACACGTTTCTTTCTGTTTCATGTCTGACTGATTTAACGCACAGACAATGGTAGTAACATTCAGCACATATGAATCTTACCCCACATTCAGATCTCCCTGAGGTACGCATCATATTGTTCTATCTTCTTGCATTATCTACTATGTATAACTCGGTCTTTGAGCAGAGACAATTCTACAGATGGGTTTGCCTGTACTCGAGGCAGGGTTGATCTATACTCTTTCCCAACAAACCTCTAACATGGGCCACTGGGGCTTTATCTCCATCTAGTATATTAAGGAGCTGGGACTGAGCAGGACTCGCTCGGTTGGTGGAACTTCGGGTGTTGACCAACCAGGTGGCCTTTGCTAGATGCTGCTCTCAGTTTTTTAAGGACCCCCCACCCAATGCTTTCAGGGTGGTTTTTAACAACCCATTGTATCTCTCTACTTTACCTGCAGCTGGTGCATGGTAGGGGATATGATATACTTAATGCCATGTTCCCTAGCCCAGGTTTTAATAAGATTATTTTTAAAATGAGTCCCATTCTCTTGGGAGTACCGTGCCTCCAAAGGACCTGCTTTTCAAGGCCCAGGATGGTGTTGCGGGCTGTAGCATGGAACACAGGGTAGGTTTCCAACCATCCTGTGGTGGCTTCTACCATGGTCAGCACATGGCGCTTGCCCTGGCGGGTTTGAGGCAGTGTGATATAATGAATCTGCCAGGCCTCCCCATACTTGTACTTAGACCACCGCCCCCCATACCAGAGGGGCTTCATCCGCTTGGCTTGCTTAATGGCAGCGCATGTCTCACAGTCACGGATAACTTGAGAAATGCTGTCTATGGTTAGATCTACTCCTTGGTCTCGTGCCTACTTATAGGTGGCATCTATACTCTGGTGACCTGAGGCATCATGGGCCCATCGTGCTAGGAACAACTCTCCCTTGTGCTCTCAGTCAAGGTCTATCTTCAACTCTCCTATCTTTGAAGCTCGATCTACTTGCTGATTGTTTTGCTGCTCTTCATTAGCTCTACTCCTGGGGACATGGGCATCTACATGGCAGATCTTCACAGGTAGGTTTTCTAACTGGGTAGTGATATCTTTCTACTCTTCAGCAGCTCAAATTGGTTTCTCTCCACGCTGCCAATTAGCCTCTCTCCACCTCTTCAGCCATCCCCACAGAGCATTGGCTACCATCCATGAATCGGTATAGAGGTAGAGCCTTGGCCACCCCTCTCTCTCAGCAATATCTAGGGCCAGTTGAATGGGTTTGAGTTCAGCAAATTGACTGGATCCACCCTCTCCTTCAGTGACCTCTGCGACCTGTCGTGTGGGGCTCCATACAGCTGCTTTCCATCTCCGACTCATCCCTATGACACGGCAGGAACCGTCGGTGAATAAAGCATAACGTGCTTCCTCTGCCGGCAGCTGGTTGTATGGCAGAGCTTCCTCAACCCGAGTCACTGGTTCTTGTTCTTCATCTGCAACGCTGAAACTTTCACCTTCGGGCCAGTTTGTAATTATTTCCACAATTCCAGGGCGATTCAGTTTCCCAACTCGGGCGCGTTGTGTAATAAGGGCCATCCACTTGCTCCAGGTAGCGCTGGCGGCATGGTGGGTGGAGGGAACCTCTCCTCTAAACATTCACCCTAGCACCGGTAGTCGGGGTGCCAGGAGGAGTTGTGCTTCCATACCAATCACCTCCGAAGCAGCTTGGATTCCCTCATAGGCGGCCAAGATTTCCTTTTCCTTTGGGGTGTAATTATCTTCAGACCCCCTGTAGCTCTGACTCCAGAATCCCAGTGGTCGGCCTCGGGTCTCACCAGGTACCTTTTGCCAAAGGCTCCAGGACAGACCCTGGCTCCCGGCCGCAGAGTAGAGTACGTTCTTTACATCTGGTCCCGTCCTGACTGGGCCGAGGGCTACCGCATGAGCGATCTCCTGTTTGATCTGGGTGAAAGCTTGTTGCTGCTCAGGGCCCCAATAGAAGTCATTTTTCTTATGGGTAACGAGATAAAGGGGGCTCACAATCTGACTGTACTGAGGAATATGCATCCTCCAGAAACCTATGGCACTCAAGAAAGCTTGTGTTTCTTTTTTATTCATTGGGGGGAACATAGCTGTGATTTTATTAATGACATCTGTAAGAATCTGACGCCGTCCATCCTGCCATTTCACTCCTAGAAATTGGATTTCCTGAGCAGGTCCCTTAACTTTACTTTTCTTAACCGCAAAGCCGGCTTCCAGGAGAATTTGGATGATTTTCTCCCCTTTCTCGAACACTTCCACTGCTGTGTCTCCCCACACAATGATATCATCAATATATTGTAGATGTTCTGGAGCCTCACCCTTTTCTAGTGCAGTATGGATCAGTCCATGGCAGATGGTAGGACTGTGCTTCCAGCCCTGGGGCAGTCAGTTCCAGTTGTACTGCACTCCCCTCCACGTGAAGGCAAACTGAGGCCTGCATTCTGCTGCCAAAGGAATGGAGAAAAATGCATTTGCAATGTCAATTGTGGCATACCATTTTGCTGCCGTGGACTCCAGCTCGTACTGGAGCTCCAGCATGTCTGGCACAGCAGCGCTCAGCGGTGGTATCACCTCATTCAATGCACGGTAGTCCACAGTCAATCTCCATTCTCCTTCAGATTTACGCACAGGCCAGATGGGGCTGTTAAAGGGTGAGTGGGTTTTACTAAACACCCCTTGGCTCTCCAGCTCTCGAATCATCTTGTGGATGGGAATCACAGCATCTCGAGTTGTTCTGTACTGTCGGCGGTGCACTATAGAAGTGGCAATTGGTACCTGTTGCTCTTGTACTTTCAAAAGTCCTACTGCAGATGGATTCTCAGACAGTCCAGGCAAGGTGTTCAATGGCCGGATGCCCTCTGTCACTACAGCCGCTATCCCGAATGCCCACCTGAGTCCCTTTGGGTCTTTGAAATACCCACTTCGGAGGTAATCTATGCCCAAAATGCATGGGGCCTCTGGGCCAGTCACAATAGGGTGTTTCTTCCACTCATTTCCAGTCAGGCTCACCTCTGCTTCCACCAAAGTAAAATCTTGTGATCCCCCTGTCACGCCAGCAATAGAGACGGATTCTGCCCCTACATGTCTTGATGGCATTAATGTGCACTGAGCACCAGTATCAACCAAGGCCTCATAGTCTTGTGGTTCAGATGTGCCAGGCCAACGAATTCACACAGTCCAAAAAACGCAGTTCTCCCTAGCCTCTACCTGGCAAGAGGCAGGGCCCCTCTAAGCCCGGTTATCTTTCTTTTCTTGAGCATATGTCTTAGAGGTTCCTTCAAGGGGGTCGGACATGTCATCATCACACCTGGCAGTTTGGCTACGGGCAACTGGAGCCGCTTCCCTTTTGGTGGAACTCCCTCTCTGAGTCTTGCCTTCCTTCAATTCACGCACCCGTCTTGCCAGGGCAGCCGTAGGTTTCCCATCCCATCTGTTCATATTTTCTCCGCAATCCTGCAGGAAGAACCACAGCTCAGCACGTGGAGTGTACCCTCTCTCCCTACCCAGGGAGTGTCTACGTTGGGTACCAGAACCTCTGATCTGTACTGCTGAGATTTGGAGAAGGTCCTCTCTAATCTCCTCCCTGAGTTTCTTATGGTTCTCATCTATCTTATCCTCCAGTTTCTGTAGGCATGTCTCCACAGCTGCGATTCTGGCATGTGTTGGGCCATGCACAGCATCTGCATACGCTCTGAGCTTCTTTGCCATATCCAGCACAGTCTCCTCCATGTCCTCCCGCTTCATTACCACTAAAGCAGTAGCATATTCAGATGGCCCAAGTCGTATAAGTTTTCTCCATATCACAGACGTACATGATATCAAGTCTGGGTTCCTAGTGTTTAGGTCATCTGCGAAGACCATCTCTGCCACTGCCATTTCTCTCAAACGTTGAATCCCCTGTTCTATAATCTTCCATGGGGTTTGCTGCATATAGAGATCATCTGCACACAAATATCTTTCTGCCACACTTCTTAGGACCCGTACCCAGAGACTGCACGGACTGGCCTCTCTCATCATCTCTTGGTCGATGACTGGATCATGTGACAGGGATCCCATATGTCTCGCTTCAGTGCCGTCCAGAATTGTAGCCTCGCTTGCAGCATCCCAAAGACGGACTAACCAACTAATTATAGATTCATCAGGTTGTCGCCGATAGTCCTTTCTTAGGCCCCAAAGGTCCTTCAGGGAAAAGGCATCAATATTGGCCTCTGATCCTGTGCTAGAAGCTTTGGCTTCTGATTTTGGTGAAGGTCCTTCCCTTGGGTCATCATCGTCCACTGGTTGATCAGTTTTGTGGGTGTGTTTCTTTGCTGGAGCAACTGCCAGGGGCTTAGGCTTACTGTCTGGTTTAGCTGCTGATTCAGGCTCAGGTTCCAGTGTAGCTGCTGGCTTCATAACTTGGGTGTTGGCTGCAGCCTGAGTGACTGGGGTGGTTGTTGATTAGTATTCCTCCCCCTCTGCCTCTGTCTGCTGCCCTACAGTACCTAGCAGCATGCGATAAGCATATGCCAGGGCCCAGCTTACTGCAACAATCTTTTCCCCCTTAAAGCCATCCTGGTATCTCTCTTTCAGGTATTTCCCCAGCTCCACTGGATTCTGAATTTGTTCCTGTGGAAAATCCCAAACTACAGGGTCAGAGAATTCCCTGAGGAGTTGGCCCATATTCTCCCATTCTCCACACCACTCAGGATTTCCTCTGCCTGGGTCAGGAGTTTCATCAGCCCCTCTAGAAATCTCAGCCCATATTCTAGAGAAGCTGCGGACTGTATAGAGGAGGCTTACCAGATTAAATACCAGAAAGATGGTCTCTTTAATACTCAGGGGAAACTGAACATCTCCTAACAACTCAAAAGAAAACAAAGAAAGCAGAGGCCGAACAAACTCTTCCCCTGCCTCCCCCCCAGCAAACTGAGTACACAACCACAAGAGTGATCCATATATTATTGGAGTAGATTCGAGCATCTTAACGACCCTCCTGTAAAACATCACCACCAAGCCCAGTCCAATAAATATTCTGGTTAGTGCCCCACGGCTACACAAACTACGTATTAGGAACAGTACCAGAGCTATTTCTGGGTAAGGAAATAACCCCAGGCACCACAAAGGTATTAAAACTTCAAGAAACCCCAGGGACCAGAAATATTGGCAGACTTTCACCCCGTATAACATTATAAGTCCAGAAAAACCCATCCCAGCACACCCACAAAACAATCAGAACCACCAATACTATTATTTAGGTTTTTCCACTTTTCTCTGGCCTTGTTTCCCGGCCAACGCACCAAGAAATGTCCCGGTTTGGAACAGATTAGGGGGAGAACCCCTAAGACAAACCTCCACCACCCCTCCCCCACTCCCAGACCTGGGTTCGGGAGGGAAGAAAAACTCCTTGGAGGGAAAGTGGAAAAACCTTGATTTATTAACAACACTCCCCACACAAAAGGAAAAAAAAGAAGGAAACAGGTACTGTGCGGGAAGAGGTGCCGATCTTCTGTGTCGAGCCCTAGAAATTCCCGAACTTCCTCAGGTCAGGTCAGGTCAGTCCAGAGCCGGTCCTAATCTTCGGGAAGGGGAAAGAAAAAGGAAGAGGAAAAAAAACCAAGCAAAGAATAGCGAGAATAGCAAGCACGCCAAGCAGGTAGCAAGCAGAGCAAGACGCGAGCCAAAAGTGAAAGTAAAAAAAGCCCGCAGCCATTGCCCCCCCCCCCCCCCCCCCCCAGCGAGGGCCCGCCTATCAGCCGCAGTCCTTGCCGAAGGGGAAGAGAAAAAAACTGCCAGACACAATATAGCCCCACGATGTAGGATATAGATTAGAAGTCACCTGCCAACCCAGGACAGTTGGATACCAGGGCCTCTAATTTGCACAGCCGAGATTTGGAGGAAGTCCTCCTTAATCTCTTCCCTGAGCTTCTTATGATTCTCCTCTATCTTGTCTTCTAATTTCTGCAGTGGTGTTTCCACAGCTGCAATTCTGGCACGAGTTGGGCCATGTACAGCATCAGCATATGCTCGAAGCTTTTTCGCCATATCGAGCACAGTCTCATGTGTCTCCTCCCGCTTCATAATTGCTAGAGCAGAAGTGTATTCAGATGGCCCAAGTCATACAAGTTTTCACCACATCACGGGGGTACATGGTACCAAGTCTGGGTTCTTAATGTTTAAGTCATCTGAGAAGATGATCTCCGCCACTGCCATTTCTCTCAAGCATTGAATCCCTTGTTCTATGGTCTTCCACTGGGTCTGCTGCAGGTAGAGATCGTCTGCACACAGATATCTTTGTGCCACACTTTCTAGGACTCGTTCTCAGAGACTGCAAGGGGTAGCCTCCCTCATCATTCCTTGGTCAATAACCAGATCATGGGACAGGGAGCCTAAATGCCTTGCTTCAGTGCCATCCAAAATTGTAGCCTCGCCTGCAGCATCTTAAAGACGGACTAACCAACTAATTATAGACTCATCTGGTCGTCGAGTGTAATCCTTTCTTAGGCCTCGAAGGTCCTTCAGGGAAAAGGACTCAATAGTGGCTCCTGATCTTGTACTTGTGCCAGCGGGTTGAGCATTTGATCTTGGGCTAGTTGGTCTGGCTTCCGATTGGGTGTCAGTTGGTTCGACTTCTGATTTTATGTCAGTTTGTCCGGCTTCTAATTGGGTGTCGTCGGGAGGCCCCGAGGGTCCTTCACCTGCGTCATCTTCCACTGGTCGATCAGTTTTGTGTGTTCTCTTTGCCCAGGCAACTGCCCGTGTCTTAGACTCCCTGTCTGGTTCAGCTGTTGGCCAGGAGCCTGGGATGGTAACTAGTTTATCTCCCTGTTCTCTTCCTTCTATCTGCTGCCCTTCAGTATCTAGCAGAGTACGATAAACATATGCCAGGGCCCAGCTCACTGCAATAATCTTTTTCTCCTTAGTATCACTATGGCACGTCTCCTTTAAGTACTTTGCCACCTCGGCTGGGTTCTGAATTTGTTCAGATGGGAAGTCCCAGACTATAGGATCAGAGAATTCTTTTAAAATTTGGCCCATATCTTCTTATTTCTCACTCCACTCAAGATTTCTCTTACTTGGCTTTGCCCCTAAATCAGAAATCCCATTAGCCCCTTTGGAAATCTCAGCTTTCATTTTATATAAACTGCAGACAGTATAGATGAAACTTACTAAATTAAATGCCAGGAAGATGGTTTCTTTAACACTCAGGGGAAACGGAACATTTTCTAATAGAGATGTAAACAATTCAAAGGAAAAGAAGAAAAACAGAGGCTGAAAAACTCTTCCCCTGCTTCTCCTCCAACAAACTGAGTACACAACTACAAGAACGAACCATATACTCTTGGAATAGATTTAAGCATCTTAACGACCCTCCTATAAAACATCATCAACAAGCCCAGCCCAATGAATATTCTGGTTAGTGCCCCACGGCTAAACAAACTACGTATTAGAAACAGTACCAGAGCTATTTCTGGGTAAGGAAATAACCCTAGGCACCACAAAGGTATTAAGACCTCAAAAAACCCTAGGGACCAGAAATATTGGCAGGCTTTCACCCTGAATAACATTATGAGTCCAGAAAAACCCATCCCAATACACCCACAAAGCAATTAGAACCACCAATACTATTATTAAGGTTTTTTCCACTTTCTCTGGCCTTGTTTCCCGGCCAAAGCACCAAGAAGTGTCCTGGTTTGGAATAAATTAGGGGAGAACCTCTAAAAGGAGTCCCCTAAAAACAAACCTCCACCACCCCTCCCCCCCCCAGCCCTGGGTTCGGGAAGGAAAATGCAGCATTTTTGGTTACCCTGGTACTTCTCTCATGAGCCTGGACAACCAGCAGTGGGTAGTAATCAGTGAGCCAAATTAATCCAGGGATACTCTGGGTAATATCCCTTTTCTGGGCCCCAGGGAGGCAGCAGTATTCCCTGTGGAACGGGTACAGTTGGCATGCAGGACCCTCAGCTCCGACAGTGCATCTCCGACAGTACAGAACAAATCAAGATGCTGTGATTCCCATCCACAAGATGATCCATGAGCTGGAGAGCCAAGGAGTGGTCAGCAAAACCCACTCACCCTTCAACAGCCCCATTTGGCCTGTGCATAAATCTGAAGGAGAATGGAGATTGACTGTGGACTACTGTGCATTGAATGAGGTGACACCACCACTAAGCGCTGCCGTGCCGAACATGCTGGAGCTCCAGTACGAGCTGGAGTCCAAGGCAGCAAAGTGATACGCCACAATTGACATTGCAAATGCATTTTTCTCCATTCCTTTGGCAGCAGAATGCAGGTCTCAGTTTGCCTTCACGTGGAGGGGAGTGCAGTACACCTGGAACCGATCGCCCCAGGTCTGGAAGCGTAGTCCTACCATCTGCCATGGACTGATCCAGACTGCACTGGAAAAGGGTGAGGCTCCAGAACATCTGCAGTACATCGAAGACATCATTGTGTGTGGGAACACTGCAGATGAAGTGTTTGAGAAAGGAGAGAAAATCTCTGAGATTCTCCTGAAAGCCAGTTTCTCTATAAAGAAGAGCAAAGTTAAGGGACCAGCTTGAGAGATCCAGTCCCTGGGAGTAAAGTGGCAAGATTAGATGGCATCAGATTCCCACTGATGTCATCAACAAGATTACAGCAATGTCTCTACCAATCAACAAGAAGGAAACACAAGCTTTCTTAGGTGCCAGAGGCTTTTGGAGAATGCACATTCCTGAGTACAGATTGTGAGCCCTCTCTACCTGGTCACCTGCAAGAAGAACGCTTTCCAGTGGGTCCCTGAACAACAAGCCTTTGCCCAGATCAAGCAGGAAATGGCTCATGCAGTAGCCCTTGGCCCAGTCCGGACGGGACCAGATGTGAAGAACATGCTCTGCTCTGCATCTGGGAGCCATGGCCTGTCCTGGAGCCTTTGGCAGAAAGTGCCTGGTGAGACTCGAGACCAACCACTGGGATTCTGGAGACAAACCTACAGAGGGTCTGAAGCCAACTACACTCCAACAGAGAAGGAAATTTAAGCAGCCTATGAAGGAGTCCGAGCCACCTCAGAGGTAATAGGCACTGAAACACAACTCCTGGCACCCCAACTACCAGTGCTGGGGTGGATGTTCAAAGCAGAGGTTCCCTCTACCCACCATACCACAAATGCCACATGGAGTAAGTGGATTGCTCTCATCACACAGTGCGCCTGTACTGCAAACATGAATCGCCCTGGGATTTTGGAGATAATTACAAATTGGCCTGAAGGTGAAAACTTTAGTCTCACTGATGAAGAGGAACAAGAGCAAGTGACACGTACTGAAGAAGCTCCACCGTATAACCAACTGCCAGCAGAAGAGACATGTAACGCTCTTTTCACTGATGGTTCTTGTCACATTGCAGGAAAGAAACTGGAAAGCAGCCTTATGGAGCCCCACATGACAGGTTGCACAAGCTACTGAAGGAGAAGGTGGGTCAAGCCAACTCTCTGAACTCAAAGCCGTTCAATTGGCCCTGGACATTGCTGAAAAAGAGAAGTAGCCAAAGCTCTACCTCTATACTGATTCATGGATGGTAGCCAATGCTCTGTGTGGATGGCTGGAGAAGTGGAAAAAGGCTAATTGGAAGCTTAGAGGAAAACCAGTCTGGGCTGCTGAAGAGTGGAAAGACATTGCTATCAGGGTAGAGAAACTATCTGTGAAGGTCTGCCATGTAGATGCCCATGTCCCCAAGAGTAAGGCTAATGAGGAGCACCGAAACAACAAACAGGTAGATCAGGCTACAAAGATAGAGGTGTCAAAGATAGACTTAGATTGGCAACACAAGGGAGAGTTGTTCCTAGCTGGATGGGCTCATGATGCCTCAGGTCATCAGGGTAGAGATGCCACCTATAAGTGGGCATGAGACCAAGGGATGGATCTAACCATGGACAGTATTTCTCAGGTTATCCATGACTGTGAGACATGTGCTGCGATCAAACAAGTCAAAAGGTTGAAGCCCCTATGGTATGGTGGGCAGTAGTCCAAATATAAATATGGGGAGGCCTGGCAGATTGATTATATTACACTGCCCCAGACATGCCAAGGCAAGTGCTACATGCTCACAATGGTAGAAGCCACCACGGGGTGGCTGGAGACCTACCCTGTGCCTCATGCTATGGCCCGTAACACCATCCTAGGCCTTGAAAAGCAAGTTCTTTGGAGGCATGGTACCCCTGAGAGGATTGAGTCAGACAGTGGGACTCATTTCAAGAATAGCCTAATCAACACCTCGGCTAGAGAACATGGGGTTGAGTGGGTGTATCATGTCCCCTACCATGCACCAGCTGCTGGGAAAGTGGAGAGATACAACAGACTATTGAAAACTACCTTGAAAGCATTGGGTGGGGGATCTTTCAAAAATTGGGAGCAGCATTTAGCAAAGGCCACCTGGTAAGTTAACACCCGAGGCTCCACCAACAGAGCAGGATCTGCCCAGTCTGAGCTCCTGCCTACAGTAGATGAAGTCCCAGTGGTACATGTGAGAGGTTTGTTAGGAAAGGCAGTCTGGACCAAATCTGCCTCGAGTACAGACAAATGCATCTGTGGGGTTGTCTTTGCCCAGGGACCAGGTTGCACATGGTGGATTGTGGGCTTGATATTTATGAGCCTGAGAGAATTTCAGCTTGCTAACCATTGCTAGCTCCTTTCCCAAAGGAAAACTTTCAAATGTTTCTCTTCCCAAAGCATCTTTCTCCTTTTCCCAAAACATTTCTAAGTGGGCAGTGTTTTTTTCTCATAACAATCTTGCCCAGCTGTTGTTTCCTTTTACTTAACCAATGGAAAGAGGTGTCAGTCCTATTGACCAATGAATACCTTTTTTAGAAAAGCATGCTATAAAAGAAGCAAAAAGATTGTAAATAAAGTCTTCTGATGTTCTCTTTGTCAAAACTGGAGTCAAACTATCTTTATTTCATGTCCTACTGTGACATCTGGTGACCTCCGAGTGAAACTATAACTCAGCGATCAAGGTACCATGTCCTGTTTGTGAAGGGGACTGTCCGCTCCGGTGCACGGGCTTTCTGCCTGCTAGCTGTCCTTTGTTGGGGAGGTGAATTTTGATAGCCGGAATTTTTTCCCAGCGAGCTGTAACAGCTATGCCAGCTCTGGAAGACTCTTTGGCTTTGGAAATATGAACGGATGCCTTCCAACATTGGGGTGCGGACCTTCCTAGAGCCAATTTTGAGGCTCTCTATCTTTGGGAGAAGAGGCATGTTTTTTTTCCTACCGCTGCCTAAGCGCTGTCAAAAGACCTCTGGCAGTACGTGGGAGACAAATTGCTTGAATCCCTGTTCTCTGGAGATGGGGAGGCGGCAGGGCTGCTTCTGTTTTGGAAGAAGTTTTTTGCCGTGCTTCAGAGTTCTGGAGACAGCTCTAACTCTGACATTATGACCGAGGAAGAGGTCTCAGAGTGCTGCTCTGAAGACGGGGCGGAGTCCGATTTGGACGCTGCTTTGGCGGACGTAGAGCCTGGGGCGGATTTTGAACAGGGCTGCGTTATTGGGGTTCTCTCTACCGCCCGGGCGAGTGATGTGCACTCGGCTGCCCCGTCCCCTTGTGGCTCTAAGCCATGGATGCGGGATTCACCTTCTGTGCCACAGGTTGCAGACAGCCGGCAGGCGGGGGAGGGGGTTAGGACTCTTGGCAGCTCTCTCCGCCCCACGTGGCTGGGGACGCCCTGCCCTGTGCTCGGCGGAGGGGAACGATCCCTTCTCCATGTGTTTCCCGCGGTGGGGGGTGTGAAAAACGAGGTTCACCTTTTTGGAAAAATTTAGAAGTTTAATAAAAAAATTAAGAAAATAGACAATTAGGAGAGATAAAAGCAAAATACATTTTCTCGGCCGAGGGTGCCTGGCACAAAACTAGCCAGCACACGTTTTAACAAAAGTTTTCTTTTTAAAAACATCTGCTTCATGCATATTCAAAATTCACATGCTTGTTTCAAACATTCCTTTGGAGTAAGAATCCCTTTGTCCAGTCCCAACTTCCCCCCCTCCGTCAAGACTCGTCTTCGTGGCTCTATTCTATCTGATAACACAGGTCTATAAATTTTTCTCTTGGGGGTCTGGTCATGGTCAGTTGGACAAGATACTTGACACTAGAAGTTTAATTGCTTCCCCAGTGTTCTGACACTAAGATACTCATCACATTTCTAAATCCTATTAACAAAGAAAATACAGTACAATTTTCTTACATTCTACATACAGTATTCATTTCAACACTTGCGAAAAGCCAACTATATACTATGCATTTATAACGGGGGGCGTCCCTGTCGACCTGCTGTTCGACTCAGTCCTCGCAGGGGGCTGTCCCGCCCCTCTCTGCCCCGTGTGGGCCGCGCCTCCAGTGAGCCCTAGCGCCCCACCCTCGCCCGCGCCCTCCCTCCTCACGGCCGCGGGGGCGGGTGGCTCCGCTGGAGAAGGAGGCGCTGGTTCTTTGACAGCCCCGTCTTCTCCCTCCCCCCCCCCCCCCCGCTTGTGGCGCCAGGCGTGGCGGGCAGCGTTGGGTCTCTCCCGGCTCCATCCCCGCCTGCACCGGTTTTCCCTGCAGCGCCGGGCACGAGTGCCGGCGAATCTCTGCTGGCCCCGCCCCCCCCCCCCTCCCGCGCGCCGGGTCTGGAAGCGCTGCTTGGGTCTGCTGCTGCGCAGGCATCTCAAGTCGATGGCTCTGTACTACAGGTGTCTGCAAACCCTGCCATGACTGGTCCGGCTCCTGCGGCTGCTGCAGCGGCCCCCCACCCCCCGCTAGTCCCAGGGCTGCTGCCTCCGTGGCCCCTCCTGTTTTCACCTTTGGGTCTGGCGGTGACATAGCCGGTCTGGGGCAAATGGCTACTCGGAGCAAGATGCATCGAGCTGGTGGTGCTCAATCGAGTAGCCATTGGACGCTTCCCCCATGCCAGGTCACGGTTTGTCCCAGAGACCCAGGCGTTTCTGGGACAAAGTCAAAGCTTTGCAGATGGGGGAATGGGACCTGCTGGATTGTTTCGTGGGGATTGGCAATGGTCTTTCTGGCTCTGCAGGTGCTGGAAGGGACAGGGTATCTGGTGCGGTGGATTTGAAACCCAGCCAGGTGTCTGTCCCTGCTCCAGTGAAATCTAAAAAGCAGGATCAGGGGGGTGCTGTTGCCTTGCCAGGAGGTAAGCAGGCTTTCCCTGTGCTTAAGGCTCATCCTCAATCAGGACAGCCTGACCTTCATCATGTTATGTTCTTCAAAGCTGTGCTGGATCTCCAAGAGAAGGTGGCTAAATATGGTCTGGGTTTTTCTGAGGTAATGCAGATGATTAGTCATCAATGCTGACCTCCTAGCAACATATGACATTAGGCACCTGGCTCAGGTATTGTTTCAGCCTGTCCAGATTGAGGTATACGAGGCCAACTGGAAGCAGCTGGCTGTGAGGGTAGCTGCACACAATAGTCAATTGCCTCAGCAAGACCCCAGGTATGGGGTTGGATGTGATCAGTTGACGGGGGTATGCAATTTTGCTAACCTTGATTTTCAGGTGACCTTTAACCCTCATGCTGGACCAGCGCCAGAAAACAGGCATAGTGGCACTGGTGAAAACCATAGAGTTAGCTGCTCCAAAGCAAAGGTTTGTTACTATAGTCCAAGGGACTAAGGAACCTTTTTTGCAGTTTGTTGAGAAACATTCTGCATCTTTGGAGAAGCAGGTTGAAGATAGCGATTTGAGAGCACTAATGCTCAGACAGCTGGCAAGAAGCAATGCTAATGCAAATTGTAGGAGGGTGACTGAGGCCCTCCCCGGGGATCCTTCCTTACCAGATATGGTCCAGGCTTGTGCTAATATAGGCACCACAGATTGTAAGATGGCTGTCTTGGCTACTGCTCTGCTATCGTCCTCGAAAGAGCCAAAAGGCAAGCAGCAGAAGCAGGTGAATGCACAGAACAACAAGAAGCAGGTAAAACAGAAGCAGAAAGTGAAAGCTCCTTCATTTTACTGCGCTTGGTGTGGGAAGCCAAACTACACTGCAGAAGCTTGTATGGCAAAACTCGATGCCAATGGCCATCCTTTGTCAGGTACGGAAATGGGAAGCCGAGCGCTCAGGGGAAACGCACGCAGACACAAGCATTTCCCCATGTCCCAATGCTGGTGCAGGTCTGCTTAGCCAGCTTGCAGCCAGCACCCGTGGCTTAGCCGGCGTCGACGTCTGCAATGGTGGCAATGGTCATCTTAGACTCTTGCAAAGTGCACAAAGGACCCTTGGATGAGGGCAAAAGTGCCTTCCTCATGGGGAGGTCTAGTGCCACCCTTCAGGGTATCATTGCACATCTGGGACTTATTGATGTGGATTATACGGGACAGATTTGTGCTATGGTTTCCACCCCCTTGTCACTATCCCCGAGAAGATGCGCATTGCTCAACTTGTGCCCTTTAAGTCTTCCGTTTCCAGGACTGTGAACCGGTGTCGAGGGGACGGCTGCTTTGGATCTACCGGGCCGCCTCAAGTTCACTGGACTGCAGTCCTGACTGACCAACATCCTGAGATGTGGTGTACTCTGAGCCTCCCTTGTGCCCCCCCGTCGGAGATTCACCTTCGGGGCCTGATCGACATGGGCGCCGATGTGACCAGTCTCTCCTTCTCTGTGTGGCCTCTGCAGTGGCCTCTTCATCCTGTGATGTCACCTGTCCCAGGATTCGGTGGAATGGCGTGATGCTTTGTGAGACAGCAGCCTGTGCTGATCACAAACTCAGAGGGACAGTCGACTTTGGTTTGACTGCAACTGTTGCTAACCTCTGGGGGTGGGATATACTGGCGGCTTGGGGGGTGCGAATTGGGATGGTTTTTTGATGGGGGCCACTGTGATGAAGGGCACACCTTGTCCTACACCTCCTTTACAGGGGCTGGTGGACAAACCCATCTGGGAGAACCAGTGGCCCCTCCCAGAAGAAAAATTGGTTGCCCTTCGAGAATTGGTTCAGGAGCAATTGGACCAGGGTCATCTTGAGTTTTCTACCAGTCCCTGGAACACTCTTGTCTTTTGCATCAAAAAGAAATCTGGGAAATGGAGGTTGTTACAGGACCTCTGGAAGATCAATGCCGTGATGGAAAGCATGGGGATGTTGCAGGCTGGTATGCTGTCACCCACCATGCTTCCCGCAGATTGGCCGGTTCTCATCATTGATCTGAAGGATTGTTTCTTTACAATTCCTTTGCATCCTGATGATAAACCGTAATTTGCCTTCACAGTGCCAGCAATTAACAATGCTGAGCCTGCCCAGAGATATCAATGGAGGGTTTTGCTGCAAGGCATGTGAAATTTGCTGGCCATTTTCCAATGGTATGTGGCCTTGACCTTATCTGGAGTTCGCAAGCAATTTCCTGATGCCTGTTTCTATCATTATATGGATGATATCCTGGTGGCAGCATCCACTCAGGATGGGCTGCTAAAGAAACAGCCTCAGCTGCTTGATGCTCTGCATTCTCATGGGCTGCAGGTGGCTCCAGAAAAGGTTCAACAGCAACCTCCTTGGAAGTATTTGGGGGTCAGAATTTTTTAGCGAACAATTCAACACCAAGAGGTGCAATTTGTGCAGTCTGTTAGGACTCTGAATGATGCACAGAAATTGGTGGGTGTCATTACTTGGTTATGTCCATATTTGGGACTGACCACGACACAGCTTTCTCTACTGTATGGTCTATTGATGGGGGACTCTGATTTAAAGTCACCTCACACATTGACCCCTGAGGCGCGACGAGCGCTGGAGGAGGTTCAGCAAGCTATTTCTGCTTGCCAAGTCTATCGCATTGACCCCTCCGTTGATGTCACTGTTTTCATTACCGCTCCAGACTTGCCTCCTACAGGCATCATTGGCCAATGGAGTGACAAATGGTCTGATTCCTTGCACATTTTGGAATGGGTCTTTTTGCCTCATCAGCCACAAAAGACGGCAACCACATTGCTTGAATTGATCGCTCCCCTGATAATTAAATGCCGGCAATGGTGTTTGCAATTGATGGGAGCGGATCCCGCAAAGATCGTACTCCCGGTACAGCAGGAGGACTTTGACTGGGGCTTTGCAAACAGTGTGTCTCTGCAAAGTGCTCTGGAAAACTTTACAGGGCAGATCACTTATCATCTGCCCAGCCACGAGTAATTGGAGGTGGCAAAATTAACTAATTTTTCTTTGTGGCCAAAATGTAGTCAGGAGCCGGTGCAAGGACCCACCATCTTTACTGACGGTTCAGGGAAAACAGGAAAAGCCATTGTTACTTGGCAGGATGGATCTGAGTGGCAGGAGCTGTAAGGTCATGAGACTGGCTCAGCCCAATTGGTTGAATTGAGGGCTGCTGTCATGGCATTTCAGCAATTTTCCCAGGAATCTTTCAATTTGGTCACAGATTCTGCCTATGTGGCAGACATAGCACAACAATTGGGTTATCCACTTTTAAAAAAAGTCAGCAATGCTGCTTTGTTTCATTTGTTGAAAACCTTGTGGTGTGCCATTCAGGCCCGAGTTCACCCATACTACATTCTGCACATTAGAAGCCATACCAATCTGCCAGGCTTCATAGTGGAAGGTAGTGCCAGGGCTGATAAGTTGGCTAACCCCGCGTGGGTAGCACCTCAGCCTGATACACTTGTGCAAGCCAAGGCATTGCATGAATTTTTTCATCAAAATGTGCATACGTTGCAAAAGCAGTTTCAGTTGACCCCAACTGAGGCTCGTGACATTGTCAATTCCTGTGATGACTGTCACATGCTTGCTGTGCCTTTACTGGCAGGAGTAAACCCCAGAGGCCTCAAGGCTTTGCAGATTTGGCAGACGGATGTCACCCAAATTGCCGAATTTGGCCGACTCAAGTATGTGCATGTGTCTATTGACACTTTCTCCTCTGCTATGTAGGCCTCTGCTCATACTGGAGAAAAAACTCGTGATGTCATTGCCCATTGGAGGCAGGCTTTTGCTGTTTTAGGTATACCTTCTACTGTGAAGACTGACAATGGTCCTGCTTATGCCTCGCAGAAGGTGCGGCAGTTCATGCAGTTGTGGGGTGTTTCACACAAATTTGGTATTCCGCATTCTCCAACTGGTCAAGCCATTGTTGAACCCGCTCATGGTACTTTGAAGTGGGTTCTTCAAAAACAAAAACGGGGAATGCAGGGTGATACCCTGCACAGTCGATTGGCAAAGGCTTTGTATACCATCAATCACTTTATGGTGCCGCAGAATTCAAATAACCCTGTTATTTTGAACCATCCCCTTTCATTGCAGGCTTCGGGCAAGACGCATCAGCCTCGAGCGCAGGTTCAGGTGCAAAATTTATTCACCAAGCAGTGGGAAGGCCCATATGAGCTTATTGCTTTGGGTTGTGGGTATGCATGCATATCCACAGATACTGGGGTACACTGGGTACCTGCAAGGTTTGTTCGTCCTGACCTGCAGTAGCAAAGGCAGAACCGGGCCAACAGGCAAACCTCAGACCATGACCAGAATGAAAGTCATCAAGTGGATGAACCTTCGAGTGATGACTCAGATGCAGAAGATGCGAGTGATCACTTGTATGGTCCCTCCACAAGTAGATGCTGAACATTTTGTTCTTTTTTTTCTGTCTTTTTTTTTCCACAGAAAAAGGGTGAGATGTGGGCTTGATATTTCTGAGCCTGAGAGAATTTCAGCTTGCTAACCATTGCTAGCTCCTTTCCCAAGGGAAAACTTTCAACAGTTTTCCTTTCCCAAAACATCTTTCTCCTTTTCCCAAAATATTTCTAAGTGGGCAGTGTTTTTTTCTCATAACAATCTTGCCCAGCTGTTGTTTGCTTTTACTTAACCAATGGAAAGAAGTGTCAGTCCTATTGACCAATGAATACCTTTTTTAGTGAAGCATGCTATAAAAGAAGCAAAAAGATTGTAAATAAAGTCTTCTGATGTTCTCTTTGTCAAAACTGGAGTCAAACTATATTTCATGTCCTACTGCGACAGTGGGTAATGCAGAAAGATGGAACAACACAATGTGTACCTCAGGGAGATCTGATTGGTGGGTGAGAACTATGTCTCAATATCATTGTTTGCTGAATGTCACTGCTATTGTCTGCATATAGCTGTATACTGTATATATATGTATGTATAATGTATGTGTGTGTAGAGTTGGAATATATATTAGTTTTGGTAGTAAGTTGATGATATGGGGATAAGGGGTGGGATGTCCTAGGGTGACTATGATGCTTGTATCCCCAATTGTCTGTTCTGTTTATGTTGTATATTATGTTCTGTACCTTTAAGACTGGTTCCGAGAGCGAAGGGGGAGAAAGACGCATGCAGTTTGTTTTCAGAAACTGCACTCACTCCTCCACATTCTGCTCCTGGACTGTGTTGTCTGCAGCACGGACAGACAGCGAGACAATCTCCTTTGCTTTTAGTTGGTTTTAGCTAGCTGAGGCAGAGAAGTTCCGTGGACTGTTTTTTTCTTTTTCTTGGGACTGTTTAAACCTGCTCTGGACTGAAAAACCCAGAGGAGCACCAGGGGCTCACACCTGTGGCCCACTGGGGCCTGGACCTCAGCATTTTCCAGTGCTGGAGGGACTGATAAAAGACTGAGCGAGCCTAACTACACTCCACGACAAGGACTTTCTGAATTTGCCATCTCACTTTGGAACTACAAGAGGTTTTATTGTTTCATATTATTCAAATTTTTTGTGTGCTTGTGGATACTTTGATTGTTAAATAAATAGTTTTTTCCACTTTTCTCTGAGGAAACTTTTTTTCCCAAATCAGTTGGGGGAGGGGCCACTTGGATTTGCTATTCTGGAGGGACTCCATTTGGAGTTTTTCTCCTAAATTTGCCCTAAACCAGGATGCCTCAGAAAGCAGTCACCCACTACAACTACCCTTCTTTTTTTCTTAATACCTGTAGTTGTGATCCGTCTGGTTGACTGCACTGATCTGGGAGACTCCCCAGATAGACCTTCATCTCCACTGTATTCTGCCTGATCCTTGAGTTCCAGAGCCTCATATCTATTCTGTAAGGGCACCTGGGGAGGTGAGGGAGGCCAGGAGGGGATTCTTCTATGTCCCTGATTAGGGACCTGTTTCCATTCCCCCCCATCTTTTAGGTCCTCTCCTTTTGCATGATGGCAAGAGGTTCAGGGCTCCTCCAATGTAGCAATGGGGAACAAAGGCACAGAATCCCTTGTGCATGCAAAGGGAACCACTTTATTGTAGAAGTTACCCTCTTTTTATACCTTTAATCTTAACCAGACAAAACCAAAACATAACAGAAGAGCACCGATTGTCTTGCTCAGCTGCCATGTGCTGTCCCTGAGTCATAACTATCTCATACCTTCCAACTGGCCTCCAACTGTCCAGCCTGCAGCTGTGCCTTCCTACAGGGCTTTCTGGTAAACATGGGCTTTAGTAACTTTAACAATTATAACCCCATATCCTACACTCCGGCTCCTGTTGAGCTGAAGTCCAGGTAGACAACATCCACAGCCTTCCCCTCATCCACTAGGTGGGTCACCTGTTCATAGAAGGACCTGACTTTAATAAACCCATGCTGGCTGGGTCTGATCCCCTGGTTGTTCTGCACATGCCGTGTTATCGCACTCAAGGTAATCTGTTCCATAACCTTTCCTGGACTGGAGGTTAGGCTTACAGGCCTGTAGTTCCCCGGATCATTCTTCGGACCCTTCTTGTGGATGGGCATCACATTGGCTAGTTGTTTTGGTTTGGGACAAATTTGGAAGGAAACTTTTAAAGGGATGACAGAGAGGAGACTGTGGGCCATAGGTGTGAGCTCTCAGTGTTTTTTTGGGTTTTCGGTCTAGAGCAAAGTTGATCAGTTTCAAGAAAAAGAAAAGCCACTCTCCGGGGAACTTCTCTGCCTCAGCTGGCTAGAAAAAATAATTAAAAGTAAAGGAGAGCTTTCTTTTGCTGTCCGTGTTGCAGACAACACAGTTCGTGAGAGAGGAAGCTTACCAGATAAAATACCAGGAAAGTGGTGTCTAACATTCAGGAGAAACTGAACATTCTCCAAAAGTGATGTAGCAGATTCAAAGGAGAAGAAAGAAAGGAAAGGCTGAAAAGCCTCATCCCCTCCTCCTCCTCTAACAAACTGGGTGCAATTACTAATAAATCCTCAAAACATGCTACTGGAACTAGGATGCAGGGTAGGATGAAGAGACCATAAACCATACATATCTTGAACAAACTCCAGTACCTTTGTAAACTCCCCGGTGGGACACAGGTGTGAGCTCCTGGTGTTTTTCTGGGTTTTCAGTCCAGCGAAAGGCTGATCAGTTCCAAGAAAAAGAAAAGTCACAGTCCAGGGAACTTCTCTGCCTCAGCTAGCTAAAAAAACTAACTGAAAGTAAAGGAGAGATCTCTCCTGCTGCCTGCTGTCCGTGCTGCAGACAACAGTTTGTGAGAGAGCTTAAGCTCTTCTCTCTATGTTTTTGAATACAGCCGCCTCAGACATTCCACCACTTTTCTTTCTCTCCCCCCCCCCCCTTCGCCCTCGGATCTAGTTTTAAAGGCACAAAACTTATTTCTGGGGTAAACAGATGAATGGGAATGCAATTCAGCATCATAAAGTCACCCCAGGACACTAGTATAATGTTGAACTTATTCATTGTATAGAACAAGAAGTGGTACACAAAACTGACATAGAGATATCATATATTTATTTATTGACTTTTTGCTTTGATTTTGATAACATCTTGTAGAAATCAGGGCTAATATAGTTCTATGAAATTTTTCCACAAAATATCTTGAGGGAAGTATGGAGGAATTGGGTGTTGAAAAAATGTACTGCAGAAACAGCTCTAGACAAGTACAGTCTGTATTACTCAGGAAGCTGTAACATGTAAATATGTAAAGTGCATTTCTGAAATATAATGCTACAGAAATTCTTAGTCTGAGCATCATCCGCACAAGGACATTTATTGGCATTGGTGTAAACATTTTGGGGATAGGGAGCTTGTTTCTCTTTATCTTTGCTTTGTTAAAGTGAAATATAGCACTAAAAATGTGATGGGGAGCTGGTCTCTGTCTTGGAGAATTACAGAAAATCCTCAACCTTCTCAATGGCCTATAAATATTTCTGTCCTATTGAGTCTTCCTGGAAAACAGCTTTGCCTCAATGCATCCCATACCTGTAAGGAAAATGGTATATTTTTTAGCCCTAAACAAATTAGACTATGTCAAGCAAATTGGCAGATGAGAACATTAAAAGATGAAAAGGAATCCAAAAGTTTCTTTTGTTTTGAACATTTGATTATTCTTTAGAAGAATACAGGATATTCACATTTTGTTTTTATCAAAAGTAATTCAACCCTCTCCCAACATTCATTTTATGAGGCTAAATAAGCCAACTTATTTAAATGTCTTTTGATTTGTCACTTCCTCTCTGAGAGGGGTTGCTGTACTATCCTGTGAGACTGCATCTGAAAGACTGGTGTATCCCAAGCACCCCAACCTGCTTGCTTTCTTCAGTTTCCCCTGCAGTTTAGACACTTCTGAGATTTATCCCCTGGAGGGAATAGGAACCCAAGAGAGATGGATTATATTTAAGGATTACCTCCTTCAGACTCAGGAACAATGCATCCCTACAAAGAGGAAATAAGGTAAGAAAGCCAGAAGGCATGCGTGAATGAACAAGGAGCTCCTGAACAAACACAAAAAGGTAGCTTGCAGAGGATGGAAGCAGGGAAAGGTAGTGTGCTTATTTGAAAGACAGGTGTCTGCCAAGGAAGGTGGGAACCTCTTTTGGAATGGAAAATGTGACCCCCATTTCCCTCCAAATTATTATAACTTTGAATTTATAGGACTTTCAGGCAGAGATATGGGAAAAGGAATAACAGTTCTTTACTAGTGTATATATATGTATAACAAGGCAAACAAACAACAACAAAGGCAGCAACAACAAACAGAACCAGAAACCCAGTAACAGCCTTCTTGGCTGCAGGCACTTTCCCCTTTGGTGTAGTTACAAACACAACCGGCAGGGGCGCTGGCGGGCTCTCGGTGGGCAGGGAAGGTGAGATGATTCACCCGTGGCTGCAGGGGGCACTCCACTGTGAGTTCGGAGACTTCTCCATGCAGTTAATGGGGGCTTGGCCGAGATGGGAAGTCATGGGTGGCAGCTGGTCCCGATTGCAGGGCAGAGGTGGCCCATAGGGGGACACCCCACATGTTGGCTCTGGACCCCCCCCAACCAGCCAAGAAACAAAAAAGGATTAAGCAGACTTGCAGTGCAGGAACACCGCAGCAGACCGGGATCTCAGAGTCCAACACACAGGAGTGGCTGCCACAACACGTCATGGGCAGAGGGTCTGGCGAGAGCCAGTCCCAGTGTTTCAGCACTGTGGAAAACGAGGTTCACTTTCTTAGAAAAATTTATAAGTTTAATAAAAATAAAAAATGGACAATTAGCAGACAGAAAAAAGCAAAATATTATAAGGTCGGGTGGCTTGGCATTCAGTCAAGAATACACACGTTAACGAAAAGGCTCATTCCTTAAAAGTATCAGCCTGTTGCATATTTATAAATTCATAAACATGATTCAAACATTCCTTTGAAGTATGAATTTGTTCAGTTTCAACTCCCTCCCCCATCATTTTATCTGGTAGATCCATCTGCGAGTGGCTCCATTCCATCTGATAGCATAGGTTCCATAAATTCTTCTCCTGAGGTTTTAGTCATCTTCATTTGGATAAGATACTGATAACAGAGGTTCAATAAATTCCTTCTTGTAGCTTTTGGTCAGCAATCTTCATTTGGTTAATTCAGGAATGCAGGCCCTACCTTCTGGTTTGGCCAGTTTAGATGTTACAAAAAAAAAAAAAAAAACCAGTCTTTTACTTTTAACACTATGTTACAACCAAAAAAATATACATTCATCACATTTCTAAACTCTATTAATAAAAGAAAATACAGTAAAATCTTCCCACATTATACTTAGAGTATTCATTTTAATATTTGCGAAAAGCCAACTTTATAATATGCATTTATAACAAGCACCTGGTTCTGAGCTCCGAGGGGTCAAGTGGCAGGTAAACAGGCAAACAGCTCCTTCCACCCCCGAATCCAGAAACTCCACAATAAACCAGCCAAACCTCTGGGGTACCCCCCCCCCCCCCCCCCCCCACCCCCACGTAACATTTTTTTCTCGAGGTATCACCAATAAGCCCAACCCCGCTCCTAGCCAGGGCCATTTAAATGGAATGTTGCAACACCCAGCTACATCTTTTGTTTCCTAATTGCCCCATTTGTCTCTCAGGAAACGCCATGCCCCCACATTGTCCGTCTTCCAGGCAACAGATTGGAAAAAATTCACTGAAAAAACCAAACCCAGAACAGGTAGCCTGGGAGTAATACAGAGAGATTGTCTGAGATTACAGGGATGTGGTTAGGAAAGCTAAAGCACTGGCAGAAGTAAATCTGGACAAGGACATCAAGGGTACCAAAAAGAGCTTCTTTAGGTACATCAGTGATAAAAGAAAGACCAGGGAAAATGTGGGTCCTCTCAGGAAGGATACCAGAGACTTGGTTACCCAGGACATGGAGAAGGCTGAGGTATTCAATGACTTTTTCCTCAGTCTTCACCAGCAATTGGTCCAGACACACTACCCAAGTTGCAGAAGGTGAAAGCAAGGACTGGGGGAATGAAGAACTGGCCACTGCAGAAGACCAGGTTAAAAACCATTTCAGGAAACTGAGGGTGTAATAACAGGGCAGGAGATTTTTCTCCTTTTAAAAGCCTTTGTTGTGATCAGCTCAAGGTGGGGGCCTGACAAGTTGAGCACACGCCGCTGCTGCTCCCAGAAGCAACTCGGAGGAGGAGGTGTGCAGCAGCTCAGTCCACTGGAGTGCAGGCAGGGTCGGGTTCACGGTCCTCATGGCCGATCCCAAAGGCTTGGTTTGCTCTGAGATTCCAGGGGGTCCCTCTCTGGGCAATGTCTCTGAGAGTCAGGGTGAGGGGGTGAAAACCGCTCAACCTTGGGAGGAGGCAGTCTCACTCCTTGCATGGTCCATCCATGTGTCTTGGTGGTTTGGTCTAATGAAATTTTTCTGATTTTGGATCGGTATCTTCTTAATTTCTTCTCCCAGCTGGCACTGCATCACCTCTATTTGCATGTCCTCTGGTTTTCCCCTCCCTTGGATTTCTGGTTGCTATGTTGGGGGTAGCTATGGGGCTCAAAGGTGTAACAAAAGAAGGTGGATGGCCCGGTATTTAACAAGGAACATTGAACTGACAGAGACTTCATTTGCAACACAATTACCTGGTCTATCTCAGAGGGTGCACAAGTCCATTGGACCTGATGAGACAAATCCATCGGTCCTGAGGGAACTGGCCAAGGAAGTGGCTAAGCCACTATCCATCATATTTAAGAAGTCATGACACTCCAGTAAAGTTCCGACTGACTGGAAAATGGGAAACATAACCCCCATTTTCAAAAAGAGAAATAGGAAGATCCAGGAAGTACAGGCCAGTCAGACTCATCTCAGCGCCTGACAAGATCATGGAGCAGATCCTCCTGGAAACTATGCTAAGGCATATGGGAAATAAGGAGGGGATTGGTGAACAACCAACATGGCTTTGCTAAGGGCACATCATATCTGACAAATTTGGTGGCCTTCTATAATGGGATTATTGGGGTGGTGGATGAGGTGACTGACATTGTTATAAACAGGGCAGGAGATTTTTCTCCTTTTAAAAGCCTTTATTGTGATCAGCTCAAGGTGGGGGCCTGACAGGTTGAGTACGAGGAGGAGGTGTGCAGCAGCTCGGTCCACTGGAGTGCAGGCAGGGTCGGGTTCACAGTCCTCACGGCCTATCCCAAAGGCTTAGTTGGCTCTGAAATTCCAGGGGGTCCCTCTCTGGGCAATGTGTCCGAGAGCCAGGGTGAGGGGGTGAAAACCACTCAACCTTGGGAGGAGGCAGTCTCAATCCTTGCATGGTCCATCCATGTGTCTTGGTGGTTCAGTCTAAAAACGTTTTTTCTGCTCTGGAGCAATCTTTTGCCTAATTTCTTCTCCCAGCTGGCACTGCATCACTTCTATTTGCATGTCTGCTGGATCTCCCCTCCCCTGGCTTTTTGGTTGCTATGTTGGGTGTTGGGGTAGCTACGGGGCTCGGCTCAAAGGTGCAGCAGAAGGGGAACAAAAGAAGGTAAATGGCCCGGTGATTAACAAAGGGGGTGAACATTTAACAAGGAGCATTGAATTGACAAGACTTAATTTGCAACAAAATTACCTTGTTTATCTCAACATCATCTATCTTGACTTGTTCAAAGCATTTGACACTGTCCCACATGACATCCTTGTCTCTAAACTGGAGAGACATGGATTTGATGGATGGACTGCTCGGTGGATACAGAATTGTTTGGATGATAGCACTCAAAGTTGCGGTCAGTGGCTCAATGTCCAAGGGTAGACTGGTGATGAGTGGCATTCCTCAGGGGTCGGTATTGGGACTGGCACTGTTAAACATCTTTGTTGGTATATAGACAGTGGGATTGAGTGCACCCTCAGCAAGTTTACTGACAATACAAAGCTGTGTGGTACAGTTGACACAGTGGAGGAAAGGGATGCCATCCAGAGGGACCTGGACAGGCTTGAGATGTGGGCCCGTGTGAACCTCATGAAGTTCAACAAGGCCAAGTGCAAGGTGATGCACCTGGATCGGGGCAATCCCAAGCACAAGTAGAGGCTGGGCAGAGAATGGATCAAGAGCAGCCCTGGGGGAAAGGACTTGGGGCTGTTGGTGGATGAGAAGCTCAATATGACTCAGCAATGTGTGCTTGCAGCCCAGAAAGCCAATCGTCTTGGGCTGCATCAAAAGGGAGGTGGCCAGCAGGTCAAGAGAGGTGATTCTCCCCCTCTACTCTGCTCTCATGAGACCCCACATGGAGTACTGCATCCAGCTCTGGGGCCTCCCAACACAAGAAAGACTCAGACCTGTTGCAATGAGTCCAGAGGAGACCACTAAATTGATCACAGGACTGGAGCACCTCTCCTATGAAGACAGGCTGAGAGTATTGGGGCTGTTCAGCATGGAGAAGAGAAGGCTCTGGGGAGACCTTATAGTCCCTAAGGGGGCCTACAAAAAGACTGGAGAGGGACTTTTTACAAGGGCATGTGTGGGACAAGGGGAGATGGGTTAAAACTGAAGAGAGCAGGCTTAGATGAGATACTAGGAAGAAATTCTTGACTCTGAAAATGGTGAGGCACTGGTGCAGGTTGCCCAGAGAGGTTGTGGCTGCCGCATCCCTGGAAGTGTTTAAGATCAGGCTGGATGGGGCTTTGAGTAACCTGCTGTAGTGAAAAGTGTCCCTGCCCATGGTAGGGGGGGTTGGAACTAGATGATCTTTAATGTCCCTTCCAACCCAAATCATTCTGTGATTCTGAGATTATCTGTAAAGCTTCTCCCACTGAACCAAATACCTTTCTGAGAGAGATCTGCACCACTTTAGTCTAAGCTAGATAAGCAGCAGCTAGAAAACAAAACGTGCTTCAGAAGCGTTAGGTACATTGGTGGAAATGTAAAAGAAAAATCAGAGAGGGATCATGATAATTTCTATTTAACTCATGGTTGCATGCCTCCACATGTCTGTGTCAATTTTGAGTTGCTTAAATTGAATGCTAAGTCTTTGAAAATTGGATTTACATACTGTACTGGTTTGAAAGCAAAACCAGTGAAAGACTCCAAGTCAGAAACACAATTTAATAAGAGGAAAAGAAAAGAAGCAAAAAAAAAGTAAAATAAAATAAAATAAAATAAATGCAATACTACAAAAAACCACTGACAGAGTCAGAATACAACCTGACACCCTGTTAGGGTGGTAGTAGCAGTCCAGATGAAATGGTTTTGTCGAAGCAGTGATCCTGTAGAAAGGTCTGGTAGCCTAGTAGGGAAAGGCTGCCTGTGCTGTCCTAAACCCTGGATTTATCCAGGTGGGAATGCTTGGCTCCTCCCCCTGGGCGGAGCCTCTCATAATGGGATGATCTCATTCTATGAGTCATGCAGTGGGTTCTTGATGGCCCATTAAACAGAGATCACTCCTGGAGGGAGTTATGTATGAGTCACGCGGCAAGGCATTGATGGGCCCATTAACAGAAGGGAAACACTGCCCCATCTGGTTTCAACAGCTCATGAAGATGGGGATAGAATACATACTTTGGGCAAAACTTACACTGTAACCTAGGACACATAAGGTCACTGATAATTTTTCAGATAAGCATTTGTCAGCAAATTTTAGATGTCTCAAGCCAGTCAGGACTTAAATACAGATATCTTTACCAAAAGTCATGCCTTACAGAAAAAAATCTATTATTTTTTTCACCCTTCCTGAATTTTTGTCTTTTAGTTCAGTGGGGATGCATATTTGGTTTATGTGGCAAGGCTTTGGTAGTGGCAGGGCTACAGGTGTGGCTTTTGTGAGAAGATACCAGAAGCTGCCCACATATCAAGAGCCAGTGCCAGCCGGCTCTAAGATAGATCTGCTGCTGATCAAGGCTGAACTAATCAGCAATGGTTGTAACGCATCTGTGATAGCATATTTAGGAAGAGGGGAAAAAATGCTGTGTAACTGCATCTGGAAAAGTGTGAGAATACATGAGAGAAACAACTCTGCAGATACCAAGGTCCGTGAGAAGGGGTAGGAGGTGCTCCAGGTGCTGAAACAGAGATTCCCCTACAGCCCATGGTGAAAACCATAGTGAGGGAGGCTATGCCCCTGCAACCTGTGAAGGAACCTACACTGGAGCAAGTGGATGTACCCTGAAGGAATCTGTGATCCCATGGAGACCCTTCACTGGAGCAGACTCTTGCCAGGACTTGCAGACCCATGGAGAAGAGGAGCCCATGCTGGAGCATGTTTGTTGTCAGGACCTGTGACCCTGTGGGGGACCCATGCTGGAGCAGCCTGTTCCTGAAGCACTGCACTTCATGGAAAGGACCCAATGCTGGAGCAGGGCAAGTGTGTGAGGTGTCCTCCCCCTGAGAAGGAAGGAGCAGCAGAAACAATGTATGATGAACTGATCACAACCTCTATTCCCTGTCTCCCTGTGCCACTTGGGGGGGATGAGGTAGAGAATTTGGGAGTGAAGTTGAGCCCAGAAAGAAGGGAGAGGTGGGGGGAAGGTGTTTTTAAGATTTGTTCTTATTTCTCAGTGTCCTACTCTGATTTGATTGGCAATAAATTCAATTAATTTAATCCAGTTGAGTCTGTTTTGCCCATGATGATAATTGCTGAGCAATCTTTACCTGCCCTTATCTCAACCCACAAGCCTTTTGCCATATTTTCTCTCTTCTGTCCAGCTGAGGAGGGGAGTGATAGAGCTGGTTTGGTGGGTACCTTGTGGCTAGTAAAGGTCAACCCACCACAGGATCTTGCTAGCTGGTGGTAGTGCATTACATTTCCTTTGCCATCACTGTACTAGTTTAGAAGTAAATCAGTGAGAGATTCCAAGTGAGAACTACAATTCAATAGGAAAATAAAAATAAAGGCAATAGTACAGAAACACTGTCTTAAACTGGACAGTCAGAATATGACCTGACATCCTGTCAGTCAGGGTGATGGTAGCAGTCTGATTAAATGGTGGCAACAGTCTTGTTAGAGTGATGGATGTGGTTCTGACAAAGCAGTGATCCTGTAGTAAGGTCTGGTCTTTGGAGGTCCAGTGGTAGTTATCAAGCTCTGGTCCTCTGGGAATCCAGTGGCTAGTGCTGCCCATGGTATTCTAAGCCTCAGATTATATACAAGTAGGAATGTTTGATTCCTGCCCCTGGGCAGAGCATTTCACTATGGGATAATGTAATTCTATGAGTCATGCTGGGAGACCTTGATGGCCCATTAGCAGAGATAGCCCTCAGGAAGGAGTTATCAGGGCTGATCATGGAGAAGATAAAGAACACTGCCTGTCCTTTCTTAACAGCTTATGTAGATGGTAATAGAATACATACTTTTGGTTACATTTTACATTGTAACCTATGACAATCACTGACTGGCCACAGGCTGTTACCTCCTATCAGTCCCAGGGTATCATACATTGAAAATTTAGGTGTTTTTTGATTAAAGGAGCTTTATAAATATGTTTAAGAGTATATTTTAATTCAGTGAGAAACAATGTATGTGATCATTTGTTTCATTAAGATATGAGTCAGGACCAACTTAGTCAACTGTGTTGATTTGGCACAGCCTAGTTTTTTAGTAGCATCGGGGAGGGCACAGGGGTAGCTTTTGTGAAAAGCTGCTAAAAGTTCCCACCATGTCCAACAGAGATAATCCCTAATGGCTCTGAAGATGGACATACTGCTGGCCCAATTAGAGAGGCTGGTAATGCCTCTGTGATGACATATTTAAGAAGAAAATCAAAACAGCACATGAGCAGTTTTTTCCCCAGGGCTGGGGAAGTGCCGCAGCCACCCCTGAGGCCACCGCCATCTCAGTGTGGCCTGCAGTGAGCTTTGTCTACCTGGCTGCCCCTAGCCAGCCGTTCCACAGGCAGAAGGGCCGAGGGGGCAGTGGTGGCATTTCCTTCCCTGTGCCCCGGCTGAAGAGAGGTGTTAGATAGTGCCAGCCCTGCAGTGGCCGCCACTGCCCACTCATTGGTGGTGGGGTCGCGTGGCCAACAGCGGAAACATGGAGAGCCCCCGATGCAGAACCTAGATGAAATCAACCTCTCAGCATTGCAAAATGCTGCAAGAACCTTTGAATTGGTAGAACTTGTTAGCAATGGTACTTACGGGAAACAATTTTTCTTCTAGATAGAGAAGAGAAGGAAGTGAGGACATGTAAGAGAGAACAACATGGTGGCACCAAGGTCAGTGAAGAAGGAGGGGGAGAACATGCTCTAACCATCGGAGCCCAGATTCCTCTGCAAGCTGTGCTGAGGACTATGGTGAAACAAACTGTCCCCCTGTAATGCATGAAGTCCATGGGGAATGCAGACATCCAATCGCAGGCCATGGGAAAAGTATTCATGCCGCAGCGGGTGGATGCCGGAAGGGGCTGTGATCCAGTGGGAGACAGGAATAGAGAGAGAGGGGCCCTGCTTCCAGAGGTGGAGAGAAAAGGCCCTTGCTTCCAAACTAGAGCAGTCTATCCTTCAAGGACTGCACCCAGTGGACGAGTGACCCATGCCACAACAATTCTGGGAAGACTGTGCCTGTGGAAGGGACCCCATGGCAGCAGAGAAAAGACTCCTCTCCCTAAGTGAACAGAAAAAGATCTCGAGTGACGAACTGACCAAAACCCCCACGCTCTGTCTCCCTGCACTGTCAGTGGAAAGGAGGGAGGGACTGGGGGGAAAAAAGGTGTTTTAAGGGCTTATTTTACTTTTCATTATTCTCCTCTGACTCTGTTAATAGTAAATTTACTTAATACCTTTAAATTTGAACCTATTTTGCCCTTAGAGTGTTTTTTTCTCCCAGTCCTTAACTCATGAGCCCTTCATTAAATTTTTTCCCTCTCCTCTGCCCAACTGTAACAGGAGAAGATAAATGAGTAACTTTTGTGAGTGCCTGGCTAGTATCAAACCATGACATCAACAATATAGGTTAAAAATATAAGTTTTTGTTTCTAAAGAACTTGAAAAATGAAGTCTAAGTTAATGGGGACTGGAATAAACAAGGTAATTTTGTTGCAAATTAAGTCTTGTCAGTTCAATGCTCCTTGTTAAATGTTCACCCCCTTTGTTAATCACCAGGCCATTTACCTTTTTTTGTTCCCCTTCTGCTGCACCTTTGAGCCGAGCCCCGTAGCTACCCCAACACCCAACATAGCAACCAAAAAGCCAGGGGAGGGGAGATCCAGCAGACATGCAAATAGAAGTGATGCAGTGCCAGCTGGGAGAAGAAATTAAGCAAAAGATTGCTCCAGAGCAGAAAAAACGTTTTTAGACTGAACCACCAAGACACATGGATGGACCATGCAAGGAGTGAGACTGCCTCCTCCCAAGGTTGAGAGGTTTTCACCCCCTCACCCTGGCTCTCGGACACATTGTCCAGAGAGGGACCCCTGGAATTTCAGAGCCAACTAAGCCTTCGGGATAGGCCGTGAGGACTGTGAACCCGACCCTGCCTGCACTCCAGTGGACCGAGCTGCTGCACACCTCCTCCTCCTCGTACTCAACCTGTCAGGCCCCCACCTTGAGCTGATCACAATAAAGGCTTTTAAAAGGAGAAAAATCTCCTGCCCTGGTGATTACAGGGACAAAAGAGAGATTTGTCTAATTTACTTTATGTAAATGCTAGGACTTTCTATCATGCACTTTCTCTGGTAGTGAGTACTGACAATTATGCAATGACAGAGTTGGTGTCATTTTGGTTTTTATCTTTCCTTCTTTTATATATTCTCTGTATTATTTACACATATCTTTGTAGCTTATTGTAACTTAGCTTCAGGATTTTTCTAGGCAGAAAGACAAAACATGTTCCAAATCCCCTATCCTATCTTGGTTCTCCTTAGAAACCAAGGCTGAAAAACAGCTCTTCGAGATGCATTTTCATAAACAAAGTAAAGACCCATCTGAGGAGGGGAGGACCTAGAAGGGGCTTGAACTGGGGGGGGGGGAATTGCATCACCACTTGTACTCCTAATTGGTGCCTTTCTGTCAATTATGCTACTTTACTAGACAATATATAGAACAGAACAAACAACAACACAATAACAGGAGCTTCCAACCAGCTAAATACTATTTCCCCCCTTTCATGCTCGAGCAGCGGGCACAGGCAGGCGGCAAGCAGAACTCCACAGCAGTGCAAAACCGCCACACAGGAAAGTCCAGGACTGCAAGACCCCCAGTGGCCCCACATGACAGACCCCACTCCCAGCACAGAAGACAGAACACACCCAGCTAAAAACTGCCAAATCCCTGTTCCCTATCCCAAAGGATTTTGGTGGTATGCCCGGGCTATCAACCACTTCTTTTGTTTAACTCAATCACCCGCCATCCATCCCCGGGGCGTCACCCCCTCCTTCCCCCAGCGTCTTTCAGATGACAATGGTGAAAATTCACTAAGAAGCCTAAACCCATAACAGATACACTCAGTAGTGATTAAATTTAATCACTAAATTTTGCCTCTAATGAGACCAGTTGCAGAACTATCCAATTAATATATCCTTGTTAAGGTGGAGTAAGTCTGAAACACATGCGTACTACCAAGAATGAACTAGCTATTTAATCAACTTTGTTACAACACTAGGTTTTTAACCTGTTACTACCTAAAGCTGATACATAATGACTAAAATATGTCTGCCAGTAAAGACAGGAACTTGATATCAAAGACTGAGTCATCTGTTTTACTACAGGTAATTTCTCTGAAACAATTACAAGGTGATTTTTTTTTTTTTTTTGGTATTAGGTAATCCTTACTAATTTTTTAAAAACAAAAGAAATAAAAATAATGGAACAAAAGCTTGAATGAGTAACTGTGACAAACTAATTGAAGAAATCTTATTAATTTGATATTGTTGAATGTGTTGAGTGCAAAGCAGCTTGGAAACCAGAGTGAGAGAAACAGAAAATTTTAAAATATTGTAAGCTTTAAATAAAATATAAAGCCATGCTCTGTGTGTGGGGACAGGACCATTACACATAAGTCAGTATTTGATATGTGGCATATAATTACAGGAAGTTTGTAGAAGGTGCCATGATACTTGTCAATTATCAACAGTCAGAAAATGCAGATAACACAATTCATCAGCATACTGCACGTTGTTGCTAAGCTGACTGATTTAACTTCATAATGTAACTGCTTATTCAAAACAAAGCATTTAAATTCAAATGAAATACTCTTGCATCTTCAAAATGTGTTCAGTTCTACTGTTCAGATGTATATATATGCATTGCTAAATGCAAGGAAGACTACAACTACACAAATTTATATGCACATACGAATCTGTTGTATTATGGGGAAAAAAGAGGCATTATCAATATCTGTCAGTGCTTATATTCTTTCATTAATGTTAGTCAATTCTTACTTTTAATAGAAAACATTTAAGAATTAAAATTATTTTAATGCCCTTAATATATTTGTTATTTATTCTCTCATGCAAATTATTTTAATATATGCAAGTATACATTAAAATTAATTTAAAATAGTGCGTGGAGTCCTCTCGTTCTGAGGAGGTGGGAACCTGTTGTAACTCCCCTTTGTGTTAACCCCTCCCTTGACCCAAACCCTAAAACTCCACCCCTGGTATGCCCTAAAAAACCCCATGACCCTGCCTTTGCCGGATCTTTTCGTCCTCACCCCCCTCCCCAGCCCCGGGGGTAAATAAATGGATTCTTGAGCTTAACAAAACAGAGAGTGGTCTTGTGTGTTCTCATGCCGGCAGCTGTAACCTCCCTGGACACAATGAACTTTGTAACAACACGATGCTACAATAGTGTAGCGGTAAATTCAGCTTGATTTCTCCTGCTATAGCCTTTAATTGTGCCTGCTTGAAGTCAGAGGGATATGCTTAGGGCCCCATTCAGGGTTTTGGTGGTTTTCTCTGAAGCTTTTATACAGTTTTGCTATAATAGGCAAAAGTCCTTCATGAAGATGTTTAAGCCATAAATTATAACATTTCAGTCTCCGACACGCTATTACAGACCCATGTCTCATCTGTGGAAACAAAACTGGCTGAGCATGTCCAGAGCCTGGAAGAAAAAACTGAAGAGGGCCATCAGAAACTAAGAGAGGAGGTTAAGGAGTGTGAGAGATATAACTATGGTTCGTGTCAGAAAGAATATATATATAATGATGAAACTGTACTGTGGGAATGAAGACAAGTGCAAAGATGAATTCTGAGAGGCTGCTGGATAAGGCTAGAGGGGAAACAGCTGGACAGAATGAAGTGAACAATAAGTGGAAGATTGAGCAAACATGGACTGCTTATGCAAGCAGGATTGCATGAGAACCTAAAGATCAGCAAGGACTTTGCCTTCCTCCCAAGACCAACAAGAAAGAACCCATGCATATGTAGCATGTGCAGACAAGGACAATAGACATCACAACCAGAAATGGGGGGGGGGGCTACTGAGAAATGCTGAGAAATGCTTATGCATATGTATGAATATATGGAATAAATATTTGCAGAACTAACAGTCGTGTGTGTTGGTGGAGCACAGACTCCCCCGCACCCAGCTAGCTGCTTGCTTGCTTTTTGCCAAATGTAATGGATGCAATGGATAAATTCGTGTATATAATATTGTATCAAAGATTTGGTTTACTAAAAGCTACTCAAGGGCGTCTCCAAGATTCCAGAGTCCATTGTGCAAGCAAACACATTTGCAACTGAAAGGACAAGGCCGAACTGGAAGATGGCCCATTCATCAAGGATGGACCTCCACTTCACAGCTCCTCAACATCTGATATCAATCTTGGTGGGAATCCTGAGGATGATCACGTCACCCCTCCCAACATGAAATCCAGGAAGACTATCAAGCAATCCTTTCATGCAGACGGAACTCCTTTCTAACCTCCATTTGGAAATTAAGAAACACATGGATATTTGGACTTTCAATGGACTTAGCCTTGGGGTAAAAAAACTGTATAAAACCCACATGCTGAAGCTTGGCAGGTGTGGTTGAGGTTAGATGGTACCCTTGTACTGTCACTCTGTCCACCCAGCATTTGATCGATGTTGTCTCACTTTTATTGTGGCTTTTAATTCGGTGTTGGAAACTTTGCTAAATAAATTCTTTTATTTTGGATTGACTTCTAATCATTTATAACACCAAACATAATTTATTAAATAACTAAAATTTTAATTAAAGATTGGACTATGGATTTTCATTTCTAACAGGAGGGAATCTTCCATATCTCACCAGGATAAACAAGAGTCTCTGATATTAGGATCAGACATGCCCCAGCTAAGGAGAGAGGATACACTCCACAAGGCAATCTATGGTTTTTCCTTTGTGAACAGAGACAACATGAGGAAGTGGGATGGAAAACCCACCTCTTCCTTAGCAGCACAGGCATGTGAATTGAAAAAAGGAATGACCACAAGAAACTTATCAAGTATATATGCTTCCATCTCTCATGGACAAGTATAGCAACGTGCTTTTTAGGAGTAGAACTGGTGCCTTGTCCCCAGTAAGCTAATCCGGTGGAGAAGCTGCTTCGGGAAACTCAGGCAAAGCAGTCAAGCTCACACATACACACACGCCACGTGGCTAGCTCAGCAAGGGGAGGAAGAAGGCTCTTTGCCTAGATCAGTTCCAGCCAGGTTTATTTCCAGGTGCTGAAGGGGAGTCCAGTGCAGAAAGAGAGAGCATGTGCCAGTTCTTGGCTTAAGTATGAACTTCAGCAGCCAATGACCTTGGGGCATGGGGATGGTGCAAAGGGCAGGCAAGGTCAGTGTCCTGTAGGGAAAATGGGGTCCCTCGACCAATGGAGATACAAAGGAAAGGGGGAAACCAAAGGGCCAGGGGGGATCTGGGACAAACCATTGTGTACAGAGCACCATTGAGAGGTCCTGTCTCTCAGACAAGGTGGGTGACTATAATTTATCCTGCCAGGGCCAGCTTCTAGGTTTTATGTCAAGGGGCTGTAGGGACTCCACAGACAAGACTCCAGGCGGTATAGGAGTGATGATGTTATGTCTGATCCTCTTTAAGGGACCTCCAGGTCATATTTACAGGAAGGGAGCATTCAGTACCATGAGCAGAACTAGAGGGGCCCTGCCTCTAGCCAGGTGGAGGAAAGGGACAATTGGGTCTATTGGACTGTGTGGATCTGATAGCCTGGCACATCAGACCCACAAAAGTATAAGGCTTTAGTGGACACTGGTGCACAATGTACTTTAATGTTGTTGAGATATGTAGAGGCAGAATCCATTTCTATTTCTGGGGGGATGGGGAATCCCAACAGCTGACTGTACTGGAAGCTGAAGTGAGTTTGACTGGGAAGAAATGGAAAAACCACCCCATTGTGACTGGTCCAGAGGATCCGTGTATCCTCAGCATAGATTACCTCAGGGAGGGTATTTCAAAGACCCAAAAGGACATCAGTGGGCTTTCAGGATTGCTGCTGTGGAGACAGAGGAAACTAGACAGCTGAATACCTTGCCTTGTCTCTCAGAGGACCCTTCTAAGACTCCATGATTACCATCCATAAGATGATTGATGAATTGGAGAGCCAGGGGGTGGTCAGCAAGATTCGTTCACCCTTCAGTAGTCCTATACGGCCAGTGCGTAAGTCCAGTGGAGTGGAGACTGATGGTGGATTACCGTGGCCTGAATGAAGTCATTTCACTACTGAGTGCTGCTGCGCTGGACATGCTGGAGCTTCAGTATGAGCTGGAGTCCAAGGCAGCCAAGTGATGCCACCATTGACATTAGCCTGCATTCTGCTGCCAAAGGAATGGAGAAAAATGCATTGGTACAGTTTACTTTCACCTGGAGGGGTGTGCAGTACACCTGGAACCAACTGCCCCAGGGGTGGAAACACAGTTCCAACATTTGACAGATTGATCCAGACTGCACTGGAAAAGGGTGAGGCTCCACGACATCTACAGTACATTGATGACGACATTGTATGGGGGAACACAGCAGGGGAAGTTTCTGAGAAAGGAGAGAAGATAATCCAGATTCTCCTGAAAGCTGTTTTTGCCATAAAGCAAAGTAAGGTAAAGGGACCTGCTCAGGAAATTCAGTTCTTAGGAGTGAATTTATTACAATAGGGTCACAGTTTTGGAGACAGGGATGACTGAACAAACTGAAGGTCATGTGACAAACAGATGAAGTTTTTTGTTGGGTGCCCCCTTTTATAGGGGGTTCAAAATTTTCGTGCTTGAACATTAGATTGGTAGGGGTCTCAGCACTGTCCAGCTCACTGGCCAATGGTATGCCTTCATTCAGGGTTGAATGGGATTGGCAGGGGTCCCCTGTTTGAGTTTGAATCTAACTTATTGCCTTACCCAGGGACTTGTTTTACTTCTATAACGAACTAGGCTAGCTGAATTTGGTTTCTTGTTATGACCAAATTTATCTGTGCAGCTTACAGACCAGTTGTAGCTGTGACATGAATTGGCAAGATGGATGTTGCCAGATTCCAATGGAGGTGATTAACAAAATATCAGCTATGTCCCCACTGACCAGCAAGAAGGAAACACAGGCTTTCCTAGGTGTTGTGGGCTTTTGAAGGATGCATATCCCAGAGTACAGTCAAATTGTAAGCCCTCTCTACCTTGTGTCACAGAAGAAAAATGATTTCCAGTTGCACCATGAACAACAACAAGCCTTTGAACAAATTAAACAGGAGATTGCTCATGCAGTAGCCCTTGGGCCAGTCGGGACAGGATAGGAATGCATGTAAGGAATGTGCTCTACACCACAGCTGGGGAGAATGATCCTTCCTGGAGTCTCTGGCAGAAAGTAACTGAGGAGACCTGAGGACGAATGCTGGAGTTCTGGAATCGGGGATACAAAGAATCTGAAAGCAGCTGCACCCCAACTGAGAAAGAGATCCTGGCAGCTTATGATGGGGTTTGAGCCACCTCAGAAGTAATTGGCACTGAAGCACAGCACCTTCCGGCACCCTGATTACCAGTGCTAGGCTGGATGTTCAAAGGGAAAGTTCTTTCTACACATCATGCCACTGATGCTACATGGAGTAAGTGGATTGCTCTGATCACATGGTGTCATGGTTTGACACTGGCCCAACGCCAGGCACCCATGAGAGTCACTTGCTCACCCTCCCCTGCCACAGCTGGGCAGAGGAGGGAAAAGGAAAAAAAGTTAACAAAGGGTTCCTGAGTTAAGGACTGGGAGAAAACACCTCAAGGGAAAAAACAGGCTCAACTTAAATTGCAAAGTGAATTTTCTTACTAACAGAATCAGAGCAGGATAATGAGAAATAAAATAAGCCCTTAAAATACCTTTCCCTCCCCCAGCCCCTCCCTCCTTCTCACCAACAGTGCAGGGAGACAGGACGTGGGGGTTTTGGTCAGTTCATCACCGAGATTTTCTTCTGCTGCTCTGGTAGAGGAGTCATTCCCCAGCTAAACTGTGGGGTCCCTCCTACAGGAGACACTTCTCCGTGAAATTCTCCGGTGTGGGTCCACTCTCATGAGCAGCAGTCATACTGCACCTGCTGCAGTGTGAACTCCCCCCATGGGCAGACAGTCCTACCAAAACTGCTGTGACATGGGTCTCTCTTTCCATGGGGTGCAGTCCTCCAAGGACAGGCTGCTCCAGCCTGGAAGCAGGGGCCTTCTCTCTCCACTGGGTCTCCCACCGGATCACAGCCTCCTCCAGGCAGCCACACTCTCCTCCATGGACACCTGCCTCACAGGCTGTGGATGGATCTCTGCATCCTCAATGAACCCATGGACTGCAGGGGGATAACCTGCTTCACCATGGTCCTCACCACAGCCTGCAGAGAAATCTCAGCTCCAGTGTCTGTAGCATCTCCTCCCCCTCCTTCTCCACTGACCTTGGTATCACCATGTTGTTTTCCCTCACATGTTCTCACCTCCTCCTCTTCTCTGACTAGGAGCAAAACCCCATGATTTTGTTTTGATTTTCTTCTTAAACATGTCCTCACAGAGGCATTACCAACCTCTCTCATTGGCTCAGTTTTGGCCAGCAGCATGTTCATCTCCAGTGCCATCAGCCATTGGCTTTGCTGGACATGGTGAGAAGCTTCCAGCAACTTCTCACAGGAGCCATCTTTGTGGCCCCTCTGCTGCCAAAAACCAGGCCATGTCAAACCAGTACACACAGCAAGCTGGGATAGGAAATCCAAATCATCCTGGGATCATGAAAATCATCACAAACCTGCCCGAAGGTGAGAGTTTTGGACTATCTTCTGAAGAAGAAGAGGAGCAGGTGGCATGCTGAGGAGGCCCCGCTGTATGACCAACTAACAGAAAGTGAGAAGCGATATGCTCTCTTCATTGATGGTTCCTGTGTTATGAATGAGAGGGGAGAGCTTAAACAAGTCCCTGCCTTTACCCTGGTTTCCGGCAGTAGACAGCAGCTTTATTAAGGTGTCCAGCACCCCAAAACCCACTCTTGCTCTCAAGTTCTTAATAATGACCCATCAGGCCTATTACAACATGAATTATCTATTGAATAGACACAAGGAAAAGATAGACATGAGACTTTAATGAGCTTACTACACAGGATAAACAAAAGAAACACTACTCTAGGTTCATAAGACAGTGCAGGATAATAAAGGTACCTATATTATAGCTAGCAAAGAAATAGTATAGATTAGGAGACAAGGTCACTTACCAACGAATCATAGTGGTGTGCAGAAGTTTCCTAATTTCTCTCAATTGCCAAGGAAGTGTCTCAATGCCAACATCTCAGCATCAAGAACTCTCCACACACTCAGAGAGTATATAAGAGATTTCTGATTTTATGAAAATCATAGTTGTCTTTTATAGTTTGTAAAAGTGCTTGTGTCTGCCAGTTACGGATTTCTTCTTATTCTTTCCCATGCATTCAAGGCGGGATGTTTATTGCTGGCTAAGGGTGTTTTTGGATGAGATAATTCATCACAAGAGAAACCATTCTGGCTTATCTTAGCCATATGGGATGGAGAGAGAAGTTTTTGCTGTATCGGGATGAAAGGTCCTGTCACATCCTGCCATATCATAGTGACATATTGAAAATGGAAAGCAGCTATATGGAGCCCTATGCATTGAGTTGCGAAAGCTACAGAGGAACAAGGTGGATCAAGTCAGGTTGCAGAGCTGAAAGCCATCCAGTTGGCTTTGGATATCACTGAGCGAGAGAAGTGTCTAACACACTACCTCTATGCTAACTCCTGGATGGTAGCAAGCGCTCTGTGGGGGTGGCTGGAACAATGGAAAAAGCCAATCTGCAGAGCAGAGGGAAACCCATCTGGGCTGCTGAAGAGTGGCAAGATGTCACTACCCAGGTACAGAAGCTGACTGTGAAAGTCCGTCATGTGTATGCTCATGTGCCTAAGAGTCAGGCTAATGAGGAGCAGTGTAACAACAAACAGGTGGATCAAGCTGCCAAGATTAGTGTCTATCTTGGTTTGAAAGACAGGTGTCTGCCAAGGAAGGCAGGAATCTCCCTTGGAATGTAAATACGTGACCCCCTTCCCTCCAAATTATTATAACTTTGAAATTAAGGGGCTTTCAGGCAGATATGGGAAAAGGAGTAACAGTTCTTTGCTAGTAGGTATAACAACACAAACAAACAACAATGGCAGCAGCAACAAACAGAACCAGAAACCCAATAACAGCCTTCTTTCAACTGTCAAGCACTTTACCCTTTGGTGTAGTTTTGGTCACAGACGGCAGGGGTGCTGCCAGACTCCCAGCTGGGCTGGGCAGGTCCAATGATTCCCCCACGGCTGCAGGGGGCGCTGTGGCATGAGCTCAGTTGCTTATTCATGTGGGTAATGGCAGGTGCAGCTGACGGAAGAGATGTAAACGGGACTTCCTCTACAACCTCACATGGGCAGCTGGTCTCGGTGCCCCTCCAAATAGTGAAATGAGCTGTAGCAGGAACCTTGGAAGCAGCAAGCTGCAACGGCAGAGGCGAGCAGACCCTGGAGTGGCAAACGAAATGTATCAGAAACTCCCCAGCTGTAGCAGGAGCGGTAGGGTGTCCCAGCAGGCAGGGGGTGTGGGGTTATAGTATAGGGAAAAAGCCGGAGCTGTGGCAGAGAAACAGCGGGGGGCTGGGCAGTGGCAGCCCGGCTCCCGAATGCAGCTGGGAGAGGCTCTCTTGGAGGGGGAAGGGACTCAGGGTTCCAGGTTTTCCCCTGAAGCACTCAAGTATATGGTGAGGGTCCTTTCTATTGGGGTAGGGTTTTTAATAAGGTCCCAGTCCAACATCCGCTCTTACGAGCAGAGCTTCACTCACAGAAGACAGCAGAAGACAGAACCCCATAGTGGTGGCAAATTCTCCCCACAGCAACCGCAGACTGCCTCCCCTCCAATGCCGAGAGCAAAAGAGAGCTAGGAGCTGCACCCCGCCCCTTTGCCTCAGCCCAAAATCTCTCGGTATCTCTGCCCTTTCCAAGAAAATTCCCTTCAGCTATTGTAGCAAAATTTCTTAGGAAACAAGGGCATGAGGCATTTTGGGATTAGGTATGAGCTATTCCGAGCTAGGCCTCAGAATTGGGCCTGAGTGGTGGTGAGTAGGCCTGTGGCGCAGCAAGAAATTAGATTAAGGTGTGCTTAGTTCTAATTAGTATAGTTATAGCAATTTCACAGTGGTGGCCTTAAAGTTGAGATTGTTTACATTCTTTTCTGTCTGAATACCAATTAGAGAGCACCTGTAACTATAAACTATATGAAACTGTATTTAACCCACCATCTTGAGACAATAAATGAGAATGCATGCATTAGCCATATTAGTTGTATCGTGCATTGGTCTGTCCAGTCTCTCATATAAATTCAGACCCCTGACTTCAAGCTATGATAGTGCAGCCAGCTGCAGTCCTCCCCCTCCGTGGGTACATCTTTTGTCTCTCTAAAGTACTGGTTGTTATTGTCTCTTAGCAACGAATGGGACAAAATTCCCTGACAGAAAGAAACAAGGAAAAATCCTGTTATAAATGCATTGTATAGAGTTGGCTTTTCGCAAATATTAAAATGAATATTGTATGTATAATGTAAGAAGACTGTACTGTATTTTCTTTTAATTAATAGAAGTTAGAAATGTGATGAATACATTTTTTAATGTTTGTAACTTAGTGTTAGAAGACTGGGGTCTTTTGTTTTCCTGCATGAAGATTGCTGACCAAGAAAGCTATTAAACTTCTGTTATCAAGTATCTTGTCCAAATGAAAATGACCAGAACCCCAGGAGAAGAATTTATGGGACCTGTGCTATCAGATGGAATGGAGCCACCCGAGGACGGGTCTGTCGGATGGAATGGTTAGGGGGGCTAGTTAAGACTAAACAAAAGAATTCATACTCAAAAGGAATGTTTGAATCATGCATGTGAATTTTTAAATATGCAACAGGCTGATGTTTTTAAGGAACAAACTCTTTGTTAACAGTGTGTGCTGGCTGGTTCTGTGCCAGGCACCCTCAGCTGAGAAAATGTATTTTGCTTTTGTCTCTCCTAATTGTCTATTTTCTTTTTATTTTTTATTAAACTTCTAAATTTTTCCAAGAAAGTGTTATAAATGATTAGAAGCCAATTCAAAATAAAAGAATTTATTTAGCAAAGTTTCCAACACCGAATTAAAAGCCACAATAAAATGAGACATCAATCAAATGCTGGGTGGGCAGAGTGACAGTATGAAAGGTACCATCTAACCTCGACCACACACACACCAAGCTTCGGCGTGTGGGTTTTATACAGTTTTTTTACCCCAAGGCTAAGTCCATTGAAAGTCCAAATATCCATGTGTTTCTTAATTTCCAAATGGAGGTTAGAAAGGAGTTCCCATCTGTATGAAAGGATTGCTTGATAGTCTTCCCGGATTTCATGTTGGGAGGGGTGACGTGATCATCCCCCGATCATCCTCCGGATTCCCACCAAGATTGATATCAGATGTTGAGGAGCTGTGAAGTGGAGGTCCATCCTTGATGAATGGGCCATCTTCTAGTTCGGCCTTGTCGTTTCTGTTGCAAATGTGTTGGTCGTACAGCTCACACAATGGACTCTGAAACCTTGGAGACGCCCTTGAGTAGCTTTTAGTAAACCAAATCCTTGATACAATATTATATACACGAATTTATCCATTGCATCCATTACAAAAGTGAACCTCGTTTTTCACAATCCTAATCACTAACAATGTCACAGGTAGATCTGGACTGTAAACACAAGTTATTTCTAGGTTGATGGGCCCATGTTGCCTCAGGTCACCAGGGAAGAGATGCAACATACAAATGGGCTCGTAAGAGGGGTGGACCTAACCATGGCCATTATATCCCAGGTTATGCATGATTGTGAAACATGTGCTGCTATCAAGCAGGCCAAGTGGGGAAAGCCCCTGTGGTGTGAGAGGCCAATGGTCTAAATATAAGTATGGGGAGGCCTGGCAGATTGACTACCTCACATTGCTGCAAACAGGCCAAGGAAAGCACCACATGCTTACAATGGTAGAAGCAAGCACCGGATTCCTGGAGACATACCCCTTACCTCATGCTACTGTCCAGAACACCATCTTGGGCCTTGAAAAATAAGTCCTGTGGTGACATGGCAACCCTCAAGAGAACTGAGTCAGACAATGGGACTCATTTCAAAAATAGCCTCATAAACTCCTTGGCTACAGAACATGGTACTGAGTGGATGTATCATATTCTTATCATGCACCAGTTGCTGGGAAAGTTGAGCAGTGCAATGGGCTTTTAAAAACCACCCTGAAGGCAATGGGTGGTGGGACCTTCAAGCATTGGGATCTGCATCTAGAGAAGGCCCCTTGGTTAGTTAACACCAGAGGCTCCACTAACCGAGCTGGCCCTGCCCAATCCAAACCCCTGCATACAGCAGAGATACAGTTCCTGTGGTGCATATGAGACGTATGTTAGGAAAGACAGTTTGGATTAGTCCTGCCTCAAGCAAAGGGAAACCCATCCATGGGATTGTTTATTCTCAAGGACCTGTTGTCTTAGGGTGACTTTATGATGCTTGTATCCCCAATCGTCTGTTCTGTATTGTTATAAATGACAATTCTCCAATCTTTCGTTCAGGAAATTTATTGGAAGATGACAAAATGAAAATCGAGCAGAGTCACAATCAAAAGGCAGTTCCGACCCCAGGATCAGAGCTGGGTGAACTTATAGACACTGCCTCTCCAGTACCAATGTCCCCCACGGTTCACACCCAAAGCCAGTTCTTATACTGTTTTTCCGTGCCCTCGGGGCAGGCGAGCCACGAGTCCCACCGCGAGGGGTGGGCTCATCGCTTATAAGGGACCAGGAGAAGGGGGTGGACACAAGAGGGAAAACCAATCAGGGGAGTGGGGATGGCACACAGAAAATGAATAGGGAACGAGGGGTGGGGGAATTTCCCAGCCTGCTCTAATCTGGGACCGAGTCTCTCCGAAGTCCCTGGAAGGAGAGGAGAGGCTTTCCCAGAGAGTGACAGTCTGGGGAGAACAAAGGCATACCAAATGGGGAGAAATACAGGGGGGGAACTTGGGAAAAACCATTACAGAACAAATTAATATTAACAATAAATTAAAAAATCAAAAACGCGCCACTACATCTCCCCCTTTCTTTTTAAATAAAGTGGCAGGGTCAGACGCAATGGTGACATTCGTCTTGGAACCAGGGATTGTGTGTTGGTGGCCACAGCTCAAAGTCCTGGTCACAGTCTTGTTCAAAGCCCTCCTCGGGGAAGGGCTCATCTTTGCAAATGCCTATCTCTTCGAGCAAGGGAGCTGTGGCACACTCAACCTGGTTTACTTGGGGGAGTGTGCTGGCATGTGAAATGAATTTTTTAACAAAACAACAGGTAAAACAAGCAGCAACTGAAACACAAAAAAGTACTAATAAAACAATTAAAACTGAATGTAAAACTGATCCAGTCTACGTGGATAGCCCCCAGTTCTCAAAAAGTCTATCCAGCCAGTCGGTTGTCGGCTTTTGAGGACAGATTGTTCCTGATGTCTCTGACAAGTTTGTGGATTGTGGCATGGATGTTAGCACTGCCCATGCCACTGTCGGAGACTGAAGGCTGGCGATCAGCAGCAGGGATAGAAGGCTGGTTGCTGTCAATGGGGCCATCTCTCTGTGTGGGTCTGGATCTGAATTAAATAGAATAGGAAACCGAAACATAATTAGAAACAGGGCAAGGGGGTAAGGGGAGGACAAACTCGTCCCAGGAGTTCCAACGGTGCCTTTTTCTTCTCCATGCAGCCACCAAGACCTGCGAGTATTTGGGTCTTTTTTCCCCAGAGACTGCGGGGCGGTAAGGTTTCACCCATTTCGAGGGGACCCATCTCAGTCCCCTGGGGGTGGACACGCAAGCGTATCCACGACCCCAAGTGACTAAGCCATGTGGGCCCTCGACTCTGCCGGTCTCTGGGTCTCGCATGAGGACTTGCGGACGCACTTTCAGGGCCAGCTGCTCACACCCACCAAAGTGACGAACGATTGGCGGGTTCAAAACCTCAAAAGAGCAGTTTAAAAAATTGATGGTGTACAAGGCCCTGGAAAGACGGATCGGTGGAGGTTCAACTTTCAGGACCGGTTGTTGCTGGTCCAGGACCCGTTTGATGTCTCGATGGGTCTTCTCTACCACGGCTTGACCAATCGGGGAGTGGGGGATGCCAGTCTTATGTTCCACTCCCCATTGCTGCAGGAAGTCACAGAATTCCCTGGAACGGTACGCTGGCCCATTATCAGTCTTGAGGACCTTTGGGATGCCTAAGAAGGAGAAAGCCAGCAGGAGATGCTTGATAGCATCCCCGGATTTCTCCCCTGTGTGGGCAGAGGCGAAGACTGCGCGTGAAAAGGTGTCCACCGAGACGTGGACGTACTTCAGCCTACCAAACTGAGGCACGTGCATCACATCTGTTTGCCACACTTTGCAGCTGCTCAACCCTCTGGGGTTAGCCCCAGTGCTGATGGTTGGGAGGGCATGCTGCTGGCACGTGGGACAGGTCACCACGATCACCCTTGCCTGTTCCCGGGTGAGACAGAACGGGGAACGAGGCCTGGGGCGTTCTGGTGGAATAATTGATGGCTGATTTTCGCCTGCTCGAAAAGGTTCGGCAATGGGGCCATCTCCACAGGGGCAGCGAGAGCATCAGCCCTCCTGTTTCCCTCAGCGATGAACCCTGGCAAATCCGTGTGTGACCTTGTGTGCATCACATAGAAGGGTTGCTCTCGGTGGGAGATCAGCTTAACAAGCTTTGAGAGCAACTCGAAGAGGGCATGGTTGGACACCTCCTGCAGGACTGCATGCTCTGCTCTGGATACTACACCTGCTACATAAGCTGAATCAGTAATTAGATTGAACAGTTCAGAGAACCTTTCGAAAGCCCGGACGACTGCGGCCAACTCAGCAACTTGAGGTGAACCCTCGACTCTGGCAACATCCTCTTCCCACTGCTGAGTCTGAGGGTGTTTCCAAGTCAAGACTGACTTGTGGGACCTTCAGGACGCGTCCGTAAAAACTGTCAGGGCTTCTAAAGGCCTTTTGCTCTGAACGCTCTCTAATGCCAATGTGAATTGAGTGTCTTGATTGAAAATTTTGTGGGCAGGCCGATGAATTGAAATTTGACCTGTGTAGCTATCCAGAGCTATTTGCAGAGCCTCATTTACCCTCAATAGCTGTTCTACCATTGCCTTTGTAATTTGGCCCGTTTTGGTCCGAATTGGGATGTGAATGCAATCAAAGTCACAGCCAGCCAATTCCCTAAGGCGGGTTCTGGCCTTCCGGATCAAATCAGCTGCCAGTTCTTGTGGCGTGGTCATCCTTTTGGACCGCTGGTGGCTAAGGAAGACCCACTCTATGATAAGAAGAGGATCCTTCCCACCTTGGTCCTTCCGATGGAGTTTGGTGACCTCCTTGTCCCATTGAAAAATGACACTGTGAAGATGTGGCAGGTTTCCTAAGATGATAAATTGGAACGGCAGGTCAGGTGCGCACCTGTTGGCCTGCCTGGTGGACAGTCTTACCTGGACCTTTTCGAGCGCTTTCTGTGCCTCTGGGGTGAGTTCCCTCGGAGAACTCAGCTCCTCCCCACCTTTGAACAAGTTGAAAAGCGGGTCTAGGTCTTCAGTTGTCAGACCTAGCCAGGGTCTCACCCATGTCAATGCCCCACACAGTTGATGAGCATCTGCAAGCATCCTAATTTTGGTTTTGATCGCCAATTTTTGCGGCACAATGGTCCGCTTGCCGATTTCAAGGCCAAGGTACTTCTAGGGTGGCATCCTTTGAATCTTGGACTCCTGTAACTCGAACCCTACAGCAACTAACACAGAAATCGTCTGGTCAAGCATGTGTGACAGTATATCATCATTGGGAGCGCAGATTAAAACGTCATCCATGTAGTGATGGATGATCGCTTCACCTGCGGCTGCACGGACAGGAGACAGCAGGGAAGAGACATACCATTGGAAGATGGCTGGACTGTTCTTAAGGCCCTGCGGCAAAACTTTCCAATGGTACCTCTTCTTTGGGGCTTCTCGGTTGATGGTAGGCACCGAGAAAGCGAAACGCGGGGCATCGTCAGGGTGCAGGGGAATTTGGAAAAAACAATCTTTTATATCAATACCAACTAATTTCCAATTTCGGGGGATCATTGCTGGGGAAGGCATCCCAGGCTGGAGAAACCCCATGTCTTCGATGACATTATTAATTTGGCGAAGGTCGTGAAGGAGCCGCCACCTGGTCTTATCAGATTTCTGGATGACAAACACTGGGGAATTCCACGGTGAGGTGGTCTCCACAATGTTGCCCTTTTTCAGTTGCTCCTCCACGAGCTCATTGAGTGCTTTGAATTTTTGTTTAGATAACGGCCACTGCTCTACTCAAACTGGAATATTTGTTTTCCAATTGAGCTTTTGGGTAGGACGTTCTTCAACGACTGCTGCCCGAAAATTTCATGATGGGTCAGGTATGTCAATTGTGACCCCCCACTGGGCCATCAGGTCTCTTCCTAGCAAGGGCTCCTTATAATCCATCACAAATGGGCGTAGAGTTGCCGATTGACCATTTGGCCCCTTAATTTCCACAACGCTCCTGGATTGACGTGCCAATTGCAACCCTCCTAAACCTTGTATGTGTCCGGCCATGTTTTGCAAAGCCCTGTGTGACGGTCAATCCCGTATAGGGACTATCATCACTTCCGCGCCTGTGTCTAAAAGGCCCTTGATGTCATGGGTCTCGTCACCCACCCTCAACACACAGTCCTGCAAAGGCCTGGATGATGCTGTAATAGCCCTTACCCTCCCCACTGACGGTACAATGCCTTTCTCCAGGCTGAGAATGGGTATCACCGGAGCTATTATTTGACCCTTGGGCAGAAAGACTGGAGGATGAGTGCAGTGCAGCCATACAATGAAGTGCTCGGGGTCTGAGTCAAATGTCCCCGGAGCAACTTCAATCTCCCTGGGAGTGTACTTAGAATCTCCCATCACGACATACTTTGCCCCGATCTCTTTCCAGGCACCCTGCTCACCTGGGTTGACCCCGATAAAATGCCAATTGGTGTCCCTGAGGTGGAGTGGCTCAGTCAGCTGGAGCCTGAAGGGCTCATACCTGGAGGTGGTTGTTAAAATTGGGTCCGCTAGGTCCTTGAAAAGGTCCTGTTCCGGTGGCTGGGAGCTCCCAGAGGGAACTCCTGGAGTGTCCTGTTCAGAGATAGAAATTGTCAAGTCCAGTAAGTAAGTCTTGTAAGGCACATTTTTTGAAACTCCTCTTTTCCCCCTCCTCACCCTGGCCACCCTTTTGTGGTCCTCACGCAGGGTGGCCTTGCGCTCATAATTTAGTTTTTTTGTTGCCCCTGGGGCTTTGTGCCCCTTGCTTGGTTCCCCCCTCCACCTCCCCGGTTCTGTAAAAACAACTGAAATTCAGCTTTGGCTGGGCAGGAGGACTGCCAATGGCCATATTGGCCACACAGAGTGCAGCAATTGTTATTTCTTGTGTGGAAGGATGGTTTTCTGGCTGGCACGTTCAGTCGTGGTTTGGCAGCAGCAGCTCTCGGCGTATTGCGGGGCTGCGGCCTCGGCGGATGTTCCGGCCTTGATGCCATCATTGGGACCTTGGCTTCGCACACCTGTAGAAAATCTTCAATGGTGGGCAGAGGCTTGAGGGGCAGGCTGAGGATGGCTGCTTTGTACTTCTCCTTCGCATTTTTCTGTGCCATTTCCTCCAACACAGTCTCTCTAGCTGCCTCTTGCCGCACCTGTAACTCAACGGCTCTGGTTAAGCGTTCCACGAAGTCTACAAATGGCTCAGTTGGTCCCTGTTTGATATCTGAGTAGTGAGGCAAAGGGCCTCCCGACCGCAACCTTAAAAACGCCTTTTCCGCATTGTCCCTGATCTTGTTCAATATCCTTTCTGGGATATTGTTGGCCTGCTCTAGAGCCTGTCCCCACTTGCCTTCCCCGGACAGAAGGTCGAGGGTGATGGGTTCCCCCGCAGCATCTGTCGCGGTTGATGGATCATCTAACAAGCCCGGTAATGCAGTCCTGAGCAGGTCTTTCCATGCTGCCTCCCAGAGCTTGAACTCTGTTGAGTTCAGCAGACATGAAAATAGCTGCCAGAGGTTGGATGGGACTGTCACTATCCCTGCTAAGTTGGCTCTCAACAACCCTCAGAAGTACGGGCTTTCTCTCCCGTACTCCCGGTGAGCCTTACACAGATCCTTGATGGTATCCTGGGAAAGGGGCTGCCAGTTGGGCTGAGTGGCATTCCCGCCCCTCGACCTGCGATATGTCACCGGAGCGAGGGAAGGAAGGTCACCTGGGCCTGGGCCTTGGGGTTCTGGCTCCAGAGGGGGTGTGGCCTCCTGCGATGATGACACGCTTGGGGGAGGAGTTGGTTCAGGGGGTGGACCCGAACTGTGGGCGGAGCGTGTGAGGGGAGGAGTTCGGGGAGGAGCACAAACAGGAGGTGGAGTTTGGGAACTCCGGGATGTGGGAGGAGTTAAGGGAAGGAAGGGGTTGGAATGTGGGCAGGAAGAAAAGGGATTGTGGGAAGAAGAAGGTGGGGAGGGGGGCACTGAGCACGTGGATGGCTGTGCCATGCAGTCTCCACCTTGTCGTGCTTTGGGGGAAGGAGAGGGAGAAGGGGAACGGGATGCACGGCTACGACTGCCATTTTGTGCACTCTCTTTATCTTTTAACAAGAACTTAACTTGGGGTTTAGAAACTGGGGAAGAAGGGGATGGGGAAGATGCTCGAGCTGCCTGGCCAGGGAAGCCACAAGCACACCTGACAGTCTGGTCATGACTGGTCAGGATGGGGAATCGAGGCACCTGCGAGGAGCCAGGGCTAGCAGGGGGAGTTCTCCCTGCTGTTCCTCAGAGAATGCCTTTTCTGGGGAGAGAGGGAACGGGACTGGGGTCTGGGGTAACTGGGGCAGATTGTCCGCTCTGCTCTTTCTCCACTTTCTTGGCCTGTTTCAAGGCAGAAAGCAGCTGCAATGGCCAAATTATAAATTTTTCAGCAGATTTGTCCCCTGTCATGCTCAATTGGAAACATTTTGAATAGACAGTGTTCCAAAAATCAACACTGGCTGCCTGAGCAGGGGACACATGTGGGAAGTGTAGGAAGAGGAATCGAACAAATCTTTCAAGCTTCCCCTTCGAAAACTTAAATTGGGAGCTCTTTAAACTCTGAACAATAACCTGAAAAACTTCTTTCTGTTGTGTGGAGAGCCTTGTACCCATGCTCAATCCACACACTCACACACCACTCGAAAACTAAAAATCTACAACTTAAAACAACAGCTGCAACTTAAAACCCGAGACCAGGGACTAATGCTCCCTGCGCCCTCGGAGTGCAGATAATCCCAACAAAAGCCGACAGCGAGAGAACGTCCCGAGCCCACACGTTGGGGGTCTCGCGTCTAAAATAAAAATTTTTAAATTAAAACTGAAAGAAATAAGACTGCCGCACACAGACTAAGTCCCTGGAGGGCTAAAAGGTAACTCCGAGAGGGAAGCGCGCTTCTGGCTTCAATGAAGCCTCCCGATAGGCTAAAAGCCTTGAGGATTGAAGGGGTCGGGGACGTTGAGATATTTCCTGGAGGATCAGGGGCTTTTCTGGCGCTGTGCTCATCTTCTGCCCCGGAGGCAGTGGGGGGGCAGCATGATCAGGACGTGCGCCGCAGCTGCAGCACGCAGGGGGGGAAAAAGGGGGAGGAAGGGGGCGGATCCGCGCCACAGCCATGCGCGCCGAGCTGGAGCCATGCCGGGCAGCGCGCGGGGGAAGGGGAGGAAGGCGGGGCCGCTCGCTTGCGGGTGGAGCAGCGCTGCGCTGAGCTGGAGCCGCGCCGTTTGCTGGGCGCGTGCAATGACGTGGCTGGGCTGCGTCGGTTGCAAAACCACGCGCGAAACAAAGGCGTGCACGCCGCGTGTGAACAAAGGCTGCGCGCCGCGTGGCATGCGAAACCGAAAGCGAAACAAAGAGGGCGCTGCCGCCGCTGCCCCGGCTCCTGCAGCCGCCCGCTGCAAAGGGGGGGAAGCCCTGGGCCGCAGAATCGCCGGTCCGCGCCTGCACGGCCGCGCTGCCTGTGCCGCCCGCACCGCCGCCGCAAAGGGGGAAGAAGGGGGCAACTCTCGGCGCGCCCATGCGCCTTGCCGCCGCCGCGGGGGGGGGGGGGAGAAAGCCCGCGTTCAGGCTCAGCTACACTGCCTGCTACAATCAGCTGCCGCGTGTCTGCCTCTCGGGGGACCGTGCCATTGCCGGAACTTACCAAATTTTCTTTTTTTTCTCCCTGGACCTGTCCAATACCTCTCCCGAGGCGAGCCCCTTTGCTCAAGCCTTCGCCTGGTGCTAGCTTGAAGGAAAAACGAGTGGTGGTGGCTTCCTCGTTGGAGAGGGACCCCTCTGAGTGCTGAAGGGCTACCCCTCTCTCCTGCCAGGAGCGCCGGCAGGCACACGGCTTTCTTTGGTCTCACTACACTGCGAGGATGAATCTGACGCAGGTGGAGCCCTTCTCACGGGATCCGGCGGTGTCCACAGTCTTCCTCGTGCAGAAAGCTCACGGAGCCTCTTTCTCGTGCTGGCTTCTGCTCCACGTCTGGGCGCCAACTGAAATGATTCCTGGCCTGCTGGAAAGTGGCTTCCAGCTATTCCCGGCTGCCCTGGCTGGGAATCGTTCCAGACTCAGTTAGGCAGCAGCAGGCGGACCGGCCACAACCCCCCGGTGGGTCAGAGCTACGCGAGAGCTGTCAGTGAGGCTACGACGAAGGTAAGAAGAAGGAGACTTCATGGCAAGATGGAGTTTATTGTCACCTGCTCTTGGTGCAGGCGAGCCACGAGTCCCACCTCGAGGGGCGGGCTCATCGCTTATAAGGGACCAGGAGAAGGGGGTGGACACAAGAGGGAAAACCAATCAGGGGAGTGGGGATGGCACACAGAAAATGAATAGGGAACGAGGGGTGGGGAATTTCCCAGCCTGCTCTAATCCAGGACCGAGTTTCTCCGAAGTCTCTGGAAAGAGAGGAGAGGCTTTCCTGGAGAGTGACAGTCTGGGGAGAACAAAGGCATATCAAATGGGGAGAAATACAGGGGGGAACTTGGGAAAAACCATTACAGAACAAATTAATATTAACAATAAATAAAAAAAATAGAAAACGAGCCGCTACATTTGGGTTTTCTTTCCAGAGGAACCCCTTTCAGAGATTTCCTCCTAAATTTGCCCTAAACCAGGACAGCTGTTTACACTAGGTGGGTGTTATAAATACATATTATATTATATTATTGACTTTTCACAAATATTAAGATGAATGCTATATGTATAATGTTAAAATAACTTTGCTGTATGGATATAGGGTTTTTTTCTGCTATTAGCAAAACTTAGACATAGTAATGATAGCTGATATAGTTATGCTTGAACTGTCTGCTTGGTTGGGATAACATCCTATGAGCATATGATGAGGACTGTGCTGCTGACATGCCAACTCTCAACACCTACCATCTGTGGAAAGTATGGACCAAGGCCCAAACTGGATGTGATAATGAAGCGGGACTAAAACCACAGCCCAGCAACACACACACTCTAAAAAGGCGGACCCGAGGAGGGGCCATGCTAAACAGTTCCTGGAATATGTAAACTAGTTTGTGGAAAAGATTGAACATGCATAATGGTTTATTAATATGCAACAGGCTGATACAACAGAAAAAGGATTTAAAGAGTGTCTCCAAAGATAGTAGGTATGGTCTTGGCTGAATGCCAAGCACCTGGCTGTTAACACTTCCTTTTATTATCTTTGTCTCCTATTGTCTTTTATTAAACTTTTCAATTTTACCAGGAAAGTGAACCTCGTTTTTCACAGTGGGTAATGCAGAGGGATGGGGAGACACGTGTACCTCCAGGGGATTTGACTTTTGGTGAGAACAACCTATAATGTTGAATTGCATCTGTAACACTGGGTCCTGAATGACACTGCTACTGCATGGCCTATATACCATGGACAATGAGAATGGACGGCTCCAATTATATCAATCATGGACTAAAATGAACTCAACAAACATTTTGGGGGATGGTCAGTGACTACTGAAATAACAGCCATGCTTGTGTATAGTTATATGTATACATTTATAGTTAGAAAAGGTGTTAATTTGGGTATGAGGTAGATGATATGGCATAAGGGGTAGATAATGTCCTAGGTGACCCAAAAAAAGTGTATTCCATATTTCCTCTAAGTCAATCTGAGCAGTCTGGTTTTACTGTCTTTTGAAGTCTTGGCAACCCAGGAAACAGAACTTGTGTGTTTTACCTGTGTGAAAGACTGGAGGAGACCGATGTCTCGAAACATTTGGAGGTGCATGTGTGTGGGGGAAGGGGCAGGTCAGGCCTTGCCCTGGTGAGGGGATGCACTGCCCTGTACACCCCCACCTCCCTATAGCCTGTATCCCAGCCTGGCAGTGGCTGCCAGTCACTGGCACAGCAAAGGCAATGCTCCACACCCACCCCTGGAACCCCTAACCCAGCTCCTGAGTGGCCAAATGACTGGAAGACACACTTGGGGGAAGGGCCCAGGAAGGTCAAGGGGTATTTAAGGGTGAACATGAGGCAAGCATGTCTTGAATCTACCTCCTCTTGGAATTTCTGTCTGAACACCACTGGAATCTAGGAGTTGGTAGGTACATGTGTGCTTTTCTATATTTTTTCTCTATTTCTTCTTCTAATTCCCTTTTCTTGGAATTTTTGAGTAATTAAAAGTTGAATGGGCCTAGAGTTTGCTAAGTTGAATGAAACAAGTTAATGCTTTGAGAAGTGTTTTATGCTGATTGAATGCTGCTCTAAACTTTGGCAAAAATTCTCTGATTTTCTAAAGTTGCCAGTAAAGTTATTTTTGTTTTTTTGACCTCTTGAGAACATCTTGTCAGTATTTCTCCTGTGTGTCTAACTCAGAGTACATGAACAGCCATAAACCCTTCTGTCTCATTGAGCAAGTTTTTTGGGCTTTAGAACCCCAAGTTCATGGAAGGGGAGGGTCTGGGGTTCCTTTAAAAACAAGAAAAGGACACACGAAAGCTCTCTTTTGTTCTCTCCAGGCTACAGAAGGGGTGTCCTGGGGCAGGGCTCTAAATCACAACCCAAGAACATGCATTTCACAATCCTAAACTGCTTCTGAGTAAATTTTGCAATACCTTTTTGCTGCCACCTCTTGGGACCAGTGTGGGCCCAGGGACGCATTTTTTCAGTGCTTGGTGAGACTGTTCCTCCCTGCCACAATGCAGCAGCCACTCGGAAGTGCAGCACCAACAGAAAGTGGGACCAGCTGGGCCAAAAGGGAGCAGGGAGGCTGACACTGCAAGGCTGTAGCTGCCCCAGACAATGTCAGCATCCCCCATCTGCCATCAGAACTTCTTCATAAGCTCTTACTTTCCCGTTTTTTTTGTTTCAGGGGAAGGTTGAGCCGAGAGGGGTTTCTCCACTATCTAGGGAAAAGGGGGCTTCTCTGCCATCTTGTTTTCTTTGTTCGTGGGGGAACAAGTGGCTCAGCACCTTCGTATCTTGTGGTATTGCTGTTATCTTGATGATTGCTGTTATGTGTTTTAGTACTCTGTTATTTTTTCACTTACATCTTCTTGCATTCATGTCTCCTTATTAGTAAAAGAGGAGTGGTTAAAATTAAAGGGGAGGTTACTCGTTTTGTAGTCTCTGCCTCATGTAATTGTCTTAAACTAAGTGTAATTTACTATTGTGGTTCCTGTGCTTTCAGCATCTAGTCCAGGCTAGCTCTAGACCCCAATGCAAAACCCGATACTGGACAAAGATAAAAGACAGAGGTGCCCTTTCTTCCTCGGGATTCGGTCCCAGCTTTATATAACAATCCACCCAGTGTAATATAATAACAAAATGAGCTAACTATTTAGTGCAATACAATAATTTACTAATAAAACTTTGTGAATTTTTGAAAACTCTCTAACTTTTGTCATTCCTTTTGTCACCAAGTCACCAAAATATAGGAATAAGACTCCTTAACACTAATTTGGTGTTAAAGAGGCTATCATTTATTCAGGCCTGAGGTCCAACGGGGGATACTTCTAACCTTTCTACAAGTGTGCTACTTATACACGGTAGCTACATGCATATTACAATTTATCCATTACCATAAATCCCACACCAAGTTCCCAGATTCAGTCCTTTGTTTTGTCTATTATTGCATACTTGAGCCAGATGTCTTCTTATCTTCCAACTGTCCTTGCTGGAAAAGCAGGTTTTGCATGCCTTTTTTCTCTGCTAAAAGTTTCACAGGTGCAGTAAAAACTGAATTAACCCTTTTGGTATCAATTTCCCCCTTTGAAACTTTTCAACTTCCGTAAGGCCACTTGATAAGTTTAAATTCAATTTCTATCTATAGTTGCATACATTCTTGCAAGATTGCAATTGATTATTCTATGAACGCAACTAACAGCAAGACTGGTACCTACAATAATTACTACAATTACAATTATGATGGTTTCCAGTATTCCAGCCAGCCGTCTTCTCAGGGACCATCCCCCTATTTCTTGAAGAATTTTATTAAGCAAATTAGTTTCAGAGGCCTTTTGGATAGCCATGCTGTCTTCAGCTACTTGCCATATTTTGTCAAGTTGTTTTTGGAGATGTTCTGTTATGTTTGGAATGTGTACACAACAGTGTTCTCTATCCAATTTTAAATACCCACAAAGACCTTGTTCTTCAGCCAGCAGTAGATCTAAGGCCAGTCTGTTGTATTTGCTTATTCATAATCTGAAATCCCCTTTGTGTGCCTTCAGATAGTTTCCTTACTTGCTATTATTCCCTGGCCTCCAAGCTGTTAGATCCTCAAGAATACCATGTCCTCATTTCCTACATCTCTCTTTTTCATCCAGATAGTGGATGATGTTTGCTTTTGGCATTGCCTTAGTCAGATTATCATAGCAAATTACCATTGACAGATCTATAGGGATAATTTCCTAAGGAATAGGTTCCCCTGCTGAACCGGGGATAGGGAGGCAGGCTGTAATGCTGGACAGATTGGGCATTTACCAAACCCTTGGATTAAAGTCAATATTAAATTTTCTTCAACACCTCCACCTAAAGATAAAAAGATTCCCATAAACATTAGCCTATACATTTCACTACTCACCCACAGATATCTTTGAAATTTTCAGCCACAGAGGTCTGGTGTTTTTCACTGTCCACTCTAAGTGGAGAGTCTTCATAATCTGGGTGCAATGAATCCAGGAGTTAGGTCCTTTTCACTTTTACTGCTGTTCTTGGATTCAACAGAACTACATAAGGTCCTTTCTACAGCTCCGGAATTGCATCCAATTTCCAGGTCTTGATGTATACTTGGTCCCCAGGCTGAAATGAATGAACTGGGGTCTAGGGTATGAGGTTCTGAGAGAATGATAAATCTAATTAATTCTAGGACTTTCCAATGAAACTGCTACGTTGCTGTAACACTTCAGATAGTAAATAGGGGCCTCTATCAGATGACATCCCTATAGGCACTCCAAACCTGTGTATGATATCTTGGAGGAGTACCTTGGGGACTTCCCTAGCCACCTAGCAGGAGAAAGCTTCTGACCACTCAGAAAAGGTATCTACAAATGATGCCTTGTTTTAGCTTTCATGGTTTTCAGATTCTGTGCTGCCTAGGGGTGTAGTTCTGAGCCTCATATTAAGTGCTAGTATGCTCTCTTCACAGGGTAGTTAGACAAAACAAATCCTTTTCCAGATGTAGACCAAGGACAATGAGTACAAGTTTCAGGCCTAAAAGCATAAACAACGGTGGACTGAAGAGTGAAAACAAGAAGGATGAGACTTCACAACCTGAAACTGTAATTGGACAATTAACCCCAATATGCAAATGGACCAAAACTTATAAAAGTGTGAGACCTCATGACTGGTCATCTATTTTGTGACCATTTTGGGTCCATCTTGGGTGTAGCCCTGGTCAGACTCTTGTACTGCCCAAAGTGTACCCTTAAAGGCCTTTCAATAAATATCTACTTTATTCTCTAGCTCTGTCCAGTCAGCCTTCCCAAGGCATCAGTTTCTGGCAACCCAGGTGGGAGAGTGAGGCATCTGAAACCCCCCCCGGCCCGAATTTGGGAGTCTTGATAAGGAGTTGACATCAAGTTTAATCTCCCGCATATGCGAAGACCGATATTTCAACAAGCTAGAATATGCTAGGCTCTTTATGGTGTTCGCTTGTCGGCAAGGGCCAGAGAAAAGGAGCATATATTTGTCTTAAAGAAAAAACAGGGGGAAAGTAAAAAAGATGAGTCGATATGGGGTAGCAAATGTAAAAACAAGGAGGAGGAGGAGTTAGACTTCATTGCCCCGATTTGAGGGCAGGGCCCCTTCACCGTCGGTCCCGCCCCCACTGCCACCATCACTGTTGTCGTCACAGCAAGCGGGGGGGGGGGGGGGGGGAGAGAAGGCTTTGGCAGCCACTGCTACTGCCCCCGATCAGGCTGAGGCTGGCCCCTCTGCTCCCGCCACAGCCTCCGGAGCAGCGGGGATGGTCCCCTTGCCACCCCCAGGCAGGTCGGTGCCACTGCCATCTGAGCAAGGGGAGGTGGGGTGGGCTCCCAGCCAGTGAAGGAGGAGGGGGGAGGGGACAGCCAGCATGTGCAGCCACGGCACCTCCCCTAGGGGAGGAGTGAGGGGGCAGAGCCTTCTACAAAGAGGACAGAGAGGGAACCTCCAATAGGGGGGAGTGGTCCTTCCTCTGCTCCCAGGCCTGTGAGTTTCCATAGCAACCCCGAACTCCAGGGAGCTGCCTCAGATGACATCATCGATGCACACAGGTACACAACCCAGCTCCAGCGACTAGTAAGTCCTGCATGGCACTTCCTATGACGATGACCAGGCAAATGTGCTGGTTTTGCAAGGAAGTGATTTTTCCAAGAAAGTTATAGCAAAACCAATCAGTGACTAGATTTGAATATTGACATCTGGTGTAGCCACTAGAAAGATGATATGCTGTTGTTGTAGGACACGAAATAAAGATGGTTGACTCCAGTAATTCTTCAGAAGGCAAAAGAGAAAATGAATCTTTATTTACAATTTATTCAGCTTTTTTATAGCATGCTGCGCTAAAAGGCACATTATTGGTCCATAGAATTGACACCTCTCTCCATTGGTTAAGTAAGAAATAGCAAACAACACTTGGGAGAGAGGTTGTTATGGGAAAGGAATATTGTTTACTTAGAAATGTTATGGGAAAAGGTAGTTATTTACACAAAGTTGTTTTGAAAAAAAGGAAAACTGTTGAAAAGTTTCCCTTGGGAAAGGAGCTAGCAATGGTTAGCAGGTTGAAATTCTCTCAGGCTCAGAAATATCGAGCCCACAATCTGCCTCTGTGAAACCACAGGTTAAAAATCAGAGGAAATCCCGAGAAGCTCTCTTTTCTTACGATCTGGAAAGAGGTAATAGGGGCCGGCAGGGCTGGCCTCCTCCGCCACATGGTGTCCAGGCCTGGCCAGGCCCTGCCACTACAGCAGTCCAGGCCGGATTGGGCCCAGGGGCCTCCAGGCAGGGGAAGGGGAGAAGAGTGTGCCTCGTCCCAGTCAGATCAGGCCCGAGTGGCTGCTAACATTCTGCCACTAAGCCGCCTCTCCATCGCAGCCCCCGGGAGGCCTGGCAGGGCCAGACCAAGCCCCCCCAGTGGCTGCCAGGCAGAGGAAGGTGGGGGAAGCCCCAGTCACAGGCATTCTGCCTTAAGATCCTAGTCGTTCTCCCCCCAGTGTGCTCCAGCCACCAGCAGCTGAACCACCTTCAGCCACTGCCTGGAAGAATCATCATGCCCTCTGCAGGCTGTTAACTCTTTCCTTGACAGATGAAACTTGCAAAGCACTAATCTTCTCTCTGAGTGGGAGAAAAGACAGAGTGAAAGGATGTAAAAAGACAATATGAAGACATCAAAGTCAGTGTTACATCTTAGATGGAAGAGAATAGGAAGATGCTTTAGTTTAGGCTGAAATTCTTTTGTGAGCCATGGTAATGGACTGTAATATACTAGAATATTCCTTTAAATCATGGAAAAATATGCATTGGGGAGATGAGAGTATTCAAATTGCAGATATAAGCAAAGACATTTGTGGTGGACTAAGTAAATATTGAAGTAGCTGTGATCTTATGAGAAGCTTGAACAGAGAGAGACAGATGAGATGAGATGAAGATCTGCCCCAGAAAGATAAAAGATGTCTGTTCCTAGAGATGAAGAAAAACCTTTGCTTTTGTACGGTTCATCTTTAAAATGATACCCCATGAGTATACAGGCACCATATGCAGCTGTGGGAGGCTGTGTAATATGGGAGGGACTTCACAAATGCAGATTCCTGGGTGGCTGCTTTTGTGAGAATTAAAAGCCACAGGAAGACTTTTCTTTCTTGTGGGAAGTTTCCATGGCAGACCAAAAGAGAGTTTTCTCTCTAAAGGAACTGATGAAAGACTATTTTATAAGTGGTAAACTGACCTAGAGTTCTGTCATGGGTTAACACCGTTTGATTTTTAGTTAAAGAGAAATATGGAATATTGCCTTGTTAGAACCTTGGAATTGTTTTAGAAAAGACCGGGCATCTATCAGAATCCAACTTTAGATACTGACATATGCTTTGACTACTGAGAACCCTGAATACAACTTTGGAGAAATATTCATATATAAATCTTGAGGGTATTCAAGCTAGTCTTTTTCCTTCTGAGCAGTTGAACAGGTAACATTGGCTTGGGTCGTTCTGTTGGAATGGCCTGAGCCAGCCAGGCCTTGCCGTTCCCCCCCTTCCTCCTCCTGCAGGGGTGGGGGAAGCCGGCCCAAGGCCTGGCCAGGCTCCACTGACTCCTGGCGGGGAAAAAAGAGGGAGGCTGCAGCTCAGGTCCCCGCAGTGGCTGGCCCTGGCCGGGCCGTGGCAAGGGTCCCCTGCAGCAGCCAGCAGGGAGGAGCCAGCCCTGGCTGGGCTGTGCCCCGGGCCCTGGTTGCCGTTGCCGCTGGCCTGGGGGAGGAGAGGATCTTTCCCCCTCCCTGGGCCCCAGGAAGCAAGTCTGAAGCTGGGTCCGCTTTGGATCGGACCAGGGGGTGGGGGAAGAAACAGAGAAAACCCAGCATGACAGTCAGATGGAGAGAGTGAGTGAAAGACTAATTAGAAGAAAGAAGACTTGTCTGCTGGCTGGACTTCTTATTTAAGCCATAGAAATGAACTCTATATGCAGATTATCCTTTAAATCATAGGAAAGATATGCATTTGGGGTGATGTTCAAATTTATGTGTGGATGTTGAGCAAAGGTGTTTGTGATAGACTAAGTGATATTGATCTTATGAGATGCTTAGAGAGAGATGAGAAGTCCTCTGTGCTAGTGAAGAAGTGAGAAAACATCTGTTCCTTGAGATGAAAAATCCTTTGCCTTTGAGTTGTACATCTTTAAAAGGTGACACCCCAGATGCCTGAGTTCCCATGACCCATAAGCAACTTGGGAAACTGCTAATGGGAGGAGACTTCATAGAAGCAGGGTCTCCCCGGGCGGCTATTTCTGTAAGAGTTGAGACCCACAAGAGAACTGTTCTAGGTTGTCAGTGGGGGGAAATTCCATGGTAAACTAAGAGAGACTCCTCTCCTAAAGAATTAATAAAAGACTATTTTCAAATGGTGAAATTGACTGAAAATCACAAGTTTTGTCTCTCTGTGTTGTTTGGAGGAAAGCAAACACTTGTGGGGGAAAGGAAGAGAAGGGTTTTGAAGTTTCAATTTTTTATTTTTTTTCTTCATTCTTTAGTGTGTGTAAATAAACTATCTTCGTAATTTTTAAAGTTTAAGCCTGTTTAGCTTTTTATTTTCTCTTAGTCATATCTCACAAAAGAGCAAACACTTAACCCTTCACATAATTAGTGCATTGGCCTGGAAATGAGTCAAAATTGGCAAATGTAAAACTGCTACAAATTCCCAGTTTTGTCTTTATACGTTATCTGTGAGAAAGAAAGGAAACTTGTGGGGGAGGGGAAGTGTTTTGGGGGTTTCATTCTGATTCTTATTAGTTTTTTTCTTTTTTTCTTGTTGTTTTGTTAATAAACCTGTTTTTATACCCTTTTAAGTTTTGAGCCTGCTTTGCTTCTCTCCGAATCCTATCTCACAGCAGAAAAAGAGTAAATAATTCTAGTAGACACTCGAACCACTACGCATAATTTGGAAAACAGAAACTAGCAAACTTGAAACCACTACAGCAAAGTAGCTTATATGCTACAACAAAGACAACTGAATCAGACAGCTCTGAGGAAGAGGATGAGATTGATCAGATCATTTCTGCCCTAAGCAGGTGGAGGAGGGGAAAGATAGCAAGACAAGCCATTAGAGAATGCAGCCCAATTGCCAAATGTACCAGGTCAAAAAGAGAAAAAGAACAAGAACCAGTTTAACAAGCCCCATTACGGCAAGTGGTCGGCAACCAGGGGCCAATATATATGAAGGTTCCATATTCCCTTATCAAGATAGAGCAGTGGAAAACTACTGTTGGGAAATATAAAGAGAATCCAGATAAAGTAGTAACATTAGTAGAATGAGCAATTAACTCACAAAACCCTGACTGGGCTGATTTGAACTATGTTAGACACATTACTTGACCCTGCTGAGAGAAGAATGGTTAATAAAGCCATCAAAACATAAGTAGAGGCTAGCATAGCAAATGGATTGCTTCAAGGCACTGTCCCACAGATACTCTCCCTTGAAAACCCAGGATGGGATCCAAATATACCAGAACATACGGTGAGGTTAAAACAATATCAAAGCCTTGTGGTATATGGGTTAAAACATGGTATCCCTAAAGCTAAAAAATTGGTCAAAGATTTAAGAAGTAAAGCAAAATCATGATGAATCACCCACTGATTTTTTAAACAGGTTAAGAGAAACTGCCATCAAATATGCACATTTAGATCCAGAATCAACTGATGGCAAAGCACATCTAGTACTTTTGTTCATGGGTCAAGCTTCAAATGATATAAGGAGAAAGCTGCAAAAGAAAGAGGGAGTTTGAGACATAGATAAACTGCTAGAGGTTGCCTAGAAAGTGTTTTGAGACAGAGGCCCAACTGAAAAAGTCAAATCTCAACCTAGTAAGAAAGAAACTCAAGAAAAGTCATCTAAGAAAACTTCCCCTACAGAGAAGGATCAGCGTGCATACTGCAAGAAGTGGGGACACTGGAAGAAGGACTGTCCACTGCTGAAAGAAAAATCTTCAGTACCCCAACTCCCAGTAGTACAAACCTCAAGCAGCTCAAGTTCCAAGTGACAGGCACCAAAGGTTTCTTCCCTGGCAGAACCTTTGGTTGTAGCTAAGCTGGGGAAAGAGGACATTGAATTTCTGGTAGATACTGAAGCTGATTATTCTGTGTTAAATGCCTTGGAAGGGAAACTGAATCACGATACTGTACATGTTGTTGGGGCTACCGGGGTAAGCGAAACATGGCCTTTCTTCCAACCTTTAAAATTTAAGCTGGGGAAGCACTGGGTAACCCATCAATTTCTTTATATGCCTACCTCCCCTATGATACAATTCTGCATGAGGCCAGCGTGTTATGAGCCCCACAAAGGTACATCAAGCTCTGAGGGTTGACCAGCAACCTCCCAGAAATGTCTTAAGAATAATTAAGACAGCTGATTAGGTGTGTTTTGAAAAAGCAAAAGGTTTTAATAAAAGAGAAAAAACCAAACTCTACATTGATGCCTTAGCCTTTATATTTTCAGATTCTGTGCTACCTGGGGATGTAGCCTCATATTAGGTGCCATATTAAGCTCCCTCTACAGAGCAGTTAGACAAAACAAATCCATTTCTGCTGGAAGACCAAGGACAACTTTCAGCCCAAGAACACAAACAACGATAGACTGAGGGGTGGAACAAGAAGGATGGGACCTCACGGCCTGGGGCTGTAATTGGACAATTGGACCCCAATATGCAAATAGACCTAAACTTATAAAATGGTAAAATCTCGTGACCAGTCAGCCATTTTTTGTTACCACTCTCAGCCCACCCTGGGTGCAGCCTTGCTTAGGCTTCTCTAATGCCCAGAGTGGATCCTGAAGACCTCTTAATAAATACTGACTTTATTCTCTAGCTTTGTCTAGCCTCTGTTTCAGTTTAGCCTTCCCAAGGCAACAGTTTCTGTCGACTCCGCCGGGACAGTGAGGCATCTGAAAAATCCCCCTAGACTAGAAGAACACCCCGAGTTATTCCGAGAAGGGACAGTCCCAGCTGTGGCCCAGGAGGTGTCAGAGCTCAAGAATCCAAAGCTCTGGAGACCTGACAGAAGCACGTGAGTAATTGAATAAAAGGTATTCTGTTCAGCACCCAAGTCAGGCAGGGGCTAGATTGCAGTGCTGTTAGTGTGAAGCCAGCAGTAGAGTGGGGGGGGGGGGGGGGGAGAGTTTCCTGCTCTGAGACTTTGCAGTGCTGTTGGCATAAAGCCAGCAGTAAGGCAGAGAAAGTTCCCTGCTCAGAGACCTAGTAGTGCTGTTGGCATGGCACCAGCAGTAAAGAAGGGAGGGGAAAGAATCCTGCCCTAAGTCCAAAGGGTGAGAGTTCAAATCCTGTCCACACTGCATTTTCCTCACTCTCTCTTCAGTCATAGCTGATAAAGTATAGGGTGTGCATTTTCCTGTGAAAGTTGCAATGGTAACAACCCAAGAGACAGCCCCCTAGCATTAGTCTTAAGAAGCTAGACTGATATAACTAGAGCAGATTCCTTATTCTATAAATCTAAACTTATAAGACCCTCAAAGCATATTTATTCAACCTATGAACTAGATAATGACTAGAAGTAGCCTGAATTCAGAAGTCTCGATAAGAAACTGATATCTAGTTTAATTTCTCGCATACGCGAAGATCGATATTTCGATAAACTAGAATATGCCCGTCTGTTCATAGTAATAGCTTCTCACCAAAAGCCAGAGAAAAAAGACCATATATTAGTCTTAAAGAAAAAATAGGGGAAAAGTAAGAAAAACTATGAGTTAATGTAGAGTAGTGAATATAAAATCAAAGAAGAAGGAGAGTTCAACCTCGTAGCCCCTGATCTGAGAGCGGGCCCGAGTCCAGGCGGGGCCGCTGCACCCCCGGTCCCACCAGCATCACCCCTAGTCCTGCCAGTGCTACCCCCAGGGGTAAGGAAGAGCCCTCCACCCCTGATCCCACCTCTGCTGATGACGGCGCCAGCTCCGCCACCCCTGGTCTGGCCTCCGCTGGCACTATCACTGCCGACTGTACAGCAAGCAAGAAGAGATGAGCTCTAGCAGCCACCACCACCACCCCTTATGGGGATGGGCCCCCCATCTCCATCACAGCCCCGGGTCAGAACGGCAGGGCCACTGCTGCTGCTGCCCCCAGTTAAGCCACCCCCGCTCCTGTCCCAACAAAGTCCCTCTCATCACCATCTGAGAAAGAGGAGGCGTGGGGGGGGGCGTGCCCCTGATGGGCCCCCCACCAGTGAGAGAGGAGAAGAAAAGAAGAAGAGACAGGCAGCGTCTGCAGCCCAAGGCACCGCCCCTAGAAGAAGCACCCAAGGAGAAAACCTGCTGTAAACAGAGCGGAGAAACAACCTCCTATAAGAAGAGTGATTCTTCATCTGCTCCCAGGCCTGTAAGTTTCCATAGCAACCCTAAACGCCCGAGAGCTGCCTCACATGATGACATTGAGAAGCATAAGCAGACAGCCCAGAGACAGCAGTGCTGCAAATCCTGCATAGCCCTTCCTAAGATCGAAAACAAGCAGAACAGATTATATGCTACAACAAAAACAACCGAGTCAGACAGCACTGGGAGAGAAGATGAGACAGATACAGAAGAAGAAGATGAGATCAGGCAGATCTTAAGCAAGCAGAAAAGAAGTAAAATAGCTAGACAAGCCATCAGAGAACATAGCCCAATTGCTAAACAGATCAAAGCAAAGAAGCAAGAACCAGTTTTACAAGCTCCATTGAAGCAAGCTGTCAGCAATCGAAGACCAATGTACGTGAAAGTCCCATACTCCCTTATTGAGTTAGAGCAGTAAAAAGCTACGGTAAAAATATACAAAAAGAACCCAGATAAAGTAGCAATGTTAGTAGAACGGGCAATTAACTCGCAAAACCCTAAGCTGATTTGAACTCTATGTTAGACACATTACTTTACCCTACAGAGAGAATAGTGAACAAAGCTATCATTACCTCAGTCGAGGCAAGCATTGCAAATAGATCACTCCAAAGCACTGTCCCACAGATATACCCCCTTGAAGATCTGAGATGAGATCAAAATAGACCAAAACAATTAGCAAGGTTGAAATGATATAAAACCCTAGTAGTTTATAGACTAAAACACAGTGTCCCTAAAGCTATAAATTAGTCAAAGATTTACAAAGTAAAGCAAAATTATAATGAATCACCCACTGATTTTTTAAACAAGAGAAACTGCTATCAAATATACAGATTTAGATCCAGAATCAACAGATGAAAAAGCCCATCTAGTGCTTTTGTTCATGAGTTAAGCTTCAAATGATATAAAGAGAAAATTGCAAAAGATAGTGTGCGAGACATAGATAAGCTGCTAGAAGTTGCCTAGAAAGTGTTTAGAGATAAAAGTTCAACCAAAAAAGTTAAATCCCATCTTAGTAAGAAAGCAACTCAAGAAAATTCATCTAAGAAAACCTCCCCTATAGAGAGAGATCAGTGTTCATACTGCAAGAAGTGGAGACATTAGAAGAAAGACTGCCCAGCACTGAAAGAAAAATCCTCAGTCCCCCAGCTTCCAATAGTACAAGATTCAAGTGACTCAGGTTCTGAGTGACAGAGACCGAAAGCTTCTTCCCCAGCAGAACCTTTAGTTGTAGCTAAGCTGGGGAAAGAAGACATTGAATTTTCAATAGATACTAGAGCTACTTATTCTGTGTTGAATGCTTTAGAAGAAAAACTGAGTCATGATTCTATACAGGTAGTTGGGGCTACCGAGGTAACCTAAACACGGCCTTTCTTTCAACCTTTAAAATTTAAGCTAGAGAAGCACTAGGTAACCCATCAATTTCTTTATATGCCTAACTCCCCCAAACCATTACTAAAGAAAGATTTGTTAGAGAAATTAGAATAAAAAATTAGATTTAAAAAAAGAGAGTACAAGTTATAATTCCTGAATCTAAATTTGTCCAAGTTGCCGCACTTTTTGTACAAGAAAAATTTGATGAAATCCCTGCTGAAGTTGAAAATGTGGTAAATCCAATAGTGTGGGCCAGTAATATCCCAAGAAGATCCAAACGAGCAGAACCAGTGAGTATTGCACTTAAACCAAGAGCCACACCAGTAAGGCAAAAACAATACCCTTTGAAACTAGAAAGCCGCAAAGGATTAGCACCTGTAATTGAAAAATTCCTGCAACATAGTTTATTAGTACCATGTGAGTCCAAGTTCAACATCCCAATTTTAGCTATTAAAAAACCAGATAGTAAGAGTTATTGATTAGTACAAGATTTATGAGCAATTAACAAAATTACTGAAGACATACACCCAACAGTTGCCAATCCCTACACCCTTTTGACTACACTGACAGACGAATTAAAGTAGTTTTCAGTTGTAGATCTAAAAGATGCCTTTTTCTGCATTCCTGTGCATAAAAGCAGCCAAGAGCTCTTTGCTTTTGAGTAGCAACATCCCAAGACAAGCAAGAAAACTCAGATCACTTTGACAGTTCTCCCCCAAGAGTTCCACAACAGTCCCACAATGTTTAGAAACCAGCTGGCAAAAGAATTAGAAGATTAGAGAAGACAAAAGCCTGAGCCAGAAAGAGTTATTCTTCAATATGTAGATGACATCCTGATTGCAACCAAAACTAAAGATGATTGCATACAACTTACCGTAAGTTTATTAAACTTCTTAAGACTAAGTACAAAGTTTCTAAGAACAAAGCACAGATCACTAAAGAAGCAGTAGTTTACTTAGGACTTGAAATCTTCCGTAGACACCTACAGTTCAGCAAAGAACAGAAAGAAGACTCCCAGAGCCCCATACTGTGAGAGATGCAAGCTTTCCTAAGAATAGTAAGTTAGTGCCGTTTGTAGATAGCCAATTATAGACTGCTAGTAAAACCCCTGTATAGAGCATTAAAAACAGCCAAAAAAAGAATTATCATATAGACTGAAAACACTAGAGCAGCATTTAAACAGTGAAAACACTCCCTAATGTCAGCCTCAGCACTGGGGTACCAGACTTGACTAAGTCTTTTGAACTTTTTCCATATGAGAGACAGAATATATCATTAAAAGTATTAGTGCAATGCCTTAAGAATCAACAGAAGGCTGTAGCCTATTTTTCCAAACAGCTTGACAATGTTGCCCAGGGCTGGCCAGGATGCCTAAAGGCCGTGGCAGCTACTGTCCTCCTAATCCAAGAAGCTCGAAAGCTCACCCTTAGGCGACGCATAGTAGTATATGTGCCCCATGCTGTAGCAGCTGTACTAGAACAAAAGGAGAGACATTAGCTATCCAGTAAACGAATGCTTAAATATCAAGCACTGCTATTAGAACAAGATGATGTTACCCTAAAAACAACTTCTGTTGTTAACCCTGCCATGTTTCTGTCTTCCACCTTGATTGACAATGAGCCTGAACATGACTGTTTGCAGACAATCAAAGAAGTCTATTCCAGCCAACCTGACCTGAAAGACATACCTCTAGAAAACCCCGATTGAGAGCTTTTTACAGATAAAAGCAGCTTTATGAAAAATGGCAAAAAAATGGCAAGATAGGCAGTAACCACGCAAGATAAAGTGATTGAGGCAAAAGCCCTGCCAGTAGATGTGTCATCACAGAAAGCCGAACTGATAGCGCTAACGAGAGCCCTAGACCTGAGCTAAAAAAAAAAAAGTAAATATCTAGACCGACTCTAAGTATGCATCTAGTGTTGTCCATGATCACAGAGCCATCTAGAAAGAGAAAAGACTTCTGAATGCTCAAAGTAATCAAATCAAACATGCTGAACAAATACTTGCCCTCTTAGAGAGCATTAAAAAACCTGCAGAAATAGCTATCATGCATTGTAGAAGCCACCAGAAAGGGAAAACCACTCCAAAATTAAGAAACCTTGCTGATAAAGCGGCAAGAAAAGTTGCAGGAAAAGGCATTCTAGCTATAATCCCACAAAAAGAGATTGATTTATCAAAGTTCACCCCAAGATATAACCAAGCAGACCACAAACTAATCAAGTTACTTAAAGCTGAGATCACAGAGAGCAGGTAAGCCATTACACCAGCAAATCAGGTGCTAGTCCCACCCCTGATCCTGCTAGAATTAGCTCAAAGAGAGCATACAAACACACATTTTAAGATCGAAAACCTCCTGAAACATCTGAAAAAAGCAGTAATAAGAAAGTGAATAACTAATATTATACAGTCAGTAGTGAGCAAGTGCGAAATCTGCTGCAAAAACAATCCAGACACAAAGAAAAGAGTTGTATTAAGAGTAACAAAAGCAAGTGATCTTCCTAGAGATTACTAGAAACTAGATTTTGCAGAATTACCACGCAAGGAGAGATACAAGTACATACTAGTGTTAGTTGACACCTTCAATAGATAGCCAGAAGCTTACCCCTGTCGCACTAACACAGTCAAAGAAGTAGTAAAAGTTTTGCTCAACCATATAATTCCAAAGTTCAGAGTTCCCTTAATATCATCAGATAAGAGACCACACTTTGTTGAAACAGTAGTTAAAGAAGTTAGCCAGATTTTAAGAATTACCTGAGATCTGCATACACCCTATAGACCCCAAGCCAGTAGTAAAGTCGAACATATGAATAAGACACTCAAAACACAAATTAGCAAAATTTGTCAAGAAACCTCTATGACAGGAGTTCAAGTTTTGCCCATAGCTTTACTGAGAATTCGCATACAACCAAGGCAGAGGGATAACATCAGTCCCTATGAAATACTATATAGCAGATCATATCAGATCCCACATATTCCAAGTGAGATTCACATGAAAGAGAAACTTGATTTACAGAGATATCTAATAGCTTTAAGTTCTACTTTGCAGAAGCTCCAAGCTTACATTGTGTTGTCCAGACCCATAAGACTTGACACGCCTGCACATCCCTTTCAGCCTGGAGACTGAGTCTATGTTAAATAGTAAAACAGTGATCCTCTACAAGCCAGATAGAGAAGACCGTTCCAAGTCCTGCTGACCACTCTCACTGCAGTCAAACTTGCCGGCAAAGGACCCTGGATTCACTATTCTAGAGTTAAGAAAGCTTCTGCTGCCGAAACAACTGTAAATACAGAAACTGATGCAGATAAAACCATGCCTTAAATGATTTCTCCTTCATCTCTGTAAAACTGCACATAATAATCATTATTCTCCTTAGTCCAATACTTAACTGTACATTACTACTGTTAAAAGTCGATCACTGGTGTTTATTATTGTTGTTAGATATTTATCTGTTATTATATATTTACTGTTAATAGATTATCAAACTTTTATCATAGTTAAAAATTTATTATTTTAGCTGTTTATTATTGTTAAATACTTATTTGTTATTAAATACCTGTTACTAATAGATATTCAGAATAGAGACTTGACAAAGAAAAGACCTTGTCAAGCCTCTAAAAAGGAGAAATGATGCCTTAGCTTTTATATTTTCAGATTCTGTGCTACCTAGAGATCTAGCCTCATATTAAGTGCCATATTAAGCTCCCTCTACAGAGCAGTTAGACAAAACAAATCCATTTCTGCTGGTAGACCAAGGACAACTTTCAGCCCAAGAACACAAACAATGATAGACTGAAGAGTGAAACAAGAAAGATAAGACCTCATGGCCTAAAGCTGTAATTGGACAATTGGACCCCAATACGCAAATAGACCTAAACTTATAAAATGGTAAAATCTCGTGACCAGTCAGCCAGTTTTGTAACCACTCTCAGCCTACCCTGGGTGCAGCCTTGCTTAGGCTTTTGTAATGCCCAGAGTAGATCCTGAAGACCTCTTAATAAATACCGACTTTATTCTCTAGCTTTGTCTAGCCTCTGTTTCAGGTTAGCCTTCCCAAGGCAACAACAGAACAAAAGAATAAAAACCATGCACAGAGCAGAGAGGTTTGTTGCACCTGCTAGGACACCCCAAAAAGTGCCGAGAGACTGTGCTCTTTCTTTAGTATACAACGATCAAGGAGGGGTTTTTTCTTAAGCTACCCAATAGAAACAGCTACAGGTCTTGAGGTACATTTCAAAGATCCAACAGGTGCCTTTGTCCTGGCACTGGGCCAATTACGGTGTGAGGAGCATAGAAGATTCTGGTTCTTCTTCCTTAAAAGTTCCAGGAGTGTAACTTAAACTCTTTTCCTAATATGGAAACACCTACTTGGGTGTGGGGGTGCACTGCAACACCCCTAAACCATTGCGGGAGAGGGACTTGCTAGAGAAATTGGAAGCAGAAATTTAATTTAAAAAGGGAAAGGGTGTAGAGGTTGTAATTCCTGAATCTAACTTTGTCCAAGTTGCTGCACTTTTTATACAGGAAAAATGTGGTGAAATCCCTGCTGAAGTTGAAAATGTGGTAAATCCAATAGTGTGGGCCAGTGATATCCCAGGAAGATCCAAACGAGCAGAACCAGTGAGTATTGCATTCAAACCAGGAGCCACATTGGTAAGGCAAAAACAATACCCTTTGAAATTAGAGAACCGCAAGAGATTGGCACCTGTAATTGAAAAATTCCTGCAACATGGTTGTTGGGGGTTAGGTTTGTTTCTTGTTTTGTTGTTTTTTTACTTATGGATTTTTTTCCCGGGAGTTGCCGGGCAACTAACTACTGGCTACTTAGGAGTGCTCAGGTAGGACAAAAGGATGGAGCATAGCACCTGGCTACTCTTTTTTCTTTTGTCTCCGGGAGTTTCTCTCAGAGGGGCAAGATGACTCGAGGTTTTGGGGGCAGGAAAAAGACGGGGCTGGGAGGGCAGCTTGTGCTCTTGCTCTCAGCATCGGGGAGAGGACGGTCAGGCTGCTGCTTGCTGCAGGAGGAGTTTTTTTCACTGGCACCATCGGGTCGGATCCTGAGGAAAATCTACCATCATTCTGCTTGTGTGCCCAGGAAAAATCCTGAGCTCTCCTCTTGCTGCCCTGCTGGAGCTGGCCCAGCCCTGTCCCACCGCCACTGCTTTCTCAGCGCTGCTTTGAGGCTTTTCTGCTACGCCACAGCCCCGCACTGCCCTCCCTGCCAGACATCCCTGCCCTTCCAGTGACTACCGATGGAGCTCCGGATTTTATCTGATCCACCAGCCCAAGATCCCTCACCGTTCCAGCTTGGTGCTTTTCGGAGTCCCAAGAGATCAGACTGCCCCGGGTTTTGTGAAACAAAGCCGCCCTCAAGGTCCCTGGTTCTGTTCACTATTAATGCTGTAGCTGTTGTTGTTTGTTTTGCCTTGTTATACCTATTAGTAAAGAACTGTTATTCCTATCCCCATATCTCTGCCTGAAAGCTGTTTTAATTTTCTAAATTATAATAATTTGGAGGGAGGGGATTTGAATTATCCATTCCAAGAGAGGCCCTGCCCCTCTTTAGCAGATACCTGTCTTTTCAAAACCAAGACAATGGTTTATTAGGTGCAATGTGAGTCCAAATTCAACATCCCAATCTTAGCTGTTAAGAAAGCAGATGGTAAGAGTTATTGATAAGTACAAGATTTAAGGGCAATTAACAAAATTACAGAGGATGTACACCCAGTGGTAGCAAATCCCTACACCCTTTTGACCACATTGACAGATGAATTAGGGTGGTTTACTGTTGTAGACCTGAAGGATGCCTTTTCCTGCATTCCCAAGGCATCACTAACATTAGGAGATACCTATATCCTTGTTAGTCTGGTAGCTCAGAAAAATCAATTTACCAGTAATGTCCAGGAGTGTTTCCTCTTTTGGTGATACCTGGAAGTGGTCCTTTTTTAAATTCAAAGGCTTATTTTAAAGACATATTGGACATTTTTCTCACCATAGCATCGATTCCCTAATGAGTTTGCTGGTGTTTCTCCTTTACAATTTGTAACACCACTTGTGGTAGGATTATGACCTGATTGTTGGGAGTCACTAGCCACTCACCCTCTTTATTCTGGGATTTTAGACAAGTAGCTGATTTTAAATCTGCTTGACTGTACCCAGGGTTAACTTCTGGAAGTGAAATAGCTTTCTTGGGTATTAATGCCAGGATAGCTTTTTGCACAACCTCTTGTGCGGCTTTATCTGCAAGTCTATTTCCTACATGAATTTGGGAAACCCCATGTTGTTATGCTTTGCAGTGTAGTACAGCCACTTCTTTGGGCAGTTGGATAGCATTGAGGAGTGTTACGAATGGAATGAGAGATAAGTCCTGCCTTTCACTCAGATTTCTGGTGGTAGCTCTGAGGTGGCCTGCACCTCAAATGGCTCTCGCTCACAAGTTCTTAATAATGGCCGATTTGCTCTATTATAAAATTAATTATTTATTGAATAGGCGCAAGATTAACAGACAGAAGACTTGAAATAGACTTACTACACAAGATAAAACAAAAAGAGCTACTAGTACATAAAAATACAGTGCATGATAAAAGGTTACTATGTTGCATATAGGTAAAGCCTTATAAAATAAAAACCTTGTTACCCTTGTAAAATCATGGCTCAGGCCTGCCACTTCAGCTAAGTACAGCTAACAGCTAGCCTGATAAGTTCCCATGAGAAAGGAATCTGCACCTGTGTCAAGAAAGACTTCTATCCTTGTGAAACATCTTCTATTCAGGAGATAAGAATGTAAACATTCTTAGAGAAGAAAGTTTTTGACAGACACATACACTAGAAACTACTAACCAATGAACTGAGTTGAAATAAGTTACTAACCAATTAGAATTTAACATGATACTTTTAGAAAACCATATAAATATGAGCTGTGAAGAATAAAGATTGTCTGTTGTGCAGGAAGAAATAGGTATCTTGTCCGTCTCTACTGCAACATAACTATATTACAGTTTGTGAAGAAATAGTATAGGTTAGGAGTCAATGTAGCTTACCACCTAATTGATGGTAGAGTACACATAGAGTCCTTTCACTCAATTCCAAGGAAAGTAACCATGAAGTTTGTGTCCAGACTTCAGGGAAAAGCCCTACACATTAGTGTGCAGAAGACTTCTGACTTCATGAAAGTTTTGTGTAGCTTTTACAGTTTGCAAAGTGAAGTGTCTGTCAATCAGAAATTTCAACACCTTATGTCCCTACATCTTGCTCTCAAGGCAAGATGTTTATTGTCAGCTGGATATTCCACCTTTCTGGTGCCAGAGATAACTCACTACCTGACAGATGTCCAGCCTGGGTTATCTCACCAATTCATGTGAGGAGGAAGATGCCCGGAGCAATTGCACCAGCTGATGGACAGAACAGATAAGCTCTTCTGTGGTAGGGGGAAAAGTCCTGCCATAAGGAGGGACAATATTTCTTGTTTATATTTAATGTGAGATCCTTGTGCTGTTAATAGATCTCTGTGGATGCTGAAAGCTAGGTCAGAGAGAGATCAAGCAGCAGCAGAGTCTGTGTGAAATCAAGTCACAACTTTCCCACACTGGCCTGAGAAATTGTGAGGAGGAATCAAAACAGTCCTTGCAGGTGCAAAACAGTCCTTGCAGGTGTTGTTTGTTCAACTTGCTGTTTACTTGCAAGTGTGTTTGAGGGGTGTTGTTCCTGAGTGGCCAATGATGGTGAAGTGTTGATTTGATGGCCAATCATGTCTTATTCCCTTGGAACTGCCTATAAAAAGGACGGTGTAAAATAAAGATTTGCTATCTTTGCCTTCTGAGACTGGAGAGTCTGTGTCGTTATTTCAGCCGTCCCTAATACAATAACAACAGACCCTTTCCATATGGCTCCATGGGCATGAACAATGTTAAAAGCATATTTAGAGTTGATCCATATGTTTACTCTTTTTCCTGCTGCCAATTCCAGGGCTTTTTGTAGTGCTGAGTTCTGCCCTTTTTGCTGAGGTGTCTGCAGGCAGTGGTACAGCTTCTATTACTTTGGGTGCCATGAATACTGCATAGCCAGCTCCTCGTTTTCCATCTTGCACCAAGCTACTTCCATCTGTAAAGAACTCTACCTCTGGATCTTCAATGGGTGTGTCTTGTAGGTCTGGTCGGCTTGCATAAACGCTCAATTCTCTGTAAGCAATCATGGGTTAGCTGCTCTTCTCCTTGCATTGGGGTGTTCAGGAATTGGGCTAGATTTACTGCTGTGGTTACTTTAAATCCACACCTTCTTGCTCCATTAGAACAGTCTGATATTTCAGTATATGGCTTGGGGAAAGCCACTGCCCCCCTGCCTTTTGGCCTAATACAGTGGTTATGGTGTGCAGAACATATACTATTAACTTTTGTCCCAAAGTCAATTTCCTGGCCTCTTGGATCAGGAGAACAGTTGCTGCTACAGCCTGCAGGCATCTTGGCCTGCCTTGGCTGAAATTATCAAGGTATTTTAAAAAGTATCCCACAGGCCTCTTGAAGTCATCTACCTTCTGAGCCAGAACTCCAAGGGCAAGGTACTCTCCTTCACGTACAAAAAGTTCAAAGGGCTCTGTTAAGTCTGGAAGTCCTACGGCGGGTGCAGACTTCAGGGGCATCTTTAAGTTAGGGAATGCATGTTCACTCTCAGGAGTCCAAATCAAAGGTCTTTCTGGGGCCTCCTTTAAAAGATCATACAATGGTTTAACTAAAAGTCCATAATTTGAAACCCACAATCTACACCACTGTCCTGGTTTAGTGCAAATTTGGGAGAAAACCCCCGAATAGGGTCCCTCTGGGAAGCAAATCCAAACGGCCCCTCCCCCAACTGGACTGGGAAAGAACTTCCTCAGACAAAAGTGGAAAAAACTATTTATTTAACAAACAAAGTGCACATAAGCATAAAGAATGAATAATATGAATCAATAAAACCCCTCATTGCTCTGAAGTGAGATGGCAAATTCAGAAAGTCCTTGCTGTGGGTAGCTCAGCTTGCTCAGTCTCTTATCAGCTCCTCTGACACTAGAAAAATGCCGTCCTGGGCCCCAGTGGGCCGCAGGTGTGAGCTCCCGGTGTCTCTCTGGGTTTTTCAGTCCAGGACAGGTTTAAATAGTCCCAAGAAAAGAGAAAAAAGCAGTCCAGGAAGCTTCTCTGCCTCAGCTAGCCAAAAACTAACTAAAAGAAAAGATCTCTGTCCCATTGCCGGTCTGTGCTTCAGAAGAACACAGTCCCGAGAAGGAATGCAGAGGAGTGAGTGCTGTTTTCAAAAGAAACTGCGCTGCTTCTTCTCCCTGCTTCGCTCTCAGAACCAGTCTTAAAGGTACAGAACACAATATCCAACATAAACAGAACAGACAATTAGGGATACAAGCACCATAAAGTCACCCTAGGACAACCACCCAGCCATGCCCAAGAATGCTTTAAAATCTTGTGTAGTCACAGGTTGGGGAACCTGGCAGATGGCCTCTTTTATGTCTGTTCCAAACTTTTGCTGTCCTGAAATTATTTCAAACTCTAGGTAGGTAACTTGATGAGTCAATTCCATGCATTTTTCATTAGTTTCAGTTGCTAGTAAGATGTCATCAACATACTGCAGGACCAAACCTTCAGGGCTCTTCTTCCAGATCTCTAATTCTTTTGCCAATTGATTCCCAAAACTTGGTAGGCTATTTTTAAATCCTTGTGGTAATACAATCTAGGTAAGCTGAGTCTCCTGATCTGTTTGAGGATTCTTCCATTCAAAGGCAAAAATGCTCTTACTTTGTTTATCAAGAAGTATGCAAAAGAAGGCATCCTTCAAATCTGTTACTGTAAACCATTGATGATATTCTGTAAGGGGTGTTAACAGGGTATAAGGATTTGCTACAACAGGTTGAATATCCTGAACTATTTGATTGATTGCTCGCAGGTCTTGTACTAATCCATATTTGTTGATCCCAGGCTTTTTAACTGGCAAAATGGGAGTGTTATATTCTGATTCACATTTTATCAATAATTCAAACTCCCTGAAATTCTCTACTAGACTCTCAATTCCCCTTCTAGCTTCTAATTTTAAAGGATATTGTTTCTGCCTTACTGGTTCTGATACAGGTTTTAGGGTAACACTTATAGGCTGAGTTCTGGAGTTCCGCTGGCCCAAACAAAGGGTGTTACTGCATTTTCTATGGCTTCTGGTAGTCTTCCAGAACTGTCTGGTTCCGGTCCTCCCTGCAACATAAAAGTCTTTTCCTTGATGGCTTTAGTCTCAGATACGAATAATTGTATTTCTCCATTTTTAAATATAATCTGAGCTTCCAATTTGCTTAACAAATCTCTTCCCAAAAGAGGAATTGAACACTCTGGCATATATAAAAATTGGTGGTCTCCATCACTTGCCAAATTTAAAATTAATAGGGTTAAAGAATGTTCATTTTTCCGCTTTCCCTGTTGCACCAACATTTACAGTTTCTTGGCCTAATTTTCCTTGGTTCATATTTAATACAGAAGCAGTAGCTCCAGTGTCTATTAAAAAGTAAATTTTTTTTCTTTCCCCAGCTCTATGGTAACCAGGGTTAATCAGCTGGGGTTTCCACCTCTGGTTCCCATCAGTCTTGGTGTAGGGGTAGCTCTATTACCCTTGCTCCCTTCAGCCTCTGAGGACATTCCCTTTTCCAGTGCCCAAAACCTTTACAATATGCGCATTGGCTCCATCAAGCCTCCTGGGACAGGGCCTCTCCCTGTTCTGTGATTAGATGGTGCTCCCTGCAGGGTTGTTATTTGTTATTAGCAGTGCATCTCTACACCTTCTTCTCCTCACCCTTTCCAGCTCCTGTTTTCTTCCTCTCTCTTCCCTTTCCTTTTTCATCTCCTTGCTTTAAATAATTTCCTCTTCTCCTCTAATATTAAAAGCTGTCCAGACCACCTGTAAAAGTTTCTCTAAGTCACAAGAGTCTGCTTCTTCTAGTTTCTGTAACTTCTTTCTAATATCTGGGGCTGAATCCCATTCACAAGAAGGGTAGGAAGGAGGATCCTGGAAATTATAGGCCGGTTAGTCTGACCTCGGTGCTAGATAAGGAAATAGAACAGTTTATATTGAGTGCTATCATGCAGCACGTACAGGATGGCCAGAGTATCAGACCTAGCCAGCATGGGTTTAGGAGGGGTAGGTTGTGTTTGACCAACCTGGTCTCCTTTTATGACCAGGTGACCAACCTGGTGGATGTGGGAAAGGCTGTGGATGTTGTCTATTTGGACTTCAGCAAGGCCTTTGACACTGTCTCTCACAGCATAGTCCTGGAAAAGCTGGAAGCCCGTGGCTTGGACAGGAGCACTCTTTGCTGGGTTAAGAACCAGTAGGATGGCTGGGCCCAGAGAATGCTGGTGAACAGTGCTGCATCCAGTTGGAGGCCAGTCACTAGTGGTGTACCTCAGGGATCTGTGCTGGGGCCAGTTCTGTTTAATATTTTTATTGATGACATGGATGAGTGTATTGAGTCTTTCATTAGTAAATTTGCAGACCACACTAAGCTGGGAGTGTGTGTCAATCTATTGGAAGGTAGGAGGGCTCTGCAGAGAGACCTGGAATGATTGGATAGATGGGCAGAGTCCAATAGGATGAAGTTTAATAAGTCCAAGTGCCGAGTCCTGCATTTTGTCCACAATAACCCCCTGCAACGTTACAGGCTGGGGACGGTGTGGCTGGACAGTGCCCAGGCAGAAAGGGACCTGGGGGTACTGGTCAACAGCCAGCTGAACATGAGCCAGAAGTGTGTCCTGGTGGCCCTGGAGGCCAATGGCATCCTGACCTGTATCAGGAATAGTGTGGCCAGCAAGACCAGGGAGGTCATTCTTCCCCTGTACTTGGCACTGGTGAGGCCCCACCTTGAGTACTGTGTCCAGTTCTGGGGCCCTCAGTTTAGGAAGGACATCGACATGCTTGAGCATGTCCAGAGGAGGGCAGCAAGGCTGGTGAGGGGCTTGGAACACAGGTCCTATGAGGAACGGCTGAGGGAGCTGGGGTTTTTTAGCCTGAAGAAAAGGAGACTCAGAGGTGACCTTATCACTCTCTACAACTACCTGAAGGGTGGTTGTAGTTAGGTGGGGATTGGTCTCTTTCTCCAGACAGCAACTGACAGAACAAGAGGACACAGTCTTAAGCTGCACCAAGGGAAATTTAGGTTGGATGTGAGGAAAAAGTTTTTTACTGAAAGAGTGATAACATACTGGAATCATCTTCCTGGGAAGGTGGTAGAGTCACCATCCCTGGATGTGTTTAAAAAAAAATTGGATGTGGCACTCAGTGCCATGGTTTAGTTGAGGTGGTGTTAGGGCATGGGTTGGACTCGATCTGAAGGTCTCTTCCAACCTAGTGATTCTGTGTGTGATTCTTTGGGAAATATAGAAGCCAGCTGTACAACTTCCTCTGGTTTTTCCCAATTGATATTAGTGTATCTCCTGGCAGCTCCCCTGCGGCATTCTGCAAATTCACCCCGTGTCTCATGCAGTCCTGGTTTCACCTCATAAAGTTCAGAATAATTGATTGCCTTTGGCATTGCCTGCTTACAGCCAATTAATATCCAATTCTGTTATCGTATCCGGGCAGCTCTCCTTATGCTGGTGTTGGGCTTGCAATGGACGTCCTGGGAAGGAAAATGCTGTCACCATTCCTGGTAACCTGCCTTCCATAACCATCCTGTCTGCCTCCTTCCTAGCAATCCGAAGCACCATCTCTCTTTCTGTGGAATTTAGTAGATTATCTGTCAGGACCTGAATGTCCGCCTGTACTGGTTTGAAAGCAAAACCAGTGAGAGACTCCAAGTCAGAAATACAATTTATTAGGAGGAAAAAACCCATAAAATAAAATAAATGCAATAGCACAAAAGACCACTGACAGAGTCAGAATACAACCTGACACCCTGTTAGTTAGGGTGGTAGTAGCAGTCCAGATGAAATGGTCTTGTAGAAGCAGTGATCCTATAGAAAGGTCTGGTAGCTCTTGTCCTCTGCAAATCCAGTGGGTAAAAGGCTCCCTGTGCTGTCCAAAATCCCAGATTATATCCAGGTGGGAATGCTTGGCTCCTCCCCCTGGGCGGAGCATCTCACAATGGGATGATATAATTCAATGAGTCATGCAGTGGGTCCTTGATAGCCCATTAAACAGAGATAGCTCCTGGAGGGAGTTATGTATGAGTCATGTGGCATGACATTGATGGGCCCATTAACAGAAGATAGTCCAGGGGGAGGGGGGAAAGGGAAACACTTCCCCCCCCTGGTTTCAACAGCTCATGAAGATGGGGATAGAATACATACTTTGGGCACAACTTACATTGTAACCTAGGACACCACCCATTCTGGGTTCTGGGTTTTGAAGATGGTTTCAAATACTTAAGTACCCTCTCCAGATTGTTCCTATAGGGGCCTGCCCATCTTGTCCATGCCTTGAGATCCATCGGAGTGAAAGGTACCTTTCCTAACACCGGGCCATGAGCTCTCACTCCATTGTGGATGTATTGGTTTGATCCAGGCTGGATGCCAGGCATCCAGGAAAGCTGCTTACTCGCTCTTCTGCAGCTGGACAGAGGAGAGAAAATTTTAATAAAGAGTTCATGGGTTGAGATAACAACTGAGAGAAAACACTCATCAGTTACCACCAAGGGTAAAACAGGCTCAACTTGGAGATAGAAAATGAATTTATTACTAACAAAATCAGAGCAGGATAATGAGAAGTAAAATAAGCCCTTAAAAACACCTTGCCCGCACCCCTCCCTCCTCTTTCAGCTCTACTGCCTAAACCAGCAGCGCAAAGAGGCAGGGAATGGGGGGGTGGGGGGGTGGGGGCTTTGTCAGTTCACCCCAGGACAGGTGAATACAGTTTTATAAGTTTAGCAAATCAGCATAATTGACAAGAATTCCCGATTGGGAGCACAAGTGATAATTCCCCCTTTTAGATAGGAACTAAACTTTGTTTTTGAAAATGTGTCTCAAAGAGCTGGTTTCAATCTTGGCTTCCCAGAGAATCTAACTGGCCTAGGGTGACTTTATGATACCTGTATCCCCAGTCGTCTGTTCTGTTTATGCTGGATATTAAGTTCTGCACCTTTAAGACTGGTTCTCAAAACAAAGGTGGGGTGAAGAAGTGCACAGGTTGTTTTCAGAAACTGCACTTGCTCTCCCGCATTCCTTCTCACAGACTCTGTTGTTTGAAGCATGGACAGCGGGAGAAAGCTCTCCTTTGCTTTTTAGTTAGTTTTTTTTTTTAGCTAGCTGAGGCAGAGACTTTCCCCGGACTGTGGTTTTTTCTTTTTCTTGGAACTGCTCGGCCCTGCTCTGGACTGAAAACCCAGAAAAACACCAGGAGCTCACACTTGTGACCCACTGGGGCCCAGGACGTGGCATTTTCCAGTGCTGGAGGGACTGATAAGAGACTGAGAGAGCTGAGCTACACTCCACAAACAGGACTTTCTGAATTTGCCATCTCTTCAGAACAGCAAGAGATTTTATTGTTTAATATTACTCATTTTTGATGCTTGTGAATACTTGCTAAATAAACAGTTTTTTTCCACTTTTATCCAAGGAAATCTTTTCTCGAACCAGTTGGGGGAGGGGCCACTTTTATCTGCTTTTTAGACGGACCCATTTGGAAGTTTCCTCCCACATTTGCCCTAAACCAGAACACTAACCTTGGACCCCCAGCTTGGAGCCTCTGGAATGTGTTTAGTCTTTCTGCCTATCAGGGTTGGGAAAAGTTCTGGGCTAGCTAGGAATACAATAATAGTCTTCAGAGCTACAAATAAATGTGCAAAGAATATAAAGAATATATGAAAGCAAAAAAAGCAAAAATCAGTTTGGCATCAGAGGGAATTACAACTCTTAGAACAGAGATGGACTGACTGCTCCGCTGTCATCAGCAAAGCTAATTTCATTTCCATTTGCATCTGCTTCTGCAGGGCATTTTCCTAAATGGAACTATTTCCTCATGGTAGGAATCATGCCCCGGTTCCCTCCCAAACATTGAATACATTAGTTTTGGTGCACAAAATCATTAATAGAATGAATCCCCCATCACTCAAAATTGACAGAAAGGATCTAAATTGGCTGGCCCCAGCTACAGACACTTTGTCCCTTTAAAAACAATGTTGTTCTATGATGTATAATTTAATCACAGATATACATACATTGTCTCCAAAACCTCATTTTGAAAACAACCCTTATCCCTACAGCTTATTTTACATCACTCAGAAAAGGTTAAAAGCATGGCACTTCAATATGTGAAATGTCACTCCAAAAAATGTCTACCCAAGGCTGGTTACTCATGTAGTCCAGTTGACAGCAAATCAGTTATTTCTAATGAAATCATATGATGTCATAGAATCACAGAATGGTTAGGGTCGGAAGGGATCTTAAAAATCATCTAGTTCCAACCCTGCTGCCATGGGCTGGGACACCTTCCACTAGAGCAGGTTTTCAAAGCCTCATCTGAAACACTTCCAGGGATGGGGAGTCCACAACCTCTTTTGATGCAGCCCAAGATACAGTTGGCTTTCTGGACTGCAAGTGCACATTGACTATTCATGCTGAGGTTCTGTCTCGGTTTTGACTCGCACCGGTGCCATATGGGAACTGTTCCTCCTCATTTCCTCCCTCATCTCCCTCATTTCCTCTTTGAGTTCTTTAACTATGGCAGAGACCTGAGCCTGCATCGGGGCATTGATCATACTCTCATAATTTCTAAGCTTGTTGGCTACAGAACCCATTGTCTCTCTGTTGTCCTCAGCATTAATTGTTGCAATGAATGTGGCGTATTGAGATGGTCCTAAAGTTGCCAGATTCCACATCTGCCCTGTGCACCTGACCTTGTCAGGGTCATTATCATGCTGTCCACCCCTCGCAAAGAGTACCTCTAATACTGCCACTTCCCTCAGCTGTTGAATCCCTTCCCCAAAGGTCTTCCAGCACATTCTATGGTGGTGCTCCTGAATTGTCTCTGTGGACAAACCTCTTCCTTACACTCATCAAAAGCCACTCCCAAAGGGAAAGGGGCCCTGGCTCCCTTACAAATACCTGATTCAAACCAGAGTCCTGGGTCAAGGGTCCCAAATTCCTTGCCTCACCACCATCCAGTTGCACATCTGTACCTATAAGGTCCCAGACCCAAATTAACCAGGCTGTATAAGCCTCATGTCCCCATCGTGCAATATCTTTTTGCAGATTACGTAGACTTTCATATGTCAGGGATTCGGTGATGATCTCAACCTTTGGCTCCCCTGTGGGTTGTGAGGGCCTTCCTTTCTTATCCTTATTACCTGAGTGCTCTGATTTCATCTTATACTTCTTTGTTTCCACAGGGGCGACTGCTGCTGGTTGTGACTGCCCCTGTGGTTCAGCTGGAACCTGGACAGTTGTAACATCTGTGGCTTCCACTACTGCAGAATCAGACTCTCCCTTTTCAGGGCAGGGTTTTCCACCAGCTGGGGCTAATGAGGCCATCACTGGGGAAATGTGCTCCTTCAGCATCTGGCCTATCTCCTTCACCAGAACCCCCACCCAATCCGGGTGGTTCATTTCTGAGGCAGGCTGTGGGGCAGGGTCAGGTTCTGGGGCAGAATCCCTATTCTGTGGGGTAGGTATCAGAGTGGTTATCCAGGTCAATCTCCCCTTATCTCTGAATGCTAAACAGAACAGGCTTAACAGGCATATCAGCAACACCAGCCACTGTATGATGTCATTAGCATTCAGAGAAGATTTGAACCCTTCAAAAACTGGTGAGGTAGACCCAAAAAGCTGGATGAGGGGCTCAGAGAAAACTTCTCCTGGTGTCATTTCCTCACAGTAGGTACCATTGTTAACATAACCCCAAAAACACAGTGTGTGATAGCTCTGAATCCATGTGCCTGCCTTCCAGAGGCAGTTAAAAATCCATGAATTCCTCACCTTATTAACACATAAAATAAACTGGATGATAGCCACAGTAGTCTTAGTTATAGGTCCATGTTTAGATAAGGGCCTGCAAATGCCAGAAATACAGTCACAACCATGTGCCACCCAAACCAGGGAAAACTAGACCACATGATTCTGTCCAACGGGCTTCTATGTCTAGAACACAAGAACTTAGGTCACCTAAGAACTGTTACTCCTTTTTCTCTCTATGCCTTTGTGCCCCACATTGGGTGCCAAATTCTGTCTTGGTTTTGAAAGACAGTTGTCTGCCAGGGAAAGCTAGAGCTTCTCTTGGAGAAGAGAAGGTAAACCCCCCTCCCCGCCAAATTATTATAATTTTGCAATTAGGGGCTTTCAGGCAAAGATATGGGAATAGGAGTAAAAGTTCTTTACTAGGAATATTTAAAAAAATACAAATGTAGTAGTACAAAAAAAACAAGCAAGCAAACAAAAGTCCTGGAAAAAACCCTGACAGGGTCAGGGATATGACCTGACACCCTGTTGGTCAGGGAGTTGGAAGCAGTACTAGTAAATCCTCCTGGAGTAACAGATGTGGTTCTGTGGAGTAGAGATGATCCTGTAGAAGATGACCCTGTAGAAAGTCCAGTGGTGGCAAGATGGGCCCAGTCTTCCTCCTGGAGTTCAGTGAAAAACCTGATCCCTGTGGTTTCTGAATCTCAGTTTTTATCTAGGTAGGAACAGTTGGCTCCCCCCACACTGGGTGGAGCATCTCACAATGGGATGATGTAATGTGCCATGTCATTGGTGAGCCTTAATGGCCCATTAGCAGAAAATATCTCCCTGGTGTTGAAAGAGATAAGAAATACTGCCCCACCTGGTTTTAACAGCTGGGCCATTATCAGAAGGCCTCCACCCCCCTCTCTCCTGGAGTTACAAGAGATAAAGGAAAACATCTCTTCAACGGCTTTCAACAGATGAAATAGAATACACATTTTTGGTTACATAACCCAAGACAGGTTCTCATCAACAAACACCCCTAAGTGTTATGGACCTAGTGGGAGCTTTAGACAAGCCCTGCGTTAGGCTCAGATTTTGGCAGCAGCTCTACTGTCCTGGTTTGGAAAGACAGGTGTCTGCTAAGGAAGGCAGGAGCCTCCTTTGAAATGGAGAATGTAAACCTCCTCCCTCTGAATTATTATAATTTTGAAATTAAGGGGCTCTCAGGCAAAGATATGGGAATAGGAATAACAGTTCTTTACTAGAAAAATTAAAATAAAAATGTAGTAGTACAAAAAAACCAACCAAACAAAACGAAAACACTGACAGAGTCACAATACAACCTGACACCCTGTTGGTCAGGGTGCTGGTAGCAGTCCAATCAAGTCCTCCTGGAATGACAGCTGTGGTTCTGTTGAAGCAATGATTCTGTAGAAGAGTGTAATTTTCCTCTGAAGGTCCAGTGGTGGTGAGATGGGTCCAGTCTTCCTCTGGGAATCCAGTGGAAACAGGCTGCTCTGGTGTTCCGACTCTCAGATTTTATCTGGGTAGGAATGCTTGGCTCCTCCCAATGGGTGGAGCATCTCACAATAGGATGATGTAATTTTATCAGTTATGCGGTGAGACTCAATGGCCCATTAACAGAAGATATCTCTCTGGGCACAGGATGGGTTGTGGAAGACATAAAGGACACTGCCCCACTTGGTTTAAACAGATGGTAATAGAATACATACTTTTGGTTACATCTTGCATTGCAACCTAACACTCTACTTAGATGACCCTCACCTAAATTGCTCTGGCTCACAAGTTCTTAAGAATGGCTGATTAGGTTTATTATAAAATGAGTTATTTATTAAATAGACAGAAGGTAACAGACAAAAGGCCTTAAACAGAATTACTTATTACACAGTTGTTACGACCCGTTCAAAGTGAACTAAGTTCGTATTTAGTTTCTTAGAGTACAAAGGAGGCCAAAAATGCTGTTTAACCAAAATCAGTATACTCTATTCAATATCAATGTACCCACCAAAATTGATATGCTTTATTTAATGTACCCACCAAAATTATATGCAGTAACAAGAGAAAGAAATGGAAGAGAGAAAGCTATATAGATAAAAGCAAGAGAGAAAAGAGAAATAGGACAGATAGGATATAATTACCACGGAGAGAGACGAAGTCCTCACAGCAATCCAATAGGTCCGCCTTCGCAAATCCTCGTAGCGCGCAGCTAATAGATTTGTCTTCGCAGGACCCTCGTGGAGCTGATAGATTTTCGTCTTCTGTGGGGAGGTCCTCAAAAGGGGTCTTCTTCTGAGGCTGTATATATAGTTCTCCAGAGTGGGGGGAGAAATCTCGTGAGTCTAGGCCCAATGCACAATGAGAGGGGGGAGAAGTCCCATGATGGAATCCAGGCCCATGCACAATGCGAGGGAGGGGGAGAACAGGGCAAGCTGTCCTGCTACACCTCAGGCACAGGTGGTACAGAATCCAGGGGCAGTGTAGCATGCTGCGACTACCATTGTTTCAGCAGGATGTATGTCCGGGAACTCTGTTCCCAAGCAAACATACCTGAGCAAAAATGGCAATTCTGATAGCAGTTACATCAGCTCTTGAGGTTTCCCTCTCGTTCCCCCCCAAAGTCTCCACGACGAAAAACGTGAGACAAAATTGAGGGTCTTTGGGCCGACTGTCACAACAGTATAAAGCAAAAGAACTACTAGTAGATTACATAAAACAGTGCATGACATAAAGGTACCTATATTAAAGCTAGCAAAGAAATAGTATAGATTAGGAGTCAATATAACCAGTGAATTGATGATGGTGTACAGAGTCCTTTCACTCAACTCTAGAGTAACTCAAGGCGGGTGTCCCAAACTTTGGAGAGAGATCCCCACACATTTCCAGGGAATGTGAAGAAGATTTCTGATCTGTGAAAGTTTGGTGTGTAGCTTTTATAGTTTGTAAAGTGAAGTGTCTGTCAGTCAGAAATTCCAGCTTATCTTTCTACATCTGCTTTCACAGCAAGATGTTTACTGTCAGCTGGGAGTGGTAATCCCATGGTGCTGAAATGACTCACTACAATGCAAACTGTCCTGATTGAGTTACTTCAACAAAGGCTCATGTGAGGCTTATGTGAGAGCAAGATGCCCTGAGTTATTGCACCAGCTAACAAACAATAGATAAGCTCTCCTGTGGCAGTGAAGCACAGACAAGAAACTCTCCAACTAGTTAAAGTTAGAAAGTGTGTGGTGGTTTTGACCAGGAAGTGAGTTTTTCAGGAAATTAAGGAAAGAACCAATTGAAAGTAGTTATGTCTCTGTGGACATACAGGGTTTAAATATCAGGGAGATAGACAGAAACGGCCTTTTTCTTTCTGGTCAAGAACACAGGTAACACATCCTAGGCAGCGGGGGATCCCAGGCCAGGCCTCGCCGCCCTCTGGGTGGCCAGGTCTGCCGAGCCTGGCCTGTGCCGGTGGGGTTCTTCCCCCCCTCCCCCCCCGGCTGCCACGGGGCAGGAAAGAGAGAGAAAGCTGCAGCCCAGGGCCGTGACGGCAGGCCCTGCCCGGGCCGTGGCCTGGGCCCCTGGTTTGCTGGTGCCTCTGGTGCAGGGAAGATCTCTCCCCCCCCCACCACCCCCCGGGCCCCAAGAAGCGAGTCTGATGCTGGGTCTGCTTTGGATTGGACCAGGGGTGGGGGAAGTGATCCCTCAGCCATTCCTGAGCCTGTTCCCCCCCCCACCCCCCATCACCAGTATAGGCCTTGAATTCTAACATCTGTGAGCTGCAGCGAGAAAGACCTTGGGCAGATTTAACCCTTTCCTCTCAACATGAAGCTTTCAGAACTCCAATCCTTTCCCAGAGGGAGAGAAGAAGATCAGAGTGATTTAAAACATAGAGACAACATGATACAGTCAGCAAAAGAACTGATAAAGGTTATCTGGAAGAAGGGATTGAGGAAGTAGACATTTTTGTCTGGACTTCTCTAGATGTAAACCATGGAGAAATGGACTATTCCTTGTAATATATTAGTGCTGTTTTGGGGGAATGCTGTTCTAGCTGAAGGCGATGTACTGATGTAATTGAGATTTCATTGAGAATGTTGAAAGAGTAAGTTCCCCGGCTCCTGGGATAAAAGGAGGTCTCAGCTGTCTGAGATGCAGATTTGGCCCTTTGGCTCTGGTAAAAGGAGGTCTCGAGAAAGAGACAATTTCAGAGATAGAAGAGGAGAATCTTTGTGGTATACTAGAAAAAGCATTCTTAAACAAATACCCCAAATATGCTGAGAGGCCCATGAGTAGCTAGGGGAAAGACTGCTAACGGGTGTGATGGCACAATCTGCAAAAATTACGGGCAGTTGCAGGTTTGTGACATTGGGAGCCACCAGACTGTTTGTTTCCTGTGACGAATGTCTTCATGGACTCCAGTGAGACTCCTCTCCCAAGATGATGAAAGATTATGTTTAAATGGTTGAAAGTGACTGAAAATCATAGTTTTGTCTCTCTGTGTTGGTTGTGGAAAAGTGAACAGTTTGTGGGGGAAAGGGAAGTGTTTTGAAGTTTCAATTTCTTTTTTTTCCCTTTATTCTTTAGAGTGTGTAAATAAACTATCTTTGTAACTTTTAAAGTTCAGGCCTGTTTTGCTTTTTATTTTCTCCTAGTCAAACCATAGCAAATTTGGTGCATTGACCAGGAAAGGTCAAAAGAGGTGAACGTGAAACCACTACAAAGTGGTATGTTTATTGCAGTGCCAGGCAACACTGGGAGTAGCCTCCCAAAGATTTGTGCAAAAATCACAGAGCTCTGGCTCTCTATCTACAAAAATCTTTCATATTCATATAATCATCCAGCACACCTATACATATTTATTACCTTACCTCGCCTACCCCCACTTTGTATTAAAATGAGCTCAAAGTCCTTTCATGCTTGCCCAGTCCATCTCTCAAAATGGGTTGGTGGGTTTTGAAATGGGTCAGTGGTCTCAGGATGAAGTCAGGAGCGTCTTCCTCAGGGTAAACTTTTCACCTTTGTCTTGTTGGCAGGCTGTCTGGTCCCTTGGCCATAGTCCAAGTCCCCCAGCCTGGTTCTGGCTGGTTTTGGGGCCCAGGTGCAGTCATGGTTTCTTCATCTTTACAATGCCTTATCCTCCTTATCCTGTCTCCCCAAATACAACAAAGTCAAGAAAATTATATATTGTCTTAGCTCTACTAGCTCCATCTGCTAATGATTAACCCTTCTACATCGCTTCTACTCTTCTTGCTAAATTCTTAATTAATATATATTGCTTTTATCCTTCTAGCTAAACTCCTAACCCTTTTAGTTTTTTTCAAACCCTTGATTCATTTCTTCCCTTTTTCAATAAGGTTAGTAAATTCTTTTACTAATACACAGATTCTCCCTTGTCTAACCAAGTCATACAGTAAGTATGTCTCAGAACTGTACCGTATGCTCTTGATAATGAAGTCAAGGCTGCTACTCGTAGCATTCTCCAATTCCAGACAAGTATTGCAATAGACAAAATTAAACTTATGCCAACTAAAATAAGCAAAACAATAATTGGGTGAACCAAGGCATTAAGTATACCAGTTGCTTTTGGTGACCATCCAAAAAGTACATCCCACCAGTGATGACTTGCCTCTTGCTTTATTCTTTGCAGAACCCTACTAATTTCCTTTGCATCATGATAAACAGTTATTAGAGCAGTTTCTCCATTCTCTTTAATCTCCTTCAAGATCTCACTCAGATCTTGATGCTTCAATAACTGTTTTACCAAGGTAAGGTTAATGCCAATGGGTGTAGGTCACAAATGGTGATATGTTGTATAGTTGGCTTTGATTAACTGGTGGGGCACAACTGGTACCGAATATGTAAAGTCACATCCAAAAATGTTAACAAAATTACAAATGCAAAAATTGGAGTGGTTTTTAACAGGCAAATATTTGTTTTCATTGTCTATTCTCACTGAGACACAGGTGGTTCTCAAGCATACACAACCTTGGCCAATGTATACCAGCACAGCCTTGTGAATGGTGTCTGGATGGATCTCAAAGTGGCAAACACCTTGTTCAGTGTCCAGGCATATGTCTTGGGCTTCAATGGTGTTGCTCTCACAGATAAATCCCCGTTGTTCTTGGGTAACAAAAGATTCTATGTTTACAATTTGCCATTTCTTATCTACCATCTGGGCCCATGCCCTATGTTCAGAGGGGTAGAGTACTGTCCTTCATGGTTTAGTCCTAAAGCAACAATAGGATAAATCGCCTAAATTGTGATGCTACATATGGTGAGTACAAAGGCAGTGGCCACATTAGTGATATGATCATAAGTAAAATTTACCATAGTCCACCAAGACTGCAGTCTCCTTTCCAAACTTGTGGCATTATCCCAAACAGCTTTTTGAATTTCAGTTGGAAAAACGCTCTCACTTCTTTCTCTTATAACTAAAGCGACTGTGGACTGCATCCACAACTGTGCCTGTATACAACTAAGAGTTAGACACGTTGTCTTGAGCCACACTGAGTGCTTTCATTATTAGTTTGTGGTCTTGGTCTTCAGCTTCTCTCAAATTTGGCAGCACCTTTGAAACTTGCCATTGGTTAGTTCCTAATGCTAACAAAGATGATTGCAGAGGCTGCCTTATTTTTGCCAAATTACTAGTTGCAGTGGCCAGTTTAATCATTAATATTTCTGAACCAATTCCATTAAAAACTCCCAATCCTGTGCCTATTATTCCCATCAGATCTCTTCATATCCTGTCTTTAAAGTGAGCCTGCTTCTGCAACCATGTTGCCCAACCTTCAAAAGATGTTTTTAGAAAAGGAGAGCAAGCTGGCTGAATCTTTGAAATATTGATCTGCATTAACAGTTCAACACACTTGAGGGACCATTCTGGGTTAAACAGCAATTGTTGTTGTCCCATGTTTCTTACCACATATGGTCCAATTTCATAAACTTTAGGTTCAAGCTTAGGTGGCATGGTTGGAGCTCTGGCGCTTGTGGCCAATTTAGTAGTTGTTGTGATTGTGGTAGGTGTGGCATCTATTCTAAATTTGAATGAGAGTCCCATAGTACTCTGGCCTCAAATGCACACTACTGTAACAGTTCACGTTAGTGTAAAATTATGCCAACACTCCAATTATTTTGGATGATTATTACATATTCCATCTGCCGTAGCAGATGAAACATAAGTTTCCCTTGCTTTCTCATGGGTAGTCCCATTGATCATTCAGCATCCTACTTTGATGACCTCATCCATAACTCCTCAGTGTCCATCCTACCCACCACCTTGACTCTTCATGTTGCCACTCATACTTTCCATACACCCAGTCTCTGTGCATGACTACAGTTGATAGGTTCAGACCTTTTATAACAGAATAGTCTCCCATATAGCCAGTAACCTAATTAAAAGCTTTGGTCATTCAACACTGTTCTGACTAGAACTACTTTTTTGAATTATTATTACAGCTACAAACAAAACTACTGTCTTGGTTAAATTTCCACAGGCTAAATTACAGAATCACAGAATTTCTAGGTTGGAAGAGACCTTCAAGATCATCGAGTCCAACCCATGCTCCAACACCTCAACTAGATCATGGCACCGAGTGCCACATTCAGTCTTTTTTTAAATACATCCAGGGTTCCCAACCACAATATACTCATTTTGCCCAAGTAAGTTTTAGTTTCAGTTCATCATCATCAGGTATCACCTTCCAAGGTCCTTCAGGAGCCTTTTTCACTTGCGTATGGTGAATCCAGGCATTTTGTTCTTTGATCTTGATTGCAGTAAAGGTGGTAAGAAGTACTTGAAATGGTCTTTCCCACTGTGGCTCCAAAGTTTTCTCTGCAAAAGACTTGACACACATAATCCCCAGGTTGTATGTCATGTACTGGCCCATCTAATTCTCTGCTTCGAGCCCCAGACATGTTTTTCAATTTCTCTGAATTTTATGTTTAGGGCCACCATGTATCTGTGTAGGGTTTCTTCCCCTACTTGGGTTGGTGTTGTTCCCTCTTGCACCCCATATGGTCTTCCATACAACATCTCAAAAGGACTTAATTTTTCTTTTGTCCTTGGTTTAGTCCAAATCCGCAGTAATGTTAATGGAAGAGCCTGGGGCCAAGGCAGTTTTGCTTCTTGCCCTAGCCTTATAATTTGTTTTTTGATGAAATGATTCATTTTCTCCACTTGGCCACTTGACTGAGGGTGGTATGGGATGTTTAGTGCCCAGTCAATACCAACTGGTGGCTAATTTGCTGCACAATTTTTGAAATAAAATGTGGCCCTCTATCTGAAGACATCGTGGCTGGCACCCCAAAGCGTGGTATTATTTCTTGTAACAATGCTTTGGTTACTTCTCGCACTCTGGCAGTTCTGGTAGGGAAAGTTTCTGGCCATCCTGAAAAGATATCTGTTAACACCAATAGGTATCAATACCCCCCTCTCCTGGGTAGTTCTGAAAAATCAATTTGCCACTGTTGCCCAGGTCCATAGCCTTTTCCAATTTGTCCAAGTTTTGGTTTGGGGATATTTTTGGGATTAGTTTGGAGACAAAGGCCACATCATCGAGTCACTTGAATGACTGTACTCTAAATTTCTGGCTATAATTCTATCCCTTAAATAATTATACAAAACATCTGATCCCCAGTGTGTTTTCTGATGTTCCTCTTTTACTACTGACCATAAAAAATAGGAGGGGATGAAAAGCTTCCCTTTCCCTTCTTCTGTGACAGCCCATCCCTCTTGGTTATAACTTCCTTTCTCATTCTCAATAAGCTTCTTGTCTTTTGTTATACTTTGGCTTAACTTCTAAGGAAATTTGTCCATCTGGAATTAAGGCTGCTTCAGTGGGTACCTCACCTTTGACCATTTCTTTTGCCTGTCTGTCCGCCAGCTCATTCCCTTCTTCCAATTCAAAGCTCACTTTCTGGCGTGCTTAAATATGCATAATGGCTACCTTCTCAGGTAGCTGGACTGCTTCCAACAGTTTTATTTTTTCCTGTGCATGTTTAATGCTTTTCCCTTGTGAATTCAACAGTTCTCTTTCTTTCCAAATGGCTCCATGTGCATGCACTACCCCAAATGCATATCTTGAGTCTGTATAAATGTTGATTTCCTTTCCTTTTGCCAACTCTAAAGCATGAGTTAAGGCAATTATTTCACCGTTTTGTGCAGAGGTGTTTGTTGGTAATGGTCCAGACTCTATAACTCCTCTGCAAGTGGTAACAGCATACCCAGCATGTCTTTTTCTGCTAATGACATACCTGCTTCCATCAGTGAACCAGGTCTCAGTGTCATCAAGAGAAGTGTCCTTCAGATCTGGGCCACTGGAGCAGGTGGCCTCGATAGTTTCCAGGCGATCATGGATCACTGGTTCTCCTGGATTCCCACTGAGGAAGGAAGCTGGATTCACAAGGTTAGTGACTACAATCTCCACATCATCTTGATCTACTATTACGGCTTGGTATTTCAAGAATCTCTGTGGGGAAAGCCAGTGTCTGCCTTTTACCTCCAGTACTGTGGACTCTGTATGGGACACTAGCACAGTCATCTTCTGGCCTAGGGTGAACTTGCAGCTTCTTGGATATTCAGCACTACTTCAGCAACAGCTCTGAGACACCCTGGCCATCCCTTAGCTGCTGCATCCAGCTGCTAAGAGAGGTAGGCGACTGCCCTGCAATACGGGCCCAGGTCTTGTGCTAGTATTCCCAAAGTAATCCCCTGCTTTTCATGAGAAAACAAGAATAATGGTTTACTAACATCTGGAAGTCCTAGAGCTGGAGCTGACATGAGGACCTTCTTTAACTGGTCGAGGCTTGTGTAGCTTCTTTTGTCCATTGGAGATCTCTGTTTCCTTCTGTAATCAGGGCATACAGGGGTTTAACCAACAACCCATAATTATAAATCCACAGTCTGCACCCCCCTGTCATGCCCAAAAAGGTTCTCAGTTCTTTTATTGTCTGGGGTTTTGGGGTCCGGCATATTGCTTCTTTGTGGTCTTGCCCCAGAGTTCTTTGTCCAGCACTGACCTCATAGCCCAGGGAGGTGACTGTTTGCTTCACTATCTGAGCCTTTTTCTGAGATACTCTAAACCCTTGTAGGCCCAAAAAGTTTAGGAGGCTTACCGTCCAGTCCACACATGCCTCTTGGGTTCAAGTAGCTATCAAGAGGTTGTCTACATACTGCAACAACTGTCCTTCTTCTGATGGGGCTTCCCAGGATTCTAAATCTCTTGCTAGTTGTTCTCCAAATATCGTGGGAGAGTTCTTAAAACCTTGAAGCAGAAGTGCTCATGGTAGCTGAGTCTTAAGCCCACTCTTGGGGTTTTCCCATTCAAATGCAAAAATTTTCTGGCTGGCTTCATGGAGAGGGAGGCAAAAGAAAGTATCTTTCAAATCTAAAACAGTAAACCAGGTTAGTTCAGGTGTCAAACAGGTTAACAAGGTGTATGGGTTTGCTACCACTGGGTGCAAGTCCTCAGTTATGTTGTTAACAGCTTGCAGGTCCTGTACTACTTGGTATGACCCATCAGGCATTTTAATGGGTAAAATGGAAGTATTAAAGTCAGATTGACACTTCTTTAATAGTCCCAACTGCAAAAAGTTCTCAATTACTGGACTAATCCCTTCTCTATCTTCCTTTTTCAGGGGATACTGCTTAACTCTAACTGGTTGTTTTCCTTCTTTGAGTTTGACTTCCACAGAGGGCGCATTCTTTGCTCTCCCTGGTATGTTAGAAGCCCATATCCCAGGAAATACCTGATCCATTATTTTCCTGTTAATGTCTTCTTCATTTTCGATCTTGGTCTTACTAATTGTTAATATTAAACTTAATATTTCCAGATATTGTTGTTACTTTACCTCCAAAATAATCTCCCCATTCTTAAATATGATCTTTGCTTCCAGCTGCTCCGACAAATCTCTTCCCAAAAGTGCCGATGGGGCATTGGGCATATATAAAAAACTTATGAATTCCCCATTGTTTCCCAAGTTTGTATTTAAATGGTTTGCAAAAGTATGTCAGTTGCTCTTCCCTAATCTGCCACCCCTGTAATCCCATTATAAAAGGCCACCAAATTTGTCAGGTATGATGCACCCTTAGCAAAGCCATGTTGGTTGTTCACCAATCCCCTCCTTATTTCCCATGTGCTTTAGCATAGTTTCCAGGAGGATCTGCTCCATGATCTTGTCAGGCACTGAGGTGAGTCTGACCGGCCTGTACTTCTTGGGTTTTCCTTATTTCTCTTTTTAAAAATGAGGGTTATGTTTCCCCTTTTCCAGTCAGTAGGAACTTCACTGGACTGCCATGACTTCTTAAATATGATGGATAGTGGCTTAGCCACTTCCTTGACCAGTTCCCTCAGAACCAGTGGATGTATCTCATCAAGTCTGATGGACTTGGGCACCTTCAGTTTCCTGAAATGGTTTTTAACCTGGTCTTCTCCTGCAGCAGCCAGTTCTTCATTCCCCCAATCCCTGCTTTCACCTTCTGCAACGTGGGTGGTGTGATGTCACTGTGATGACAGAGACAGGGACGCAACATTAACACACCGAGTTCGTGCAGCAACAACAACCGTTTGTTGTCTGGCAGCTCCTTTTATAGGGCTTTCAAATTTCCCATGCTTACAGACATGATTGGTCAAGGGCCTCAACTCCACCTAGCTCACTGGCCAATGATATGGGTGCATCCATGCTTCAAAGGGGTTGGCTGAGGTCTTCCATTTTGGTTTGAATCTGACCTATTGTTATCATGTCTGGGGACTTGTTTACTTCAAGCTAGGCTGGTTGAGCTGGTATCTGTTAATCCAAATTATCTGTGCAGCTGTAGACCAGCTATATATGTCACAGTTCCCCCTTTCAGTTTTAATAAAAATGCAGTATTCTCTGTTATCTTACCAGCAAGGGCTCTTTGCGGATAAGATGACAGGACAGCATGATGGCATATATGATTCTACTTAACTCAACAAGCCTAGTGTCTCCCAGCCAGTGATGCATCCCACATATCATTGAAAATGTTACATCCATTCCCAGGAGCTGTCAGGCAGGATTACCAACTATACAAGCTTTCAAATTGTCACATCGCAAGCTTTTTACTTGGAAGTTACAAACGTACAGCTTAACTCTATGAACAAGAAATATTTCAACTTTACAACCATGGGAAAATCAAAAATTAGAAAACGCAACTTGTCCAGTTCAGGTTTTTTGCCTTAAATAAACTTGTCATCTCAAAAGGTCCCAGATCACTATGTATCAATTGAAGAAGTTGTTTAACTAACTGCTCCAAGACGTCTGCTGGAGCTTCATCAGGAAGATGTTGTTGCTGGTCCCGAGCAGGACGCAGAGCAGGGCAAACATACCTGGAGGGTATCCATCATGTTCCGGTGTCTGTGGAGACACAGGCATACCCATGTCCCCATGTAATGAGGTCCCATGGACCTTCTCACTTGTTCATGATAATGCCTTTTACCATTACTTTAGGTTTAGATGACTTGACATCTCCAGATGACTGCAGTGATAGGAAATGATTTAAGATTACTGGGTTTCGGGATTGTTCTGGTACTGTTAAGTGATTCAAGGGGTAAACAGCTTTTGCTACTCTGCTCTGTGGGGTTTCACTACACATTCCCCTTTTTTGTTTATCTAAGATGCATTTTAAAGTGCCATGTGCACGTTTGAGGATGGCCTGTCCAGTTGCTAAATGGGATATACCAGTTTAGTGTGACAACTCAGAGCTGTAGAAGTTGTCTAATTTTTTGTGATGTGTATGCAGGTCCATTATATGTTTTGATGTTATGAGGGATACCCAAAGAAGCAAAGGCTAACTGCTTGTGTGCAATGGCATCCTGGCCTTTTTCTCCTGAGTAGACTGATGCCCACATGGCAGAGGAAAAAGTATCAATTGACACATGCACATATTTTAATTGTCTGAATTCGAGAATATGGGTGACATCAGTCTGCCAGATTTGTAAAGCTTTTAAGCTTTTTTTTTTTTAAGATTAACTCCCATCTGTGGTGGTGTGGCCTTGACAGTCAGCACAAGTATTGACTATGTTACGAGCCTCTGTGTTTGACAGCAGAAATCGCCTCTGCAGAGCTTGAACTCCTTGACGAAAGAAGTCGTGTGAAGCTTTTGCTTGTGCCAGCATGTCTGGCTGTGGTGTCCAGGCAGGGCTAGCTGGGTGATCTGCTCGTGTGTTGCCCTCTGTAATAAAACCTGGGAGATTTTTATGGCTTCTAATGTGTAGAATGTAGTACGGGTAGTTTCTTGTTTGGATGGTGTGCCACAAAGTTTTTAGTAGGCCAAATAATTGTGCATTGTCAATTTTTTTCAACAGAACTCAGTCTAATCTCTGTGTTATGTCAGCAACGTAGGCAGAGTCAGTAACAATATTTAAAGGGGTATGGGGAAAACGCTGAAAAGCCATAGCTACAGGACGTAGGTCCACCAAGATGACCCTTTCTCATAACCTTCCAATGTTTGCCATTTTCTTTCTTCCTTCCATGTCACAATTACCTTTCCCGTTTTCCCAGAAGCATCAGTAAACACAGTAATACCTTTTAAGGGTGTGTGATTACTCAGGGGTTTTAGGGATAGTGCAGTGGTTTTACTCATTTGCAGTAATGTATGAATCAGTAAATGATAGCAAATTTGTCCTGAGAAATTTTGTAGGGCACTTTGCAAAGCAGTGCTGTTGGCATAACACCACTCAAATTCTTTTTTCGTCACAGGTATAATGATTTTTGAAGGATATTTTGCAGTCAATTGTAAACACCTTTGATGACATTTCATAATTAACTGCGCAATTAACTCAAAAATGATAGGGGCTGTTTTTCTAGGTTGGTGAGCTAGGAACATCCATTCTGAAACATGCAAAGGGTCAGACCACTGACTATCCCACTGTCCAATAATAGCAGTAGAATGGAAATCAACAGTGAAAATAAACACAGTAATACACACTTCTAGGCATATTTGGTGGATCTGTCTGTTTGTGATGGCTTGCTCTATCTCAAGAGCAGCCTTTGCCTCTGGGGTTTATTTCCTGGGAGAAGTTGGATCAGGATAACGCTTTAGGAGGTGAAATAAGGGTACTAATTGTGGAGTGGTCAACCCTAGATAGGGTCTGAGCCAGTTGATGATACCCAAAAGTTTTTGAGCATCATTTAAATTTTGAATTTTTGTTGAGAATTGAATTGTCTGGGACTGTATGGTCTAATCCATAATTTTGAGTCCAAGGTACTTCCAAGGTGGTTGCTGTTGTACCTTTTCTGGTGCTACTTGCAGCCCAAATGTTTTTAATGCTTGCAACAGGCTTGGCCGAATCTGTGAGAGTTCCTCCTTTGTTTGGGTTGCTATATAAATGTCATCCATGTAGTGGTAACAGTATGCCCCTGGAAACTGTTGTCTCACTGATGAGAGTGCCTGAGAAACATACCACTAACAAATTTTAGGGCTGTTTTTCATATCTTGAGGAAGTACTCTCCATTGATAACACCCCACTGGTGCAGTGTTATTAATAGAAGGCACGGTAAAAGCAAATTTTGGAGTATCATCTGGATGCAGTGGAATAGTAAAGAAACAATCTTTCAGGTCCATGATTAGAATATCCCAGCTGGCAGGAATCATTGTAGGAGATGGCATACCAGACTGGAGGGTGCTCATGCTCTCTATGACTGAATTAAACTTTCTTAGGTCGTGGAGTAACCTCCATTTACCTGACTTTTTTTAATAACTGTGAGAACGTTGGGTCAGTCGGGATGGCTGGAGACGAGAGATCTCTGGAGTCAAACCTAGTTTTGGAGCATGCAGTTTATTGCATAGGGCATGGGTGAAAGGGCCCTGCTACGAGCTGCCAGCCACAGCTCGGAGCAGGTCCGAGAGGGTGAGAAGAGAGTGAAGAAGAGAAGGACCAAGAAAGGAGAGAAGAGAGAGAGAGCGAGGTTCCTGTTACAATACATTAAATCTTCTTCTATACTGAATATTCTAATTTACACCAACCAATCTAGTACAAGATACAAATCCTAAAGCATTTACATACAGCCCATAAGAATCACTACATTACCATACAGTGTTATATTTTAAACCCTAAAAACTACTCTTTGGACCCTTCCTGCCGAGCTAGTAGGGTCTGTTTTGACCCTTAGACTTTAGGTAAGGAAAAGGGCATTGTTTCATCAAGGGGGGATTACTTTTGGCTGGCCATACCATTGTTTTCCAGTTGTTCAGTAACTAAAGCTTGGCATCTTAGACATCGAAACTTGCCTTCAACTCTATTTCACTTATGTTTCATATTCTCTAAAAATAAGCAGTCATATTTATAAGTCTTTCCTGTTTCATCCTCCCCAACAATAACAAACACTGGAGTGTTCCAAGGGCTCATGGATGGCTCTATGTGCTCTTGAGCCAGTTGTTCCCGCACCAAAGACTTAAGGGCATGTACCTTCTCTTTCTCGAGGGGCCACTGTGGTACCCACACTGGCTGAGTGATAAGCCATTTTAAGGGTAGTGTGGGATATTTCACGCCCCTTAAAACACTGGGCCCCATTAAAAATCCATCCCCACCCAGACTCCCCAAGTAGATAAAGCATCCCTCCCTAACAGTTTAAGTGGTGCTGCAGTGATGGAAGGTCGAATGGTAGCTGTTTGTCCCTTATGATTTTTTACCAAAACAGGTTTGCTGCTCAAACAGCTCTGTGTGGTCCCTCCGATGCCAGCAACAGTAGATCCTGCAGGCTCGGTGGGCCATGATGGAGGCCAAGTGTGGGCAGAGATGATGGTGCAGTTTGCCCCTGGGTCAGTCATCCCACTGACCTTTATTTGGGATGGCCTTGTTAGAGGTATCATGACAGTACATAACATATTGGGCCTCTGATCACAAATAACCTGAGTCCAAAATACCTTGAGTTCTCCTTTCAACCCGAAGCCTTGTTCTCCTTGCACCTTGGGATCTGCATTTGACACACAAGACTTAAAAGGGATTAGCTGGGCAATTCTGCTTTTTTCAGGGATAGTCATGGGTGGAGTAAGGGTTGAAACCATTGTGTGTATTTGTCTGGTAAAATCTGTGTCTATAACACCAGGGTGTACAATGATACCTTGCATTGTGGCACTGGACCTTCTAATAAACAGTGCAATCAATCCTCTTCCGATAGGCCCCTGAGCCTTGAGAGGCATCTTATGTACCTTTGAGGTGCTTATGGTTACTGCGATGGAGGTGACCACATGCATTACAGCTGCTCTTCGAGTCCTTCCTGTGAGCTGATCACATAGGTTTGGATAGGAGGGTGAGGAGATGCTTGTGTCTTCATGCATCTCCCCCTTGCATTGGGTTGTCCATTTCCCTGGTTCTTAAAGGATTCTTTAAAAGATTGTTTATTAGTATAGACTTTGTATTTGCACTGCCTGGCCATGTGACCAGGTTTCCCACATCGATTGCAATTAATGATCATATTCCTTTGTCCTTGACATGTCCCCACTGGAGTGGACTTGTGGGGACAATTCGCTCTCAGGTAGCCTTGTTGTTCACATCTGTAACATTGAGGTGTTACCTTTACAGCATCTGCTCTGGAATCTGTTAGCATGGTCATGTTATGAGAATTAGATCCAACCTTAGCACAGGAATTTATCAATTCATTTAGTGATGGACATTCATTAAGTGGCAGTTCTATGGCCTTTTGGCAGTCCTCATTGGCATTGCCCTTTGCCAGTTGTAAAATTAGATTATTTCTGACTTCAACATTAACAATTTGTTTTTCCATAGCATCTTGTAATCTCTCTATAAACTGTAGATATGGTTCTTTGACTCCTTGTCTGATTTTGGAATATGTTTGGGTCAGGTTTGCCATGTTGGTTAACTTAAACAGTGCCTGCAATCCCAATTCTTTCACCTGTACCAGTATTAAGGGATGCAATCTAGCCTGGAGTCAGGGATCCCCCACTGGTGGTAATCCCAGAAGTTGAGGGACCCTTGCCTCACAACGTGAGTCTTCTCATGAAACCTTTAGATTTTTTAACTCCTGTTTTTCAGCACTGCTTTTCCACATAGATTCGAACACCATATATTGGACTGTTGTAAACATTAATTTGGCAATTTGCTTTATATCAAAAGGAGTTACCTCCTCGGTGGTTAGGAATTGTAGCATATTAGCAACAGCAGTAAAACACAAACCGTGCTTGGCCACAAGCTGGAGCAGTTCAGAGAGAACTGGCCACTGGAAAGGGGTGTACTTGTTAGTAGTTCTGTTGTCTCTTATTACTGGATAAACGGCAACTATCCTGTCCTCAAGCTCCCAGCCCCCCGACATGGGTACATCAATGAGTTCTTCCCCCTTGTAGTCCTCACTCACAATAGCTGCTAGCTTTACTTTTTTCCAGATGCTCACAGGATGGGGCAGGGCTGTCAGCAGTGTAGTGATGGTGGGCAATATCATGGTGCTCTGCAGGGAGATGATGGCTCTGGCTTTCTTTGCTGGTATCCCTCCGTCCCTTGCCGGTATGTAATCCAGGGAGAACTCCAACTCCAGCAGGGGCAGTGTGCTCAGGACAGTGGCGTCACTTCTAGGGATTGCTTCTCTGGGAACTCCTGGTGATGCATTTCCCAACTGGCCCCTGAAGGCTGGGTTGGAGGCAAAGGTATGCCCCATGGAGGCTGGGTCAGAGGTGCAGGCATGCCCCTCGAAGGCTGGGTCGGAAGCGTGGTCTTGGAGCTGGCCCACTCGGTCTCATGGGGAGGCAGTCAGGGCATGTATGTGCTAGTGAGGGATGTAGATGGCTCCTGCAAGTGCTGATCGAATCCTTGCACAGGCACAGTTGAAACAGCTGTAGGAAGCCCTGCTCCTACAAGAGCTGGCCATCCCTGCGGTGCAGTGACAGAGCTAGTACAGTCAGGGGGGATCACAGAGCACGGCTCAGTGGCAGAAGGGGCTTTGCAGTGGCCGGGGGCTTGGCAGCAGCCAGCCGCAGGCATGCCTGGCAGGAGCTAGCGACAGGCACTGTTTTGTAGCAGCCAGCGGCAGGCATGGCTCTGAGGCAAACAGGCATCTTGTAGCAGTTGTATCCAGTCTCTCAGTGGCTGGGAGGGGTCGCAGGGGTTTCTGCTGACATGGCATAACACAGAGCAGTAGAACACAGGGTGGTAGAACATGGGATGGCAGTAGAACATCCGTCCAACATGGCTCGGGAATGCGGGGTGTCTCCATCGCTGTGTTTGGTGACGGCACACTACTGGCATCTCATCTCAGTGTGGGCTAGCCCTGTGGCTCCACACAAGGGCAGAATGCCTGGCCGGCATATCATCCCTGCCCGGGGAGGCTTCACTACCCCGCACAGTGGTTTCATGGTGCTCTGTGGCCACACCACCCATGCTCCTCCCTCGCTCATTTTTTAACTGTTTTAGTGCTTCCAGGACGATCTGAATGACTTTAAAGAGTTAAGATTTTAGCTAAGGGTTAGAAGCAATTCATATTGATTAGGATGTAAGTTAGATAAATAAACGATAGGTTAATGATTATTAGATGCTTAAGCTAGAGCTAATTGTTGTATTGTTTGCCATTATGAGCTTGTTTATAGAAGGAAGTGGAGTAAGTGAACCGTTATAAGAACAGATTGAAACCAGTAGAACAATGGCCAGCACCTAGACTTTATATCAATCAATCGATCACGAAGCAGGGGACCTTGGATCGTGCCAGAGGGTCACGGAGACCTGATGAAGACATTCCTGACTTCATCCCTTAAGACCACTGACCCAATTCGAGACCACCGACCCAATTCAAGAGAAGAAATGTGCATGCGTTAAGGACTAATAGCCTCATTTTAATACAGAGTGGGGATGAGAGGTGCTGGGGTTATGCATATGTATTTTATGTAAGATCTTGGGAAATAAATAGAGGGCAAAGAACCTTGTACGGGGCGGTCACGCCTTTCAGAGATGACTCCTGTGCTGCCAGCTGGTGTTAATAAACATACCACTTTCTAACTTTACTAGTTAGAGAGTCTCTGTCTATTATCTTTGGTTTTAACAACTCAGATTCTCCATGGCTTTATAACATCAATGGCTGTGTCATTGCCAATGGAGACTGCGGCAAATATATCAGCCAGCCTGCTCCAAAGTTTTAAAGTCTAGAGCTGCCCCTTTGGACACATTTAATTCATGGCACTCACACCACGTCAGCAGAGCTAGCAGGGCCCGCTCGTTGTGTTTTATCCTTCTCTTTTTAAGAAAGAAAGTCCATATCTTCAAAATGGGGACTTCTGGTGTTGAGCCCCATGCTCCCATGTTCCCAGTGGCATTTCTAATCCACAAAAGGGGGATCCTGACCCACACGGCACACTCCTGCACCTTCCGCAGCACTTTCTGCTGCCTGCAACAATATTCCGCTGCCCTGCGGCAATATTCCACAGCCCCGTCTCCTCGCAGTACTGTGGCAGCTTGTTATAATCATGTTGTCGGTCACCAGATGTCGCTGTGATGATGGAGATAGGGACGCAACATTAACACACCGAGTTCGTGCAGCAACAACAACCGTTTGTTGTCTGGCAGCTCCTTTTATAGGGCTTTCAAATTTCCCATGCTTACAGACATGATTGGTCAAGGGCCTCAACTCCACCTAGCTCACTGGCCAATGATATGGGTGCATCCGTGCTTCAAAGGGGTTGGCTGAGGTCCTCTGTTTTGGTTTGAATCTGACCTATTGTTATCATGTCTGGGGACTTGTTTACTTCAAGCTAGGCTGGTTGAGCTGGTATCTGTTAAGCCAAATTATCTGTGCAGCTATAGACCAGCTATATCTGTCACAGTGTGTCTGGACCAATTGCTGGTGAAGACTGAGGAAAAAAGTCATTGAATACCTCATCCTTCTCCATGTCCTGGGTAAACAGGTCTCCTGTACCCTTCCTGAGAGGAGCCACATTTTCCCTGGTCTTTCTTTTATCACTGATGTACCTAAAGAAACTCTTTTGGTACCCTTGACGTCCTTTTCCAGATTTACTTCTGCCAGTGCTTTAGCTTTCCTAACCACATCCTTTTAATCTCAGACAATCTCTCTCTATTACTCCCAGGCTTCCTCTCCCTGCTTCCACCCTCTGCAAGCAACCTTTTTGTGCTTGAGTTTGTCCAGGAGCTCCTTGTTCATCCATGCAGGCCTCCTGGCTTTCTTCCCTGATTTCCTCTTTGTAGGGATGCATTGTTCCTGAGTCTGGAGAAGACTTTCCTTGAATATAATTGTTAGAGGTTAGGATTTTTCTTTTTTTCCCTTTCTCTCAGGGAATTTTCACCCATTTGTTTCCTAAGATACTTATGAGAGACAAAAGAAGGCTGCAGCTGGCTGCAGTCTCTTAGCTCAAGGACTTTCTCTTGGGAAGGGCTGAGATACCGTGAGATTTTGGCTGAGGGGTCCTTTTACTTTATTCGAATAAAGGGAGAGGCCATGGGGCATTTCCCCTGGGGTCTCTCAAATTTTTGGAGGATGCAGCCTCCTTTTTATCCTAATTTATGGCCGCATTTCCCTCTCTTTCCCCATTGGCTAAGGTACTTGAGAGGTACAGACTTCCCGGAATGCCTAATACCCTAAATTCCCCTTTTAATGTATAACCCCCCCCTAATTTTTAATTCTTATGGGATTTATGGGTTTTTTCCCTATTGTTTCTTTCATCTTTCAATATCCAATTTAATTTATCAGCAAACCTATGGTTTGTTTATAAAGGCAAATATCTTCTTTTCCATTTATCAATCAGTAGAATTCTTCCCATTGATTCTCTTATCCCTCAGTGCTAGTTTTATCTACCAGCAGACCCACCGCTTGTTTGTAAAGACAAATCTTGTCATTCCACTCATCATCAATGTAATAAACAGGGCAGGAGATTTTTCTCCGTTTAAAAGCCTTTATTGTGATCAGCTCATGGTGGGGGGCCCGACCGGTCCAGTGCACGCCGCTACTGCTCCCAGAAGCAACTCGGAGGGGAAGGTGTGCAGCAGCCTTATTCACTGGAGTGCAAGCAGGGTCAGGTTCACGGTCCTCAAGGCCAATCCCGCAGGCTTCTTTGGCTCTGAAATTCTAGGGGGTCCCTCTCTGGGCAACGTCTCTGAGAGTCAGGGTGAGGGGTGAAAACCACTCAACCTTGGGAGGAGGCAGTCTCGCTCCTTGCATGGTCCATCCATATGTCTTGGTGGTTCAGTCTAATAATGTTTTTCTGGTCTGGAGCAATAATTTCTTCTCCCAGCTGGCACTGCATCACTTCTATTTGCATGTCTGCTGGATTTCTCCTCCCTCTGGCTTTTTTGGTTGCTATGTTGGGTGTTGGGGTAGCCAGGGGGCTCTGCTCGAAGGTGCAGCAGAAAGGGAACAAAAGAGGTGATTAACAGGGTGGGGGTGAACATTTAACAAGGAGCACTGGACTAACAATGACTTCATTTGCAATAAAATTACCTTGTTTATCTCAATCAACTTGGGTGCCTCAGGGGAAAACTCGGGATCCCGAGTCCCTCTCGGAGGAGTCTTCTGACAGTTTGTGGCAGCCCAGCCCCTCTTTTTCTGCTGCTGCTTCGGGTTTTTTGCTACACTTTAACTCAACACTCCGTGTCTGCCCGACCTCCCATGGCTCCTGCTACAGCTGCACAGTTTCTGCTACATTTTGTTTGTCATCCTGGGTGTGCCTGCCTCTGCCATTCCAGCTGCCACTCCGAGGTTCCTGGTCCAGTCCATTTTGCCATCCAGAGGAGCACCAGGACTGGCTGCCCCTGTGGGTTTGTAAAGGAATCCCCTTCTTTCTATCTCTTCTGCCGGCTTAGCTGTGAAGAGAGGAGGCTGAGCTCATGCCACAGTGCCCTCTGCAGCTGCGAGGGAATTATTGCACCTCTTGTGCCCAGCAGGGAGCCAACAGTGTCCTTGCTGGCTGTGACCATAACTACACCAAAGGAGAGAGTGCTTGAGGGCAGGAAAAGGCTGTTACTGGGTTTCTGGTTTTGTTTGTTGTTGCTGCCATAGTTGTTGTTTGTTTGCCTTGTTATACATATACATACAAGTATAAAACTCTTATTCCTATTCCCATATCTTTGCCTGTGTCCCGATTTTGGACAAATTTAGGAGGAAACATCCCAGAAGGGTGTATCCTCCAAAGAAGAGTAGGTTTTAGCAACCCCTCCCCCCACAGGTTCCCACAGGTTTAAAAAGATTTCCCTAGGAGAAAGTGGAAAAAAAAGTTTCTTTAAGAAGCAGGTTACTCACAGGCATGAGAAAAAAAATGAACGATGTTAAATAATAAAACCTCTCACTGCTCTGAAGAGATTCAGAGTCCTTTCTGTAGGTGTGGCTCGTCTCTCTCCAGAGCCGGGGTGCGGGGTGCAGCGTGGGCCCCTCGGGCTGCAGTGTGGGAGGGGGCTCCTGGCGATGGTGTTCCGGACCAGAGCAAAGCTGAACAGTTCCAGAAGTAGAAGAAACCACAGTCCCAGAAAAACTTCTTGCCCTAGCTAACAAATAAGAAGCTAGCTAAAAAAAGCAAAGAAAAGCTCTCCGTCTCTCTTCCCTGCTGCAGAGCAAAGAGCTGGGGAAAAAAACCAAGAGGCTTGTCTCTGTTTTGAACACAGGCAGCAAAAAAATTACACCTCTCCCTCTCTTCTCTCTGGGATCGGACTTAAAGGCACAGGGCTCATATCTGGCAGAAGGCAAACAATAGGGGATACAGGACCATACAGTCACCCCAGGACAGCCTGAAAGCCCCGTAATTTCATAGTTATAATAATTTGGAGGGAAGGGGGTTATATCTTCCATTCTAAGGGAGATTCCCACCTTCCTTGGCAGACACCTGTCTTTAAACCAAGACAATAATCCAGCTCTCTTGGGCCCCTCTTCCCTCCAGGACTCTATCCCACAGCTCTCTACCAAGGAGATCCTTGAAGAGACCAAAGTCTGCTCTCCTCAAGTTCAGGGCAGTGAACTTGCTGTGCATCCTCCTCATGGCCCTAAAGATGTCAAACTCCATTTGATGGTCACTGCAGCCCAGGCTGCCCCTGAGCTTCACATTCCCCACCAGCCCATCCTTGTTGCTGAGAAAAAGGTCCAGCATAGCACTTCTCATTGAGTCCCCCATCACTTGGAGAAGGAAGTTTTCATCAACTCATTCCAGCAACTGCCTGGCTTGCCTGTGTCCTGCTGTGTTGTCCCTCCAACAGATGTTTGGGTGGTTGAAGTCCCCCATGAGGACCAGGGTTTGTGAACATGAGGCATCTCCTATCTGTAGAAGGCCTCATCTGTTTGATCTTCCTGGTCAGGCGGCCTGTAGCAGACTCCCACTATGATGTCACCTGTCCCTGCCCTCCCTTTAATCCTGAGTGATTAGCTCTCAATTGGCTCCTCATCCATCTCCAGGGAGAGCTCCATGCATTCCAGCTGGCTATTGACACAGAGGGAAATCCAACCTCCTCATCTCCCCTACCTGTCCTTCCTCAAGAACCTGTATCCTTCCATTCCAACACTCCAGTCATAAGTGTCATCCCACTATGTTTATGTGATGCCAATAAGGTCATAGCCCTGCAGACTTGTGCATGTCTCTAGTTCCCCCTGTTTATCACCTATGCTATGTGCATTTACATAAAGGCATTTAAGTTGGGCCCCCAATGGAGCTGACTTTCTTTCTGAAATGGCTAGAATTCCTTTGTGCTGTTATTCAGGTGGTCGCCTGATGACCTGGGATCCCTCTCCAGGCTTTGGGCATCTCTTGCTGGCTCCAGCATCTAACTGGTATGAGTGGAATGACATGTCATCCCACACCTTATCACTGTTTAACCTTATGATAGCCCCCTCCCACATCATATCTAGTTTAAAACCCCATCAAAAAGCCCCACTAGCCCTTGACCAAAACCACTTTTTCCCCTTTGAGAGAGGTGAATCCCATCTGAATTCAGCAAGCCTGGTGCCATGTAAGCCATCCAGTTATCAAAGAAATGAAAATTTGGGGCTGTGACACCATCCATGGAGCCATGTACTAATAGACGGGGCCCATCTGCTTCTTCCAATGTCACCACCTGCACCTGGAAACAAAAAGGAAAAAATAATCTGCATCCCTGATTCCCTGTTGGGGTTTAAGATTTTTCATTTAGTTTCTTTCTCTCATGGAATTTTGTCCCATCTGTTGCTAAGGAACCATAATGACTGATACTTAGGAGAGACAGTAGACCGTTGCCAAGCTTAGGGGAGGAGGGCACCTGGCTGCACTTCTCTTATCTGAGGGTTTCTCTTGGAGGGGCAGATGGACCTCGAGAATTGGGCTGGGTAAAAGGGGGCTAGGCTCAGCTCCTAGCGCTCTTGCTCTCTTGGCTTCAGAGGATAGTCAAGTTGCTGCTGCCACCGGACTCCAGCCCTGTCTAGCTTCTTCTGCCGTTGGTGAACCTTTGCTTGTGAGAGCAGCCACGGAACTGGGACCTTATTAACACCCTACCTCACTAAAAAAAGGACTTTGACCATCTGCTTGGGTGCCTCAGGGGAAACCCTGGGATCCTGAGCCCTTTCCCCCTCCCAGGGAGCCGCTGCCCAACCCCCCACCGTTTCTCTACTATTGCTCTGAGGTTTCTTTGCTACACTGTATCTCGCACCCCCTGCCTGCTGGGATGCCCCACAGTTTCAGCTACAGCTGTGGAGTTTCTGATATATCAGGTTTACCACTCCAGGATTTTGCCATTCCCTGCTGTTCCAGCTTGCTGCTTCTGAGGTCTCTGGCTACAGCTCCTTTGCCATACAGAGGAGCACCAGGATCAGCTGCCCCTGGGGGTTTGTAAACCATCCCTTCTGCCGGCTGTGCGCGCCATCCCCCACTAGCAGAGACAACAGAACTCGAGCCACAGCTCCCCCTGCAGCCACAGGAGAGTCATTGCACCTGCCCTGCCCAGCCAGGGAACCACCAGCACCCCTGCCAGCTGTGACGGTAACTACACCAAAGGGGTAAGTGCCTGCAGCCAAAAAGGCTGTTACTGGGTTTCTGGTTCTGTTTGTTGTTGCTGCCATTGGACATACCCCACCAGCTTTCGAAGGCTTCAAATTCCCTCTAGATGCTAACCATGCATTGCTGATATTTCTATTCTATTTAGCATTCAGAGATAAGGTGAGATTGCCTTGGAAAACCACCCTAACACCTACTCCATAGACTAGGGATACTGCTGCAGAGCCTGACAGAGCCCCAGAAACTAGAGGTGCTGCCCCAGAGCCTGACACTGTCCCACAGCCTGACACTGCCCAGCAGCCCGCCTCAGAAATGAACCACTCGGTTTGGATGGGGGTAATGGAGGAGGATATACGCCAGAAAAGTGCTAGACACCTGCAGTTCTTGTAGGAATAGTCTCTGGATGAAGTCATAAATCATAGTATCCCAAGTTGGAAGGTACCCACAAAGATCATCAAAATCCAACTCTTGGCCCTGCACAGGACCACACCAAGAATCTCATCATGTGCCTGCAAGCATTGTACAAATGATTCTTTTACTCTGGCAGGCTTGGTGCTGTGAGTACAGAATCACAGGTTGGAAGGGACAACAGTGGGCCATCTGATCCAAGCCCCCACTCAAGCAGGGTCAATCTTGGAACACATTGCACAGAATTACATCTAGATGGTTCTTGAAGATCTCCAGTGAGGGAGACTCCACACCCTTTCTGGGCAATCTGTTCCTGTGCTTGGTCACCTGCAAAGTAAAGTAGTTCTTCCTCATGTTCAGGTGAAACTTCCTGTGCATCAGTTTCTGCCCATTGCCTTGTGTCCTAGTGGGTAGATCCACCAGGAAGAACCTGGCTCCACCTTCTTGGCACCCCTCTTTAGATATTTATACACATTAATGAGGTTCCCTATTAGTTGTCTCTTGAGGCTGAACAGGCCCAACTTCTTCAGCCTTTCCTTGTAAGAGGGATAATCCAGTCCCCCAGTCATCCTCGTTGCCCTCTACTGGATCCACTCCAGGAGCTCCATGTCCGTCTTGTACTGAGGAGCCCAGAACTGGACACAGTATTCCAGATGCAGCTTCACCAGGGCTGAGTAAAAGGGCAGGACCAGCTCCCTTGATTTGCTGGCAATACTCTTTCTAATGCAACATAGGATTCCATAGGCCTTCTTGACCATCTCTCCAACCTATTGAGGTCCCTCTGAGGGGCAGCACAGCAATCTGAGGTACTGGGCACTCCTCTCACTTTTATATCATCAGTGAACTTGCTGAGGAGGCATCTACCCCTTCACCCAAGTCATTGATGAGCAAGCTAAACAACACTGGGCCCAGCATTGAATCCTGGGGAAACCTCTAATGACAGGCCTCCAACTAGACACTGTACCACTGATCACAGCCCTCTGGGATCTGCTGCTCATCCAGTTCTCCATCCCCCTCACTGTCCATTCATCCAACCCACACTTGTTGAGTTTGACTATGAGGATATTGTGAAAGAGTGTTAAAAGCCTTGCTGAAGTCAAGGTAAACAATATCCACTGCTCTCCCCTCATCCATCCAGGTAATTGTGGTGGTTTAACACTAGCTGGAAATTAAACTCCAAATAAGCCACTCCCCTTCCCCCTGCAGCCTTTCTCAAGAGAGGGACAAAGATGGAGAATATGGCTTGAGATAACAATTTACTGAAAGCAAACAGCAGTGGAATAAGAAACACACAGTGAGAGTAGCAATACTAATAACAAAAGTATACAAAAAGATAAGGTACTTTATATACAAAAAACCCCCTTCAACTTCATTCCATATGGCCACCCAGACAAAGACAAAATGGCGGGCACTTCCCACAGTGCTCTCCCTGAGCCCAAGACACTGGAAAACAATGACGGACAAACCCCCAAAAGCTAGATTGTCCACATTGTGCTGTGCAGCCACTTCAGACACTGGACTCGGTTCCGCATGGCAGCTTCCAGGACCAGCAGGGGCTTGGTTCTGCAATTTCCTGCACTGGCGCTGCTTTTCAGCACCATGTCTTGGAGCCACAGTTGCTGTTTTTTCAGAACAATGTCTCTGAGCCGTGTCTCAGAAAAATGAGAAGGGGAAAGGTGGCAGTGGCAGAGGACAGGGTCTGCAGGGCTGATCCAAACAACCTCCCTGATAGAGAGAGGGAGACAAAATCATGCACTTCTGGGTGTACGTTCCTTTAGTTATCCACAGAAAAACAACCCCCAACTATGAGATTGGTGGTATGGAATAGCAACCTAGCCACATCCACATAGTTCTAAGCTTTGCCTCCTCTCTGCATCCAGGACATTATCCACTCCTTATTCTATACCATCCACTTATGCCCAGATCTTATACTTTCCAACGATGTACATATATATATATATTTAAAAATATAGACAAGCATAGGTATCATTTCTGTAGTCAATGGCTGTCCCTCCAAATTGTCAGTCGAGTTCATTTAGTCCATGACTGTAGGTTCTATCTGTCCTAGATGTCTTCCAGGGCGGGAGGGTTGGCATGTTGTCAGCTGGTTGCAAGCTACATCAGGAACTCATGACGGGTGTATCTGGAGCAGTCCAAACTCATTGTCCATGGTAGTTATGACATATGATGGCAGTGTCATTCAGCAACCACTATCATACAATTCAACATTACAGACTGTTCTCACCCAAAAGTCAAAGCCCCTTGAGGTACACAATGTGTTTCCCCACCCCTCTGCATTACCCATCACATGTTCCCAGGTCCTTGAGCAAAGCAATCCCATGGATGGATTTGCCTTTGCTTGAGGCAGGACTAATACAAACTGTCTTCCCTAACACATTCCCCATATGCACCACAGGGACTTTATCCCCTTCTCTGGTGCATGGAGGTTTCCATTGGGCAGGCGCAGCTTAAATGGTAGAGCTTCTAGTGCTAGCTAACCAGGTGGCCTTCGCTAAATGTAGATCCCAATGTTTGAAGGTCCCACTATTCATTGCTTTCAATGTGGTGTTTAAGCCCACTGTACTGTTCAAATTTCTCAGAGGCTGGTGTACAATAGGGAATATGATACACCCACTGAATACTGTGCTTTCTGGTCCAGGTGTTTATAAGGCTATTTTTGAAAGGGTCCCATTGTCCTAATCAATTCATTTTGGAGTGCCATGTTGCCTGAGGCATCATGGGCCCACCGAGGAAGAAACAATTCATTGTCATGTTGCCAGTCCAGATCTACTTGAGACACTTTAATCTTGGCAGCTCAATCCACTTGTCTGTTGCAATGCTCTTCAGTAGCCCGACTCCTGGGTACATGTGCACCTACATGATGTACTTTTACAGCCAACTTCTCTACCTGGGCAGCAATGTCTTGCCACAGTTCAGCAGCCCAAACGGGTTCACCTCTGTGTTGCCAAATAATCTTTTTCCTTTGGTTCAGCCATCCCCACAGAGCATTTGCCACCATCCATGAGTCAGCGTAGAGGTAGTGTGTTGGACACTTCTCACATTGGGGGATATCTAAAGCCAGCTGGACAGCCTTCAGCTCCGCAACCTGACTTGATCTACCTTGTCCCTCAACAGCTTCTGCAACTTGCTGTGCAAGACTCCACAAGGCAGCTTTCCATTTTTGATTTGTCCCTACAATATGGCAGGAACTGTCAGCAAAGAGAGTACATCAATATTCATTTTTTGGTAGCTGATTATATGGTGGGGTCTCCTCAGCAGGATTCACGTTTTGATGATAATCCAAAATTTTCCTCTTTGGGCCATTTTGTGATGACTTCCAAGACCCCTGGGTGATTGAAGTTTCCTCTTCGAGCTCGCTGTGTGATCAGTGATCCACTTACTCCATGTAGTATCAGTGGCATGATGTGTAGAAGGGACTTTCTGTTTGAACATCCACTTAACACTGGCAGTCAGGATGTTAGGAGGAGCTGTGCTTCACTGTCAATCCCTTCTGAAGCAGCTTGAACCCCTTCATAAGATTTGTTATAAATGCATATTATAAAGTTGGCTTTTCGCAGGTATTAAGGTGAATGCTATATGTATAATAACTTTATTTTAAGGATATGGTTTATATTTCTGCTGTTAGCAGGGCTGGGACATAGTAGTGGCATAGCTGATATGTAGTTATGCTTGTCATTGAATGGCCTGTTTGGTTGGGATAACATCCAGTGAACATATGATGAGGCCCCTGCTGCTGACATGCCAACTATCAACACCTGCCGTCTGTATAAAGTATGGACCAAGGCCCAAAGCTGGAGGTGATAGTGAAGACACAGCCAAGAAACACGCATGCTCTAAAAAGGTAGACCCAAGGAGAGACCATGCTAAACAGTTCCTGGAGTATGGAAACTAGTTTATGGAAAAATATGAATATGCAACTGATGCCTTAGCTTTTATATTTTCAGATTCTGTGCGTGCTGCCTAGGGATGAAGCCTCATATTAGGAACTGTACTAAGCTCCCTCTACGGAGCAGGTAGACAAAACAAATCCATTTCTGATGGAAGACCAAGGACAACTTTCAGGCCAAGAACGCAAACAACGATGGACTGAGGGGTGGAACAAGAAGGATGGGACCTCACGGCCTGGGGTTGTAATTGGGCAATTGGACCCCAATATGCAAATGGACCTAAACTTATAAAATGGCAAAATCTCGTGACTGCGGCGCCATTTTTGCCACCACTTGCAGACCACCCTGGGTGCTGCCTTGCGTAGGCTTCTGTAAGGCCCAGGGTGGATTCTGGGGACCTTTTAATAAATCCTAATTTTACTCTTTAGTTTTGCCTAGCCTCTGTTTCAGGTCAGCCCTCCCAAGGCAACACAACAGACTGATGCAATAGAAAGGGTATATAAAGAAGACCTCTGAAGCAGCAGGTCGTGGACTTGGCAAGATGCTAAGTCACCCGGCCGGCCATATTTCCTTTGCTTTTTATCTCTCCTAATTGTCTTATTCTTAATTTTATTAAAGCAATTTTTTAAAATTTACCAGGAAAGTGAACCTCATTTTTCACAAGCTTCTAGGATCTTTTTCACTTGGGATGTAGCTGCCCTCAGATTATTTGTATCCCTGACCTCAGAACCCCAGGGGTCATCCTCAATTCTCCCCGGGTACTTTCTGCCAAAATCCCTCAGTGTCTAGGAAAGCCTGTGTTTCCTTCTTGCTGGCTGGTGGGGAAATAGCTGCTATTTGTTGACCATGTCCATTTCAATCTGACAATGCCCATCTTCCAATTTGTCTTGGTTTGAAAGACAGGTGTCTGCTAAGGAAGGCAGGAGCCTCCCTTGAAATGGAAAATATGACCCCCTTCCCTCCAAATTGTTATAATTTTGAAAATAAGGGGCTTTTAGGCAAAGATATGAGAAAAGGAATAACAGTTCTTTACTAGTTCGTAAAACAAAGCAAACAAACAACAACAATGGCAGCAACAACAAACAGAACCAGAAACCCAGTGTTATAAATGTATGGTTAATTCACGTTTTATTAAAGCAGCCTTATATGTATATGAAACAAACTGTATCTCCAAAATACCCCCCTGTACAAATTATGTTAACAGTTGAATGAGCAAGAACTATATCATCCTCTTCCTGAAACCCAAAAGATAAGGTATTTTGCAGCACAATGCAGGGTGTAACAGGATTTTGAGGGAGTTGGGCAAGGCTAAAGACCCAGCTATCAACACCAGATAAGCATCATATCTGCTCATGAGGAACATTCATCCCTTACCCAGCCAAAGGAAAATGCAATCAAAACATGTTTGCCTTCCTGGAATTCTGTTCACCATACACACCTGAAGAAAAGAATATCCATCTACATATTCAAAAGGCTAGACTAAACAATGGACAAGCCTCAGGGCACAAAATCTGTATAAAACCCAGCTTTGGGAAATAGCTGATGTGAACGAGGGAGGGGGGGGGCATTAGTCCAGAGAGGCTGTGTCCCAGGTTCACCCAGCTCTGATACCCGGGGTCAGAACTGTCCTTTGATTGTGGCTCTGCTCGATTTCTCACTTTGTCATTTTTCCAATAAATTTCTTAACCGAAAATATTGGGGAAATTGTCATTTACAACAGTTGGTGACCCCGACATGATCCAAACTTGGGATCTGGGGTCCCTCTTTTTCTATATGGGAGGGCGCCTCCGCTGATTGAGCTGCCCCGCAGAATGGGGCGATACCAGAGGACCAATTGGAACACTGAACCAGGCGAGATAAGGGACACAATCTAAAATTTCCGAAATAAAAGCTAGCTAAAAAGGCTCTCAGGGAACTCAGGGAGACCTGGCGGAAAGGTCTCAGGAGCCGCGGCATCAATTTCACTCGTAAAAATCAATGTGCACAAAGAATTCACGTGGGAAAAGGAACCATAAGTATTGCGTGGTTGAGTGGGGTGACCGAAAGTGTGTGAAAGAGATGTGAAATTTTTCATGAAGCGAGTGCAGACCCCAAGGTTGCAGTTCCGTCCTCCCGCGAGGGAAATGGTCAGCTGTGGGGGAAGCGAGTGAATAGAGCGGGACGATCATTTCACTGGGGTGGTTAGAAAGAGTTCACAATGAGACTAAAAGGAAAGGGATGTCCCTTGGAGTTCAGGGACTGGTAAGCCTTTTAGTCTGGACCAAGGTTGGTCCAGGGAAACGGAATGGAAAAGAGAGCTTTTACCACTTGAAAAACCCCGCAGGGCGGTTCTCTGCAGAGTAGATTGGTAAGGTAAACTGAAATGATTCCTGGTCCTGCTGGAAACTGGCTTCCAGCTATTCCCAGCTAGCCCTGGCTGGGAATCGTTACAGACTCGGTAAGGCAGCAGCAGGTGCACCGGCCACCACCCCCCAGTGGGTCAGAGCTACGCGAGAGCTGTCAGTGAGGCTACGACGAAGGTAAGAAGGAGGAGGCTTTGTGGCAAGATGGAGTTTATTGTCACCTGCTCTTGGTGCAGGCGAGCCACGAGTCACGCCCTGAGGGGCGGGCTCATCGCTTATAAGGGACCAGGAGAAGGGGTGGACACAAGAGGGAAAACCAATCAGGGGAGTGGGGATGGCACACAGACAACGAATAGGGAACGAGGGGTGGGGGATTCCCCAACCTGCTCCAATCCAGGACCGAGTCTCTCCGAAGTCTCTGGAAGGAGAGGAGAGGCTTTCCCGGAGAGTGACAGTCTGGGGAGAACAAAGGCATATCAAATGGGGAGAAATACAGGGGGGAACTTGGGAAAAACCATTACAGAACAAATTAATATTAACAATAAATAAAAAGATAAAAAACACACCGCTACATATCCCCCTTTCTTTTTATAAAAGATGGCAGGGTCAGACACAACGGTGACATTCGTCTTGGAACCAGGGATCATGTGTTGGTGGCCACAGCTCAAAGTCCTGGTCACAGTCTTCTTCAAAGCCCTCCTCGGGGAAGGGCTCATCCTCGCAAATGTCCATCTCTTCATCGGTGTCCAGATCTTTGAGCGGGGGAGCTGTGGCACACTCAACCTGGTTCACTTGGGGGAGTGTGCTGGCATGTGAAATGAATTTTTTTACAAAACAACAGGTAAAACAAGCAGCAACTGAAACACAGAAAAGTACTAATAAAACAATTAAAACTGAATGTAAAACTGATCCAGTCTACGTGGATAGCCCCCAGTTCTCAAAAAGTCCATCTAGCCAGTCAGATGTCAGCTTTTGAGGACAGATAGTTCCTGATGTCTCCGACAAGTTTGTGGATTGTGGCGTGGATGTTGGCACTGCCCATGCCACTGTCGGAGACTGAAGGCTGGCGATCAGCAGCAGGGATAGAAGGCTGGTTGCTGTCGATGGGGCCATCACTTTGTGTGGGTCTGGATCTGAACTAAATAGAATAGGAAACCAAAACATAATCAGAAACAGGGCAAGGGGGTAAGGGGAGGACAAACTCGTCCCAGGAGTTCCAACGGTGCCTTTTTCTTCTCCATGCAGCCACCGAGACCTGCGAGTATTTGGGTCTTTTTTCCCCAGAGACTACAGGACGGTATGGCTTTACCCATTTCAAGGGGACCCACCTCAGTCCCCTGGGGGTGGACACGCAAGCATATCCACGACCCCAAGTGACTAAGTCATGTGGGCCCTCGACTCCGCCAGTCTCTGGGTCTCGCATCAGGACTCGCGGACGCACCTTCAGGGCCAGCTGCTCACATCCACCAAAGTGACGAACGATTGGTGGGTTCAAAACCTCAAAAGAGCAGTTTAAAAAATTGATGGTGTACAAGGCCCTGGAAAGACGGATCGGTGGAGGTTCGACTTTCAGGAACGGTTGTTGCTGGTCCAGGACCCGTTTGATGTCCCGATGGGTCCTCTCCACCACGGCTTGACCAGTCGGGGAGTGGGGGATGCCGGTCTTATGTTCCAGTCTCCATTGCTGCAGGAAGTCACAGAATTCCCTGGAACGGTACACTGGCCCATTATTGGTTTTGAGGACTTTAGGGATTCCTAAGAAGGAGAAAGCCAGCAGGAGATGCTTGATAGCATCCCCGGATTTCTCTCCTGTGTGGGCAGAGGCAAAGACTGCGCGTGAAAAGGTGTCCACCGAGACGTGGACGTACTTCAGCCTACCAAACTGAGGCATGTGCGTCACGTCTGTCTGCCACACCTCGCAGCTGCTCAACCCTCTGGGGTTGGCCCCAGCACTGATGGTTGGGAGAGCATGCTGCTGGCATGTGGGACAGGTCGCCACAATCGCCCTTGCCTGTTCCCGGGGGAGACGGAACCAGCGAACGAGGCCTGGGGCGTTCTGGTGGAATAATTGATGGCTGATTTTCTCCTGCTCAAAAAGGTTCGGCAATGAAGCCATCTCTACAGGGGCAGCGAGAGCATCAGCCCTTCTGTTTCCCTCAGCGATGAACCCTGGCAAATCCGTGTGTGACCTTGAGTGCATCACATAGAAGGGTTGCTCTTGGTGGGAGATCAGCTTAACAAGCTTCGAGAGCAGTTCAAAGAGGGCAGGGTTGGACACTTCTTGCAGGACTGAATGCTCTGCTCTGGATACTACACCTGCTACATAGGCCGAATCAGTGATTAGATTGAATGGTTCAGAGAACCTTTCAAAAGCCCGGACGACTGCGGCCAACTCAGCAACTTGAGGTGAACCCTCAACTCTGGTAACATCTTCTTCCCACTGCTGAGTCTGAGGGTCCTTCCAAGTCAGAACTGACTTGTGGGACCTTCAGGATGCGTCCGTAAAAACTGTCAGGGCTTCTAAAGGCCTTTTGCTCTGAACGCTCTCTAATGCCAATGTGAATTGAGCGTCCTGATTGAAAATTTTGTGGGCAGGCCGATGAATTGAAATCTGCCCAATGTATGAATCCAGAGCTATTTGCAGAGCTTCATTTTCTCACAATAGTTGTTCCAACATTGCCTTTGTAATTTGGCCCGTTTTGGTCTGAATCGGGATGTGTATGCAATCAGTCACAGCCAGCCAATTCCCTAAGGCGGGTTCTGGCCTTCCGGATCAAATCAGCTGCCAGTTCTTGTGGCGTGGTCATCCTTTTGGACCGCTGGTGGCTAAGGAAGACCCACTCTATAATAAGAAGAGGATCCTTCCCGCCTCGGTCCTTCCGATGGAGTTTGGTGACCTCCTTGTCCCATTGAAAAATGACACTGTGAAGATGTGTCAGGTTTCCCAAAATGATAAACTGGAATGGCAGGTCAGGTGTGCACCTGTTGGCCTGCCTGGTGGACAGTCTTACCTGGACCTTTTCGAGCGCTTTCTGTGCCTCTGGGGTGAGTTCCCTCGGAGAACTCAGCTCCTCCCCACCTTTGAACAAGTTGAAAAGCGGGTCTAGGTCTTCAGTTGTCAGACCTAGCCAGGGTCTCACCCATGTCAACGCCCCACACAGTTGATGAGCATCTGCAAGCGTCTTAATTTTGGTTTTGATTGCCAATTTTTGCGGCACAATGGCCCGCTTGCCGATCTCAAGGCCAAGGTACTTCCAAGGTGGCATCCGTTAAATCTTGGATTCCTGTAACTCAAACCCTGCAGCAACTAACACAGAAATCGTCTGGTCAAGCACATGTGACAGTATATCATTGTTGGGAGCGCAGATTAAAACGTCATCCATATAATGATGGATGATCGCTTCACCTGCGGCTGCACGGACAGGAGACAGCAGGGAAGAGACATACCATTGGCAGATGGCTGGACTGTTCTTAAGGCCCTGCGGCAAAACTTTCCAATGGTACCTCTTCTTTGGGGCTTCTCGGTTGATGGTAGGCACCGAGAACGCGAAACGCGGAGCATCGTCAGGGTGTAGGGGAATTTGGAAAAAACAATCTTTGATATCAATAACAGCAAATTTCCAATTTCAGGGGAGCCTTGCTGGGGAAGGCATCCCAGGCTGGAGAGACCCCATGTCTTCAATGACATTGTTAATTTGTCAGAGGTCGTGGAGGAGCGACCATCTGGTCTTATCTGACTTCTGGATGACAAACACTGGGGAATTCCACGGTGAGGTGGTCTCCACAATGTTTCCCTTTTGCAGCTGCTCCTCTACGAGCTCGTTGAGAGCTTTTAATTTTTGTTTAGATAACAGCCACTGCTCTACCCAAACTGGAATGTCTGTTTTCCAATTAAGTTTTTGGGTAGGACGCTCTTCAGCAACCGCTGCCTGAAAATTTTGTGAGGGGTCAGGTATATCAATTGTGACCCCCCACTGGGCCATCAGGTCTCTTCCTAGCAAGGGCTCCTTATAATCCATCACAAATGGGCGTAGAGTTGCCGATTGCCCATTTGGCCCCTTAATTTCCACAACGCTCTTGGATTGACGTGCCAATTGCAACCCTCCTAAACCTTGTACGTGTCCAGCCACGTTTTGCAAAGCCCTGTGTGACAGTCAATCCCGTATAGGGACTATCATCACTTCCGCGCCTGTGTCTAAAAGGCCCTTGATGTTATGGGTCTCATCACCCACCCTCAACACACAGTCCTGCAAAGGCCTGGATGATGCTGTAATAGCCCTTACCCTCCCCACTGACGGTACAATGCCTTTCTCCAGGCTGAGAATGGGTATCACCTGAGCTATTATTTGACCCTTGGGCAGAAAGACTGGAGGATGAGTGCAGTGCAGCCATACAATGAAGTGCTCGGGGTCTGAGTCGAATGTCCCAGGAGCAACTTCAATCTCCCTGGGCGTGCACTTACAATCTCCCATCACGACATACTTTGCCCCGATCTCTTTCCAGGCACCCTGCTCACCTGGGTTGACCCCGATAAAATGCCAATCGGTGTCCCTGAGGTGGAGTGGCTCAGTTAGCTGGAGCCTGAAGGGCCCATACCTGGAGGTGGTTGTTAAAATTGGGTCCGCTAGGTCCTTGAAAAGGTCCTGTTCTGGTGGCTGGGAGCTCCCGGAGGGAACTCCTGGAGTGTCCTGTTCAGAGATAGAAATGGTTATGTCTGGTGAATTAGTAGGCACATTTTTTGAAACTCCTCTTTTCCCCCTCCTCACCCTGACCACCCTTTTGTGGTCCTCACGCAGGGGGGCCTTGCGCTCATAACTTAGGTTTTTTGTTGTACCTGGCGCCGTGTGCCCCTTGCTTGGTTCCCCCCTCCACCTCCCCGGTTCTGTAAAAACAACTGAAATTCAGCTTTGGCTGGGCAGGAGGACTGCCAATGGCCATATTGGCCACACAGAGTGCAGCAATTGTTATTTCTTGTGTGGAAGGATGGTTTTCTGGCTGGCACGTTCGGTCGCGGTTTGGCAGCAGCAGCTCTCGGCGTATTGCGGGGCTGCGGCCTCGGCGGATGTTCCGGCCTTGATGCCATCATTGGGACCTTGGCTTCGCACACCTGTAGAAAATCTTCAATGGTGGGCAGAGGCTTGAGGGGCAGGCTGAGGATGGCTGCTTTGCACTTCTCGTTCGCATTTTTCTGTGCCATTTCCTCCAACACAGTCTCTCTAGCTGCCTCTTGCCGCACCTGTAACTCAACGGCTCTGGTTAAGCGTTCCACGAAGTCTACAAATGGCTCAGCTGGTCCCTGTTTGATATCTGAGTAGTGAGGCAAAGGGCCTCCCGACCGCAACCTTAAAAACGCCTTTTCCGCATTGTCCCTGATCTTGTTCAATATCCCTTCTGGGATATTGTTGGCCTGCTCTAGAGCCTGTCCCCACTTGCCTTCCCCGGACAGAAGGTCGAGGGTGATGGGTTCCCCCGCAGCATCTGTCGCGATTGATGGATCATCTAACAAGCCCGGTAATGCAGTCCTGAGCAGGTCTTTCCATGCTGCCTCCCAGAGCTTGAACTCTGTTGAGTTCAGCAGACATGAAAATAGCTGCCGGAGGTTGGATGGGACTGTCACTATCCCTGCTAAGTTGGCTCTCAACAACCCTCAGAAGTACGGGCTTTCTCTCCCGTACTCCCGGTGAGCCTTACACAGATCCTTGATGGTATCCTGGGAAAGGGGCTGCCAGTTGGGCTGAGTGGCATTCCCGCCCCTCGACCTGCAATATGTCACCGGAGCGAGGGAAGGAAGGTCACCTGGGCCTGGGCCTTGGGGTTCTGGCTCCAGAGGGGGTGTGGCCTCCTGCGATGATGACACGCTTGGGGGAGGAGTTGGTTCAGGGGGTGGACCCGAACTGTGGGCGGAGCGTGTGAGGGGAGGAGTTCGGGGAGGAGCACAAACAGGAGGTGGAGTTTGGGAACTCCGGGATGTGGAAGGAGTTAAGGGAAGGAAGGGGTTGGAATGTGGGCAGGAAGAAAAGGGATTGTGGGAAGAAGAAGGTGGGGAGGGGGGCACTGAGCACGTGGATGGCTGTGCCATGCAGTCTCCACCATGTCGTGCTTTGGGGGAAGGAGAGGGAGAAAGGGAACGGGATGCACGGCTACGACTGCCATTTCGTGCACTCTATCTTTCAACAAGAACTTAACTTGGGGTTTAGAAACTGGGGAAGAAGGGGATGGGGAAGAGGCTCAAGCTGCCTGGCCAGGGCAGCCACAAGCACACCTGACAGTCTGGCCATGACTGGTCAGGAAGGGGAATCGAGGCACCTGCGAGGAGCCAGGGCTAGCAGGGGGAGTTCTCCCTGCTGTTCCTCAGAGAATGCCTTTTCTGGGGAGAGAAGGAACGGGACTGGGGTCTGGGGTAACTGGGGCAGATTGTCCGCTCTGCTCTTTCTCCACTTTCCTGGCCTGTTTCAAGGCAGAACGCAGCTGCAATGGCCAAATTATAAATTTTTCAGCAGATTTGTCTCCTGTCCTACTCAATTGGAGACATTTTGAATAGACAGTGCTCCAAAAATCAACACTGGCTGCCTGAGCAGGGGACACATGTGGAAAGTGGAGGAAGAGGAATCAGACAAATCTTTTGAGCTTCCCCTTCGAAAACTTAAATTGGGAGCTCTTTAAACTCTGAACAATAACCTGAAAAGCTTCTTTCTGTTGTGTGGAGAGCCTTGTACCCATGCTCAATCCACACACTCACACACCACTCGAAAACTAAAAATCTACAACTTAAAACAACAGCTGCAACTTAAAACCCGAGACCAGGGACTAATGCTCCCTGCGCCCTCGGAGTGCAGATAATCCCAACAAAAGCCAACAGCAAGAGAACGTCCTGAGCCAAAGCGTCGGGGGTCCTGCATGTAAAAATAAAAAAAAATTAAATTAAAACTGAAAGAACGAAGACTGCCGCACACAGACTAAGACCCCTGGAGGGCATAAGGGCAACTCGAGGGGGAAGCGCGCTTCTGGCTTCAAAGAAGCCTCCGAATAGGCTAAAAGCCTTGAGGATTGGAGGGTTCAGGGACTTTGAGAATTTTCCTGGAGGATCGGGGGCTTTCCCGGCGCTGTGCTGCCCCGGAGGCAGTGGGGGCTCGTGGGGGGGGAGGAAAGGGGGAGGAAGGGGGTGGAGCCGCGCGCGCCGAGCTGGAGCCCGCTGGGCACCGCGTGGGGGAAGGGAGGAGAGGCGGGGCCGCTGCAACCGCGCACCTGCGATGACGTGGCTGAACTGCGCCGACCAAAACCGATCGCGAAACAAAGGCATGCACACCGCGTGAGCCGCATGAGAGCTGAACTGCCGCGATCACGTGCCCTGCCATCACGCGGCTGAGCGGAGCCTCCCGCGCGCAACCCGCGTGCGAAACAAAGGCTGTGCGCCGTGTGGCGTGTGAAACCGAAACCGAAAAAAAGCGGGCGCCACCGCTTGCCCTGGCTCCCGCTGCTCACACGGCTGCCGCCGCCGCAAAACTGCAAAAGGGGGGGAAACCCTGCGCTGTGGAATCGCCAGTCCGCCGCAAAGGGGAGGAAAGGTCAAACCCCGCACTGCCAACTCTCAGCGCCTGCGCGCCTTGCTGCTGCCGCAGAGGGGGGGAAAAAAGGAACCCGCGTGCAGGCTCAGCTACGCTGCCTGCTGCAATCGGCCGCCGCGCCCCTGCTGCTCAGGGGAGCGTGCAATTGCCGGAACTTACCAAATCCTCGGTTTTTTCTCCCTGGACCTGTCCAATACCTCTCCCGAGGCGAGCCCCTTGCTCAAGCCTCTGCCTGGTGCAAGCTTGAAGGAAAAACAAGTGGTGGTGGACCTCCGTCGGAGAGGGACCCCTCTGGGAGCTGAAGGGCTACCCCTCTCTCCTGCCGGGAGCACCGGCAGGCGCACGGCTTTCTTCTGGGGCTCACTACACTGCGAGAAAAATTCCGAAGCAGGTGGAGTCCCTTTTCTCGGGATCCGGCGGTGTCCACGGTCTTCCTTGTGCAGAAAGCTCACAGACCCTCTTCTCGTGGTGGCTTCTGCTCCACGTCTGGGCGCCAACTGAAATTATTCCTGGCCCTGCTGGAAACTGGCTTCCAGCTATTCCCAGCTAGCCCTGGCTGGGAATCCTTACAGACTTGGTTAGGCAGCAGCAGGTGGACCGGCCACCACCCCCCGGTGGGTCAGAGCTACACGAGAGCTGTCGGTGAGGCTACGACAAAGGTAAGAAGGAGGAGGCTTTGTGGCAAGATGGAGTTTATTGTCACCTGCTCTTGGTGCAGGCGAGCCACGAGTCACGCCCTGAGGGGCGGGCTCATCGCTTATAAGGGACCAGGAGAAGGGGTGGACACAAGAGGGAAAACCAATCAGGGGAGTGGGGATGGCACACAGACAACGAATAGGGAATGAGGGGTGGGGGATTCCCCAACCTGCTCCAATCCAGGACCGAGTCTCTCCGAAGTCTCTGGAAGGAGAGGAGAGGCTTTCCCAGAGAGTGACAGTCTGGGGAGAACAAAGGCATACCAAATGGGGAGAAATACAGGGGGGAACTTGGGAAAAACCATTACAGAACAAATTAATATTAACAATAAATAAGATGAAACACACC